>OY282512.1:13222131-14422131 GCA_958296145.1 Hydrotaea cyrtoneurina | reverse complement strand
TTTATTTATTTATTTATTATTAATTACAATACAAAGTAAATTTATATTCTAATTTTGGGTCCAAGGGTAAACCGGGTGACAAAGACCATATGTTTAGATTTTTGCAACGACAGACCAAAGCCTCTGGTGGGAATCGAACCCACAACCCCCACGCTGATAGGCAAGCACGCTACCAACTCGCCTACCGGGGCGCCTTGGTAAACTTTATGTTTTTGAATTTATTGCAAAATATCGGATAACTTCAAGTCACCCAACTAAATGGATATCATTTAATTTAAACTAAACAAATACAATTCCTTCTTTGAGACATTTCAAAGAAACTACACCAATACCTCGCTTTGCGACGTTTCATTTTGCGACATTTCGCGTTGCGTCGAAAAAAAATTTTGCATCATTTCAGCTTGCGACGTAAAAAATTTCACATTGCGACGTATAAAGAAAAACGACGCTTAACGGAACTTTTGGAAAAAAATATGTACAAAGAACCAATGGTTGAATATGTCGTTTTGTTTGTTGTTACTCACACTAACATCTATGTATGTACATACATACATACAAAAAACGTTTGATATCTATCACCCTATATATCACCCTCTTGTATGAATGGTGTATGGCGGAAAATATGGCCCGAATGTATTCATAAAAACCTTGACTCTAGTCATAGTCGTGTTGAAACATCTGCAGTTTGTACTTAAATTGTAAATCTGGCAAAGCAAAATGAATTTGAGGGAATGGACGAAGATGGTGTGAAAGAGATTATTACAGCACAGAATGAAGATATCAGCAATAGTGATTTAATAGATTTGGATATTGAATTGGCGTATAAAGAGAATCCAACAGAAAATTTAATTGAAACTCCTGAACCAAAAATTCTAACATTAAAACAAATTAGCAAAGCTATGGCCCTACTTGACGAAGCAGCTTCTATTTTTATACAAACTGACCCTGACGAAGAAAGAAGTTCAAAAGTGGCACGATCCTTAACTGATTGCGTAAGTTCCTACAAGGAGATTTACTTGCAACAAAAAAAGAAAACGATCCAGCAAACTTTGGAAAAATATTTGCAGCCATTAGCATCTACATCTACACATCCAACAACTGTTGCATCACACCAATAACGCTAGATTCTGATTCTTCATAATCATTAAAAATCTAGATTATAACAGTACTGAATTTTCAATTTTTTTAGTTTTAATGAATTTTTGTTGTTTGAATTGCTATGTTTTTTAATTTTAATGAATTTGTTTTCTTTAATTAAAAATAAAACTATTGAAATAAGTAAATTTTTATTTTAATAATTCCTTTAATTTTTAAGTCTTCATTTTTTATAATATTAAATAATTTTATAAAAAAACTAAAAATTACTTTGTTTTTGGTAAAATAATGGATTTGATTTAGAATTGGAACGTATCTTTAATATTTCAGTGCAATTCCATACAAAAGGTTTTCTCGAATTGCGACGTTTTGATTGCGACGAATTTTTTGGGAACCAATTATCGTCGCAAAGCGAGGTATTGGTGTACTTCTCTTTAACGTTTCACCGCTTAACTTAAAATATTGGAAATTCGTTTATTAGCAAAATATTGTACAACTAGTAAGTTGTAATGCGCCTATGGCGCCCGTTGAAATATGGAAAAACAATTTTGTAGAAAAAAAATTTTAGAGGAAAAAAAAAATTTTGTTGAAAAAAAAAATTTTGTTGGAAAAAAAATTTTTTCTTGAAAAAAAAAAAATTTGTTCAAAAAAAAATTTTTGTTGAAAAAAAAATTTTTGTTGGAAAAAAAATTGTTTCTTGAAAAAAAAAAAATTTCGTTGAAAAAAAAATTTTGTGGAAAAAAAAAATTTTGTTGAAAAAAAAAATTTTGTAGAAAAAAAATTTGAGGAAAACACAATTTCTGTACAAAAAAAAAATATTATTTTTTTTTATTATTATTATTTATAGAAAATTATAGAATGCCTATTTAAATTCCTACGTACTGCGTGACAGAGTCAGGGAATCAGTGTATCAGTGAATCAGTGTATCAGTGAATCAGTGTCGAGGGTAAATATATATTAAGATTGAAAGGGAACTCCTATTTTTTGGGAACATTTCAAACAAATCACTGCAAATCGCATATCTGAAACAAACTGAACGTTTATACAAAATAATATGCTTGGTTAAAAAAAAATCACTTCCCTTTAAAGAAACTCCTCTTAACACAAAATATCGGTTAGCTGCAATACACATAACTGCAGAACATCGGATAACTGAAACTAACCGGTCACAACAATTCCCTTTTCCGCCACATTTCAAACCACACACATCGATTTAATGAATCTCCGCTAAACTCAAAATATCGGCTAACTGCAATTCGCAGAACTTCAAACTTTACACTTTTGCATTTAACTTTATTGAATTTTAATTCAATAACAAACAAAAAAATGTTAATGAAAAATATACCAAAATATCGAATCATTGTTAAAGTTTTCCCCAACTGCGAAGACTACACTCTGCGCCATCACAGCGAACCCCCACAAAAAAAAAAAAAATGGTTGTTAAAAATGATGATAAGATTTCGTAAATATAACACACTCTCAGACCATACCGTCCATACAAGAATGTATCAAAGTGTGTGTTTAGTTATGTGCGTGTGTGTGTCCCTTGGAGTGTGTGAGTATTATGAGAATTGTAACGATTGTTGCTGCTGCTGTGTCTTGGCTATATCTTCTGGTGACAGGATAACAAAAGACGCTGACGTTATAAAAATGCCAAACAACGCAAAAGGACGCAATTTCCAGCTGGTAGTAGAAGGCGGCGGGGGTGGGGGTCTGGGTGTTTGGGGCGCAAGAGGAGGGTTTACACGTTGCACGGCATGATTGTTAAATGGATGATGGAGCTGGGGGCTAATGTATTTTTTTTTCTGTTGGCTTTTCCTTAAGGTTTTTTTTCTCAGTTGTTCCTTTGTCGTCATCATTTTCGTCACAGGCCATTCAAGTTATAATTTTATGTGCATTTTTTTTTGTTCGTTCTCTCGCCCTCTCTATCACTCTGACATTTGTATACCCCTCTTCACAGTAGTCACTTAGCTGAAGCATGAGTGTGCGAGTGTGGGTTTGTCTGCGTGTTGGATCCTGGGCCGCTTTAAGGGTGGTATGAGCCCAAGACTGGCATACAAAAAACAGGACATATATTTTTATGTTCTTTTTTGTCAGTGTTTATGGATGTGGTCGTTGTGTGTGTGTGTGTGTGTGCCTTACACACTCCCCCTTTTGCCTGTGATAGTGATGTTGGTGGTGGTAGTGGTATTAGGGGTGTTTGTAGGAGACGAGCTGTCCTCTGTAGCGTTGTGTTTGTGTGGGTTTTTTTTCCCCCATCGTTCACAGATCGAAAATGAAAATGCTTTTTATGAGGCTTTTTACCAAATTACTTTTGTTTTTCCCCCCGTTGGCTCTTTGTTATTTCGTTTTGCCGCCATTGTTTCTGTTTTGTTTTTTCTTTCAGTTCTTGTGTATGTTCTTCCATTTCTTCTTTATCTGGGGGAGAAAGGCCAAAACTAAAAAGATTGTCTTGTAGCTGTTGATGTCGATACACAAAAAAACGCGTCTATATACATATGTATGTACAATATTTACACACACACACACATACGTACCGCACATACAACAAAGCGCCATGTCATACGCCGTTAAATATGCAACGAATTTTCTGTTGGCTTTTTTTTATAACCTCTGATAGCATCACATCGAGATCATAAATATTTTTGTCGTTTTTGCTTCTGATTTCATCTGAACGTATCGCTTCGCAAATGGAAAATGGCGTGAACAAGAGTTGCCCAGTCAAAAAGAAAATAGGGAAAATAGACAAGGTCTTGAAAATAAATTATAAATTGTGGGGCAGGTGGTTTTTTCAAGGAGTTGTTTATTTGTTGATACAAACTTATGGATCGCCTAGTGTGGCCACGGAAAACCAAGAGAAATTGAAATGAAGAAAGTACAAATTCAATTAAGAGAATTAAAAGTGATATTGGAGCATTTCATAGTAGGTTTGGTTGCGAATGCAGACAAAACTTAGAAAGAAATTTGTCTTTTCCACCTTCAAATTTCATTTCATCTGGAAATTTTATTTCCTTCAAATTTCATTTCATCTGGAAATTTTATTTCCTTCAAATTTCATTTCATCTGGAAATTTTATTTCCTTTAAATTTCATTTCATCTGGAATTTTATTTCATCAAACTTAATAGGATTTGGATACACAAATATTCCGAATTCAAAGGAACGATTTCTCCCATATCTTAAAATTGAATTCAGGAGAAAAATAAAACATTTCCTTTGGATGTCCATGTTTATTGGGAGCTGGTTTTGTTGGATACCAGATTCCATGAGACGGATTTCATAATCTGACAAAGGCATGTCTAATTGTTGTCATTTCATTTGGATAACAACCTTGAAAACTGAACAGAATTGGAATTACAATATCCCCGCAACGGGCCAACATTGTTGGCAACATCGAGTTAAGGTCTTAAAGTGGAAAAAAGAAAACTGGCTAACGCGTTTACTGTGTGGGATTTTGTTTGTTAGAAGGGGGCAGGCGGGTGGTGGTGGTTGAATGATTTTTATTAGCTTTTTTGGCCAAATGATTTTCGCAGTACAACTGTTGTATGTGAGTGTGTGTCAGCACATGTCCTTGTCGGTGTATAATTGTATGTGTGTGTCTGTGTGTGTGTGTGAATACATAATGCATTTGTGTGTGTTTAATGTACATGTATTTGTTAGACATATTTCATAGTTTGTTATTGTTTATGAAATACAATATACAATACTTTTATATGCCTCCACATTATTACAATCACATGTATACACGTATACAGACATGCATGCCAACTACCATATACAGTGAAACTGTTGTATAATGGTCGGGTACATTGGCCGGGAAGTTGTCGCCCATGATGCGAATACACTGGACACAGAAGCCAGTCCATCGACCTTATCCACAGGATCCATGGGCAGGGATTTTTTGATAGCCATAGACTATCGTCTAAGTTCAGCAAAAACTTGGTAAGCCGTTCTCATAACCCAATGCATTACCAGGCAATGACAGCTCATTACCATTTGCAATACCCGGTAATGACAGCTCATTATCACCAGTTGCTTTAAGCGAGTTTGTGCAAAACTTCTCCGAAAATTAAAACCAAAGATGGACCAAGAACCAAATACAAAGTTGGAGCAATTTTTATAGTGATACATTTTTATTTATTTTTTTTTCAAAAATTTATATCATAACACCGTATTACACACTAGGGTGGAGTGAAAACATGCTTTTTTTTAAATTTGAAAAAGTTAACCTAGGAAAGAGATGTAGTCTGGGGTCCTAATGAGGGGAAAACTAAAGAAAAAAATTTTAAAAAAAATTTGGGGGTCGCGCCACTCCCTCGAAATTTGGAAATTATCGCTATTTTGGCGTTGATTTTAGAAAAATCCTAAAAATTAACGACTTAACTTATTCGAAATTTAAAAGTTTGAGCTTGTTCAGTGCCCAAACAAAAGTATTTGAGGCAAATATTTGTAGCTTTGGTGGCGATTTCATTGTTCAGTCAATTTTCTGAAGAAGGGACGATTTGACTTATTTTACTTTTTGAAATTTTTGAACAATGAGAAAATTTTTTTTAAATTTTTTCATGCCCTTATTTCATTGTTTACGCTATTGCAAACATTTATTGACATAAAACTTTTTAGGATTTTTCTAAAATCAACGCCAAAATAGCGATAATTTCCAAATTTCGAGGGAGTGGCGCGACCCCTAAAAATTTTTTAAAATTTTTTTCTTTATTTTTCCCCTCATTAGGACCCCAGACTACATCTCTTTCCGAGGTTAACTTTTTTTTTTTTGAATTTCACTCCACCCTATTACACACATTCTGTCCTATGAACCAAATTTACTTTTTCGGAAAGGGGATAAAAAATAAAAATACACGTGTATCGGTGATTTTCATGTACACGTCAGAATTTTTTTTCTTAAGTTTGAAGTATGAAGCTCGTAGTGGCCTGTGTGAAAGCCTTTGGACCGATTTTTAACCCTTTTTCAGTGATCCAATCGAGCTGATTTTTTGCAGGCAGACTCGTGGAAATGTCTGTATCACGTAAAATTTTTTAAAAAATAGATTTTTATCAATTCTCAGATTTCCCTAAATTTCTTTTTTTTTTAAATCGTTCTTTTTTAAGGTTTCAGTCAAAAAAAATTTTTTTTTCGTAACGCTTAAGTAGTTTAAAAATTTGGAGTCTCTTCAGGTTATGGTAAGAAAAGTGAAAAAAATATTTATTTTTCAAATATAATAAAAATTGGGGAAAATCTGAGAATTGATAAAAATTGTTTTTAAAAAATTTGACATGATACAGACATTTCCACGAGTCTGCCACGGTGTAATCAATTCCCCCATACAATTTGGGGGTTTTCATTTACAGAGATTTGAGGGTAAGTCAATATTTTTCAACTGTTCTATGAAAATTGTCCAAAAATAAATCTCATACATGAACAAATCTTTATGAAAAGCTCTCCAAAAAAAAAATTTGGAGTTTTTCATAATTTTTAAGTAATATAAAGAAACAAAAGCGAACACGTTTGGGGTTTTTTTTCCATTTTTACTTGGGTTTTTTTTCACATTTTAGGTTAAGGGTTAGGGTGGAGTGAAATTCAAAAAAAAAAAGTTAACCTCGGAAAGAGATGTAGTCTGGGGTCCTAATGAGGGGAAAAATAAAGAAAAAAATTTTAAAAAATTTTTAGGGGTTGCGCCACTCCCTCGAAATTTGGAAATTATCGCTATTTTGGCGTTGATTTTAGAAAAATCCTAAAAAGTTTTATGTCAATAAATGTTTGCAATAGCGTAAACAATGAAATAAGGGCATGAAAAAATTTAAAAAAAATTTTCTCATTGTTCAAAAATTTCAAAAAGTAAAATAAGTCAAATCGTCCCTTCTTCAGAAAATTGACTGAACAATGAAATCGCCACCAAAGCTACAAATATTAGTCGATTATCCTCATATTTGCCTCAAATACTTTTGTTTGGGCACTGAACAAGCTCAAACTTTTAAATTTCGAATAAGTTAAGTCGTTAATTTTTAGGATTTTTCTAAAATCAACGCCAAAATAGCGATAATTTCCAAATTTCGAGGGAGTGGCGCGACCCCTAAAATTTTTTTAAAATTTTTTTCTTTATTTTTCCCCTCATTAGGACCCCAGACTACATCTCTTTCCGAGGTAAACTTTTTCAAATTTAAAAAAAAACATGTTTTCACTCCACCCTATTAAGGGTGTTATTGCCTAATGGAAAAATCACCCCAGATTTGGGTAATCATACTTCATGCTTTTGATTTTTTTTTTGTTAATTACGAAAATCAATTGTTGTATTTTTGGATTATTCTTCATAATATTTTGGGGGATTTTTAATTGGGTAATTTTTCATAAATTGTTTGGGTGATTTTTCAGAATTTTTGAGGAAATTTTCATATTGAGCTATTGGGGCGATTTTTCATTTATTTTGGGTAATTTTTCATTGGGGGCATTGTTCATTTTTTGGGGGCATTTTTTATTTGGGGTATTTTTTCATAGAGTGGCCGGTACAGGCCACGCCTTCGATTTTCTAATGAGCTTTGGGGCGATTTTTCATTTAGTTTTGGGTAATTCTTCATTTGGGGCATTGTTCATTTTTTTGGGGGCATTTTTCATTTGGGCTATTTTTTTCATAGAGCTTTGGGGGCGATTTTACATTTATTTTGGGGAATTCTTCATTTGTGGCAATCTTCATTTTTTTGGGGGGCATTTTTCATTTGGCGTATTTTTTCATTTATTTTTGGGTGATTCTTCATTTGGGTCATTGTTCATTTTTTGGGGCATTTTTCATTTGGGGTATTTTTTCATAGAGTGACCTGTACCGGCCACGCCTTCGATTTTCTAATGAGCTTTGGGGCGATTTTTCATTTATTTTGGGGAATTCTTCATTTGGGGAATTGTTCATATTTTTGGGGGCATTTTTCAATTGGGATGTTTTATCATAGAGCTTTGGGGCGATTTTTCATTTATTTTTGGGGAATTCTTCATTTAGGGCATTGTTCATTTTTTTGGGGGCATTTTTCATTTGGGGTATTTTTTCATAGAGTGACCTGTACCGGCCACGCCTTCGATTTTCTAATGAGCTTTGAGGCGATTTTTCATTTATTTTGGGGCATTGTTCATTTTTTTGGGGCCATTTTTCATTTGGGGTATTTTTTTCATAGAGTGACCTGTACCGGCCACACCTTCCATTTTCTATTGGAGAATTCTTTATAAATTATTTGGGGGACTTTTCAAAATTTGTGGGGACCTTTTCATGTTGACCTTTTTGGGGAGTTTTTCATATATTTTTGGGAGTTCTTCCTTATTTAGTTTTGTGACATTTTCCATATATCCTCACACAGTACGCTCTGACGAGAGTTGAATGTCGCTGGGGTAGCCGAGAGTGTTCAGTCCTGGAACATCAACTGGCCCGCAAATCTCAATGCAACATTTCACGCACCAGTCGAATTCTGCACAAAGATCTCGCATTATTCACTAGCACGGTCCAAGTGACTCAGAAGTTGAAGGCACACAATTATGCGATTCACTATCGCAAATTCGGGCCATAGAGCAGCTCGAAATGTACAATGGTTTTGCTCAAAACCTCAACTTGTCTGAGGAAGAGATTTTTTGGATCGGCGGCTGTGCTAACAAGCAAAATTGTCGCATTTGGTTTTGGATTAACTGGTGAGTAGCCAATGCATCTCCAGAGAGTGAATGTTTGCTAAAGATTTCAGAGCGTTATCTCAATGGCCAATATTTTTTTTTGTCGTTTTTGGAAAAATGCGCTACAAAGGCATGAGAGCCGTAGATTGAAGACATGAAGCCGTAGATTGAAGGATGGCGCGTTCGGCCACACAGTCCACTCCACAATTTCGCACCAAGTTCAGTTGTCGTATTATTAGCCGCCTCGGCGATGTCGCCTGGAAGCTGCGTTTTGACGACGTTAGACTTTTTTGTGTGGACCGTTAGACTGTCTTGTTATGGGCACAACCCATTAACAATTCAAGCACTTAAGGCGAATATCGAGCAAGCCATTCGTAAGATAGGGCCAGAAATTCTCACCAGGATCTTGGAAAATTGGGTTTTGCAGGAGGCGATAATGTGAAGCATTTTTATAATGGAATTTCACCCGTCGATGAGTATTTAGTTCAGAAACTTATAAGCCAGCCAAGCAAGCGTTTCGGTAGGCGAATGGGTAGCGTGTTTGCCCATCAGAGTGGGGATTGTGAGTTGGATTTACACCCGAGGCTTTGGCCTGTCACCACAAAAACTCTTGAACCCAGAATTAGAATATAAATTTAATGAAATAAGAAACAAAAATGTATGTTAACCGTTGAGAGGTCCCACTGTTAATACAATTTGTATTGTTGTGTGCGTATGGGGAATTTTTTCGGCTGTTTTGGCGTTTTTGTTTCATTTGTCCATAATAAATGTGGTCTTTTGTTTTTCACAGCGAATATCATCTATAATTTTTTATAGGAGAATTTTTATGATGATTTCGTTTGGATATTTTTTTGGATGTACGCGTGTGTGTGTGTGTGACTGTATCCTTCCTACAGATGTTAATGGTAAATGTGAATGTGTGTGTGTGTGTGTGCGAGCGAGCGTTGGTGCGTTTAGGAGTTACCAAATAAAATATGCTTTTTATAACTCTTATCTGCCATTTTTAATGTCATTTTCTCCCCCAAAAAAAACACACACACACACGCACATACTCAAGCACTCTTAGCTGTATTTGTTTGTGGTCCCTTTTTCTGTTATTGTTGTTGTTGTTGTTATTCTTCTTCTACTCATAATGCTATGTGAATGTGGGTGTGTGTGTGTGTGACGAAGTGTTTGTGTGTGTTTGTAAGTATATGTATTTGGTTTCATATGTATGAGTGTGTTTATTTTTAATAACCGCAATTTTTCCCTCTGCCTCGGTATACAATATTTTTATGATAAATATTATTTTAGTATATGAATGAATTGTTGTATGTATGGAAGGGTGCGTGTATGTGTGTGCGTGGGCCTGTATATGATGTATTTTTGCTTATTTTTGGTCATATTGTTTTTGTCATTTTCCCTCCATTAATATCTTTCACTTCTTTAGGTTGATGTTGTTGTTGCTGTTGGTTTCTATCCCCCCTCCCCCACCAACGTTGTTTCGGTTTTTGATTACTTATGTATTTTCTTAAGGCCTTCATTCGGTACACGCATATGCCCATACATTTGGTTGGTTCTTATGTGTATTTTTTGTCCATAATAAAGTCTATTAAATTGTATAATTCGAACTGGGCCGAAAGAAGTCGTTTTTGCGGACACTAAGTATGGACTTGCTAACAGGGGGGAAAAGAACTGCTTTAGTAAATTTAAATTTAAGATTTCTTTTAGTATACAATGTAAACTAATAAAATATTGTCAGACTATAATGTGTATCCCTCGTCGTACGAAGCGCCAGACCTGGAACATTGACTCGCCATCGATCTCAACAAATCAACATGTCACTCAACAGCCTGCTGCGAATTTTGCCCACAAGACCTCACATTATTCGCCTACACACGGCCGTGGTGTGATAGGTAGTGTGTGCGACTATCACACAGATGAAACCGAGTTCGAAACCGGGTAACATCAACAAACAGCTGCTGTTTCCACCTCGTAAATGTTGGCGACTTTACGAGTAAGAGAGCAATCTCTAAGCCAAGTAAAACTTCTCTAGAAAAAAGCATTAGCCGGAGCCGGCTTTAAACCGTAGGTCCCCGGTCAGTGAGTATACACAATTATATCGTACACAGCTCATTGATTCGAAAGAAGTTCCCCGTCTGTTCCTTCATGGAATGTTAAGGGAAATAGGTACGAAATGTTCAGTTGACTAAGAAATTGAAGGCCCATGAACTTCTTGTTTAGCGCATTTCAGTTTGGGCCTTAGAGCAGTTGGAAATGGACAAAGATTTTGCTGGAAAAATCATCTTGTTTTCAGACGAAGCGCAATTTTTATCACGGCAAACAAGCCAAACTCTTGCATCTGGGGATCAAACAATCCACACGTGATCGTCGTGAAGTCACTACATTCTCAGAGGTGCAGAGAAAACGCCACTTCGTTTAACGGTGAGCACTACAGATTGTTGAGAGATTTTATATGATTATCACCGTCAAGGTTTGAACCATAGTACGCCATTCCTCATGGCGTCACTACAATGGGGCTAAAGCCGAGTAAACCCGGTACGGCTGAGAAGCCAATTCATGAATTCGCTGTGTTTGTCAAAACCTTTCTCTTGGTCAGGGATTGAAGACTACCGAACAATACTGGCACTCTTTGGGGCACCCGTTTGAAATGGCAAAAATTACAAAAACAATAATTTAAAAACAAACAATTTTCTGTTAGAAGCCATTTTCATTATGATTTATTTTAAGGCAAAAATTACGAAAAGTAAAATGAAAGATTTTCGCCTCGTCATTCCAATTTTTGGGATAAATGAAACTCGAATGAATTTTTGCTTTAAATTGTTGGCCTGCGGTACTTTACATGTTTGGGGAGTATTTAAATTTTTTTATTAAATATCGCATAATATTTGTTGGGCCCATATCTAGTCAAATAAATATATATTTTTTGTAAAAAAGTTAATTTTTTTATCTCATCCGTTGATTGTGAAATGGCCGGTTGACCGGACGACGCACTATAGAGAAAATTCGTTCTTTAGTCGAACCGTTCGTATGTGGAATAATCTTCCAGCAAATGTGTTTGTTGCCAGTTGTGACATTCAGAAATTCCAAACAAATGTCAACAAACACTACTCCCTCTTTCCTCCTTCCGAAACCCTACTTTCCTTCCGCTAACACAATGCATTGCATTTATAGGGGGTCACTCCCCCGAGTGTTGGCCACCAAAAAAACAAAATCGGTAATGCAAAAACCCCTACAACTTGTTACTAAGTAGAAAAGGAAATATTTTCTTAAACTCTTTGTATCCTGTAACTAAATTTAAACCACGAAATGACATAATTAATACATATTTTACAGGATTCTCCAACAAGAGGGATTCTTTTGGTATTCAAAGAAAAATGGAATTGTTTGAGATACATTTTTGAAAAAAATTTATGCAAATACAAAAACAATTTTCACACATTTTCCTTAACAAAGGTGTTTTTTTTTTCAATTTTTATGAATATGTGGGTTAGTCTCGCTAGTGGTTTATTCAGTAGTTTATTATAATTTTGAATTGTAATAAATAAATAAATATTTTAATATTTCAGCTCGCGGTCTTGATGTTTTGTATTTAAATGTTTGTTTTTTCAATATTTCGTATATATTTTTAGTAAAAACTCTATATAAATTATAAAGATTTCTTCAGTTACAATTTTATTCATTGGGATACGAGTAAAAATATTTTCAACGCTTCACCATAAATAGAATTTGCCATTCGTAGGCTTCGTGAATTCTACAAAGGACATATTTTTTTTATTAACAAATATCAAATATAAAGATTTCTTCATTTATAATTTGTATTCATTGTAGTACGTGTAAAAATTTGTAGAATTTGCCATTAGTATCCTTTGTGCTCACTGCTTTCAGTGAAATTTCCCGTTTTTTTTTCGTTAATGCAAAACATTTCTCTAAGCCCACACTCCTTCAACACACACCCAAAATAGTTTCCATCTTCCATAGTTTCCAAAAAAAAAAAAAAATGTAGTCCGCTCAAGAAAAACGTAACTCAATAAACAACTCATGCCATTTCAATCTCAATAGGTGTGAAATGAATGAAAATCTCATGGAAATGAAATGTCTTTAACGCCAAACCATAGCAACAATTGACGAAGGGTCAGACAGTAAACGGCCCAACTTTAAAACGAAGACGGACTGGCTGACCGTTATAATCTTTCAACAATGGGGGGGTCAAATGCAAACATAACAATTTACATAAGGATGCTGCAATGACCTTTTCAGAATGTTAATTGTCCGAATGTGCCAAAGAACGAGCACAACCCTTATTAGAAGGACATTTCATAGCAATGTCTTGGCTGGACTCTAATGGCGGGAAACGAAGGCAATAACTATATTGATTGTAAATTTCCGTTACAGAAATCCAGGCAATTTTAAAGGAAATACAGATTCGCTTGTGTTGTGTTAAAGGTTTCCATTTTGAAGTCAAACTTCTTAAATATATGTGTGCTCTCATACCCTCTCTTGGAAGTTTGCTCGCGCTCTCTCTCTCTCTCTCTCTCCATTTCGCCGATTTGAATATCGATTTTCCCCTTCTTTTTGGAAAACTGGGGGGGTTTTCGCGTTTTCCAGCTAACCAACAGCCCCACGAGCTGCCAGCCATCTTGTGATTTATATGTCACAACCACCCCTACCATAAAATTTTTTTGGTAATTACTTTCTTACTTCTGTACGAAGCGTCGTCGTTCTCCTTGTCGTCAACCCTTTTGAAGAATATTTTCAAATTTTCTTAAGATACACATCGCAACCGCAACACCAGCATCAGCGTTGCCTCACACCGCGCCACGTCAGCCCCCCCCACCACAGCAACAGCGAACAAATGCTGGAAAAGTTTTTCACGGGTGTCTTTTTCAGCATTGCTCGCTGTGCGTCTCGCACAAAATGTGATTAGAAAATCTTCTGGGTGCGAGAGTGTGTGTATGTGTGTGTGTATAGAAAATTTGCATATTTACCCTCAATTAAAATGATATACACACACAATTTTTTCCATGGATTTTATGGATTGCCTTTCGAGGAACTTTGTAGCTTTTAGGCAAATCCAAGGTGAAAAAGGTCTTTAGTAGTATACATAAATTTCCAGAAGACGAAACGGTGGAAAGGGATTTTTTTAGCATGGAAACCAAGTAAAAGAAAGAGAGAGAGAGAGAGAAAGTGGGGGAGAAAAAGTATTCTTTGGATTTCATTTGTAAAATTATGAAAATCGGATTATATTTAACAAGTGAAATATGTTCCGTTAACTGAGGTCTTGCAATTTTCAGATTTTATTACACGGAAGACAAGCGGCCTCTGTAACATATTGTCGCAAACATATATTTTTCGAGCTGGTTATTATCTTTGGACTAGCGGCAGTGTCTCCAAACATATATATGATTGCATGTAATCATATTTTTAGCAGATTTTGTTCTCCGTGTATAAAAATCGGACTTCAAATACGGTTTGCTAACTGAAATTTCAACTGATTCAAATTGCTAATAGTGATACAATGAATATGTAAATCTGAACCAGAGGTTCTCCCGAGAATCGAGTCACATGAAGTTGAAGTGAGAGACAAGCACCCGAAGTACCACTCGTCTCCGAAAAATTCATGTGAGAAATTATCGATTGAAAATAATATGAAGTTATCAACGTACTCACTCAGCAGACTAAATAAATCTAAGATAAATCTGGTCCAGAGGTAGGAAGAATCGGCTGCGACCTCCCGAAGTACCACTCGTCTCCGAAAAATTCATGTGAGTAATTCTCGGGTTTGACAAAGTTAGAGACCCAGCTGGAATTTAAATAGTTGCTGAACCACCGCACTTGTCGTTGGCCCATGACTCGTCAATGAATCTAAGATAAATCTGAACCAGAGGTAGGAGGAATCGACCGAGATCTCCCTAGAATCGAATCACATGAAATATAAGTGAGAGACAAGCACCCGAAGTACCACTCGTCTCCAAAAAAATTCATGTGAGAAATTCTCGGGTTTGACAAAGTTTGAGACCCAGCTGGAATTTAAATAGTTGCTGAACGACCTCACTTGTCGTTGGCCCATGACTCGTCAATGAATCTAAGATAAATCTGGACCAGAAGTAGGAGGAATCGCCTGCGACCTCCCTAAAATACAATCACATCAAGTTGAAGTGAGAGACAAGCACCCGAAGTACAACTCGTCTCCGAAAAATTCATGTGAGAAATTATCGATTGAAAACAGTTTGAAGTTATGAACGTACTCACTCAGCAGAGTAAATCCCCTGACGGGTTTGACAAAGTTGGACCATGACTCGTCAATGAATCTAAGATAAATCTGGACCAGAGGTAGGAGGAATCGACCGAGATCTCCCTAAAATAGAATCACATCAAGTTGAAGTGAGAGACAAGCATGTGAACAATTCTCGATTGAAAATAATTTGAAGTTATAAATGGTTGCTAAACCTCCGCACGGTGTCGGATCTCACATAAAAGATCCTCAATAAATCAGTTGCTTATCACCGTATTCATAAAAATTTAAAAAACCGTTATTAAGAAAAATGTATGAAAATGCAAAAACAATTTACAAACATTTTTCCGAACCAAGTTTTTTTTTTAAATTTTTATGAATATGGGGGGTTAATCTTCAAAATATTTGTTTGTTGCCTGTAACTCGTCTACTACAGGACGGTCAGGTTTTCATAGCTACTGTGTGCCACTATCACACCACAACAACCCAGGTTCGTAACTTAATAAAGAATATCTAACAATGAATTTTCCACTGTTTCACTTAGAAACGTTGCAATCTCAGATTTGAGAAACTTACATTAGAAAGACAATAATTTATATTTTTTAATTAAAAAACAGAAATCAATGAACACGATTTCATTTATGTGGTTGCCTCGGCTGGCTTCCAATTTTGAAGACCTTGAAGGCGGTTTCTCACTGTATCACACGAAAGGCTTGCTTGGGGGCCAGAATTTTTAAAGGATTGTTGGCATAAAATCGGTCCTTCACAAGGCGGCCAATTGAAATCGATTACCGAATCTGGTGAGCAAAAGATCGTTTGTGGCAGTTTAATTAAAACTGCTTAGTGTCTAAAGTGTCTTTTTTTTGGCGATACACAAAGTAAGATAACTTAATTCCTTGTAGTCGAATGGATAATTCTCGTATACACAAGTAATATTGAGCAAATCATGCCATTGACAAATCGGATATGTAATTTCAAAAATTTAGCCCAGAGGAATTTGATGAGTTCGCTAATTGTTTTCTTCGTTTTGTTTGCTTCACAGATTTTGTGGTGGAATGACGATCAAAATCATGATCTTCAGCATCATCCCTCCTTCAAATAATTTTCTTCGGCGGTTAAATCTACACATATGCAAATTAGCCGAACTTCCCCTAAGCAAATATTAGAGACACGCGTTCGGAAAATGGTCCATTCTGTGGCACGTTCCAACAATCTAAACCAATTTGCATAATTTTGCCCTGCCTTTAGAGACAGGGTGGAATTGAGAAGAGATCTTTGAATTTGTACATAATTGGCACCGAAATAATAGTTTATTTTCTTATTATGAAAAGAAATGTAAGAAAATATCTGTGGTAAAATCAAATTTTTCAGGAGAGGAGAGGGCTTTTGTTAATGAACATGTAGATCACGACTATGATTGTTTCTAGACACATATATGATTGGATGTTATCATATATATGATTGGATGTTATCATATATATGATTGGATGTAATCATATATATGATTGGATGTAATCATATATATGATTGGATGTAATCATATATAAGATTGGATGTGATCATATATATGATTGGATGTAATCATATATATGATTGGATGTAATCATATATATGATTGGATGTAATCATATATATGATTGGATGTATTCCTATATATCATTGGATGTAATCATATATATAATTGGATGTATTCCTATATATCACTGGATGTAATCATATATATAATTGGATGTAATCATATATATAATTGGATGTAATCATATATATGATTGGATGTAATCATATATATGATTGGATGTAATCATATATATGATTGGATGTAATCATATATATGATTGGATGTAATCATATTTATGATTGGATGTATTCCTATATATCACTGGATGTAATCATATATATAATTGGATGTAATCATATATATGATTGGATGTAATCATATATATGATTGGATGTAATCATATATATGATTGGATGTAATCATATATATAATTGGATGTAATCATATATATGATTGGATGTATTCCTATATATCATTGGATGTAATCATATATATAATTGGATGTAATCATATATATGATTGGATGTAATCATATATATGATTGGATGTATTCCTATATATCATTGGATGTAATCATATATATAATTGGATGCAATCATATATATGATTGGATGTAATCATATATATGATTGGATGTAATCATATATATGATTGGATGTATTCCTATATATCATTGGATGTAATCATATATATAATTGGATGTAATCATATATATGATTGGATGTAATCATATATATGATTGGATGTATTCCTATATATCATTGGATGTAATCATATATATAATTGGATGTAATCATATATATGATTCGATATAATCATATATATTATTGGATGTAATCATATATATGATTGGATGTACCAGGAAATATTTTAAACATCCCTTTGACAAAATTCCAATTGCATAGTGTTATTGATGAATTGAACCTGAAAAAATGCGGGCGAGGCAGTATCATTGGAAAGGATGGATTTCCGTGAGGCCAAATGCTTCGTTCACAGGCACAAAAGTTTTTCGATCATTCCTAAACGTTCAGTTATAAGAAAAAAGTTCTTTGAACGTATGATCATTGGGACGGATGGGTTTCCCTGACGCCGAATGTTTCCTTCTCAGGCACAAAAGTTCTTCGGTCATTTCTAAAAGTCCTGTTCGAAGGAAAAGGTTTTGGTATGTACCATCTACGGATTTTACTAAGGCCATGAGTCCCTGAAGTGACTCTTTAATTTGAACGTTATAACTTCTTTCGTAAGTGGCTATCGAAATTCAAACGCCCAAAAAAAATCCTCGTTCGTTTCTCAAACTTCAGTTTTGGTCACTTCAGACTTTGGGTATGAAAGTAAAATTGTTCGTTCCTTAATTCTTACCATGATAAAAATTATATGAAGTGTCGAATATATTCGACAAATCCACCGAACGGGTTAAAGTCTAATCCTGAGGGGAAAATGTGCCATGAATATTTAATATTTTTAAATCGCCCTATTGTCACCGTTTAAAATGTTCTTCGACATTTTCTCATAGTTTTTTCTCACTTTTCTTCAGACTAATACAAAAAATGTGAATTTTTCTTCACTCTGCACACTTTTCCGGGCAAAACCTCCCGTAACATTGCGGTTTTTTGTTACTAAAATCGTATAGAGAAATTTCAACGAAATTTCCCGCCTTTTCCACTTTGATCTAAATAATTCCGAATTTGAGTTTCCCTGTTCCACATTTCCATTAACTCTGCTTTAACTGCTTTTCAGTTTTGTCCGTTACTACCCTACACGCAGCCATGGTACACAATTTATCACCTTTGACATTCTCGACCGAAAATCTAAAGATGCCAAAATAACTGCATTTCAATGGCATTTGAAGTGTGAAATTAGTTTATCAAAAGAGAAATGTTTGTTCTTAAGAAAATATTCTTTTGAAAATCCCACAAAATCGCTCTCGCTCTCTCCCTCAATTGAAAGGTCACACACTAGTGGCGAAAAGTAACCACCCCTCTCAGAAATATTGCAAACGACTGACCATGGGTCAAACTTAAGACTGTTGGCATGACCTTTAAACTGATAATTGTTTCCAAGTTGACACTTTTCAAGAAAGAAAGAAGAAGAAAAAATGCCACCCTTATGCCAAATTGTAACGTATATTTTCGATCTGGAAAATTAAACTAAGAATATAAATCATGCGCTGTGTTATTGTGTTAGCATTTTTCGTAACATATTTAGAAATGCTAGCAAGGATCATTAAGGAAATTTTGCAATTTGTTTTCCTTTCTTTCGATAGGATTTGAAATTCATATTTCGTCTGCTCAATCCAACGATTTCAATCCTATTGAGAATTTGTGAATAGCGATAATTGCAGAAATAGGGTTGCTTTAGTTTTGCCCCCTTTATTTCTAGTCTGAAAAGTTGTTTTGTTATTTTAACTTATTATTTATAGAACTCCAAAAATGTTTGCTTACACCGTGTTACAAAAAATAGATTTTTTTCTGTCCTATGAACCAAATGCACATATTCGGAAAGAGGGGAAAACATTTGACGTGATACAGACATTTCCACGAGTTGGATTGGATCACTGAAAAAGGGTTAAAAATCGGTCCAAAGGCTTTCACACAGGCCACCATACAAAAATGTAGAGATTTGTTTATGAAATTCAATTTTTGGTGTCATAATTCGAAAACTACTTTTCAGTTTAGATTAGATATAAATTTTAAAAAATTAACCACTAAATTATTTGTAGTATTCTGTTTGAGTGCCTTGGCATCTGGATTAATTAAATAAAAAGAAATATTTTGATCGAAAAGCGATCGAGGATTTTAGCTTTCGCTATTTACAATCTGGTGAAGGTTCTTTTCTGGAATCTTCCTGCTTAAAGCCGGCACCAATTTTTCGGTCGCCGGCCGAAAATGTTTGATGGTCTTACCACGTTTCGAACCTGGATTGCACACACCATATACCACACCACGGCCGTCAACAACAAGTCGTTTTTGATTTATGATAAATTATGTAATACAAAAATTTCAATTTTATAAAAAAAAATGTAAATAAATGATTTTAATTTTTATAAAAAAAATTGAAATAAATGATTTTAATTTTTATAAAAAAAAATTTAAATAAATGATTTTAATTTTTATAAAAAAAAATTTAAATAAATGATTTTAATTTTTATTAAAAAAAAAATTTAAATAAATGATTTTAATTTTTATAAAAAAAAATTGAAATAAATGATTTTAATTTTTATAAAAAAAAATTTAAATAAACGACGGCCGACATTTGTCCTCATTACCAAAAAAAAGTTAGTCCAGTGTCATTCACCCAACAGTTTTATACACGTACTTTGAATGCACGTTGACATTAAAGGGTTAATTTAGATTGTGCCCACAGTCGCTTCTACGATTGTTTGCTATTTGTAAATTCCTCAAGTCCTTCAGCTGGTTCAACTTGTATTTTACAAGGTCATACATTTTCTTTCAAATTCAGTGTACTCAGCATCCCCTCGTATCCCTAAGCAAAGACAATGTCCTTAAGCATCCCAATTAATGATTCCATTTCCCGTATATGCAAATTAGCCTTTAACCCCTATGCGACAGGCAGCGAGATAGAAACAAGAAAAACGGTCCTCGGCTTGGCACACTTCCCTGACAGCGGTGATCTTCTAAGATCACTGTTTAGAAACATTAGGGAGACATTTGCATAATGTCTCCCCAAGCCCGAATGCAAAAGGATATGCAAATTTGTCACATTGAAGATGGGTAGAAATAAATAGCTGTGCCACGTTCCATTTTTTGCTTTTGTTTTGGAAATCCATTTATTTGTCATGTTTCGTAACATGTTTGTTTTTTTTTTTTGTTTGATGCAATTTTTCCATTTCGATCCACAGTGTGTGGTCTAAAAAACCAAAATATTTGTCAATTGCTTTTCATATAAAGTTTGAATATTAAATCAATCATTTGCAACAACAACAAAAAACAATCCCCATCATTGTGTATGTCGTACTGTTTATAATTAGTATGTAAATTATTAATTCAAAAATGTTATTTCGCATTTGGAAATTGCCAGCGGTGAAAATTCCTTAGAAATTATTATTATTTGCATTGAAACTTGTGATGTGTATACACTTGAACGAACAAAAATTCGAACAAAGGCCGCTGTACTATTGTGATGCCACAAAGATAAACATGTTGCAATCACACACAAATTGTTTAATTGGAAATGAGGCAGAAAATTTAATAAACACAAAATCCGTGTAATTTCTCCTCCTTTGGTTGAGGGGTTTCTCGGTGTACAGACACGAGCTTGAGGTTTCTCTGTATAGAGAAACAATAATTCGTTCTTCAGTAAACCGCACCAAACAGTCACACGTTGAGGATAGAGATGCTTCTCAACATAAACTCGTGGATTTTCCGAGCCCCAGATGCGACAATTTTGCTTGTTGACGTAGCCACCGACGGGGAAATGGGCCTCAGTCATGATGATTTTTCGATGGAATTCCATCATTTGCATGCATTTCAATGACCCAATAATTTTTAGTAATGCCGTAGTTTCAACTTGTCAAATGTCAACAAATAAAAGCTTCAAAAGTCACAGCTACCGAATATGAGGTGATTCAAAATAACATCTCTTGTTGAAAAACCCTTTACAATGCTGGAATGGATCGACCGATTTATTCAAAAAAAAATTTTAATTAAATTTGACTACATAATTTAGACCCAGATTCATTGGACCCCCATTTAATTTAATAACACCGTGCTACAAAAAAATGGATTTTTTTTCTGTTCTATGAACCAAATGCACATATTCGGAAAGAGGGGAAATAATAAAAATATACGTATATCGGCGATTTTCATGTACACGTCAGAATTTTTTTTTTTTTAAGTTTGAAGTATGAAGCTCGTAGTGGCCTGTGTGAAAGCCTTTCGACCGATTTTTAACCCTTTTTATCAATTCTCAGATTTTCCCCAATCTTTATTATTTTTGAAAAAAAAATATTTTTTTCACTTTTCCTTTTCTCTTGAAGAGACTCCAAATTTTTAAACTACTTAAGCGTTACGAAAAAAAAATGTTTTTTGAACTGAAACCTTAAAAAAAACGAAAACCATTCAAAAAATTAGGAAAATATGAGAATTGATAAAAATATATTTTTTAAAAAATTTGACGTGATACAGACATTTCCACGAGTCTGCCTGCAAAAAATCAGCTCGATTGGATCACTGAAAAAGGGTTAAAAATCGGTCCAAAGGCTTTCACACAGGCCACTACGAGCTTCATACTTCAAACTTAAAAAAAAAAATTCTGACGTGTACATGAAAATCGCCGATACACGTGTATTTTTATTTTTTATCCGCTTTCCGAAAAAGTAAATTTGGTTCATAGGACAGAATGTGTGTGACACGGTGTAATCGGTCAATCTGTTTCAAAACAGCAACATCGATTTTAAAGCCAAACCAAACCCCCTTCCCTAAAAAAAATACTATTTTTTTCTGATCTGTCCGTATTAAAGTCGTAGTTTTGGAGATTATTTTTTGTACACATACCAGGCAATTAACATCGTGGCCATGTATCTCAGAACCCTTTACGGCTAAGTGGTCCGATTAACTGATCAACCTCCTTGGTTGAGTATAAATTGCATTCAGCTAGACAAAATCGAGCTTCAGCTAGGTTAGTAATGCGGAAACCACTCACCTTCAAAAACAACAAAAATTATACGTTTATGAAGACGAGTTTTATGAACTTTTCGAGGAGAAAGAAATTTTTTGTTCCGCTTTAAATTCTCTCTATCGGAAATTGTCTCAACTGAGACATTTATTTTTTTTTACACATCCAAGGCAATTAACAATTAACGTTGTCCTGTAGCTCACAACCGTTTACAGCTAGGTGAGAGTAAATTGCGTTCAGCTAGACCAAATCGAGCTTCAGCAGGCGTTCCAAAATACTTGGATTTACACCCACTGTGGTCAGCCTCGTTCCCATTCATCTGTGCCAGCAAGCAGAATAGAATGAGAATAATCTTAACAATTCCACTGGTTAACCTCAACAACTCATTGGCTGGATACAATTTTCTTTTCTCATTTTAATTGATTTCCAACCTATGTGTGCTTATATCCTGATTTGGATTTATCCGAAAATCATATGGCATAACCTTAACCATGTAACGTTATTGACATTGATTTTCAGACACCTCTTGCGACACTCTTTCCGTTACAAAATAATAAATCTTCTTTTGTTAACAAAAAGAAAAAAAAATTACCCAAATCTGATACTGAAACTGTAACGACATTTTCCCAATCGCATTTCAAAGCAAAAAGGTCAAGCAATTAAATCAAAACTTTAATATCGAACAAAGGCCAAAACAATAGTGCCGTTATTAAGTGTGAAATGCAAAATTGCAAAAATAAATACTTTTGCAATGGACAAATGCAAAGAAGCAAAAGAGTCGCTGGTCGGGCGACAAAAGGTCAACTGTTGTGTACGGCGGAAAAGTGAACCACCCAACAACAACAACAAATGTATGGCAAATTCATCAAAAGGATAAAGGTCAGCCAGAAATGACAATTTAAATATGGATTTGCCTGACCCGCAAGGAGTCCATGTACGAATCGTAATATCCTCCAAAAAAAAAAAAAAACAACCCTAAATCCTTTTGCATTTCATTGCAGTTGTTGAGGAAAAATCGTTACCATTTTGCGCACGAAATTGTTCGCTTTTGACAAAAATTGATTATTTGCACAAAAAGGTAATAAATTTCCCAAAAATCAAGCGCCAGTTTTTGGGTAATTCAATTTTTTGTTTTGTTCTCGTTTGCACGATTTTAAAAACAACCACCTTTGAGCGGAGTGGCCATCCTGCACAAGGATAACAGTGCAGCCGTTAGCCGCTAGCCACCCCTATAGGTCAACACTGAAGATATGGAGAACAACAACAACAGCGACTAAATGAACAGATTTCTTGTTTCGTTTCTTATGTGTGACCCCGAATTGTCCGACGTTTTTTTTTTCTGTTTGTGTTAGGAAATTTTGAAAAATCATTTTATATTCATTGAACAGTTTTACGGAACGTGCTCATGGGGTTGCTTATTTTCCCTCACTCTCTCTCACTCTCTCTCTCTCTCTGTCTCTTTGTGGTAGATTTGGTGATGCTGCTGCTGGTGACAACTCCAGCCGCCTGCAAAATATCTAACACCGACCGGCACTGCATTGAAAGTTGTAGCAAACAACAATAACAACAGCAACAACAACATTAACCCAGCCGATAAAAACAAAGGCTGACCAATTGTTGACCCCTAAGAATACCTTCGATAATGGTTACATTTGGTGTTACAATTTACGGCTTTTCAGGACAATGTGCAAAAACGGCCATCCAACAATTATCGAATCCATTGGAAAATGTAACGACAAATGTCAGTTACATATCCACGGGGATCATATCAAACACACACACACATACTCTTAGCACTTATATACAGTCATGGGTGTATATGAAGTTTCACGTATATATTTAGGCCCACATATTCTTACATTAGTGCCAAGAAGTTTGCTCTAAAAAAAAATATGACCAATGAAGTTTTTTAAGACAGACATATCGTCCGCCCAATAAAACAATAGTGTATTCTGTATAGTTTGTAGTGTCTTACAGACTATTATTATATTGAGAGGACGATATGTATTTATTTGTTGTTTTTTTTAGAAGGGTTATTATTGAAGTAGTTGCATCAACCAAAGACTTCTGTCTCCACACCCGAAAAAATCCATAGCATCAGCCGGGCAATATTATTCCGGTTCTCTAAATAATTTTACAATAAGTTCCGGTAAAAATACATCTTATTTGGATTGACTAGGAGATAATTGGCAAACTTGGATAATTACACAATTATTTATATCGGTATTTTTCCGAAAGTTTATGCACCAGCTTATAATTCAAGTTTGGACAATATGTTTCTCTCTGACTTGACTCTGTAGTCCATTGGAAACTGGCAACAACACTAGCAAAACCACCTTCTCCCCTTCAACGGTAAGGATAATAGAGTCCATGGTATCAGAATGCTGAGAGCTCCTGATGTGGGTCAGACCGTCTAGGTCTGTGAAGAAATAGCAACCCAGTGTTGATTTCAGCAAAGACTTTTTATGGTCAGTTCCCGCTGACAAATCCTGGATGTCTCAAAAAACTCCTGAGTCGTCCAAAGAAATAAGAACCCGGTGTTAATTTACCGCCTGTTCGCCAGAGCGGACCAGAGCAAGTGCAGAGAAGATGTTTCAGCCCCGCAGCTTCTCAAATAGTCGCTGACATGATTTTGTAGCCCTTTGTGAGACCAGGGGAATTAGCAAAATACCTAGTCCTCCGCTAAATTGTACCGAGAGTCCCAAAAAAAGTCGTTCAATATCAATATCGGTCAAATCGTCTAGGACGCCAAAGAAATAAGAACCCAGTGTTAATTCACCGCCTGTTCGCCAGAGCGGAGCAAGTGCAGAGAAGATATTTTATGAAGCTTCTCAATTTGTCGCTGACATTATATTGCAGCCCTTTATGTTACCAGGAAAGCGATTAAAATACCTAGTCCTTCGCTAAACTGTCCTGAGCGTCCCAAAAAGATCTTCTGTCGAATAGTACCACCAATGCGGGTCACATACTCTAGGTCCCCAAACAACTAAGAACTTAGTGTTAATCCTCCGTTTGTTCGCTAGAACAGGACAAGTGCAGATAATATGTTTTATGGATTTCTCTTCCACTTAATCCTTCAGCAGTAGTCGCTAGTCGCCACTTTCAGTCTCATTGTCTGCCTTCCCAAACACGGTATTGCTTATACAGAAATATGTAATACTAATGGCAAACGAGTTATATTTACATTCAAATAAACTTTGTGTAGAAGGAAATAAGCTTTAGTTGCTGCAAAGACCAAACACGTGTTTTACTTGTGTGTAACCATTAAAAAGAAGTCTTATTTTTCAGCGTGTTCAGCTTGGCTAGAGGCCTAGCTACGGTAGCTAGTAGCTCTGGGAACAATGCCCCACATTTAAAATGCCCGAACAATCGCCCTAAAAAAATCCCATTTTTCATTATGAAAAAAAATCCTTAAGTTTGGAATTTTTTCATTATTTTTAAATAATATTTAATTTTTTGTTTGGAGCCATTTTTTTTTATTCATTGTGGCGGACATTTGTGGACTTTTCACATTTTTTTTTAGGAAAATTTTCGTTTTGTCGTTTTCGTGAAATTTTATCATCCATTTTTTGGAAATGCTTCAATTGGGGCATTTTATGTTTTGGCGCATTATTTATTAGTTTCAATTCCAGGTGGACTGGAATATGCGAGGTAGTCACGAGACCTGCTAGCTCGTCTGCTCTACAGATTGAATGTGTATGTCCCTGTGGCCCGGCATCCAGAACAGTTGAGTGATGAACTGCTATTCTATCTCGCCTAAAGATCTGCGGCAGTCTAGGGCTGATGTTGAGTTCAGATTCCAGAGATTTATTATCAGTTTCACTGTCAGAGAATATGTTGTGCCATCAGACAGAGTGTGCTGGGATCGAACTGGACATATTTATACTACACGGTCTCAGTGTAGTCTATAATCTGGCACCGCAAGTGGTCATCAGCCACCAGGATGTTTGTAGCAGCCCGACCAATTGGGCACGGATCTTCGGGGAGTTTCGCATTGGCTGTGGTTTGCCACCTAAATCGCAGGGAGAGTTTGGCGCGGCGCGGCGTGGAGATGTGATCTCAACAGAATGTTACGACCCAAAGAGTAGCCTCAATCCCTAGCCATGTGGGTGGACTCGCCCACAATTCCAAAACTGGATTTAAGTACTAATTTTGTATTCTTAATTTTATCCATAGTTGAGAATGGGCTTGATTTTTAGAATAGTTTGAAATGGACATAGGTGTAGACCGCTTGTTTTATTATGTACTACTAGTAAGTTGTAATGCGCCTATGGCGCCCGTTGAAATATGGAGAAAAAAAATTTTGTTGAAAAAAAAAAAATTTTGTGGAAAAAAAAATTTTGCTGAAAAAAAAAATTTTGTTGAAAAAAAAAATTTTTGTTAAAAAAAAAATTTTTGTTGAAAAAAAAAATTTTGTTGAAAAAAAAAAATTTTTGTTGAAAAAAAAGTTTTGTTGAAAAAAAAAATTTTTGTTGAAAAAAAAAACACAATTTCTGTACAAAAAAAAATACTATTTTTTTTATTATTATTATTTATAGAATTATTATAGAATGCCTATTTAAATTCCTACGTACTGCGTGACAGAGTCAGTGAATCAGTGTATCAGTGTATCAGTGAATCAGTGTCGAGGGTAAATATATATTAAGATAGTCTTACGTAATTAAACGAGAACTACTGTTTACTAGCGCATAGTCCGAAAAACGACAACTAATTATTAAAAGAATTCTCGTACTTGCTTCTAAAACTATCCCATTTATAATTGTTTTAAGAATAACTAACTACGAAACGTACTTATTTTTCTAAGTACGATTTTAGTACAAATTAAGAATGTTCGGCTTGATTTTAGAATTTCATTTTTCTTTCTGGCTTCGGCCCTAATTTTTAAGTCTCCAACTCTAAAATGGCACTGCTCTTTTTAAATTGTGAGAAGCTCTCATTTGTAATGGTTCCGTTTTCCCACTACTGAGCTTACGAACATTTAGTTGCGTTCAAAGGATTTGCATCAATTTCTTTCAGTTCAATTGTACGCATATACTACATAATATTTCCAATTGTAATACTGCAAACGTTAATCCACAGTTGCCACAATTAACATTTAGGGTGACATAGAGGCTCTGCATCAAACAAAACCATAAGCATTAAGGATTACAGTAAGGATTTACAATTGTCCAGAGCAATGCATTGATTTCCCTTATGTGGAGGTCAGTTCTGTATTGATACGATTGTCCGTGACCCTGGGCCACAGGAAAATGGCGCAAAATGATTTCCCCGAAAACGGTTACAATTGTGAAAATGTTCGCTGTTTAATTGTTTTCCATTCCATGGTCCCAAAAAGGATGGTTACCCTCAGTATCAACACATCTATCACCAGTAAATAATTTCGTTTCCATAATATTGGTTGTAAAATCTTTCGAATCAATAGAAATTCAATATCTTTGGAAATTCCAATTTCTTATTCACACCGAAAAGGAAAAGAAATGGTCAATCCACCCTACTGCCCACCACCAGGCAGACAATGCAATGACCAGAACACCTCTCAACAATGGGGTCAAACATAACAATTTACATAAGAATATTCGGAATGACCTAAGAAGCTGTTAATTGTCTTAATGTTAATGTCGAAAAAGATTGGAATTGAAAAACAAGCGGAGGGGGGTGGTAATGTGGTTGTCAACGTTTAAAGAAAATTTGAAGTTGGCATTTTCCAGAAGGATAAACAAATATAAATTTTACAATAAATAATATTTAACCTCTGTGAGTGTTAGACCAAGGAGTACAATTTTTGGCAAAATGGAATTACAGAACTTTTTCCTTTCGTTTATTTATAAATAATAAATGAGAGCGACGCATGTGGAAATCGGAGTAAAATTTAGACAAAATGGAATTACTGACGTTTTTCTTTAGTTAATGTTTATTTATAAGTAATTATGAACGTCGCTCCCAGATGGAGCATCTAGCATCCTCAAAGAATGCCCCGAATGAAGAATTCTCAAAAATAAATGAAAATGTTGTAAAATGTTCCGAATCAATAGAAATTCAATATCTTTGGAAATTCCAATTTCTTATTCACACCGAAAAGGAAAAGAAGTGGTCAATCCATAAGGAAAAAAAATTCCCCAAAAATTCTAAATAATCCCTCGAATGTATAAAATGTATACAATTATTTTGCCTACGAAAAATGGCCCAAAATCAAAAAAAATACTTATCTAAAATTGATTGAAAAAATAAACACCAAATTTTATGGGGCAGTTTTCAGTAAGAATAATGCCCCAATTGTGTAGGGAATGTTTTTTTTTTCGACCATCTTTCGGTTTGTGTGGGCTGGGGGATTTCTTGTATAGAGCCATGGACAACAGACAAAAGTTGTTGTCTTGCTGGCTTAATACAGGGTTCTCCAACAAGAGGTGTAATTTTCAATCACCCGGTATTTCGGTAGGTGTCACATTTGAAGCGTTTATTCGTTGACATTTGAGAAGTTGAAACTACGCCATTACTGTAAATGGAACAACGCATTGAAATTATTAAAAATTCACTACAAAAATGGTGAAAATCTTGCAGTCACAGTTCGCCAAACTAAAGAATTTTAGAGTCATCGTGACCGCACCTTGTCGGACCGCAATACAGAAATTGGTGGACAAATTCGAGCTCTTGGGACCAGTTAGTGCAGTGAAGAATAAAACCCAGGCTTGTCCATTCCTCGTCGTTCTTTGGGCATTGGACATTCCACAAATGTCATTAAAACGAATTTTGCATAGAGACTTGGGTCTTAAGGCTTATAAAGTTCAGTTAGCACAAGAACTCAAGTCGATCATCAACAACATGGTGTCTTTGCTGATTGGGTCTTTGAAAGGCATGAAAATGATCTGGAATTCCATCGTCTCATCATCTTGACTGATGAGGCCCATTTCCACCTTGGTGGATACTTTAAGCTTGACAACACCAAAAAAACCCTCTACTGTAAAATTTTAATTTTGGCGCTTAGAGCTCAATATTATTTTTTTTTCGTGCAAGTAAGTGATGGCCCCGCAGAGATTGGACACTGCGCTTCCCAAACCCATCCACACACACACACAATCACTGATAACAGACTTTTTAGAGTCTATGGAAAGATTCGGAATTATAAGCGATCGACCATGTAAACGGAGCATGTTTTTAAATGAACAAACACATTTTTATCAAATACGAACGAATAAAAATAAATATTTTTGGCAAACAACGCTTCTTCGCCCCGCTATGAACGGCCGGACAGACGGAATAAATTAGACTAGATTTCGACAAAAACCACCATAAAACGATTCCACAGAAAAAGAAGAAAAAACACACACACTCACATAAAGACAAACTGTTTCGAGTTCTAATGAGTCTACGGTCAAACAACAGAAAATATTGAAAAACAAAGACAGATTGTAAAACTCAAACAAAACCTAAATGCAAACAAACAATGCATTCGAAATAATTCATAAAACACCAAAGAGGAAAACTCGGATATTTTCCGAGCACACAAAACGAAGATTGTAAAAATATTCTAAACACTAGTTCGTTTAGGCGTTCGAATTGTCCTCACAAGGTCATTGTGTTAACCCTTTCCTTAGTCAAAGGGTTGGCATCAGATGTCGCTTCGGCTCAACTACCTGAGTGGCTGGCCAAAGCAAAAGGGTTAAGTGAGTTTTTTAAAAAACACACTTTCTCAAAGAATTCATTTTTTTTGTTTTGTTTTGTTTTTTTACCACCGCCCATAAAATCCATTCTCTTTGTTTTCATAATGAATTCTGTGAAGTTTTTTTTTTTTTTTCGTTTTTTTATTTTCACTCAAACTGGTTAATGAATTCCTTTACCTGTGTGCGCTGTGCACAGGACATGCAAATGGGACCAACAACAAAAAAAGGGGTATGCTCTAGATTTCGTCTGTTTTTTATGCTTTAAGTAATTTACGATTTTTATGGCGATCAGATGGTAATTCACTGCAATTGAGTGAGTTTTTGTGAATAGCAGCAAGGCAATTAGACAGGGGCTGTCCTAGAGGTTCGTCCGGTTCGGGGATGAGTGTGTTCTTGGAAGCATCATTTATTTAAATGGCGAAAGTTTCCCTTAACAAAGCGAATGAGAAGGAGAACGAGAAGGAGGTGGCCTTGTAGTTTTTGGTTCGGAATTTCATTTCAAAGTGTTTTATGATTATTTTCTTTGTCCGAGTGGACGATGTCGGCGGTTGTAGCACATTGTCATTTACACATGTCTTTTATTTTCTAAATAATGAAATGCAATAATCGTAGGTTTCGGGTTCTATTTCAAAGATCTATAACAAGATATAGTGCATGATCAGTGAGCTTTTGGCCCTTCAAGAAGAGGGAGAATGAGGTCAGTGGAAGTTAAACATAGGTTGCCATTAAATCTCTGGATTAGCGTTGCCTAAACTCAACATCAGCCCAAGACTGTCGCAGATCTCTCAATGCGTATGGCTCAGCAGTTCAGCAATCACATTATGTCACAGGGACATACTCGGGAACTGCAGGGCCGTCAAGATGTTTCCTTGGAATCTGTAAGATAGATGAACCAACTTTCATCGACGCATTAATTTGATTTCCCAAAAAAAATTAATATATACATATATTATAAATTTATATTCTAATTGTGTCATAGGATAAACCGGGTGACACATACTATTTGGCTAGATTTGTGCAGTAAAAGACCAAAGCCTCTGGTCGGAATCGAATCCATAACCCCCACGCTGATAGGCAAGCACGCTAGTCAACTCGCCTAACGGGGCGTCATATTAAAAAACTTGACTTGTGACCACAGATATAGAGAAAAAGCGATAGTTTACCGCCAGAGGCAGCCTGCAGTTCAGACAGATGTGGCCCTCATTAGATTTGACACAATTATAGCCGATGTCTTATTAGTTGTGTCCATCACGACAGGTTGAAAGGATTGAAAGGCATTCAATGTAACTGAAGGTTGCGACGAGTGATTACGGCTGAATCTGTGGGGGGTAGAGGACGAGAAGTCCATACATCATCCAGTCCGCACTTGCTCTTCCCTGCCAGACAGGCAGAGATCAACTCTGGATTCTTGTTTGTTTTTGGACCTACTCGGTGTGACTGATATAGGTGTGGACCGACGCAGGAGCTGGTTCATTGGAAGGAAGTGGGGCCATCTGAATTTCATGGTTTCACAAGGGACTACAGAGTCAGTCAGCGAGGAGGAGGAGTCCCTAAAACACCTTCTCCGCACTTAACCAGGCTCACAAGCGGGGTTCAACTCTCGGTTATTATTATTTCTTTATACAGGGATTTCCAACAAGAGGTGTTATTTTAGTATTCAAAGAAAAATTACATTTTTTGAGATAAATGATCGAATGTTTATTTCATAATAAAGAAGAAGATGTGCCGTTAGTAATGAAAAACAACATCAGCCACCACATTGCCACAACGACCACGCTTACAGGACCATATCCTTTTCCATGAAATTTTCCATAACCAAATCGCAAAGTGGCTGCCCTATGTCCTCGATAGCCTAACGAATTCTATCTTTGAGGTCTTGAATCGATGCTGGACTGTTGGCGTAGACCTTATCTTTCACGTGGCCCCAAAGGAAGAAGTCGCAAGCTGTTAAATCACAAGATCTCGGTGGCCAATTGTGATCACCTCTTCGGGAGATAACACGGACCGGAAACTTTTCCCATAAAAGAGCAATGGTTTCGTTGTCGGTCTTGTTGAACGAAAACGTTGTCCAGATCAATATTATCCAACTTACCATAAAAAGTCATTAATCATCTCTCGATAGCGCAATCCATTCACCGTAACTGTTGATCCAATCTCATTTTCGAAAAAGTAAGGTCCAATGACTCCGCCGGATCATAAACCGCACCAAACAGTCACACGTTGAGGATGGAGAGGCTTCTCAACCATAACTCTTGGGGTTTCCGAGCCCCAAATGCGACAATTTTGCTTGTTGGCCCGTAGCCACCGAGGTGGAAATGGGCCTCATCAGGCAAGATGATTTTTCGATGGAATTCCAGATCATTTGCATGCATTCCAAGGACCCAATCAGCAAAGACACGATATTGATGGTGATGGGCCGGCTTGAGTTCTTGATTTAACTGAACTTTATAGGCCTTAAGTCCTTATACAAAATACCGGTGTAATGACATTTGTGGAATGCCCAAACCCAAAGAACAACGACAAACCTGGGTTTTCTTCAACACTTTGGACTACAGCAGCAATATTCTCAGTTGTTCTTGAGCGGCGTGCAGGGGTTTTGTTCTTCATATCACCAACTTGTCCCAACAGCTGGAATTCCTCCACCAATTTCTGTATTGCGGTCCGACAAGGTGCTTCACGACGATCCACAAATGCTTTAGTTTTGCAAACTGTGACTGCAAGATTAAGACCATTTTTGTACTGAATTTTTAATAATTTCAAAGCGTTGTTCCATTTTTAGTACTGGCATAGTTTCTATTTGTCAAATGTCAAAGAATAAAAGCTTCAAATGTGACAGCTACCGAAATACGAGGTGATTCAAAATAAGTACACCTTGTTGAAAACCCCTATGTATTGTAATTTTCCTTAATTTCCTTAAAAATAAAATTCAAATTCAAAAATTAGCCTCGACCATGAAATGGACTTAACATGCCAAGCACATTCTTCAGAGAGCTCTAATTTAGTTTAACCCATTAACGCCCAAAATCAAACTACAGATAATCGATTGTTTTCGTAGTGATTTATTAATGCATTAGGCATTAAGTAAAAGGATTTTAACAAAAAAAAAAGTAATTTTTTTTATTCACTTCTATTCTTTCGAAATGACTGAAGATCACACTTGTTTTTGCTTCTGTTCTATTACTTTTCTTCTACTCGTGGTTTGCAGCTTTTAATATGGTTTTTATCCCTGGTAGCGAAATAGTAACTGTATTACTTATAGTTTTCTCTCTTTAAACAGGTGTCCTCATATGGGGACAGAGGGCGGTAATGGGTTAAAAAAAACGCAATTGTTTTTCAAAATGTTGCTCTTCATGATGACTTTTTCAAGTTTGACTAGTGAACACTAAAAACCAAATAGCATAGATATAAAGAAGAATTTTTTTTTTTTTTTTTTGAAAACAAAATCTGACAAAGTTAGAATAAACAAACCACCCAACTACAGACATGAAAAACGGGGTTCTGGAAAAAATATGGTTTAACAGTTTTTTTTTTGTCTCTGCGGATTTCCGAAAAATGGCGAACAATCTCGCTCGTATGCCTGGCTGTCGTTTATATCCGTATTACTGTTTCCTAATGAGTCTGCTAATATATTTTTATGGTTATGGTATTCATTCCAACCACCACCCCCTCGCGTTCAACCACCCTGCTCTGGCAAAGACGTTGTCGTCGCTTTTGTTTTTTTGTTTCCTGGTTGGGGTTTCTTGCACTTCCCCGATATTTTGGTCGAAAAAAGTTCAAATAAAAAGCAATACAATAGGAAAATAAATGTAACCAAAAAAAAAAAAAAAAATAGAAGGGAAATCCAACGAAAACATAATGTCGACATTTAGGCCGTGCTCATCTATGTATGTATGTGTGTGTGTCCGGCAAGGGAAGAGCTGCCCGATGGGAAGGGAGGGGGTGACAAACATGTTCGCTAAGTAACAGTCACTTAGCAGAACGCAGCTCGCAATAGAATTAGTTATGAATGGCTGGGAGAGAAGCGTTGCCACCATTCCAGCATCCCATCAACATCATCATCGCATAATATCCAACTTGAAGCAGAAGAAATCAGCCAACCGAGAGGCCAACACCACCCTCAACAAAGAACAAAACAAACAAAAAAAAAAAAGGAAAAACTCGGTTTATAGGAAAAACGTGAACACACACACGCACAGGGAGCTTTACTTTTTTGCCTCGTCCTTTTTGATGGTGTTGGGTGATGTGATGCTTTGGCTGTTGCTGTTTTCTGCCTTTGTTTTTTTCCTTGCGTATATGGCACCCATTTTTTGCAGTCCACTTTTTTTCCGAGGCCTATGAGTGAGGGAGAGGGTGGTGAGGGTGCTGCCACCACGATGGTCATGGCGATGACGGTGGTGATTGTGCCCGGTGAGTGAAATATGAGGGTGGCTATTTTGATGGAAAATATATATAAAAATGAATTAGTTTTTTTTTGTTGTTGTTCTAGTTAAGGGAAAAAAATGCGCGTATATAACATGTATATAAGTGTGTGTGTGTTTTATTCGTATTTACTCAGAAATAAAAATAATGCGGATTACAGAATTATGAATGAATGCATGAACGAATGCTAGCGCCTAAATTCGCTGGAACTGCAAATGTGAAAATGCGAATGCGACTCAGAGAGATATGTAGATGGCATCAACATCGACAGTTGGGTAGATGTCAAACGATTATGGAGTTATACGATTTTTACATAATTCACTATTCGATTTTTACTTAATAACGTTGGATACGAAATGGATTTGGATTTAGGATTTGAGGCTCGCACACAGAGAATCAGACTTAAACAGGCACATGTTTTTTAATATTTTTTAGATTTTAATATTTTTTAGATTTTAATATTTTTTAGATTTTAATATTTTTTAGCAGGGTCATAGTATAGGAGAGTTGAACAGCCCTAGCAGTAGACGGTGTTCACAGCTCATCGGCAAACAACTACAGAAGGAAATGGTATACGGTTTAGTCTCGGAGGGGGGGGCCAAGAAGCCGGATCAGGTATTTTTTAAATTTACACAAATATAGGGTTATCCATTTCGTGGTTTCAAAAGTATAGGGCTGGAATTCGACATCTGTCAAACTAACTGCCTGTTTCCATATAACGAATTTGTTCGTTACAAATTGTCGAAATTGAAGGCTCAATAAAATGGATTTTATCAGAAGCGAGATCTTATTCTTTTTGGGATTGTGTTCCATATGTCGATATCTAACATATATATGAAAACCAGAATTGAATAAGGTCTGAAACACATTTTATAACGCTTCGAATTATGACGATTTGTAACGAACGAACAAATTCGTTTTATGGAAACAGGCAGTAAGTTGTTAAACCATTTTTATTTTCGTTTCCGTTGGATTACAACTTTCGTCAAGTTATGGCTGAGATACCGCCCAATGTGTGCGAAAAAGTGGTCCAAAATGACCTCAAAAGAATCCAAGCTTGCAACACTTCTCGTGGTGGTCATTTAACTGGTGTAGTGCTTCACACATAATGTCAACGTTCCATCTTTGTAATAAAAAAAGAAATATCATGAAAAAAAAATATTTTATATGTGTTTTATTTAAGTTTACTTTTAAAAAGCAAAATGGATAACCCTTTATTTAGATATTTTGTGGACGGCCTTGTTGAGATATCTAGTGTGTGCGACAATTACACAGCGAACCCATTTCGTACTCGCATTTCAAAAAGCGAAGGACAGAATTGCGTTAAGCCATAGGCAGAGGTGGGTTGAGAGGTTGAGTGTTCGACCAACACATCATGGTCAGCGGTCTTCTCCATTTGGCGGCTTTGCGAATCACAGATTTATATCGAAATCATGTCCATAAAAGGTCTATGCAAAAGGCATACAAAATCCTTTTTAAAGGCGGTCCCGGTTAGTGAGTATATCAAATTTAGCATGCACAACTCACGGATTTCGGAGAAGTTGTCCGTCTCGTCCTTCATGGAATGTGAAATAAAATGCAGTTCACTTTATTTAAATTCACTTGATAAATGAGTTTCATACAAAATAATTCACATGAATACTGGGTGGATCATTTTATGTTTTACAATTTTGTCTCCCTACATTGAAATCTCCCAAAACGGACAACTTTCTTGAACGGACACGGTTGCCATGTCCCCGCAGCGTTTCATAGGAAAATAATTGTTCTCTGAACGGACACCACTCATGTACGGATACATATCAATGGTCCGCTCAAGATAGATTTCAGTGTATACCCCAATCAAAGACGTCGCAAGTCGTTCTCTGATGCATTAGTTCGGAAGCACACTTCAGATGTCACTAATTGGCATGGCAATATTTGAAAGGTTTTCAAAAGGTTTATTTAATACAAATACCTACTTTTTTAAAAACAAATACTGTTTAAATACCCTCTTGGAAATGTTCAGCAAACGACATGAGATGTATGGTCTCTGTGTATGGTCTTTGCCCTAATGAACTGTAGGGTGAGTGCTGCAAAAATTTCATACAAATAGACGATTGATTTCGCTGTAAAATGAGCAGATTTCCCAATTCAAGTCAATTTATCCAAATCCAATTGGAATTAAAGTGCAATTGCATTTACTGCAGTTTGGACCCAAACCTCGCTATGCATAGTGGAGTCACAAACCGCTACACCATGTTATGGCGATGTGGCAACACTAAAAGAGTGTGATTTGAGCTGTGTTTGGTTAACATAGCACATCCGGAGGGCAAATGATAGGAATGTCGATGGCGAATACCGAGAACGTTCTATCGGGCTAGATGAATTTAAAAAAAAAAATATTCAGAATAAAACCTGTTTTTAAGAAATATTTGCGATATTTACAAAACTCCACAACAACAACAAATTTAATGAATAACCACTTATAATGGTCGATTTTTGAAAATGCTCGATATGGATAGAGATTTTATTTTGTTCAGTCAAAAATTGACATAAATTGCCGATTTTGTCAAAATAAAGCAAAGTAATTAAGGTTGTTATAAAAGAGAACCGAAATAAGGTAAACATTGCAGACATCGACGAATTACTACTGAGTATGGAAGCCAATAAAAGTCCGGGATTTGATAATATTTCTCCAAAGTTTGTAAAAGAATGTAGAGATCAGATTTCAATGATTTTGACAGATATATTTAACAAAATGGTTGGGGAGTCAGTTGACCCAGATATTCTCAAAATCCATAAAATTGTTCCAATACCGAAACTGCCCGTAGCAGTGCTTTCCTCGATTGATACAATTTTTGAGAAATTATTGTTTGATAAACTTTTATCTTATCTAGAGAAGTATAATTTATTGCATAAATTCCAATTTGGATTTAGAAGAGTTTGTGATACGGAGGATGCGGTCTTAAATGTTATGCGCTATATTTGTAACGGCTTGGATGAGGGATTTGTTGGAGTTGCAGGTATATTTTTTGATTTTACAAAAGCCTTCGATCTCGTGTATCATGATATAATGATACAAAAACTAGCTTGCCATGGATTTCGAGGACCTGAACTGTTATTATTCAAAAGTTATTTTTCCAATAGGAAACAATATGTTCAAGTCAACGATGCAGAAAGCTTTGTACCACAGGGTAGTGGACTTGGTCCTTTACTATTTTCAATTTATTTAAATGACTTAAAAATGTTGAATTTAACTGGTCAATTGTACATGTTTGCCGATGACGTATATATACAATTGATCACCATACAATACACTTTTCACAAAATCAAGCAAATTTCAACACAAGAAACCGAATTAATTTGAGAATTCCTCGATGTAGACTGGAAACGACAAAGCAACGTATTGATTATGTTGGTGGTGTTTTATATAACAATTTGCCACCAGCTTTAAAACATATAAATAGAATTTCAAATCCGCCTGCAAGGATTACTTATTTAGCTTTTTGGAAACGCTTCTACTGTAATTAAATTAAACTATACTTTTTTAATTCAATTATATTTTTTTTTAATAATATTGTGAAATCCTATTTCTAAACTTATTTGTGTTATTATGAATTCAATTGTTGGCTTCTTGCCTCAATAATGTCTTTATGGCGCTCAGGCCAAATTGTAATGAATATAATCTTAAGTACAAATAAATTTGAATTAATACACACAAAAAAATTCACCACTACAGTTAAAGCTCTACTCGCGTACAGTTTCCGTGAACGGACAGCTTCCGTAGACGTACAAATTTATGGGTCCTATGCGATATTTTTACAGCAAATCAATCTCTGATGGCCGGACATCTCCCGTGGACGCACAGAACCATTGCGAACGTCGGTGTCCGCCCACCGAAGCTTTCACTGTAATTTAATTTTAATCTTTGTCTTCAGTGTCACTGAATCTGAATGACATTTAACATATGTAGGACAAACAAATATTTGATAATGAGAAAACAATGATAGTTTTCAATATTTTATCATAAAGCCAAATGCCTTACACTTAAAATGAGATACATATCATTAAAATCAATGGAGGGTTTTCATTCTTATTCAAATTTTAATGACGGTCCATTTTATGTTTTATAATAAAAAATAGGTATGTGCATTAAATCGACAAAACATTTCTTGGAAAGAAACAAATTGTAACTTCTTATTTTGAAATAAAAAAATTATGATTTAAGGTGTTGGTCACATGAATGTGATGCTGACGTTGATGAGCTAAATTCAATTTTTGTCATGAATCAATTGAGTACACCATCTGGGCCTAGAAGTACCAATGGAATAATGCCGAATCAAAATTGTTTTCCATTTCGTTGCATCGACCACTGTGATTTGGGTAAAGCGTTCTCGGCAATCAAGTCCAACCTTGCGGGCTTAGATGGTTTTCGATTGAAATTCATTAAATGTATAATCCCCTTTATTTCGTGTCATTTCCTGCACATAGTCAACACTATTTTAATGACGTCAGTCTTTCCGACCGATTGGAAGTCTGCGAAGATTATACCAGTGAAGAAAAAGGATTTTGCTTCCTCGAAAAGTTTCAGGCCAATTTCTATGTTGCCCGTTTTGTCTAAAGTAGTTGAGTACGTCATGAAGGTGCAAATTTCGGAATTTCTTGAGCGCCATTCTATTCTTAACGATTGCCAGTGCGGGTTTAAAAACAATAGAAGCACAGCGTCGTTGCTGCTTTCCAAAGTAAATTATTCTCTGAGGAGTTTGTATACCACGAATTCATCACTATCACGCTTCGTTAAGGAACGACTAGTACTCGCTTTAATAATGCCTCATATTACATACTGCTTGGAGGTATATTCCAGTGCCAATCAGGGCAACTTAAATTTGGTCCGTTTAGCTCTAAACAGGGCGTCGCGATTTGTTTACACTTTAAATCGCCGTGAGCATATGACTCCATACGCGGTTAAATTCTTGGGTTGTCCTTTTACAGCTTTTGTAGATTTTTGTCTGCTTATAAATTTCTATAAAATGTTCAAAAATCAATGCCCTACTTTTTTAAAACAATTATTCCAGTTTTCTCACTCGAGTCGTTTAAATCAAATTATTATTCCCAGAATTAATTCGCTATCCGACAGGTCATTTCAAGTTAGAGTTGCAAGATCTTTCAATGCGCTTCCTAGGGTATTAAAAGTTTTTAATCTAACCAGCGCAGCATACTCTAAAAAGCTACTAGACCATATACATTTATCTAACCTATAGATAAGTCCATTGTTTTATTTAAATATTTGTCAAACACACTTTCGCCTCATATTGCTACGAACTACTTCAAGACATTTAAACATATCTCCTCTTATTTTCTAAATGCACTTAATTTTTTGCCTGACGCTTTAGTTTTTTTTTTTCCCCCATCTTTAAAGGTTTTTTTTATAATATCTTTTTTTTATAATATCAGCACCAACATCTTCCATGATTAGAAGTTTAGTCCGCCGTTTTTAAGGAGCTGGGTTCAGTTTCCGACCGTCGTGGAACAGATTCTCATTGAAATATTCGCACTGAAGAAAAATGTCCATCTAACTCAACTCGTCGCTGTTTTGCCCATACAAAATTCTAATTGTGCAGCAACTTCTACTGCAAGACCCTCAATCACTACATCACTAGGTCTTATTTGGGTCACTCGTTGGTCATGCTGGGCAGTCTTACCAGATTCTGTAATCTGATCCGCGGTTGGTCAGGAGCAAGGAGTGTTCGGCTAGGCATGGAGTTACGATCTCAGCCGGCTGCTACGACCCAAAGAGTAGCAGAAGAGTTAGGGAGGCCTAAACCCCTAACCAAAAGGAGAATTATATATCAAAGTACACTTGGTATGCTTGGTATCTCATCCTAGTTACCACCTTTGCGATGACAACCCATGGTACAGGTCTTTACGGTGATATTCGTGTAAAACCCTGGAGAATCTGTACCCATCTGTGAGTTCACAAATATGTGGGTACTCCAGTGATAGGAAATTATCCAAAGTTTGTATTTCTTTTTATAACTGAACTAGAAATAGAGTCGGGGCACATCCGGGACCTGACAGTTAATAAAATGAACAGTTAATAAAATGAAAAAGTTTTGTGAACGCATAATGTAATCTCATTATATGAGACTTGTTCTTACATCTAGGAGATTCGCTGAAAAACTTTCAATGAAATCACCGGACAGGCGCGGAGCACCTCATTGAGTTTGGCACAGATCGAGGCATGACATGTCGCGAAAACATGGGTAGATCCCCATTGAAACCATTCACTGTGAATAACGAATGGCGTTGTGGCGGCATGCACTAATTAACGGGAGTCCGCACAAATGACGCAACATTCCACAACCTGGATTACGGGCACAATTCATTGGAAGCAAAAGAATAAAAAAAATAAACAAATGTAGTGAAATGCGAGGAAATATGATTAGACTGCTTGTTATATGAAAATTAATTGAATTACACACACCAGCGATTATGGTTCAGAGACATGATGATTATTTTCGCAATTAAAAGCTAATTTAAGTGAACAGATTGGTAGGTGTAGTTAGTAACTAACTAATGTGAATTGTTCATTTATTTATGTCAGATTTTTCACACTCGATAGTTTTACACTTTCGAATGGTGTCAAATTTAATGTGATTAGACCCCAAGTGCCAGCTTGTTGGCGGCTAATCACAATTGAAGCGTTATGGCGGCGACAACAATCCGTGGTAGCTTTTTTTATTTAAATTCACAAGCGGCTGAGCACTGGAATGTTTTAAGCTGTGCCCTAATGTATAACATTGGCTGAGACAGTTTAGGCAAAGTTATGTTTTTATAGCGTAGGATACAATTAAGTTGATTTGGCGTACAGATCAATTTGGCAAACAGACAAGGTTAAAAATAATTATTGCTTTTTTTTTGCTTAAATTAATTAAATAATTGCTTAGTGTGTGACCGCTCGGGAAATTATAGGATTACGTGGGAATTCCGCTGGCTTCCAAACGTGTGTATTACGTATTGTTTAGACCTCTGAAAAAAAGCTCTATTCTAAAACATTTTTTAAAATCAGTGCTTGTCTGTCAGCGCGGGGGTTGTGGGTTCGATTCCCACCAGAGGCTTTGGTCGGTCGCTGCAAAAATTTAGCCAAATGGTCTGTGTCATCGGGTTTACCCTTGGACTCAAAACTAGAATATAAATTTACTTTGTATTATAAATAATAAATAGATACATTTTTTAAAATCCTCCTAATTTCAATTACAAACCGGATAACTGAAAATTCTGATCCCTAGTCAAAATGGCCTTCGCTAGCTCTATGTGGGCCTAATGTTTGTGGCGACTCATCTGGTCCCTAATACACAGAAAAGCAAAAAGGGAACCATGTTCCAATCAAAAAATTAGTTTTCCCCAATTATACGTACGTAACATTCCATGAAGGAACAGAACTTTTATCAAATCATTGAGTTGTGCACAATATAATTTGTACGGCTAATGTTTTTCGGTGAAACCCTTGCATGGCTTCCTCGGGAAGTCATCGGCCCGTGGTTCGAATCATTATACAAGTGACGGTAATCAAATCAAAAATGCAATACTAAAGCAGAATAGTACATCGACGATAAACTATAATCTATGTATATAAATTAATTGACCTTTTAAAACTGAGAAGGAAAAGAATACATGAAGTAACCTACAGGGTTCTCCAACAAGAGGTGTTATTTTGAATCACCCGGTATTTTGGTAGCTGTCACTTTTGAAGCTTTTATTCTTTGACATTTCACAAGTAGAAACTACGCCATTAAATTATTAAAATTCACTCCATAAATGGTGAAAATTTGCAGTCACTGTTCGCAAAACTAAAAAGTTTCCGGGCCGTGCTATCTCTCGAAAAGGTGATGACAATTGGCCACCGAGATCTTGTGATTTAACACCTTGCGACTTCTTCATTTGGCGCCACGTGAAAGATAAGGTCTGCGCCAACTGCTCAGCGTCGATTCAAGACCTCAAACATAGAATTCATGAGGCTATCGATGACATAGGGCAGCCACTTTACGATTTGGTTATGGAAAATTTCATGAAAAGGATATGGTCCTGTAAGCGTGGTCATGGTGGCCATTTGGCTGATGTTGTTTTTCATTATCAACGACATACCTTGCTCTTTATTATAAAATAAACATCCCATCATTTATCTTAAAAAAATTTCATTTTTCTTCGAATACCAAAATAACAACTCTTGTTGGAAAATCCTGTAAAACAATTTCAAATTAAATGAATTGGGAAGAATGTCAGAATGTTAATCGATTAATCGCCCATGTGCTGCATTTCGAGTTTGCTCGAATGTGAAACATTTTCCCACATTTGGTGTGCTCCATTCCGAATACCCAAAAAAATATTGGGAATATAATTCGAGCACATATAGCCTTGTGGATAGAAAAAGAAATGAGATTGTACGTGTTTTTCTGAGCACATACAAGTTAAAAAAGAACGCAGAGTTAATATTTTACTTGTTTTTACAACATTTAATTAAAAAAGACAGTATTCAGATTAGCTTTTCTAGTAAAATTAAAGAAAATAAAAAGGCTCCTTTTATCAAGAACAACTTTTGACGAAATTTACCCAGAGTGTTCTACTTGTTGAAAAGGTTTCTTCAAATAAACATAAATTTTATACTTTGGTGGACATATTCATTAAAAAATTAACAACACGAATGATGATTACACCAGTTAATCAATCTGGCAACTCGTTTAACACGTTCCAGTATCATTAGTCTTCTTCTAGTAGAAACCAGGGCAATTAACAAGCCAGCAGGCATTTTTTCTTAATTTTGTTGTTAAATTTGCAAATAAAACGTATGTTTTTTGTTGATAGTTATTGAACACAGTTCGTAACATATTTAACAAAGCTATTCTTTCGAACCACACTTTCGCTCGGAATTGAGCACACCATTTTAGAAAAAATGGGAATCTAAAAAAGTATGGGAATTCAAAAACTCTCGGAACATGGCACATGGGCGAATAATTCATGATCTCACCGGAATCAAATAGTACTTCAGAACTTCTTAAAAGTTATGAAACTGAACATTGCACATTGCAAAAACACAGTTTGGGAACATTTAGGCGGTACACAGATAAACAATTAATTTAATTATTTAGCATCTTTATATAATTAATTATTTTAACTCACTCTCCATTTTTCTCGTCTATCTATCCAAGCCCACCAAAAGTACGGGTCATTATAATTTGGGAAACAAATTATGAATGTAATGCCTAATGAAATGCCTTGACTGTTTACAAATTCCTAGTAGATCGGTCCTAAGAATATTTGAACCCATTCATCGCAATATGTTAATAAAAAAAAATGTAAAACTTTTCAACATCGGTACATCGATAAGAGACAGGCCATGAGCCCTGCAAAACTTCTACTTTTTGTAGAATAACTCTGAGTAACACTAGATTCCCAGGAGGAAACCTCTCCGAACTCTTCACCACAACAAGAGATCTAGATGCGACGAAAGGCGACGTAAAATAAAATTGTACAACACTTGCTTCGATGTGGCGCTTAAACCTAAATTTAAATGATTTGTATTCGTAAGAAGAAGTTTAAGAAGTAAGATCTTTGGCCCAATCTGTGTTAAAGAGATGGGAAACTCTTCACGAATTTTGTTGGCGACTGGTGGAGTAAGCCGACACTTTAAAATCAATTGTAAACCTCCTACCGACATGAATATGTTTATAGACGTAATTTTTTCATACATGATATCTCTAGGACAACAAACTATGGCAATATGACTATTATTATGGCAGTTATAAAGGGTTCTATAAAAAAGGTAGTGAAACCGCCCAGAGCAGTGAACTGTTTACTAAACGCCAAAATAATAGTAAGTTAGAAAAGATTCATAAACTTTTCGAGCATTTTGTGAATACGATTTACCTGATTTAAAATTCATATCAGAAGAGTTTATATTTCACAAATTAAATGAATGTCAGTTGTAGATAATTTACTTTAATTTAATTTACTCTGAGACAACTAATAACGGGGATCTTCTCGCAACTCAATGAGCTGTGACGATATACTTTGTATACTCTCGGATCGGGACGTACTGTTAATAGATATGTTTGACATGGCTGTATAAACTAATTATTCTACTCGTTTAAGCCGGCGATTATTACGAGCTGAAATCGCTGCCGAAAGACTGCTGATTTTCTTAGCCAGATTTGAAATCGATAGCCGTACATTCAAGCTACATCATGGTGTAACAAAAAATGTCAATGAACATTTGGTATTTATATGGCTAATGGCTAAAGTAAATCATCTTGTAGTGCGTGGGGAAACAAATAAATAAATAATAATAAAAAACGCAACATTTTCCAAAATTTGTCGGTCAGGTTGTTGAAGGGTTATCCCATCTGAGATAGAGAGGAAGAATTAATTAATGTTGGAAATGATACAAATTCGTATTCCTCTGTTCTACAACGGAGTGTATAAATATATTTTCTCGTTTGTTTCTCCACGCTAATCGTCCAAATTGTGCTCAATCTTTGATGGAATGAAATTACTTGTTGTTTTTTTTTGCTGATATATAAAATAATCATCACGAAATAAAAACAAAACCTTAATTTTAATTATGAATAAATTCTATTCAATGAAAGAATTGCATGCAATCCATTGCGAGTTTGAGTGCCATACACACATACACAACTCTATTCAAAACTAACAAATATTGACAATAATATCAAATTATGTGATCATTTTAAAACTAAAAACGAAAAAAAAAAGAATTTAACAAACAATGAATGTCAAACCCCATCACCACCACCGGTGACACCTCAGGCCAAGAACCTCAACAAAAACAAAATCCAAACACATTTCACAAAGTGCAAACGACCAACAAAAAAAGGGCAATAATGTAGAGAACGCTAAAGAGCGACGTACTGGTGGGGGACACGAGTGAAGTGCCCTCCCCCACACCTGTAATTAACCGAGGCAATCAGCGTGAAAAACCATGCAAACACATCTAAAGTGCCTTTAAATTCAAAACTGAACCGAACATCATAATCATCATTGACAATGGCGGCAACGTTTCGATTCCATGTCAATATGCCATATACGATATGAAAACCATTCAGTTTACATTTAACTTCTCGACTAAACGGTCATAAAACTCATCGAAGAGTAGTTTTAAATCAGATTCACCAAAAAAAATAGATCCAAAAGGAAAACTAAACTTAATTTCACTCTCATTCGTTTGAACGTCAATTTAAAAGCAATTATGTCATATTTTCTAACGGTTCGACGGTTCAATATTGCGGGATATTTTATTTTAATAACGGCAATTTTCTATAATTTTAACGGTTTCGTGGCGTCACAAAGCATATTGGATCGCTTTCGTCCCAATTCGAACATTTCGGCGACCGATGACCAAGTGAAAATCATTTCCGGTACAAAAGTCAAACGTTTCGATCGCCTGACTATTCCCATCGGCGGTGGGGGGAGTACTTACAATGTCTTGCATCCACACCCATCGTATTTGGGCCTGGCCTATGTACGTACGCCATTGGTATATTTTCCTAAATTAAGGAATCTTTTTGTTACACATTGGCCCTTATATCCAGTGAGGGTAAGGTTGGCAAAAGCATCATCAGCAATTGAACTGATCTTTGGAAAAAGTTCAAACAACATTTCGTTTCATTAAACAAACAAAAATTGTCCAGGTGGTGGGGAAGAAACTGTGGGATCACCAATTAACAAAACGGAAGGAAAAAGCTCCGTCAAAGTAAATGAAAAATTGATTTGCAGACATTTTGCAGTATTTCATTTGAGTTATCAATTTTAAATCAAAAAATGAAAATGAAAATCATAAAATGAAAATCATCAAATTGATGATGATCTTAAGGAAGATTAACTGATGACACTTTATCGAATGACAGTCGAAATCGAATAAGCACACGCCTTTAAATTGATAAAAATGGCTTAATTAAAAATAATAATTTGTAACGATTGTACTGGATAATTTTCCATTTGTATCCAAACTCGGACACAAATCATATTCTAATCTGTGTTCTCAATTCTGTCACCACGTACCGTTGAGTGAACTTTCAAAAACCTAATCTTTCGATAAATTATCTTATTTACATTGAAGTCATTTGTATCCATTTTGGAATTACTATTTCATGATATCTCGTAATCTAAAGATATCGCAGTAAAACGAATTAGTGATATTAGAGATGTAACGAATATTGAAATATATTTTTTTTGCGAAGCGAAAGTGAATGTTAAAATGTAATTTCTTGCGAATGCGAATATTCCAAAATGATGAGAATAATTCGCATTCGCATATGCGACAGCAACAATTCGTTGAATTCCTAGTTTATATTATTTCCAAACGTTGTTAGATTGCTAAAATGTATTATTTTGCTTATAAAAGGAACCAACCTTAATGCCTAGGCGTAACATCAGCATTCTTATTTTTTTCGAATGTGAAAGCGAATACTTATATTTTTTTTGCGAAAGCGAATATTCCAAAAATTGTTTTTGCGAATGCGATTGCTTGATTTGAAATATCTAAACAATCAATCGTGTTACTTAAAATTCTCAATATTACTTACCTAATGTTTGGCCCCTAACCAGTTGAAGATTTTCACAAGATTAATTTAGAAATGTCTTTCAAGCGGTTGGGTTTGATGTTTCCGGTTCGGGGTACCAATTATTTGCATATCTTCCTCCTGTCTTTCATACTTAGTATTGGCTACATACTGTTTTCTAGTGAGGGTCTGAAAATTTACCCATTTTCTCCTTCGACTTCTTTGATACCACTTAAATGTGATGAATTGTTCGGAGATTTAATTGCTCCGAGGATCTGTTGTTAGCTACTCAGTATCTGTTTTTAGTATCTGAGGATCTGTTGAAATCCCTGTGCCGGCTTGGCAGATATTCCACGGATAGTTTAAAACATTTGCATCTCTTATCTAACGTCTTTCTAGCTGCTGTGTTCGAATTGCACCTTTTTGCCATCAGAATGAGCTGTTGACTTCTTTGATGCCTCTTGAATGTGGTCAGTGGTTCTGAGCGAGCTGTGCAGGTGTGGAAGACATTTCTTGCTTCTCTTAACGACTTTCCTTCGGAATAATCTGTAAACTTCTGTGACACCTCTTAAATGTGAATGGTTTGGAGAGGTAATAGCAACCAACTGTCATCTTTTCTGATACCTCTTATAGTTTTAAATGGTGCGGAACGATAATTTTATATTTGCAATGAGGATTTATTGTTAGTCCATGAGGATCTATTGAAATTCCGTTTGCAGGTTTCAAACAATTTCCTTTCATAACGTAGTCGTGAAGGTGAATATATTATTTGTACCGATTTTCCAGTGACAATAGTTACTCAGTTGTTGATTAATTCGGCATAAGCTACGCTGATATTAGTTATAAAATTATAACCGAGATTATTACCGTCAGTTTGACCATTTTTGCGGTTATTTCTAACTTACTTCTATGAATATTGACATCTTGAATATATCATTAAGCGCATTTTTAGTAGAATTTCGCGAGATTCGGTAATTGCGCATAACCCCTCTTGATGATTAAATCAAAATCCGCACTCTGGGTTCTCCCCTTCCACGTAGTTCCACGAACTCTGCGCCTTTTTCTGCCCATAATTTCTACGGTGTCTGGCTGCTTTTCTACGATTCTTGATTAGTGAACGGTTTGGAAGACAGATTGGATAGCTCGTCTCAATTAGTATCATTGTGTAGGTGATAAACTTGTCGGCCAAACAACATTGATCGGCGGCTGTCGACAACGGCACTATACAGGAGTATCGTTAATGTAATTTTGTAATTTTCAGTCATGTTCTACCACAGTCCTCCGTAAAAGTCTGCACTGCATTTCCCCACTGAATTTGCGCGATAACAATCCTCACATCGGCGCAGCTCCAACTGGATGTTTTGGCGTCAATGGGTTTGAAAACTGTTCTCACTCTATTTCCACACAAATCAATGCACAGGCAAATGAGGAAATAAGTGGACGATCTCCTTCGTTGGCACATAATGGCGACCAGCGTTGCCATCTGTGTTTAGCAAGATCTTTGGAGCTTTGGAGCAAAACCGAAAATATTTGCAGAGATTTCTTCGCCTAAGAAAAAAGTATACATACGTACTTATAATTTAACTTAAATTATTGTATTATATACCTGTCGCCACGAATATTAGAAGACGTAATTTCTGATATTATTAACCAGATTCTAAAAGCTACCAAAAGTCTTCATCATACCTCAAATAATACGCTTTTCCTTGTACAAAAAAACCAATAAAAAAGTATTTTTAAGAAATTGGCTGATTTTCGAAATATAATTGGCAACGCTGGCATTCAACGTAGATTTTGTCGTTATTTATTGAATAATGGAGAGAGTGGCACTTGAAAAAATCCGTGTATTTCGAGTGTCCAGTCACAAAACTTCACCAAAAAAATATTTTTTTTGTATTAATAAATATTTTGGGTATTACTGATCTAATACACTGAAATGGATAACAAAATATTTCTAAGAAGGTATTGTAAAATATCGATTTTATACTTTCTTCACTCGTGTAATTTCACTGCTGTTAATTTTCTTCAATTATTTACCATTACTCAGAGTACAGGTCGAAATTAGCTTTCAATTTCAGAGGAACTTTACCTTTATTTTCTATAACTAATTATGTCATATTGTAGACGTGTACGAATTTGTTGTGTCACATTAAATTAAATAGACCCTCTGCCCCGAATGTTTGTAATTGGCTTATTCAGTATCATATCTAACTTTTCATTCGAAAAAATCGTTATCACTCTATTTCTCCCGATTCCCAACAATAGGTAGCGCCCCATTGGCAAGCGGGAGCAAAATTAACCGGCGAAGGTATAGAAGGTCTGATGACATTTCAACAATTGCCCTACAACAATGACATTAAAGTTACGCTAAATGCCACAGGGATACCGGCTGGCAAACATGCTCTACACGTTCATACCTATGGAGATCTAACAGATGGTTGTAAGTCAACGGGTGGCCAATTTGCCAATAACTTTGTAAGTTTTACGAGTTTCGGGCAAATACATACATACATTTAATGTTTTATTAAATTATCTCTTCCCTAGTTGGGCAATATTGATGTCAAAGAGGATGGCGTAGTGTCGGTAGCCTTTATAAGCATATATTTAACACTGTTCGGCTACAATGGCGTCATTGGCCGTTCAATTGTTATACATGAGAAACCGATCGACCTAAACAGTGCTTTAAATGCTGAAGTATTTTCATCGCCCCTGCATGCCATACCCGATGCACAGGCCTATCAGAATGAGGAGAATTCGGTGGGAGCCGCCTTAGCCTGTGGCATCATCAGCATTATGAATGTCCCGATACCGACTATAAATAAGAAATAAAGTAAATTTTTTTATCCAAAATTCCATTTCTTTCAAAATCAAATACATATTTTACATATTTTTTATAAAATTTAACCGTGCGTTTTTAAAATTAGGAAAATAGATGCAATTAGAAAATTAGTGGGTCCGACAAAATAGCCGTTAGTGGAAAAAGTTTTTTAATTGTGCCAAAAAGTCATGAAAATAGAACTGACTAAATAATAATGGAGTGGTCACAATTTCATGCACGAGGAACAAAAATCACACTAAAAACAAATTTTAGTTGATTTTATTCATATATGCGAATAAGACATTACCCGATCTCGTCTTGACACCTCTTACAAAATTCTCCGTAATTATAAAATTCGGAATAATTTAGGAAAAATCGTTCTAATATGGCAGCACCCCAAATGTGTTATAACATCGAAAACCATATGCTTAGTTTACCGTTAGTTTAAGTTGACAGAGAGATTATATATTCCTAGTTCAGAGCCATATTTTTTTTACCATTTTTAGAAAAACTTCTGTTTATCAGCTATCGAATAAAAGGTCAAGAAATGTACATGCTCCGAAAGTCTTTGAGGGAATGTGGTTATCATGGACCTTGCGAAAGTGAAGAAATTATCACCTGGGCTATAAGGACAGGATCCTGTTCTTATTTCTATAATGAACTTTTAGCGTGGCTGGAAACACGTTTGCATGCGATCAGGTGTACAGATCAAGTTCGTAAAAATATTCAGAGTTTCTTTACAACGCTTCGCAAATCAGTGCTAATGCGGCCGCACGACGGATATTTGGAAACTATAGCTTTAAATCCGAGAGAATTTCGTTTACAAACTTTAAAGGTCTTAACACATCAACTTCAGTTGGCGTTGCGAAAAGAGGATATGCATTTGAACGAGAGCCCTCATAAAGATCACGGTTCCAAGAATGCTGTTTACGGCTATCAGTTGAGTATCACTTTGAATACGGAGAAACGTTCGAATGGTGGTGACTGGAATGAACGACTTGTTCGTTACAATCAGAAATTGTTGGAAATGTATGAATAAATTAAAATATATTGTTGATGTTTAACATGTAGAATAAAGTTCCAGTGTTAATAGATGGATAAAATCTCTTCAATAACACACATCATAAATCGTAGGATATGAGGTCAATCAAAGAGATAACATTATTTATTAATGATGGTAATCGGATGTCGATTTTAGGCCAATTGATAAATCCCCCTTAATGTTTTAATCTTGTGAGTGCCGGCTCCACTTAATAGCAAATATGTATTATTTCCACTTATTTCCATTCATTAAAATAAAGTATCGAATTTGTCAACAACTATTTCTGAGATTAAAAATTTGGCCAATTATCATTATAAGTGATAATTGTCTGCTCTTTCGATATTGCAATGTCTATCCCGTTCAGCAGACTCATTTTGTGACTTCCACACAAATGGCCCTAATAGTAGAGGTACACTAGCATTTCTTTAAAATTCTACAGTTCACTATGTCGTAATAATGATTCGCTCTAGATTTATAGCTTTCAAAACCTTAAACAATGGTGTAATGTCGATACCTCCAAATTCGACATAGTTTTTATAGAATGATTTAAACTAATCAAAAACACTAAATAACACGGAAAAACGTCGACATGTGTGACTGGGCCGAATTTGTATAAACTCTACAATGGACTGAAATCCTAGTCGGCACAAAAAAAAATCGTCTAGTAAAATAGGTGGGCATTTTTAGGATGTGCATAACAAATCCCTTCTTTATAGTATCTCTAATAGATCAGAAAGTACGGTCGTGGTTATTAGTTGTACGGTAGGGCTTACGTCCAATTGTAACTATATATATTTTCTGACAATTCCGGACTGCTATTTCATACTGTCTACATTTTAAAGGTTCGGATATTATACAGAGGCATCAGCGTATATGTCGGTAGTAAATAACATAATAAACAACTGATCATCATAAATGAGGTATTATTTAATTTGTTTTGGACAGTAGTCAGAGGTCTTAAATGAAATTTCGTTGCAGAAACTGCATTGTTTGAGTTGCAAAGTTGTTGAAACCTGAACCGTTTAGACTTTTTCGTCAATTTGCTGGCGGAAATAATGAGATAACATACACCGCTGTAGATGCTACCATCATCTGTTAAAACTTCTCTGAAGGAAAATGGCCCAAAGGTGGTTTTTGGCCTAGTCACTATTGGTCATGCAATGGCGTCTCAGAGAACTTGTGTGGATTCCAATTTTGCTTGTTAAGAGTATCAAAGAATGTGAAATAGACATCGCCGGTCATCAACATTTGCATTCAAAAACAAATGCCAGTCTTAAGCTTTGAATATTTTCATTCCGATATAAAATATGGCGCACAATGTCTATTCCGGTAGCATATGTTCAAGGACAATGGAGTTATATGTACAATACATTATAGTATTATAGCACTGGTAATTCGGTCCCAAATATATATTTTTCCTATGATTTCTTATCTTCTGCATCAGTGTATGTGGGATTTACGTTTAGATAGCATATGGTCCCGATATCGAATACGACATATTCTTCTGAATATTTATGGAACCAAAGGTGTGATAAGAAATCGCCGAAAGAATGTATTTAGTTTAACATGATTATCACCATGAAGACTGAATCATGATGTAACATCTCCCAAGTATGCCAAGTCAATCCCGAAATCAAACCCAGTAAACTCGTTATGGCCATAGAGCCAATTCCATTGTTTGTCTTATGGGCGAATCCATCTTCTTGTAACACCTCTGCTGCACTTAGCACTCGATTGACATTGTTCAAGTTCACGCAGAACCGAACTCTCCCTGCGATATAGAACATTTTCCAGTTGGTCAGGCTAGGGCAAAAAGATTAAAGCCGCCAATGAAACCCGTAGCACACTACGTCTGAACAATTTCTTGTACTATTCATTTCTGACACCATGTCGTCTATGCCTATAGTGTGGTAGATTATAGAAACGAATTTCGGCATAATGAATATATGCTCTGTATTTACTTACTGTTTGTTCTGTTGCCTCAATGTGATTTAAGATCTTTATAAAACTATTAACTGTGTCAACCTGTAGCTTAGCAACATCGAATTTATTTTAATTATCCTTTGATTATCATTCTATTATCCTTTGTTGTATATATAGAGACATACAATTAAGTTTCTATTGGGTTTTGTGTATTTATTAACATTTTCAACTTGTTTTTATTTGTATGTCATCATTCAGAAACTTGTTCAAGTTTATCGGTCCTCGTAAAATGCATTCGTTAACGCCGGCCACCTCCCCGGTTATAGTTCGAGTGACCTCTGTGCGATCCATTACCACTACCGCCACCGCCACGCTGATAGTTATCTCCACCACCTCCACCTCGGTTGTGATAGTTATCTCCACCACCCCCTCCTCGGTTGTGATAGTTGTCGCCTCCGCTGCCACCCTGAGTCCAGCCCGACCCCTGTACTCGACCACTGCCCTGGACCCAATTCTGTTGTTGTTGCGGTTGCGATTGATAACCTTGCTGTTGATTTTGAGATTGATATTGCTGTCGTTGTGGTTGAGATGAATACTGTTGCCAATGTCCACCGCCTGCACCACCCTGACCACCACCTCCCCGGCCACCACCTCCTCGACCTCCACGGCCACCACCAAAGCCTCCACCTCCTTGAGGCACTGAGGAGCGTTGCTGCTGCCATGACGGCATTTCAGGCGGAGGTGGGGCATGTTCATTTGCTCTACCACCACGATCTGGCACTCTGCCTATAACGTGCTTGTGTATTTTTGAGCCTGTATTCTTACGTACATTGGCCGAGCTAGTTTTCTCGATAATAGCCAACTCCGCACGAGCAGCCAACAGAGCCACTATATCGGTCTCAATGCCACCGTACTTTAAGGTCTCCATTTCTCGCAGTTTCTTTTGGAACTCGTCCCCAATTTCTTTTTCGCGTGTCTTCATTTTATCGGACCACTGGAAACTCTGTATGGTGACCTCAAGTCGAGTTAGCAGCATTTGACGCCTCAAATTGTATTCCCTATCCAGATCTGCATGCATATCCTCCAGTTTCTGCCACTGCGCATCTGTCAAAGCTTTGGTATTCCTAAACAACGGATCATTCAACACGCCGGGCTTAAGACTTCTTAACACTTCCTCCACTTTAAAGTTCAGCTTATCAAAGAACGCTTTTGGAGCAATGTTTTCTGGTGGCTTGCCAAGACCTAGATCCTTTGTCAGCTGTTCCATAGCTTTGGCCGTATCCGTTTCGGTTTTGGGTATTATATACGCCTGATCAACAGGCTTCAATTTCAATAACATCTTGGTGGCCATCAGATCGGTTATCAAATAGTCCACCAATTGAAGTCTATCCTCTTTAGTTTCAAATCTGTCTGACAAGGGGCCGGTAACGAATTTACTGAACGGGCAGCCCAGCTCCTTCAACATGGCAGACAGCTCCATGGCAAATTCACTGGGATCATCACAGTATTTACTCACCGATTCATCAGTTTTTCGAAGAACGTGCAGCTCTTGAGCCAGCCAACCTACAACCTCACGAAATTCCGGACTGCGTGTTCCTCCCTCTATGGCTCGTGTCAATTCATCGTTCTGCAGGCACTTGCCCTGATAATACAGTGCATTGAGAGAGTCAATAACATCCAATAATTCGGATTCCATATTGTAAGTTCACGTATATTACTCAGAATTTGCTGTATTTCGGAAAGCCGGCTAAAGTTCTGAATTCCTCGGTTCGGGCCTTTATCAATCAGTTGCTGCTTTTGTGAAAGAAGAAGAAGACATGAAATGTATGAAGGGGAGAGTATGAGAATTTGGGAATTTAGTATTTGATGTATTGTCAGAGCCTCGTTTGCGTTAACAGGGGACACCAAGTCCCGAATGATTGGGGACACCAAGTCCCGAATGATTGGGGACACCAAGTCCACTGATTGGGGACAGTGGGTGACCTTTGGAAAGGATTGACTATGTATTGCGCATCACTTTCCCGTTAGACCCCCGAACCTAAAAATATTTATATTATTAAAAGAACATATAATAAATAATTAAATAATAATTAAACAAATAGCTAGAACAACGCTGTAAAATTGAGCTAAATTTGACTATAAGTGGAGAAAAAAATTGGACTAAACCACTGGATACATTTTGTTCAATGCCTCAAACTCATCATCGAAACTGTTCGAACTCCAAAATAAATTATTGTCTAATGAATTATTTATGGCATATATATTTCTCAGTCTTCCTAATATAAATAACATATGTCTAATAGATGGTTTACATTTTATCATACGCTGGAATACGAAGGCAAGTGAGCTTACTAGGCTAAGTGTCAATAAACGCATTTGCTAATTCTATTAGAATAAATGACCAACTATTGATGCTAGAAAGCTAACTATTTATGCTATTAAGCTATAACAAAGGACTTTTCTAATAATGTTGAAACATGAAGTATTAAACATTTTACCGTGTACTAGATGCATAAACATGTACAGCTAGCCTTCTAAATGTTCTTTGCAGTTGACCAAATTAATATTAGTACATCGTAATATGAACACAACTCTGAAATAAACTATGCAACTCTGTTTCTTCTCTCATGGTATGACTGCTGTCTCGCTGCATCCCTTGATCCCCTTGTGTATCTGGCAGTTTTGTCGTCGTCCGGCCGTGTTGCCACCACCGTAGAGGCAGCTGCGCCTGATGGATGACACTAATCTATCTCAACACGAATATAGGAATATTAAAAATTTTATTTCAATGGCAAAATCAATCTGGTGTTTCAAATTGATTGGAGTGTTATAGTGGTTACAGCCACCCAGTAAGTAAAAAACGATTTATGGTCCATACATAAGCCTCGTATCTGTACTGCCTGCTTTCTCCCTCAATATACTCTTTATAGATACACTTTTCACTTCAAATAAGCATTCGTGACAAAATTATGCAGTGGATGGAGATACCCATCTATCTATCTATCTTATTAGTCTCAATAAAGCCGATTGCGAATTCAAAGAAATGGCCACGATCGTTGAATATATTTTATGTTTGCAAGGAACTGAGCATCAGTGGAACGAATGTTCTCTGCAGTGAACAAAACTTGGACGTAAAATAAAACCCGAAAGATTTGCAAACATTGAAGGCGATTCTGACCGTCAAATGTAATTGTAATTTCATTTCTACACATACCTCAAAACGAAGCCGGAATTGCTTCGTCAAATTGCGTCATACGGACAAATACAAAACAACTACAGTAGCTGATTCTGATGGAAATGATTCAGATGATGGAAATGATTATTAATATTTTTGTATATATATGGATATATGGAATAAAACATATAAAGTACTGATTTTCTAAATCGATTTACTGTTTTTTTTTTTTTTTTAGAAAATTTCAGTTAAATCTACGAGCGTTACCTATACAACGGATGATGGTCTCAGCTATGCGAGCAGGAACCGTCGTAGACATAAAAACGAAGTACCGTCCAACGCTGTAATCTGCGGCCCATGTCATATGGTGGCACCGAGCTCCATGTAACTGTGTCCTATGGAAATTCACCAACAGTTAACCAAATACCGCTCAAACCTAAAAATGGTTACATCCATCCAATGGTATGTATTTTATTATTGGGGGCGATTGTTTTTTTATTTCGACCGAAGACTTAAATTAATTAAATTAATAATTTTTTTATTTCGACCGAAGACTTAAATTAGTTATATTAACCTATTTTTATTTTTTTATTTCGACCGAAGACTTAAATTAATTAATTATAATTAATTATAATAATATAAAATTAAACATAAACAAAGTTTAAGAGTTATCAACCAAATATAGCACCTACTCAAGTCCATTTAGGAAATAAGAGGAGATTTGGATAAATGTGTTGAAGTAGTTCGTAGCAATATGAGGCGAAAGTGTGTTTAATAAATATTATATATATTATATTAACCTATTTTTAATTTTTTATTTCGACCGAAGACTTAAATTAATTAATTATAATTTATATTTAAGGGCAAACCTAAAAACGGACAGTTACAACCATCCAAAGCATTTCATAGATTGTGGCCGAGTGGGGATTCTTAGTCCCCAATTCGACCGATACTTAACTAATTAACTACTTTATTTATTATATTTTAAGGATGCCGGCTGACCGTAGGCCGTCCCGATACCTCGAAATACAGACTTTGAGCGGGCAATCTGTACGTGTTCTGGATGTGGCAGTGCACAACTGACCAACATATTCGGGATTGTGCCCTAGCCTCCTTAGACTACTTAAAATAAGAATGTCGATCCATCTTGGCGTCTTCGAAACACTCTTCCTTTTTATGGGCAGGACGGCAGTGTGGTTGGTGTGTTTCATCTTCATCGAGGGGTGATGCTAGGAGAGAATGAAAACTTACCAGAACTTTCATCCAGGAGTAGCGTTGGCCTTGCTATTGGCAGCAGTGATCACCCAGTGAACTCTCCAGCTGTGCAGGGCGATTCCTTCACCCTGAACAGTGCTGCAATTTACCACGCAGCACTTGCGCATGTCAAATTTTCAATAAATAATTAATAATAATTTCAATAATTAATTATTTAAATTAATTTAATTCGAGGAGTTGTGCCGCTCGTCCGACGACTAGATGAAAGAGAGATGAAAATTCTTCTTCTTCCCTCGTCGTTTCCCGCGCTTTCATTTTTCATTCCCTTTTGCTCTGTCCTGATTTTTTTGGATTCCTCTTTGCTCTGTCCTGATTTTTGTGGATTCCTCTTTGCTCTGTCCTGATTTTTTTGGTGATGACCGATAACCAATACTATCGATTATGATTACAAACTATCGGTATTGAAAAAAACAGACTATCGGTACTAACAATCGATTACAAACTATCGGTATTGAAAGACTATCGATACTAAGTACTATCGATAGATTGACATCTCTATTGTTTTGGGGTTTTTTGGAGTATCGAGCACGGGAGCACGGAATATCGAGCACGTTTTTATTGAATTCTCAGATTCTCAGCAGCAAATAAATTAAAAATATGGGTAAAATAAAAAAGAAACATCCCAAAAAACGCACTGCGGCCTTCAAAGAAGATGAACCCAGCGAAGTGGTTCAGGCTCCCCATTCATTTATTATACATCGCGGTCTTTCCTGTCCATTTATCACCGACTTGACTTTGGATTTTCGCAAAATTATGGAACCCTTCACTGCCATTGAATTGAAAGAGAAGAAAATTAATCGCATCAAAGATTTTGTGGCGGTCAGTAGTTTCTTCCACGTTTCCCACATGGGCATCTTCAACAAGGCAGCCACACAGTTATCGTTTAAAGTGGTCCGACTGCCGAGAGGCCCGACACTGACTTTTAAGGTGCATCAATTCACCTTGGCGCGAGATGTAATATCGCTTAGCAAAAAACAATTTGTGGATGATGGTTTGTTCAAACATTCGCCCTTGGTTGTCATGAATAATTTTAGTGGCGATGGAAAGCATTTGAAGTTGATGGCTCACACGTTTCAAAATATGTTTCCGGCCATAAACTTGGCTGAGGTAAGTCTTTTCTAGATTTGTACTGGAAATGATTTGTATCCTTTACGACCGTATTTTGCAGGTTAATATTGGTACGATAAGACGCTGTGTTCTATTTTCCTATAACTCTGAGACAAATCTGGTGGATATGCGACACTACTCCATACAAGTTGTACCTGTAGGCCTCACAAAAGGCGTTAAGAAGTTGGTGTTGGGACAAATACCAAATTTGTCGAAATGTGAAGATATAGCCGATTTTATAATGCAGTAAGTGAGGACATTTTCGAAAGAGGACAGTTTTTAATATTTTTTTATTGTTTCTTCCTTTCCTTAGAGATGGTAATGCCTCCGAATCCGAGGCTGAAGATGATGAAAACTCACAGGTGGTCCTACCACAGACCTTAAAACGTAAAGGCAATTTAGAAAATAACAAATCTGCAGTACAACTGCATGAAATTGGTCCTCGTATGACGTTACAACTGATGAAAATCGAAGAAGGCCTTCTAACGGGCGAAGTTCTTTTCCACGATCATATTGTAAAGACAGAGGAAGAAAAGGAAACTATCAGAAAAATGGTGGAGAAAAAGCAAAAATTAAAAGAATATCGGAAGAAACAACAAGCAGAAAATCGAGCCAAGAAAGTGCAAGAACAGCGAAATAAAGAGAAATATGGCACTGGTGACAAAGAAACTCAAGGCGGTGAGGACGGAGATGTGGTGGAGGAGCCAGCCATTAGTGATTTAGATGATGATGCCGAGTACTACAAAGAGGAAGTTGGCGAGGATCCAGACGATGAACTTTTCAAGTCCACAGAGCCATCGTCACGGAAACGGCCCAGACTGCCCTACAGTATGAAAAGTAAAAGACCTAGGTTGGACGATAAGAATAAAAAAGAAAAGGAAAACGACAACGAAAGGTTTGGGTATAAGGGGAAAAAACCCTTTGGAGATAAGGGAAAGAGTACATATAAAGGTAAGAAACCTTTTGCAGACAGAGAAAGTAGTGGTTTTAAGGGCAAAAAATCGTTTACGGACAAGAGAAAGGGTGGATTTAAGGACAAGAAACCGTTTAAATTTAATAAAAAGAAGTAACAACGTAAATAAATACGTTAACAATAAACTTATATATTTTTTTCAAGTTTTTAGTTTAATTCAAAATAAAAAGTATGAAACGAAAATGAAGACTTATCCAAACATTTTTTGTACCATTCCCCTATACTGTGCATCGCAGCTTTTTCTGCTCTGAATAATTTTCTGATACAAGCAGACGAATTCCTTTTTGTCTTTAAAATTCGATACCTTCTCGATGGTCTTTTGCGCCAAGTCGAATTCTTGCATATGATAGTAAGCCATAGCTCTACGGTAGATGCTTTTCTCCGAGGGCGAATTTAAGGTGTCCACACTCTTTGTGTGATAGATAACGTCTTCATGTCGCTTTGCATTGAGAAGGCATGCCGCTAAATTGGTTTGTATTTGAATCAATAGATCATGCATGTCCTTTCCAGCTACACCATCTTGTTTTTTAGTTAGGTCTTCAAAATTCCTGAATGAAATCAGGCATTTGGCAGCTTTAGCAAAGTAATCATGGGCAAATACGGGGTACGATTTGAAGATCTTTACTCCGTTATCTTTGTACTTTAGGGCTAAGTCGTACATTTCAGTCACTGTTAATTTTTGTATTTGTCTGGACTCCTCTATACTTTTTAAGGATAAAACGATAATCACATGTTCCTCCGAGTTTTTGGTTTTTATGGTGCACAGTGCCTTCTCGCCCACTATCATTTGTTGCACTAAAATTTCCAGATAATAATCGACGGGACACAGAGCTGTTCCCATTTCCATACACTGGTCTTGTGCTAGGTTGTCATCGTTTAGATACGCGGACTCGCGGCCATTGAGATTCTCCACTTTGTCCACACTAATAATGACTCTGGCTACTTGGTGCGGCTTCTCCAGTTTGGTAAACTTTAGATCGAGAACCTTTTTGTACAAGCCTTTACGCTCGATTTCCCACTGAGTACCGATGTACCACTCCATTTTATGGATTGTGTTTGGGGTATATTTTGTTTACGACTGGCCACTCTAAAAAGCGGTTGTTTAGTGATGGTGTTGTCAAGTTGTCAGAACCAACGTGCGTAAATTCGGCTGGCCATAACGACAAAACACAATGGCGGCACTATTTGTATATAAGGTTGCGTGTATGTATGCTTCAATGTTGAAGTGTATAAACCATGTCCTGGACTGTTTGGAGTTCAACTGGTAGTAGTTTCGACTTCAAAGTCTGGCCGGAGACTTATTTCTGGTACCACGGGAATCAGGAGCTCCTGGGCTATGATGTGGTCCCTTTGTGAAACTACGTAGTGGTTGTGGTGCATTGATATCGCGGGAAGATCTTCGGTTCAATATGGAGTGTCATTTTTCAACCAGGTGACGTGATCCATAGAACGGCAGGCTTTAACCACGAGGGAAGACTTGCTTGCTGCATGTGGGGGCATTGGTAGACGCATTGTATTCACCCGGTGCTAAGACCACCGTGAGATTAGAACATGGTAGTGACTCACGTAAGTCGAGTGAGTTAAAATTGCCAATATACTTGGAGTAGTCCAGAACACTTGTGTGTTAGAATATTAATTCTTGGTTCTTTCACAACTTTTATTATTTTAAAAACCAACAATAATTAAAAAAAAAGTACTTTTGAGACAAACATTTCAAGCTCAAAGTAAGAATGATACTTTCCCCCAACAAACATACGACAACAAGAGAATTCGACAAATGCAAAATGGTACAGCGCGAGCACAGGCATCAGGGTATAGCCTTTAAATCGCGAATTTGAAAAAGCAGTTTCGCTTTTTGCAAAATTACTTGATTGACAGCACTGCCACTAACAAAACAATTAAATTCACCGGTCGATCATGTCGTCTCCCATAAAACGTGGTGCATTCATTGTTTTGGAAGGTTGTGATCGATGTGGAAAATCGACTCAGTCCCGACAACTGGTGGAGTTTTTACAGAGCCGCTCCATACCAGTCAAATATATGGCATTTCCTGAGCGCACCTCCAATATAGGCCAAGTAATTAATGCTTATCTGACAAATAAACAGCAGTTGAACGATGAAACCATTCATTTACTCTTTACGGCAAATAGATGGGAACACAAATCGGAAATCCTGAAATTGCTAAATTCCGGTACCACGCTGGTGGTGGATCGTTATGCATACAGCGGACTGGCCTATAGTGTGGCGAAAGGTATGTCAAAGTCATGGTGCATGAGTCCGGAGAGTGGGCTACCGAGACCGGATATTGTTTTTTATTTGAAAGCATCTGTGGATGATTTGCTGGATCGTGGTAATTTCGGTGAGGAGCGTTATGAAAAGAAGGATTTTCAAATGAAAGTGGCGGAAGTCTTCGAAGATGTCTGCAAAAGAGAACAAAGCTATTGGCACAAAATTGATGCCAGTCAACCAAAAGATGTCATACATTCCAGTATTGCCGAGAAAGCATTGGAGGTGTTAAACGAAGTTGAAGGTGATTCAATGAAAACATTGGATTGGCTCTGAGTTTAATGTATTTGCCGAAGAAACGGAAAGATAAACATATTGCGCTTTCTATTATTCCAAATTATTTTATTTAGATATTGAAAATATTCATTACATAAATAAGCCATTAAGAACTACATACGCTTACATTGGATCTGTATTTTTATTACATCCTAAATATGTTTATTACCTAAATAAGCATAAAGAAGTAGACCATCAAAACCTTCAGTAAATTGTGGAGTAGTGAACAACAAGCCGAACTATAACAAAAATAATTGAAAATATCTGCATAGATCAACAATACATAACCATATCTCAACATTATTTAAGTCTGTGGTGTAGTTTGTATTTTTAACTCTATGGTTTTAATTGGAAACTAAAAAAGCGGGTTCAACAAGTATGAAAATAAGTATGTGGCACTGGCCAAATTATATATAATTATATATAAGTGATTTGATTTGCCTAAGCCTAAACGTCAAAGCTAAAATAAACAAATTGTAATTCCCTGGTTGTTTTTAGAATATACCTCCAAGTTGTACGTAAAACTGGACAACAGTAGGACATGAAATTTTCGTCTTCTAATAAATTGTTTCGGCGATAATTCATGGGAGTACAAACTCTTCAAGTCCCATTTTTTTTTTTTTTTTTTTTGAATAACCGATCGTCTAAATATTTCATTTCACAGTCTTTGTCCGAACACTCTAATGAAATGGCGACGTTGTTTAAAATTAACTGAATTGATGGAATTTTCGCACACGCTTAGAGGGCTTGTCAAACACACTCTAGTATTACAAGATGTCAGTTGCCGCAACGTATTCCTTAAGTTTAAAAATACCTAATTTTTAAGCAGTAAACGGGAAATTAATACAATTTCTTCATATTAAAAAAACCGATTTTACAACCTCACGACTGATTTAATAGTGTACAGTATACTCTCTCATAAGCGGACACCTAAGAGACTGAGAATTTTGTCCGCTTATGAGAGAAGTACACAAGAGGACAGAAGCGGATTGGGGCTGAAAAATGTATTCGTTTATGAGAAGTGTCCGCAAGAGTACACTGTACCTTCATAGTATTCTGATGACAAGATAAGAAATTATAGTTAAATCAAAACTTATGATCTCGAACAACATAAACAAAAACTTTATAAAGAATAAAGATCGAAAAAAAAACTAAAAAATAAAATTAAAAAAGTTAATAATAAAGAACTGATGAATTATTGTCCCTAAAAATCCCAAGTATACCTGACGAAATACCATTACAAAAACACATATTGAGCCCCACCAAACAAATAAGTCTGTATTAGCTTGCCAGCTGGGGTGGAAAAACTGAAATAGCGGTATAGTTTCTCAACACCTGAGTCTAATGATAAAAGACATCAGACCATGTTTCTAATATAGTCAGTTAGCCCAACTGATGAAGTTTTTGTACTAATCCCTGCCAGGAAAAAATGAAACCATCAATGTGACTAACAATCTGCAATTTCAATAAATGCTCAGCCATCTTAGACAAGATCTTAGGCATGATTGAAATTGTCATGTAGTCATCAAAATTGTCAGGTTTGGTTTTACGAAATGTAACAACTTTAGTCACTTTTCATACAAACGGAAACGTGGAAGTTCTAACAATTGAGTTAACAAGTTGCAAAACATAATTGGCTATAAAAGGGAATAGTGACCATGGTAATTATATGGTTATTGAAATTATACTTTAGATATCAATTCATAACCTCATACGATAAACTTAACAGGGCACATTCTAGATATATAGAAACACATGTTTGCTATTCATTGAGTATAGTTCCATAAAATTAAAATCTCACCAGGCACCGAATCGGTCAAATTATTCTATAGCTTGTGGTTGAATGCTTGAGTATGATAAAAAAAAGTTTTTCATATCAGCTTCGAGCTTAATTGAACGGGAGATAATAATAAAATTGCCCAAGTCATAATCTTGTGTAGAACGTTGTAATTTAGAATGGCTTATAATCTTGGTGTTATCTATAAAATATAAGACATTCAGTGTTTCTAAAGATCCATTTAAAAATTCAGTTTTTCAATTTTATCAACTCTATTTGTCTGCATACTTTTCATTGAAATATCTTTTCAATACTCTCTTCCCATTACCAAATACATATAAAGGGTTATCCATTTTGCTTTTTAAAAGTAAACGTAAATAAAACACATATAAAATATTTTTTTCATGATATTTCTTTTTTATTATAAAGTTTGAACGTTGACATTATGTGTGAAACACTACATCATTTAAATGACCACCACGCGAAGTGTTGCAAGCATTGATTCTTTTGAGGTAATTTTGGCACATATTGGGCGGTGTCTCAGCCATAACATGACGAATGTTGGTTCTTAAGTGCTCAAGAGTTAAAGGTTTATCTGCATAAACACGGTATTTCGCGTAGCCTCACAAAAAAAGTCTAATGGTGTCAAATCGCATGATATTGGTGGCCAGTTGATGTCGCCACGACGAAAAATTACGCGGCCAGGAAATGTCTCTTGCAATAAAGCCATTTTCCCTCGAGTTGTGTGGCATGTGGCACCGTCTTGTTGAAACCACATATTCTCCAAGTCGTATTCTTCAATAGCAGGCAAATAAATGAAGAAGTAGGGTCCAATCACACCTTCGGACCAAAGAGTGCATCAAACAGTGACTTTTTGTGGATGTAATGGCCTCTCTTCAATTACTTGAGGATTCTCAGAACCCCAAATACGACAATATTGTTTATTAACATACCCACCGAGTGAGAAATGTACTTCATAACCATAAACCATAAACTCCTCTTAAAGCACAATATGTGGCTGTGTCAGAATCACCATTTTTGTAGTAGGTTTTAATAATTTGTACGCGTTCTGTGATAGTTAAGTGATCTATTTTCTTCAATGTCAGTCATCCAATCGAAAAGAAAAAAAAATTGGTTTAACAACATAGTTTGACAGATGTCGAATTCCAACCCTATACTTTTGCAACCACGAAATGGATAACCCTATACATACATTTGTGACGATAGCATAAGAACCAATGTCGAACCAAACTTCAATGTTGTGGCCAATAATTTCTGTTGTTACAGATGTTGACCGTTTCGGTTAGATTAATGACACTAAAACAGATTAAAAATAGTTTGGTGGTACATTTTTAAAAAAGTATCATCAGATGGTTCCACGCAGAATAACAATACCATTAATATTAACGGTGCTTCAATAGAGATTGTAGATAGAATGAAATGTCTTGGAATATTATCGATTCTCATCTTGATTTTACCAGTCACATTAATGCAATATTATCTAAAGTTTTCTTCTTCCTTCGTATCAAAGGCTGTATTCAAGTTAGTATTTATTTACCTGGTTTATAAAGCGAAGAGTGGCATACTAATCTTTTTTTCTCAAATAAATTATTGCATTGAAGTAATATCAGGTACTACTTCTAGTAATATTCTCAACATGATTGTTAGATATGTTTATGGACTTCGACGCTTTGATCATACCTCTGAGCTCTGAGCATGTGATACTGTTTTTGGGGCTTCCTATTAGAAAGTATATTGATCTTCTTATCCTACAGTATTTTTACAAACTAATTGTTTGAGATTCACCGCGAATGTTACGAAGGCAGTTTGTATTTGTGTCTTCTATGAGAGATCGTTTGTATTAAGAGCAGCCAGACTTTGGAACCATCTTCCATTGCATTTGCGATCGTTTTCTCTTTTCAGTTACGTTTTTCGAGAATGTCCTTTGAATATATAATATAGATTAATTGGTCTGACAGGCTTTTTATATTACAATGAAACCAATAAATGAAATGAAAATCGGGCAAACTGGTTTCATTTCTGGCAATTTATGTCCATCCTATCCATCGAAATTAAAGTTTCCACAACTTTTGTACTCAGGGAACAATAGTAGATCAATATTGTGTTGTGGTTACTAACTAACAAAACAATTAAATTCACCGGTCGATCATGTCGTCTCCCATAAAACGTGGTGCATTCATTGTTTTGGAAGGTTGTGATCGATGTGGAAAATCGACTCAGTCCCGACAACTGGTGGAGTTTTTACAGAGCCGCTCCATACCAGTCAAATATATGGCATTTCCTGAGCGCACCTCCAATATAGGCCAAGTAATTAATGCTTATCTGACAAATAAACAGCAGTTGAACGATGAAACCATTCATTTACTCTTTACGGCAAATAGATGGGAACACAAATCGGAAATCCTGAAATTGCTAAATTCCGGTACCACGCTGGTGGTGGATCGTTATGCATACAGCGGACTGGCCTATAGTGTGGCGAAAGGTATGTCAAAGTCATGGTGCATGAGTCCGGAGAGTGGGCTACCGAGACCGGATATTGTTTTTTATTTGAAAGCATCTGTGGATGATTTGCTGGATCGTGGTAATTTCGGTGAGGAGCGTTATGAAAAGAAGGATTTTCAAATGAAAGTGGCGGAAGTCTTCGAAGATGTCTGCAAAAGAGAACAAAGCTATTGGCACAAAATTGATGCCAGTCAACCAAAAGATGTCATACATTCCAGTATTGCCGAGAAAGCATTGGAGGTGTTAAACGAAGTTGAAGGTGATTCAATGAAAACATTGGATTGGCTCTGAGTTTAATGTATTTGCCGAAGAAACGGAAAGATAAACATATTGCGCTTTCTATTATTCCAAATTATTTTATTTAGATATTGAAAATATTCATTACATAAATAAGCCATTAAGAACTACATACGCTTACATTGGATCTGTATTTTTATTACATCCTAAATATGTTTATTACCTAAATAAGCATAAAGAAGTAGACCATCAAAACCTTCAGTAAATTGTGGAGTAGTGAACAACAAGCCGAACTATAACAAAAATAATTGAAAATATCTGCATAGATCAACAATACATAACCATATCTCAACATTATTTAAGTCTGTGGTGTAGTTTGTATTTTTAACTCTATGGTTTTAATTGGAAACTAAAAAAGCGGGTTCAACAAGTATGAAAATAAGTATGTGGCACTGGCCAAATTATATATAATTATATATAAGTGATTTGATTTGCCTAAGCCTAAACGTCAAAGCTAAAATAAACAAATTGTAATTCCCTGGTTGTTTTTAGAATATACCTCCAAGTTGTACGTAAAACTGGACAACAGTAGGACATGAAATTTTCGTCTTCTAATAAATTGTTTCGGCGATAATTCATGGGAGTACAAACTCTTCAAGTCCCATTTTTTTTTTTTTTTTTTGAATAACCGATCGTCGAAATATTTCATTTCACAGTCTTTGTCCGAACACTCTAATGAAATGGCGACGTTGTTTAAAATTAACTAAATTGGTGGAATTTTCACACACGCTTTGAGGGCTCGTCAAACACACTCTAGTATTACAAGATGTCAGTTGCCGCAACGTATTCCTTAAGTTTAAAAATACTTCATTTTGAAGCAATAAACCGGAAATTAATACAATTTCTTCATATTAAAAAAAACCGATAGTGTACAGTGTACTCTCTCATAAGCGGACACCTAAGAGACTGAGAATTTTGTCCGCTTATGAGAGAAGTACACAAGAGGACAGAAGCGGATTGGTACTGAAAAATGTATTCGTTTATGAGAGGTGTCCGCAAGAGTACACTGTACACCTTCATAGTATTCTGATGACAAGATAAGAAATTATAGTTAAATCAAAACTTATGATCTCGAACAACATAAACAAAAACTTTATAAAGAATAAAGATCGAAAAAAAAACTAAAAAATAAAATTAAAAAAGTTAATAATAAAGAACTGATGAATTATTGTCCCTAAAAATCCCAAGTATACCTGACGAAATACCATTACAAAAACACATATTGAGCCCCACCAAACAAATAAGTCTGTATTAGCTTGCCAGCTGGGGTGGAAAAACTGAAATAGCGGTATAGTTTCTCAACACCTGAGTCTAATGATAAAAGACATCAGACCATGTTTCTAATATAGTCAGTTAGCCCAACTGATGAAGTTTTTGTACTAATCCCTGCCAGGAAAAAATGAAACCATCAATGTGACTAACAATCTGCAATTTCAATAAATGCTCAGCCATCTTAGACAAGATCTTAGGCATGATTGAAATTGTCATGTAGTCATCAAAATTGTCAGGTTTGGTTTTACGAAATGTAACAACTTTAGTCACTTTTCATACAAACGGAAACGTGGAAGTTCTAACAATTGAGTTAACAAGTTGCAAAACATAATTGGCTATAAAAGGGAATAGTGACCATGGTAATTATATGGTTATTGAAATTATACTTTAGATATCAATTCATAACCTCATACGATAAACTTAACAGGGCACATTCTAGATATATAGAAACACATGTTTGCTATTCATTGAGTATAGTTCCATAAAATTAAAATCTCACCAGGCACCGAATCGGTCAAATTATTCTATAGCTTGTGGTTGAATGCTTGAGTATGATAAAAAAAAGTTTTTCATATCAGCAGCGAGCTTAATTGAACGGGAGATAATAATAAAATTGCCCAAGTCATAATCTTGTGTAGAACGTTGTAATTTAGAATGGCTTATAATCTTGGTGTTATCTATAAAATATAAGACATTCAGTGTTTCTAAAGATCCATTTAAAAATTCAGTTTTTCAATTTTATCAACTATTTGTCTGCATACTTTTCATTGAAATATCTTTTCAATACTCTCTTCCCATTACCAAATACATATAAAGGGTTATCCATTTTGCTTTTTAAAAGTAAACGTAAATAAAACACATATAAAATATTTTTTTCATGATATTTCTTTTTTATTATAAAGTTTGAACGTTGACATTATGTGTGAAACACTACATCATTTAAATGACCACCACGCGAAGTGTTGCAAGCATTGATTCTTTTGAGGTAATTTTGGCACATATTGGGCGGTGTCTCAGCCATAACATGACGAATGTTGGTTCTTAAGTGCTCAAGAGTTAAAGGTTTATCTGCATAAACACGGTATTTCGCGTAGCCTCACAAAAAAAGTCTAATGGTGTCAAATCGCATGATATTGGTGGCCAGTTGATGTCGCCACGACGAAAAATTACGCGGCCAGGAAATGTCTCTTGCAATAAAGCCATTTTCCCTCGAGTTGTGTGGCATGTGGCACCGTCTTGTTGAAACCACATATTCTCCAAGTCGTATTCTTCAATAGCAGGCAAATAAATGAAGAAGTAGGGTCCAATCACACCTTCGGACCAAAGAGTGCATCAAACAGTGACTTTTTGTGGATGTAATGGCCTCTCTTCAATTACTTGAGGATTCTCAGAACCCCAAATACGACAATATTGTTTATTAACATACCCACCGAGTGAGAAATGTACTTCATAACCATAAACCATAAACTCCTCTTAAAGCACAATATGTGGCTGTGTCAGAATCACCATTTTTGTAGTAGGTTTTAATAATTTGTACGCGTTCTGTGATAGTTAAGTGATCTATTTTCTTCAATGTCAGTCATCCAATCGAAAAGAAAAAAAAATTTGTTTAACAACATAGTTTGACAGATGTCGAATTCCAACCCTATACTTTTGCAACCACGAAATGGATAACCCTATACATACATTTGTGACGATAGCATAAGAACCAATGTCGAACCAAACTTCAATGTTGTGGCCAATAATTTCTGTTGTTACAGATGTTGACCGTTTCGGTTAGATTAATGACACTAAAACAGATTAAAAATAGTTTGGTGGTACATTTTTAAAAAAGTATCATCAGATGGTTCCACGCAGAATAACAATACCATTAATATTAACGGTGCTTCAATAGAGATTGTAGATAGAATGAAATGTCTTGGAATATTATCGATTCTCATCTTGATTTTACCAGTCACATTAATGCAATATTATCTAAAGTTTTCTTCTTCCTTCGTATCAAAGGCTGTATTCAAGTTAGTATTTATTTACCTGGTTTATAAAGCGAAGAGTGGCATACTAATCTTTTTTTCTCAAATAAATTATTGCATTGAAGTAATATCAGGTACTACTTCTAGTAATATTCTCAACATGATTGTTAGATATGTTTATGGACTTCGACGCTTTGATCATACCTCTGAGCTCTGAGCATGTGATACTGTTTTTGGGGCTTCCTATTAGAAAGTATATTGATCTTCTTATCCTACAGTATTTTTACAAACTAATTGTTTGAGATTCACCGCGAATGTTACGAAGGCAGTTTGTATTTGTGTCTTCTATGAGAGATCGTTTGTATTAAGAGCAGCCAGACTTTGGAACCATCTTCCATTGCATTTGCGATCGTTTTCTCTTTTCAGTTACGTTTTTCGAGAATGTCCTTTGAATATATAATATAGATTAATTGGTCTGACAGGCTTTTTATATTACAATGAAACCAATAAATGAAATGAAAATCGGGCAAACTGGTTTCATTTCTGGCAATTTATGTCCATCCTATCCATCGAAATTAAAGTTTCCACAACTTTTGTACTCAGGGAACAATAGTAGATCAATATTGTGTTGTGGTTACTAACTAACAAAACAATTAAATTCACCGGTCGATCATGTCGTCTCCCATAAAACGTGGTGCATTCATTGTTTTGGAAGGTTGTGATCGATGTGGAAAATCGACTCAGTCCCGACAACTGGTGGAGTTTTTACAGAGCCGCTCCATACCAGTCAAATATATGGCATTTCCTGAGCGCACCTCCAATATAGGCCAAGTAATTAATGCTTATCTGACAAATAAACAGCAGTTGAACGATGAAACCATTCATTTACTCTTTACGGCAAATAGATGGGAACACAAATCGGAAATCCTGAAATTGCTAAATTCCGGTACCACGCTGGTGGTGGATCGTTATGCATACAGCGGACTGGCCTATAGTGTGGCGAAAGGTATGTCAAAGTCATGGTGCATGAGTCCGGAGAGTGGGCTACCGAGACCGGATATTGTTTTTTATTTGAAAGCATCTGTGGATGATTTGCTGGATCGTGGTAATTTCGGTGAGGAGCGTTATGAAAAGAAGGATTTTCAAATGAAAGTGGCGGAAGTCTTCGAAGATGTCTGCAAAAGAGAACAAAGCTATTGGCACAAAATTGATGCCAGTCAACCAAAAGATGTCATACATTCCAGTATTGCCGAGAAAGCATTGGAGGTGTTAAACGAAGTTGAAGGTGATTCAATGAAAACATTGGATTGGCTCTGAGTTTAATGTATTTGCCGAAGAAACGGAAAGATAAACATATTGCGCTTTCTATTATTCCAAATTATTTTATTTAGATATTGAAAATATTCATTACATAAATAAGCCATTAAGAACTACATACGCTTACATTGGATCTGTATTTTTATTACATCCTAAATATGTTTATTACCTAAATAAGCATAAAGAAGTAGACCATCAAAACCTTCAGTAAATTGTGGAGTAGTGAACAACAAGCCGAACTATAACAAAAATAATTGAAAATATCTGCATAGATCAACAATACATAACCATATCTCAACATTATTTAAGTCTGTGGTGTAGTTTGTATTTTTAACTCTATGGTTTTAATTGGAAACTAAAAAAGCGGGTTCAACAAGTATGAAAATAAGTATGTGGCACTGGCCAAATTATATATAATTATATATAAGTGATTTGATTTGCCTAAGCCTAAACGTCAAAGCTAAAATAAACAAATTGTAATTCCCTGGTTGTTTTTAGAATATACCTCCAAGTTGTACGTAAAACTGGACAACAGTAGGACATGAAATTTTCGTCTTCTAATAAATTGTTTCGGCGATAATTCATGGGAGTACAAACTCTTCAAGTCCCATTTTTTTTTTTTTTTTTTTTGAATAACCGATCGTCTAAATATTTCATTTCACAGTCTTTGTCCGAACACTCTAATGAAATGGCGACGTTGTTTAAAATTAACTGAATTGATGGAATTTTCGCACACGCTTAGAGGGCTTGTCAAACACACTCTAGTATTACAAGATGTCAGTTGCCGCAACGTATTCCTTAAGTTTAAAAATACCTAATTTTTAAGCAGTAAACGGGAAATTAATACAATTTCTTCATATTAAAAAAACCGATTTTACAACCTCACGACTGATTTAATAGTGTACAGTATACTCTCTCATAAGCGGACACCTAAGAGACTGAGAATTTTGTCCGCTTATGAGAGAAGTACACAAGAGGACAGAAGCGGATTGGGGCTGAAAAATGTATTCGTTTATGAGAAGTGTCCGCAAGAGTACACTGTACCTTCATAGTATTCTGATGACAAGATAAGAAATTATAGTTAAATCAAAACTTATGATCTCGAACAACATAAACAAAAACTTTATAAAGAATAAAGATCGAAAAAAAAACTAAAAAATAAAATTAAAAAAGTTAATAATAAAGAACTGATGAATTATTGTCCCTAAAAATCCCAAGTATACCTGACGAAATACCATTACAAAAACACATATTGAGCCCCACCAAACAAATAAGTCTGTATTAGCTTGCCAGCTGGGGTGGAAAAACTGAAATAGCGGTATAGTTTCTCAACACCTGAGTCTAATGATAAAAGACATCAGACCATGTTTCTAATATAGTCAGTTAGCCCAACTGATGAAGTTTTTGTACTAATCCCTGCCAGGAAAAAATGAAACCATCAATGTGACTAACAATCTGCAATTTCAATAAATGCTCAGCCATCTTAGACAAGATCTTAGGCATGATTGAAATTGTCATGTAGTCATCAAAATTGTCAGGTTTGGTTTTACGAAATGTAACAACTTTAGTCACTTTTCATACAAACGGAAACGTGGAAGTTCTAACAATTGAGTTAACAAGTTGCAAAACATAATTGGCTATAAAAGGGAATAGTGACCATGGTAATTATATGGTTATTGAAATTATACTTTAGATATCAATTCATAACCTCATACGATAAACTTAACAGGGCACATTCTAGATATATAGAAACACATGTTTGCTATTCATTGAGTATAGTTCCATAAAATTAAAATCTCACCAGGCACCGAATCGGTCAAATTATTCTATAGCTTGTGGTTGAATGCTTGAGTATGATAAAAAAAAGTTTTTCATATCAGCTTCGAGCTTAATTGAACGGGAGATAATAATAAAATTGCCCAAGTCATAATCTTGTGTAGAACGTTGTAATTTAGAATGGCTTATAATCTTGGTGTTATCTATAAAATATAAGACATTCAGTGTTTCTAAAGATCCATTTAAAAATTCAGTTTTTCAATTTTATCAACTCTATTTGTCTGCATACTTTTCATTGAAATATCTTTTCAATACTCTCTTCCCATTACCAATTACATATAAAGGGTTATCCATTTTGCTTTTTAAAAGTAAACGTAAATAAAACACATATAAAATATTTTTTTCATGATATTTCTTTTTTATTATAAAGTTTGAACGTTGACATTATGTGTGAAACACTACATCATTTAAATGACCACCACGCGAAGTGTTGCAAGCATTGATTCTTTTGAGGTAATTTTGGCACATATTGGGCGGTGTCTCAGCCATAACATGACGAATGTTGGTTCTTAAGTGCTCAAGAGTTAAAGGTTTATCTGCATAAACACGGTATTTCGCGTAGCCTCACAAAAAAAGTCTAATGGTGTCAAATCGCATGATATTGGTGGCCAGTTGATGTCGCCACGACGAAAAATTACGCGGCCAGGAAATGTCTCTTGCAATAAAGCCATTTTCCCTCGAGTTGTGTGGCATGTGGCACCGTCTTGTTGAAACCACATATTCTCCAAGTCGTATTCTTCAATAGCAGGCAAATAAATGAAGAAGTAGGGTCCAATCACACCTTCGGACCAAAGAGTGCATCAAACAGTGACTTTTTGTGGATGTAATGGCCTCTCTTCAATTACTTGAGGATTCTCAGAACCCCAAATACGACAATATTGTTTATTAACATACCCACCGAGTGAGAAATGTACTTCATAACCATAAACCATAAACTCCTCTTAAAGCACAATATGTGGCTGTGTCAGAATCACCATTTTTGTAGTAGGTTTTAATAATTTGTACGCGTTCTGTGATAGTTAAGTGATCTATTTTCTTCAATGTCAGTCATCCAATCGAAAAGAAAAAAAAATTGGTTTAACAACATAGTTTGACAGATGTCGAATTCCAACCCTATACTTTTGCAACCACGAAATGGATAACCCTATACATACATTTGTGACGATAGCATAAGAACCAATGTCGAACCAAACTTCAATGTTGTGGCCAATAATTTCTGTTGTTACAGATGTTGACCGTTTCGGTTAGATTAATGACACTAAAACAGATTAAAAATAGTTTGGTGGTACATTTTTAAAAAAGTATCATCAGATGGTTCCACGCAGAATAACAATACCATTAATATTAACGGTGCTTCAATAGAGATTGTAGATAGAATGAAATGTCTTGGAATATTATCGATTCTCATCTTGATTTTACCAGTCACATTAATGCAATATTATCTAAAGTTTTCTTCTTCCTTCGTATCAAAGGCTGTATTCAAGTTAGTATTTATTTACCTGGTTTATAAAGCGAAGAGTGGCATACTAATCTTTTTTTCTCAAATAAATTATTGCATTGAAGTAATATCAGGTACTACTTCTAGTAATATTCTCAACATGATTGTTAGATATGTTTATGGACTTCGACGCTTTGATCATACCTCTGAGCTCTGAGCATGTGATACTGTTTTTGGGGCTTCCTATTAGAAAGTATATTGATCTTCTTATCCTACAGTATTTTTACAAACTAATTGTTTGAGATTCACCGCGAATGTTACGAAGGCAGTTTGTATTTGTGTCTTCTATGAGAGATCGTTTGTATTAAGAGCAGCCAGACTTTGGAACCATCTTCCATTGCATTTGCGATCGTTTTCTCTTTTCAGTTACGTTTTTCGAGAATGTCCTTTGAATATATAATATAGATTAATTGGTCTGACAGGCTTTTTATATTACAATGAAACCAATAAATGAAATGAAAATCGGGCAAACTGGTTTCATTTCTGGCAATTTATGTCCATCCTATCCATCGAAATTAAAGTTTCCACAACTTTTGTACTCAGGGAACAATAGTAGATCAATATTGTGTTGTGGTTACTAACTAACAAAACAATTAAATTCACCGGTCGATCATGTCGTCTCCCATAAAACGTGGTGCATTCATTGTTTTGGAAGGTTGTGATCGATGTGGAAAATCGACTCAGTCCCGACAACTGGTGGAGTTTTTACAGAGCCGCTCCATACCAGTCAAATATATGGCATTTCCTGAGCGCACCTCCAATATAGGCCAAGTAATTAATGCTTATCTGACAAATAAACAGCAGTTGAACGATGAAACCATTCATTTACTCTTTACGGCAAATAGATGGGAACACAAATCGGAAATCCTGAAATTGCTAAATTCCGGTACCACGCTGGTGGTGGATCGTTATGCATACAGCGGACTGGCCTATAGTGTGGCGAAAGGTATGTCAAAGTCATGGTGCATGAGTCCGGAGAGTGGGCTACCGAGACCGGATATTGTTTTTTATTTGAAAGCATCTGTGGATGATTTGCTGGATCGTGGTAATTTCGGTGAGGAGCGTTATGAAAAGAAGGATTTTCAAATGAAAGTGGCGGAAGTCTTCGAAGATGTCTGCAAAAGAGAACAAAGCTATTGGCACAAAATTGATGCCAGTCAACCAAAAGATGTCATACATTCCAGTATTGCCGAGAAAGCATTGGAGGTGTTAAACGAAGTTGAAGGTGATTCAATGAAAACATTGGATTGGCTCTGAGTTTAATGTATTTGCCGAAGAAACGGAAAGATAAACATATTGCGCTTTCTATTATTCCAAATTATTTTATTTAGATATTGAAAATATTCATTACATAAATAAGCCATTAAGAACTACATACGCTTACATTGGATCTGTATTTTTATTACATCCTAAATATGTTTATTACCTAAATAAGCATAAAGAAGTAGACCATCAAAACCTTCAGTAAATTGTGGAGTAGTGAACAACAAGCCGAACTATAACAAAAATAATTGAAAATATCTGCATAGATCAACAATACATAACCATATCTCAACATTATTTAAGTCTGTGGTGTAGTTTGTATTTTTAACTCTATGGTTTTAATTGGAAACTAAAAAAGCGGGTTCAACAAGTATGAAAATAAGTATGTGGCACTGGCCAAATTATATATAATTATATATAAGTGATTTGATTTGCCTAAGCCTAAACGTCAAAGCTAAAATAAACAAATTGTAATTCCCTGGTTGTTTTTAGAATATACCTCCAAGTTGTACGTAAAACTGGACAACAGTAGGACATGAAATTTTCGTCTTCTAATAAATTGTTTCGGCGATAATTCATGGGAGTACAAACTCTTCAAGTCCCATTTTTTTTTTTTTTTTTTTTGAATAACCGATCGTCTAAATATTTCATTTCACAGTCTTTGTCCGAACACTCTAATGAAATGGCGACGTTGTTTAAAATTAACTGAATTGATGGAATTTTCGCACACGCTTAGAGGGCTTGTCAAACACACTCTAGTATTACAAGATGTCAGTTGCCGCAACGTATTCCTTAAGTTTAAAAATACCTAATTTTTAAGCAGTAAACGGGAAATTAATACAATTTCTTCATATTAAAAAAACCGATTTTACAACCTCACGACTGATTTAATAGTGTACAGTATACTCTCTCATAAGCGGACACCTAAGAGACTGAGAATTTTGTCCGCTTATGAGAGAAGTACACAAGAGGACAGAAGCGGATTGGGGCTGAAAAATGTATTCGTTTATGAGAAGTGTCCGCAAGAGTACACTGTACCTTCATAGTATTCTGATGACAAGATAAGAAATTATAGTTAAATCAAAACTTATGATCTCGAACAACATAAACAAAAACTTTATAAAGAATAAAGATCGAAAAAAAAACTAAAAAATAAAATTAAAAAAGTTAATAATAAAGAACTGATGAATTATTGTCCCTAAAAATCCCAAGTATACCTGACGAAATACCATTACAAAAACACATATTGAGCCCCACCAAACAAATAAGTCTGTATTAGCTTGCCAGCTGGGGTGGAAAAACTGAAATAGCGGTATAGTTTCTCAACACCTGAGTCTAATGATAAAAGACATCAGACCATGTTTCTAATATAGTCAGTTAGCCCAACTGATGAAGTTTTTGTACTAATCCCTGCCAGGAAAAAATGAAACCATCAATGTGACTAACAATCTGCAATTTCAATAAATGCTCAGCCATCTTAGACAAGATCTTAGGCATGATTGAAATTGTCATGTAGTCATCAAAATTGTCAGGTTTGGTTTTACGAAATGTAACAACTTTAGTCACTTTTCATACAAACGGAAACGTGGAAGTTCTAACAATTGAGTTAACAAGTTGCAAAACATAATTGGCTATAAAAGGGAATAGTGACCATGGTAATTATATGGTTATTGAAATTATACTTTAGATATCAATTCATAACCTCATACGATAAACTTAACAGGGCACATTCTAGATATATAGAAACACATGTTTGCTATTCATTGAGTATAGTTCCATAAAATTAAAATCTCACCAGGCACCGAATCGGTCAAATTATTCTATAGCTTGTGGTTGAATGCTTGAGTATGATAAAAAAAAGTTTTTCATATCAGCAGCGAGCTTAATTGAACGGGAGATAATAATAAAATTGCCCAAGTCATAATCTTGTGTAGAACGTTGTAATTTAGAATGGCTTATAATCTTGGTGTTATCTATAAAATATAAGACATTCAGTGTTTCTAAAGATCCATTTAAAAATTCAGTTTTTCAATTTGATCAACTATTTGTCTGCATACTTTTCATTGAAATATCTTTTCAATACTCTCTTCCCATTACCAAATACATATAAAGGGTTATCCATTTTGCTTTTTAAAAGTAAACGTAAATAAAACACATATAAAATATTTTTTTCATGATATTTCTTTTTTATTATAAAGTTTGAACGTTGACATTATGTGTGAAACACTACATCATTTAAATGACCACCACGCGAAGTGTTGCAAGCATTGATTCTTTTGAGGTACTTTTGGCACATATTGGGCGGTGTCTCAGCCATAACATGACGAATGTTGGTTCTTAAGTGCTCAAGAGTTAAAGGTTTATCTGCATAAACACGGTATTTCGCGTAGCCTCACAAAAAAAGTCTAATGGTGTCAAATCGCATGATATTGGTGGCCAGTTGATGTCGCCACGACGAAAAATTACGCGGCCAGGAAATGTCTCTTGCAATAAAGCCATTTTCCCTCGAGTTGTGTGGCATGTGGCACCGTCTTGTTGAAACCACATATTCTCCAAGTCGTATTCTTCAATAGCAGGCAAATAAATGAAGAAGTAGGGTCCAATCACACCTTCGGACCAAAGAGTGCATCAAACAGTGACTTTTTGTGGATGTAATGGCCTCTCTTCAATTACTTGAGGATTCTCAGAACCCCAAATACGACAATATTGTTTATTAACATACCCACCGAGTGAGAAATGTACTTCATAACCATAAACTCCTCTTAAAGCACGATATGTGGCTGTGTCAGAATCACCATTTTTGTAGTAGGTTTTAATAATTTGTACGCGTTCTGTGATAGTTAAGTGATCTATTTTCTTCAATGTCAGTCATCCAATCGAAAAGAAAAAAAATTGGTTTAACAACATAGTTTGACAGATGTCGAATTCCAACCCTATACTTTTGCAATTCCAACCCTATACTTTCCACAATTTTTGTACTCAGGGGACAATAGTAGATCAATATTGTCTTGTGGTTATTAACCTATAAAATAATGGTTTCGATTTTAAAACCTCAAACAAAATACAATCGTCGTTGGCCTCATCGTTCACTGCAATATACAATTTGTAGCTCTTATCGTTCTGAAAACAAATCAACTTATTGCACTTCGTTCCTGAGCCTTGAACTCCTAACCTCATTGATAGAAACTCTATGTTTTACATACTAAGACGTAGTCATTTCGGGGCTGAAACGCACAAATAATAAACATATCGTTACGTTAATATAAGAAAGGCCTAACTCATGCAAAACCCTTTATACATGAGAAAGCATTTATACATTTATAGCAAACATTGTCAATGAACTTTTGTTTATTCCTCGTTTAGTTTTTATAAAAGCGGTTTCCTATAAAAAAAAAACGTGTTTCATGAGTTAAGAGCCTTTTTATATGAAGGTAATGATATGCAATCTGTTGCCCATTCAAATAAAATACATACTCTATAATGTCGAATGTAAACGTGCTATACGCGTTCGTTTACTGATAATGTCCCAGTACTTAGATGGAAATAATATTAAATACATATTAAATGTATGTAGTACTTGCATTATATAAGACCAAATTAGATTATAATCAAATAGTTGTGATTGCTATATTTGAAATATTCGCCAAGTAGTCAGGATGGCCGAGTGGTCTAAGGCGCTGCGTTCAGGTCGCAGTCTACTCTGTAGGCGTGGGTTCAAATCCCACTTCTGACAAATAAGTTTTTTTTTTTTATTTTTTGTAATATCTTTTCCACGAACAAAGAATACAGACCTGAAAAAACATCAAATTTTTTAAATATTCTAATATTGTGACAACGTTGATGAAAATAATGATATGCGGCCTTTTATTTGGCTGGACAATGTCCACAGCGCAAACCTGCGGGGTAGTGTAGCTTCGGAAGCAGAAGGAAAGTTCGGAACCAGAAAAAGAAAGGGGAACGAGAACAAGACAAATCTAATGGAACGATAAACAATTACAAGAATCAGTGACGCTTACGCGTAAGAGATGTGGTCTCTTATACGGCATTAACAAAATGAAAGACCGACATCACCCAGCCAGCACAATAGGCATACAGCTCACGGTTCGCCAGTACTCCTCGTTAACACAGACATGGGTAATTCTCGAATATCACACTAGAAACCTGGATTCATATCCGGGTAAGATTATCTGGCATTTTTAAGTGTCATAAATGCTAAGAGTTTTCCAACAATCACCATCGGTTACAGTTCAGTAGAGTAAATCAGAAAGCTAAACGTGACAATTTCGTCGATATAAAGACGACCTTTTGTCTAACTCAGGGTAAAAGTTGAGTTGTAAAAAAATCAACCACTACAAATTTCTGGGCGCCTGGTATCAGAAGCCAGAGAATTGTCTGATTGTTCCTTGTATGGTTCAGTGAGTGTTTGCTTGTAAATAAGACCGGAATTTAAAGCATACTTTAAGACTGAATCTTTATGGGGACAGCAAAAATACGACTGGACTTGAAGACAAAATGTTAAAGTATGTCCGAAATAACCGTGCTCTTTAGAGAGTTATAGCATTCGCATAATCCCAGATATTAGCTGCAGTAAACAGTTTGCAAAATAAGCTGTAACTTTCTCTATTTGCAAGCTAAACTTTTCAGAATTTTCAAACCGCTAACAATCACCAGGGCATAACAGTACCGAATATGTAGAGCTTTGTAGGTGATTTCATTGAATTTTAATATGTAGGCGGAAATGTGGGCGTGCCTCACTACATACATCCGATAGCCAGACCTTTACTCTAACTCAGGGCAAAAGTTGCATCTAAATAGCTGCAGTCGTTATCGAGTTATAGCGTTTTCAATTGGAGTCAGATTTAAAAAATCACCTAATACGCATTTCTGGCCGCCTGGTATCAGAAAATGATACCAGAATTCGCCGTTTGATGTTTTTGATGGACATTTTGACAGCGATTCAAAGCATAATGTTAGGCGTGTATATAAACATGCCAGCCTTACCGTATGCTTTGAACTGCAGTCTAATTTAAAATAACACTCACATGTGAAATCAAAAACCACCACTAGTGAAAAACCAGGCGCTCAGAAATGTGTAGTAGGTGATTTTTGTACATATGACTCAAATGAAAAAAGCTATAAGTCGATAACGACTGCAGCTATTAAAATGGATTTTTTACCTTTAGTTAGGGTACAGGTCTGGCTATCGGATGTATTTAGTGTGCAACACCTACATATTTAACTTCCACCTACTACGTTAACACGAAAAGGCATTATTTTTATTGTGGCCTAATTTAAAAACGATATAAATTGTTATTTTAAATGTTATTTTAGATTTCTTATGATGTTTGACTTCGGCTATCAAACACGGCAGCCCTTAATCCCCTTTTTAAATTAAAGAGAACAACAATTGGGCTTGTCTTTTTTTTTTTACTTCTGATTGTTTATTTTGAAAATTAATCATGATTTTTTCAGTTTTCAATATTTTCATATATATTTGTTAATCAGTTTTTGTTGTAAGTAATACTAGAGTTCATTTCCATGATGTTCTTCACTTTGTTTTTGTTTTTTGTTTGTTTTGTTTCATTTCATCTTTAATTCAACAATTCTGTTTACGACGGTTTTATATTGCATTAATTTCATAGGATTCAAATTCAAAATGCTTATACATAATTATATCTGTATGTATGTATAAATAATTGGTTGTTATAAAAATACACATGATTTTGTTTGTTTGCGTACTAAAAGATTTAAAATAAAATGTGAAATAATAGAAAACAATGCGTGATTTTTTCGTCTTCCTTTTGGTGAATGTAGTTTTATTTTTTAAGAGTATTTTAATATCCTAACAAACTATCTGCTAAAAGGGTCATTTAGTTTCATTTGCATTAATTGTTTAAGTTCTATTGGCATTTGTTAAAAAACGGTTTTGTTTTTATGTAAGAAAAATTTTTTTTAAAGTTAGGAGTTTGGCTTGAGTGTTTGAAGTTAATAATTTTTAATTTTTGTAACATTTCAGTTTTTATTTTGTCTGTTTTAGTTTCTTCTATAAAATGTCCATAAAGTCGTAAGTAAAAAGTAAAGTATTTTTTTTTTTGCATTTTCTGTGTCTCTATTTGTTCTTTGCACTTTACACTCTTCTTGAGCTGCTAATATTTATTTGTAAAAAGAAAACAAACTTTATGTACTTTCGTTCATGTATGAAAATAGTTAAATTCCGTTTTATTTGTTTATTTTTCATTCTTTAATTTTTGCAATTTTTCTTTCTTATGTGATAATAGTTGTTATTGTAAGGAGTGACTAGAAATAAAATACAATACAGAGAGAACTTAATTAACTTAAAATGAAAATTTGAAACAAAATGTCTTAAATTAAAAAATAATAAAACATAATTATAGACAACGACTTATTAGACAATTTGTTGTTGTTGTTGGTTCGTTCTGCTTTCATGTTTAAAAAATAATAATAAAGAAAAAAATTATAATTAAATTATATGTGGGGAGTGTGAAAATAAAACTAAACAAACTAAAAATAATGTTTTGGGATAATCTTTGATTAAAGTAATCATAATTATTGAGCATTTGTTGTTGCTTTTTTTGGGATGCAGTACGTTCAATTTTCATATATAAATGTTTTGTTGTAATTATTTATTTCGATTTGGGTTGAAAATAATTGGGCTTTAACAATATTGCCTTAAAAATCTATTTTTCATCTGTTGGATCTGCCTTATTTTTAAAATTTTCTGTTTATTCATTTAAAAATAAATATTTTGGATGCTTTTGGATCAGTGCAAATTTCTATTTAAATACCGGGGTGTGTGTGTGTTTTGTTTTTCTTGTTGATTAAAAATGAAACCCTTCACTTTTTCGGAAATTAAAAGTTAACCACTTAATAAATCAATTTTAAAAAATTCAATTTTAAAACAAAAAGTAGTTAACTTTATGGAACTCGAGTTTTTTTAAAGTTAATAAATTAATATGTGCGCTATTACTGTTAAATATGACAGTGGTTGCGTTGCAGTTCAAATTCGATCGTAATTGGGATGCAAAAGATAATAAGCCAGCCAACAAAAACTACTTGAAAAAGTGGTAAACATAAAAAAGACAAAAAATATTTGAAATTTTAGAAGAAGATTTGAGAAACAGTTTTGTCGACAGTAAGATTACTTCTTTAGCCGTTTTAAACAACAAACCAATTTGAATTTTTGTAAAACGAAACTCACGAAAAGAACATTAAACAATGACTTGACAAACTGTTTCATTTTAAGATTTGAAAAAAGAGGTAAAAGGTAAAAATCGTTTTAAAAAAATAGGTAACAAGATTAATTTTGTAAATAGTTTTAGATTTGAAAAATTAATGGGAAAAAAATTGCCAACAAATATTACATTTTTTGAATTTTAAGAAGGTTATAATAGAAGCAAATTAAAGCAACAGACACGACTTTGGAAATAAAATATAGACTAGTTTAAACAAAAAACATTTAAAAGAACAAAAAATTCAAATGTCGATTTGTTTAATGTTTTTAATGGTACAGTAGAGTATGAGTTTTCCGTCTACTGTACTTACTACAATGAAGCGTATGTTAACTGTGGCCATAGTATAAGAAATATCTTAAGTATTCATCGAAGACACCGTTAGGTACTGAAAAAGCATGGCTTTTCGGTTGCTTTGTCTTTCTGGTGACACAAATCCGCTGTTTGTCGCCCATCGTAAAAAAAATCGGCCAATTCAGTGAGCAAAAAGTTTCCATAAGGATATCTAAGGCATACATCTTACTTTCTTTCGTTCTTTCAAAGCTTAAACAACACTTTTGCGATCTTTAACATAATTTTGACTGTTCCGCAAAAAAAAACTGAGTCCACATACATCAGAATATTTCACATAAAAAGAGCACCAAAACGTTTGTTTTTTTTTTACTAACATCAAAATTGAAGTTTTAATAAAATTTTGCACATATTTTCCAAATTGCTACTAAAACAATGAACCAAAAAGTGATTTAAACACAAAACACCATTCGTGATGAAATCTAAATCCAACCAATACTTTGGTGTCATTAAAATCTATGCAAAAAAACAAACGTAAACTAAACTAAAATGATTTGGATTAAGCTCTTCTTTCACGAAATTAAAAAAAAATAATAATATGTAGAATATGATTACAATTGCTTTTATGTGTGTTCGAAAATCTATATAAATAAATTAAAAAGAAAACTTAATCATTGTTTAGAATGGAAATAGAGTAAGCCTAAATCCAAAATAATTTTACAATATCTATCTAAAATACAATCAATCAATCTTACAATCGAATTTAAATTAAAAGGCATAATTTGTTTGCATTTGTTTTCTTTTTTGGGTAATAAATCGTGCAAGTCAAAATGTTTGCGTTTTTTAAAACTATAATACAAATATTATAAAAAAATCACATAATACTTAGTACAAAGAAAATAAAAATAATATATTTATATTATACATAACGTCATAATTTGTTTAATTCTAAAATCCATTACATTTCGTCTTTTTTTTTGTTTTGCTTCACTTTTTTCATTTCATTTTAGATAAACAAAAATTTAATCTTAATATCATGTTTTTCATTTTATGTGTTAAATAGTTTCCTTTTAACGGTTTTCGGCTTTTTTCTTGCAGTTTTCACAATAAGTTATAATTTTCTTTAAAAAAAATTTTATTTTTGTTTGCGAGTTTTTCTGTTATATTTTCAAGTTTCCATAGGATCTAAAGTAAGTGTGTGTGTGTGTATATATCAAAATACTGCTTTTGATTACATAAGCATTAAATTTTGTTTTCTTTTGTTGTTTCGTTTTTGTAAGTAAAAAATAATACAGTTTGCTTAATCTAGGACATTCGGATATCTATGACCTTATGTGGTATAAGTACGTATAACATCGCGTATAACAGCTCTACAAAGCGGACATTGGCCACCGCCAACACCACGCCATTGCTCAATGGCACAATCGTAGCACATGCACATATGGCCACAACTGTACAGCACCGAATCAATTTGGTTTTCATAGCATATCGTACATTCAGCACCAGCTGAATGATTATCGGAATTGTCCACAGTATCCTTAGACCATTTGTTGGCAGCATTGTTAGCGCTGCAACTGGCCGATGCAGCGGATAATGACGAGACAGTGTTAGTCTGGAAAGAGAATAAATTAAAAAAGTTGGTTAACATTTTGTAGAAAGTACGAAATTTAGAAAAAAATTGTCGTTCAAAAACAGAAGTCAATATTAAATAAGCCTCTTAGAATTCAATATTTTGGGATATTGACTAAAAATAAAGAAAACTTGTTTGGTTTCGTTTCACTGACCATGCGAGCTCATTCAATAACTGGACACTAGTGCTGTATGAGTACAAAAATCATACTTAAATTTAGTTTTAAAAAAGGTTTCGCGACGTTTGTTGTAATTACCCACACACATGTTTTCTCACCGCTAATTAATTAATTAATTTTTAGACGATTTAATTGTCGGCCAAACATCAAGTGTCTCCACCACACACCATCGGGGACGTGGACGTATGATGTCGCCTAAACTTAATTTTGCAAACGTTTACTTTTTATTTATTTATTTCTCAAGAAATTTAGAATCTACCGTATGGTCTGTAATTTGTATGATTCTGCAAAAAAAAAACAAAGATTTTCTGCTCTATTTGTATTCTTCAAAATGTTTGTGCTAATTTGAATTTAAATTTAAAACATTTTCTCATGCTCTGCATTGAACTCAATTGACCTCGATTTTCCCCCCAATTGAGTTTCCTGTAAATTGATTTCGAACACATAGTAAGTGAGGCATTAGCACAAAACCAATTGATGTGTGGCGTTGTTTTTCTAACTTTATAAATTTGTTTTAAATTGAACAACACTTACCTCCATAAATTGTGCGTTATTGATATTTCCCACAAGTGTATTAACGTTTGAACTACTGCTGGCACCACTCGAGCATGTGGCGTTGCTTCCGCAGCCCACACCACCACCACCACCACCGTTCGTACGTGCTGCCGTCAGAGCACCATTTAAGTCTAATGCTGATGTGGCAGGAGGTAAGTTTACAACTAGCACAGTACCGCCACCGTTGGTGGGTTGAATTTGTATCATTTCACCATTAGATGGCATACTGATCATCCGCCCGGTGGCGGTGGGTGGCGAACAGGTGCCGTTTAATATACCTGAGGTTGTACCGGCTGCCAAGTTATTCGTCGATTGCATTGAGGCCAGCGTGGATGAGGAGGCACTTATAGTGCCGTGTGTTACATTCAACTGGGATGGGTGGATAATTTTACGGCTCTCAGAGATTTGACTATTCAGACTATTCATTGATTCAGATACTGGGATATTGACTATACGTTGCGAGGATCCGGCTACGGAGGCAGGAGGATAATTGACCATATTCGGCAATTGTTGACGGAACATGCGCACCGATTGCGTCGAACCGTATACATCTAAGAAGGCCCATAATTGTAAAGATTGATCAACATGCATCACCACTACTGCGGGCCCATTGTTTTTGCTGATGGTCACCTCACCGTTGGGTGCCACAAAGAAAGCGATTTCATCGCCTCTCTGAGGTGCTGCCGCTATATCTTTGCTAACAACCCAATACTCCGGACGATCCAACAAGAAATCCGAATCATTTGGCAGATCTCCTGGCTGCAAGGCGGCCGGATTACACGATGTCAGGCCCAAGGCCAAAGCTCCCACATACATTTGTTCGGTCTTCAGTATCTGTACGATAATCTTCTCTCCTATTCTTATGGGACGGGCAGTGAAAACATAACCCTGACAGAAATCATTTTCCGTCCGTGAGGCAATGAAACGATCATGTGACAAACGTACATTACGTCCTTTGGTGATGTGGAAGGGTATCGGAATAAGTCGACCATTGGCATTGTAACGTAGCGGCGGCAAACCATTCGCCAAGTCTGAGGCTATGGCCACTTGGTCACCGGTCAAATTTAACGATTGCATAGAAGGCATAATGCTGCGCTCAAGCTCATGTTCATAGGCGCCTGAGGGCAAAGATCTTCTCGATTGTTGATTGGGATGATGGGGATTCAGGCCACCGCCCATTTGAGGACCGGGTAAAGTGCCAGTCATGCCGGGAGCCATAACGGCCGGAGGCATACCCACACCACCGCTCTGTTGATACATATAAATACGTGCATCTAAGAACTCAATGGCCGTACAGTTGCCATAAATGTCAATGATGGTCCACAGACAGCCACGAATATCTATACCGGACAGAATGACACCCTTCTCTTCGTTATTGATGCCGTAAATCACATCACCCGCTGAATTGACATAATAATACAAAACATTATCCTTCTCACAGTATTGTTCGTGTAAAGCTTTTGCCCAGAAACCGGGACGATTCGTTAGATCGGGACAGGCATATTTGGGCAGTGTACCCTCTAACGTTGACGGATCATTGCTGGTGAAACCAAATCGAATGCCGCCATTCCAATTATTGGAGATTTCGGCAAATTTGACACAAATCCTTTCGTTAATGCGAACAGGGCGGGCGGAAAATGTAATTGCACGACAAAAGCTCTCAAAACGTCGAGCCAAGGTGCCGTCACGTGATATACGAATGTTGTCACCGTGTATATGATGAAATTGCAGGGGTGGTAAATTGTTGGGTCCCGGACAAGATGAAGGTGAACGGCGTACTGGAAAGAAAAATACAAAAATAATGAAGAGGTTAATTTAAGGTCACGTAAAGAGTAGAGGTTGAGAAAATAATGTCGAGGTTATGGTGATAAGAAGAAGAACAGCTTTATTGGTTTTGTGATCAGTAAGAGTCTATTAAACATTGCTGAGCCTGTGTCTAAGTTTTAGGTTTTAACGAATATTTTACAAACATAGATCACAATTAAACCTGCCTTCTTAAATAAGATACATCAGGTTTTACCTAAAACCCGTATAATATTTTTAATAATTGCTATCATCGACTTATTTTTTTAAGGATGTGGTTGAAACTGTGGTTATGATAACATGTGTATATGTGTAAATAAAAAAAAAAAACGAATACGAAACAAGTGCAACAATAATGTATGCACAGAAGCCCTTGTCTCCGATACGTTTAAAGGCTGGTATATGGACAAGATTATGGAGGATTTACGCAACAACAGACGGTTGATACCTCTGGTGGCGCGTGCCAAAAGAAAACAAAGACAACAATGAAATGTGCGTCTGTGGCGACATCAGCAAAATGCACATGTTTCGTGTATCCCTGCCTGTGCTTTGTTGAACCCCAGTTTAAGTCTGTGTTGTTGTCTTAAGATGACAAACGATTCTCGAACGAATTTATCAAGAAATGTGGTAGAAAAGGGCATGTGCCAGCTGCCTTTTGTTGTGTAGGGATAAATATATATACATATACTCCATGCATGCCTATATATTGGTGATAATCAGACAAAACCTGATTTTTTTTAAAGGTTCCCTACATACAAGACAAAACAGATCTTTAAGATATTGTATTTTCGGTGGTAAGCAACGAGGGGACAAGCCACTGAATCGTAGCAGGTATAAATGCATGTCTACATTTTAAGCAACAGGGTTGAAATACAACCGGACTTCAAGAGAGTATAGCTAGAGTATGGCCAAATAGGGGTTGATCAGTTTTACGAACAAAAAAAATGTCGAAACAAATACAAACACAAAAAGCGTTACAAATTATTTTGTATATGAGTTTAAGTCGTTTTAGGGGTTGATTTTTCTCCGTGTTCGGTGTTAAGAAAAAAAAACGACAGATGTTCGTTATAATGAAATAATTAAAATTTTCATACATAAGGGTTCTTTTTTTTTTGGGTTTTCAAAGACATTGCTCTTTACCAAAAATTTTTGAGAGATGTACTCAAGATTTGTTTTTAAAGAAATTTGATATTTTTCAAAGCAAAGATGTAGAGTTCAATGCTTTATCTTTTCTTTAAAAGAAGCTGGGTATAACGAAAAATATGAATATTAGCTTTACTTCCGTTTGTGGTTCTTGTTCCTTTACATGGTCCCACGACAGCGACCTGCTTCATATCATGCACGTCTGTATCGGTTGTTGTGTTGTTCAGGAAGTTTAAACACGTTTTAAAGATCACTCAGATGCAGACGACATTCAGGCAGTCAGGCGTCAACAGAGCGGAATTGCTACAACAACACAAACAAGAGACTACATTGGTTCTACTTCCGTCCTAATACAAGGAATACAAGGAAAACAAAAAGAAAGAACTTTTTGTTTCGAACTACTTTTCACAGACATTTAAGGCGTCTTTCATTGATGACCGGCCTTATGATTACCCCAACAACAACAACAACAAATTAACTACTTTTTGGAATAAATTATGGTCGATTTGTTTTTGTAATGCTTTCATTGTGTGGCTTGGTGGTTGGTCGGCAGTTTATAGGCCATCATCATACATGCATCGTTCGTTTAATATTCTTGCAATGTCTTAAGAAAATTCCATGGTTCGGATCAATAACAACAACATGGGAATGAATGAATGAATGAATGGCCAAAAGGAAATCACGTTTATCTGTACATTTCTTCAGGTACGTACGTAACGTACATAATATACGTATGTATCGTCGTAGTATATTGTCTCGTCGGTCCGTTCGGCAATGTCTACTGCTTTGTTCCACTGAAGTTAATGCCAAACAATTTGTTCATTAAACACTGATTTATGGTTAAAACAAAGTTTTAATGTTTATTTTAGTGAAAAACCACACACACACACATACACAAAAAGATTAATAAACATTTTCTCATTCACCACGGATGGGTTGAGTTTTTAGTTTTCCTTCAGTCTTTCGCTTAACATTAGTTTATTAATTCAATTCATTTATGTTTTGTTCGATTGTTCAGACATTGTTTAAAGTTTGAGGAAATCATTAGGAAAGCATGACACATTACATGAAAATATCTCCATTTGTTATCGAATAACAGCAACAGGAGAATAACAATATTTACCTAAATACCAGACTATGATTTCTAAACGGAAATATTAAGGCTTAGATAAAACTATTATTTTTAGCGTAAATGGAGTTCAATGTTGAAAAGTACAATGCGTTTAAATTTAAAATCCAGTTCATCTCCCACCGCAACACGAAGCCTAAACATAGAATATTAAATAATACATAATAGTTAAAAGGTTTCTATGGATGGAATTGCATGTTTTTAAGGACTACGCTGAGGTACGATCTTTAACATTGAAGTGAGATGACATCCAGATCTGATAATCTCCAGTTTTTCATGTCAATTCCATGCATATAATTGGGAAATCTTGAAAATTAACATTACGGAATTTATTTGAGTGTAGTTAAACGTGGATTAAAAAATCTTGAAACTTGGAGCGATATAACATCTGGATCCCAGAATCTCCAGTTAAGGGCAAACCAAGATCTGAAAATCTTTAGATTAGAGTAAACCATAAGTTATTAATGTTAATATTCATGCAAGCTAACGTGTACACTACCGGTTAACTGTTACATGGATTTTTTTAATTGATGAAATCTTTAAACTCGTTGGAAGATAAAATCTAGACCTGCAAATCTCAAATAAGAGTAAACCATTTAAGAGACGTTGAAACTGCTACCTAACTGTCAAATGGATCGTGTGATTGATTTTTTTTTTTTTTAAATAGTTAAACTCAATTTCTATCAAAGTTTCGGTAAGAGCTAATCAACAGTGGTGGATTACAATGTCCATGCCAACAGACGCCAGCTGTTAAGTGAAGTTTGTGATAAACTAAGTACTTGTGCTACAATAAGTATTTAAATTTAGTTTCTGCCGATTAAAAGATAAACAACAGCGGTGAATGACAAATTCCATTTGAAACTGGAAACTAGTAGACATTTATTTTGATTTGTAACTTTCTACCTAAATATGTCATCATTCCGTACAACTGTTTTCTTGTAAATCCTTCGGATATTCTCACCCAGTATGTGACCATGTGTTTCTTGTGATTTTTTGAACTAACATCGGGTCTTAGGCAAACATATAACATAATCTCTCTCAAGTGATAAAGACCTTTCGGGAGAAATTGTGTGCATTCAACTTCCCCCTTATTTCATCGTTCCCGTTTCTGTGAGTGTGTGTAACCGATGACATTTCCACCCTCTACCACTTGCAGTGCAGTGCCTTGTAGTCTTCAAGTCATGCACTGACATTTTATGATTATGATTTGTTATTTGAGGGATATAGCTCAGAAAGGCATAAACTGAAATAGGGTGGGGGGATGTGTGGGGAAATTAATGAACGGTCTACGGAAACTATAGAAGATGTGATAATTTGTAATTTATATATGTATGTGTATCGAAAGAGGGTGTGCTTATGCAAGTTTATTTGAATATGTTGTCTTAAAGTTGTAGTTGGCGGAATAATTAAGCTGGGAAAACATTATAAAATCAGTTACAGTTGACTTCGGATAAAATTCAACGTTTACAGTAATTCCAACAAATTGCTTAGCTTAACTAAAACTCCGCTTAAAGGGTATTTCTGACATCTGCGGTCAAGTTATGAGTTTAAAGAGAAGTTTGGCGCCCCTTAACAAATTCATATTCCATAGATTTTACATTATATTCCACTTAATGCTTAGTTCTTTGATAAAACTTTGCCAGCAAAAAGTCAAACAATCTGAGAAATTTGTATGGCAACACAGTTTTCACAAAGTTGAATTATTGTAGAGTTTTAAATTTATAACTGTTGGTAAGCTCAAACCAGGCATGGTGAAAATGCTTCTTAATGTATTGAAAAAGTTAATTAAATGCGATAAAAACAAAGGCTGTTGGACATTTTTGTGGTTAGGTGATATGTTAATCCAAAAATAATATTCAAATGCCATTGTGGTCTCATATTGCACTACAGAGATACGAGTATTTTATATGGAGATAAAGGAAACAAATAATCGATAAAGATTTCTCACAATCCGTAACGATATCCTTATAAAAGACATCAAGTTATTTTCTAAAATTCCTGTATATTTGTGTCTACTTCGCATCCCTCCGTCTTCTTTAAATCAACATAATCATACATATTGTCTTGAAGTTCTTTTGAGAACCCAATCGATTAAGAGTTCGAACAAATGACATTTCAAAAGGGGAAAATCATCAATACGATTACAACTCATTCTGGGAAAGTCAATGTTTTGATGACTTGGGAATTCTAGTAAATAGCAAGGTAGTTTTGATGAGTTTTATAAGGCGAACATTAATCCTTATACAACTTTTGAAATGTCATTTGTTCAAACGCTCACAATGTTGCCAGACGTGGCAATTAATGCCAGATTGACTTCTGGGAGTACATGAAGCACTGCAGGCTCACACAAAAACTTTCCCCTATGGTACTGTACGTTTTTCTTGTTTTCCCTAAGAAATTTCTTTACAATTATAAAAAAAAAAAATAATTAACAACATCATTTCAAGCAAATCACCTTCTTTCGTAAGTACACCTACTTGGTTGGTGGTGGTTTTATTGTATCGAAATTTTCGAAGTTACTCTTTCAGCACGCTTCAGTGCATAAATCGGTTAAGTTAGTAATAAACAACAAAAAAACGAACAAAAGTTTCCCCTCCGACGAATTAATTGTATTACTACTACTACACTACTTGTATTTGATATGTGGGCATAAACAACAATGTTAAAACGCAACGAATGCTTCGATAAACAAATGGAAAAACTGAAGTCTGAAAACTCTAGAAAAAACAAAAAGATAAAATGAAACGGAAGAAGAAACCCTCTGTGTAGAGGCGAATAAACTTAATGGTACAATTCTTTTGTGGCGTTTTTTTTAAAAATAGCAGTTTTGTTTTTATCTTCAGCTTTAAAACATATTACAGATGGTCGGAAAGAATGGTGGCGCGGCAAGATGGGAGTGCATTTGTGTATATCATGAAAATAAAAATAACTTGTCATATGTATGCTTGAGTGATATAGTTTCTTATACATACATATTGTATGTATTTTTATACCGAGACAGGCATGCATATCCGATTCTTAGAAGGGGTCTGTGTCCGATGTTATGCTACGCTTCGCTGATATCCACCATATTCATCTCAGAAATACAAAAAAAAAAATCAATGTTAGACCAAACATTAGCTAACTTTGATGAAAAAACAAAATAATTATCTTTGATTCATTCATAATTTATGTTAAAATAATGGATGTGTTTGGGTGTTATTGGTACAGACATTAGTCAACACATTGTCTGTTGAATTGAGCGTAGGCTGTTTGTTAAGCTAAATGCTTGTTGTTGGTGCTGGGTCACGTGTCACCATTATTACCTCCAGCAGAGAGGACAAGAGCATGAGGTGGTAGAATGAAACGGTTTTAGATTATGGCCCTAACGTTTGACACTCAGACAAACCCTTTTACATGTAATGGAAATCAAAGTACAAATGCCTGCCGTGTGCAGCAACGTGAGCGGCTTTTTAAAAAAAAAACCAGTTGAAAAGCCATTTAGACTGACTGGTGGTGACGGCATCGGCATGTGTCCACCATTAATTGTTGTTAACTAAATAATGGCAAAACATTTCAGCTTTGTTTGGAAAACCGACAAATCGGAAACAAGTCATTACCGGCGACATTGTAAACATGCGGAAATGTGAAGCGTCAATAGGAATTTTAAAAGTGAAAAGTGACCTTTCAAAGGTTGTACGCTAAATGGGTGGGCGGGGTGAGGGAAAGGTCTAGTCACATAATATTTTTTTTAATATAATTTTATGTATTTGTATATAAAATACACCCACTTCAGTTGTCGAAAAAAAAAAACCTAAAAATTAACATATCAGTTTCAGTCTCCATGACTTTATCAATGAATTTTGAAAAAAAAAACACTTCAATGTTTAAAAATTGCGTGGTCTTTTTTGTTACACTCTTCCACTACTACTACTACACCTGCCCGCCTTTACCAGATCTGCCCACATAAGAAACGTTGTTAACTTATACGCCTGAATGCGTGGAGTCATACAAATTGGCTGCGTAAGCTTTTTTGCCAAAACACGCCCAAAACCCAAACAATTGTGAATACACTACACTTGTATTCAGTTGTTGAATCTGTTGTTTGGGGCATTATTAAAATAACAACATTGTGTTCATTTGAAAAAAAATTATTAACAATGTAATTTGTATTGTCATAGAAAAAGTTCTCACATCCATAAAAAATACTGGATTATTTAATTCGCACAATGTTAATTAGGTTACCTGGAATGGCTATTTGTAAAATAACACCAAGACAGTCACCCCCACAAAGCTTGCTAATTAATGTTAATTAATTCCAAAAAAATAACAAATGTTAACATCAAAAAGATAATTTAAACAAATTTATATTAACAAAATAAATGAAGATGATACTATTGAAATCGTCTGTGTTCATAAGACATAACAGTGTAAGTCTATTTTCTTTTGTGTTTGTGTTCTTTGAACTCCCTCTGGTTTATCTTTAGAACTTGTCCGATCGATTGTGTGATAAAAACGTAAAATTGTATGATAAAAACGTATTTGAAGTTTAAAATCAGTTGTAAGTACGTTTAAGTGGTTTAAGTACGATCTCATTTATTGGGATTTTAGTGTTGGACTGCCCAATATAAGTCTGTTAAATTTGAATTATTGTGCAGTCCTTATGAAGGTCTTGCGTCGGCCTTTTGTATGCCACGGGAAAATTTGACATCTTATGAAAGTGCATTTCCGACATCTCAAGCAAGTGATAACTCCATTTTCCCCCAGTAGGCAAAAAATTATAAATTACTATAACAAACAACAAACACTCAATAAACAACACTCGCTTATTATTATGACGATGATGGCGATGGCGTGTAATAACCACAGCAACTATTGGATGTAATTAAACCGAGAACAATTGCTTACAAATTTGTTGTTATCAACGTTATTTCTTTTTTTTTATTGTTTGTATATGGATGGATGAAGTGGCGTGTTGGTTGTATGACGATGATGTAGAAGATGATGGTCTTTGAAGTAGTTTAAATAGCAACAACTTGAAATATGCTTACTCAGTACAAGAGGTATCCCCACTTCTTTCCCCCTAAAATTGTTTATCTATGAGAAAGGGGTGCCTGCTTAAGTATGAGTTTTATGTTTTATCGTTTTTCTTTTCAAACGTTGTAGTTTTTTTCTGTTTCAAAAGAATATCACCTCGAATGACCCTTATGTCGTGTCGTGTCGGCTGTTTAGTGTACACATATGAGTAATTAAGACTTGTTTGTTGTGGTGAGCAAAAAAAAAAAAACCACCGACCATAACTGATTTTATTTTCATATGTACTCGTTGTGATGCACTTCGACGTACGTATGTCTGATCTGACTTGGTTTTATTTCATGTGTGGGTTATCAAATTACCCGGGTTGCTGTTGTCGCCGCTTTTGCTCTGGAAATATAGTTAAAGTTTAATAAACTTTTGCAACAGTAGAATGACCCATCATAGTGTTTCCCAACATACAAATTGTCCATAGTATTCTCAAGTCTATAGTTTTATATGATACGTTGTGGGGCTGTTGCAATGTTTTGCTGGATGTTTTTTTGTTTGCTTTTTTTTTTGCAGTACAATCTTTATCGTGTTTTTTTTTTGGACACCACAAACACTAAAGCGGAAGTATGACTGTTTTTCTTGCCCCCCTCTATTTCATGACCGGTTGTCTTGTTCTTGGCTGGCTTTATTTTTAAATTAAACGAACTGTTTCTCTCTTTCACTCTTTGCGGTTTTGTGCTTTAATATATTATAAAGGAAATTGTGGTATTATGTTGTGAGTTGTTGTGTTTTTTTTTTGTAAGGCTTCTTTGGCGATAGACATGAATGCAATGTTTATGGTTGGTTGGACAAAAAGGAAGTGTATTCTTCGAGGCGTTTCTAAGAAGCTAAGCAGGTATTACGACTTAAGCATGCAATCATTACAGATTGAATTACACTGTAGACAGTAGGAAGATTAAAAGCAACTACATACGTATGTATTGGGGGAGCAGTTAACACATATGATGCAGGGAAGAAAATAATGTGGTATGTGAGGCACAGCCAAAATGGAACTATAGGCAAAACAAAATCGTAGCAGTCTCACGTATGTATGTAGACACTATTCATTCTCTGTTAATGAAATTACGGTGCCAATGCCAAAGAGAAGAGATCTCTCCAATGAGCAGCCCGAATATGTTAGTATTTTTAACTAAAATACATACAAACGTTTTTCCCTTAACATTTCATGAAGGAACAGAAGGGGAACATTTTCTGTAATGAATGAGCTGTGTAGGGTACATAATGTGTTACTCAATGATCCGCACCTACGGCGAAGACTTTTTTTTTCTAGAAAAGTGTTAGATGCCCAATAATGAGACAATACCGTTTTTCTCTTAAACTTACAATTAAATGTGTGAGATAAAGTTTAACTTGAGATTAATTGGAAGTTTAGCCAGCTGATTTAAATAGTAGACTTGGTGATGGAGAAAGAAGAAAATAGTTAAACTTAACATTTATTTGAGATTAATTGGAAGTTTAGCCAGCTGATTTAAATAGTAGACTGCGTGAAAGAGAAAGAAGAAAATAGTTAAACTTAAAATGTATTTGAGATTAATCGGAAATTGGGACATGTGGATTTTGATTGTATACTGGAGAGTAGGCGAAAGAACAAAATAGTTGAACTTATTAAATTAATATTTAACCTTTAACTGATGAGGTGGTGGTAAATTTTACACTTTTTTAGGCCACATACTATGTGCAAAAAATTCACCTCATCAGTTAAAGGTTAATTTAAATTAATTAAATATTTCAGTTAATGTCGACTGGGAGAAGGAGAAAGGGCAAAGTATGTATGACTTCGTAAATACCCACTATTTTCTTTGCATATTTAACCAGCTTCTGTTCGTAAATACCTACTATTTTTTTTTTTTGCACATTTAGCAGAACACCAACGCGGGCGCCCACAATTATTAGTTCTCATGTATGACGAAATGCCGTATAAGCACAAGACTAGGCTTAGCCAGATTAAACTGAATATTTAGTCAACAACGGATGTAGTAATTTTGATTGCTAATCGTTTAAACATTTCTATTACTTTATAGTTCATTGAGTCTTCAAATTAACATTACCACGATTCCCCTCCCCACCATTCCAACTCCAGTCACACCTCCCCTTTCAAAGAAAACCAAAAAAAAAACACTAGCATCTTTATGTCTAACGTGGGAAATTTTCAATTCCATCTTTATTTCATCTCGTTCGTCTTCGCTCTCATGTTTAACTGACAATCATTGACTAACATTGCAAGCACATTTTTTTTTTTTGCAATTTGCAATTGTTGTTAAGTCGTCGCCGCCGTCGTCGTCATCGTCATCACATAGTCTTGCCAATGTTGTAGCTTCGGTGGCTTTTTGTTGGTCGTTTTCTTACAAACAAACAAAAAAAAACAAAAAATGTTGCTGTTTAATGTGTATTTCAATTTCAAACTAACAACTGATTCACGATATCTCTCTTTCAAAATGTATATTTTTTTGTTTTTTGTACTATGCATGTATTTTTTTGTGAGCGTGGGAATTTTTATATTCGCGTAGCCTTATTTGGCTACAGGCATGTGTAGTACACTTCGCCGCACTGCTTGATCTGCGGCGCAAAACGGTAAATCAGGTTTTTGGTTTTGGATTTGGATCTCTTTTGATCAACTTTACATGAAATCATTAAACTTCAATAAATTTGGCACGTTGTGTTGGTGGTGTGTGTGAAACTTTTTGGAAATTATACACAAAAAAGACAATGAATTTGTGGAGAAGAAGAAGAAGACAAAAATTACTATTTGAAATGTGAAGGTTTTGCACGAAGAAAGGAAGTCGTCGCAGTGAGAAAGGTTTAAAGGGGGGGCAATTTTGTGGGAGTTATAATTTTGTGACCGCAAAATGCATTTTGTTTGTTTATGCTGATTGTATTGCTTACATGTTAAAATTTTTCTTTGTCCGGCCCTAGTTTTTATGTAATGATTTTATAGAATTTTATTAGACTTATCGGCTCCAAAAATCTCTATCTCTCTTTCGTTATTTATTTATTTGAGTCTTTGGGGAAAAAAATCCTTACAGACTAGTTTACAAAAAAGTATTAATGATATTAATATTATACATTCGGAGTTTTTAAATTATTTCTATTTGTCCGAATGTATTGATTTAAGGCCTTCTAAAGACTTTTTACCGATGAACTTATTTTTGATATAAACTAATTGAGATATGAGAAACTTCCACCTTTGTATTATTCAAATTACATGTTAATTCTTGTTGCCTTCCTTTTCAGTTTCGGTGTAATCTTATCAGTTTACAACAACACAACAAAACAAAAAAACAACAAATTGTAATCTATGAAACCCAGCCAAAAAACGGAAAGAAAACTATTGCAAAACTTTAAAAGCAGCAACAACAAAACATAACTAAATGTCAAAATACGAACGTATTTTCGGTAAATGAAAGATAAAAGTCACATGTATATGTACATTGGGGTGTCCATTATATTTCGAAGTTCTTATTTTGTAACGCATACCCTCTAACTGGTTTCGTATTAGCCCGATATACGCCATAAAAAAAGTTTAGCTCTTTCTAAGAACTCTAACACGTGCCGACTTGCGATAGACTCCAGGTCATACAACTTGATGGAATGGCCCGGCAACTATTTCATACGAACTGCAAAGATTTATTCTATGAGTATTTTTTTTTAACAAATTGTAACTCTTCCACCATATTTACACTCGAGTCTATTTTAGGGCTAGGCCTAATGGCGGATTTGAGACTTCCGTTATCAGATATATCTCAATATATTGCTGTGTTCAGTTAATGTTCTATAATTCTTTTAATTGTCAGTTTGGTTTGTCGGAAGTATTTTCATCATATAATTGTTGAATGCATCATAATTGCCCAACAAATATAATAAACGTTGGCTTTGAAAGATTGCGTAATTCTGTGAATAGCGAATACCATTTTGAACTTCCAGGAACGGATGACACAAGCCGGTAGCTCTAGAACATTACAGTTATTTTCCGCTGTGGCGTGTGATGCCTGCTCTTACATTCTACTGCTATTGTTCCAAGCTTTACTGAGTTTTTTACGCTTATATATAAATATGTAGGTAAAATTACGTGACGATACAAAAATTCAAATAGCCGGTGCAAAATTACCATCTAATTGTCAAGTTCTTTCGGTGTTGTTTTATAACATTCGCATGGTGCATATCACTGTTGGTTAAAGTGCAAAACTGAGTGTAGTTCACGAGTGCATTTTATTTTGGGAAAAGATGAGAATACCAACAACGACACTACCCAACTGCGTCAAAAACTTGTCGACTTGTACCATGTTTGGAGGGAGCTGCAAAAAAATTGTAAGATGGCGTAATCTTTGTTTCTATCATTCTTGAGGGACACCCTAATGTACATACATACATGCAAGAAAGAAAAACAAATGTAACACATTTTACTGGCATTTGGCTGACTGCTGGTGTCTTTTGTAGGGAACAGCAGCAGCTAGAGTTCGAAATGAAAAAAATTCTTTAAGAAAATTAAGGGTTTTTTTGTTTTTGGCTGAAAACAGCTGCAAATATGTGCCTATACCTGTTTAAAAATGCAGGTGAGAAATTTTGTATGTTTGTGTAAATGTACACAAGATGAAAAACGTGCCAGGTATTTTGGTGGACAGTCCATATGCCGCATGAATGGCCATGTGAGGGCAGGTTTATGTGTCTTAAAGGAATTTCAATAATTTTCGGAAAATTGAAAAGTAAAACGTGTGCAATCATTGGCATCGCTGCGGGATGACGGCAACGACGACGGCCAACTAAGATAGTAATGGTTAACATGATTTTTGGTTTCCCTTTAGCATGAAAATCCATCGCACACACACACACACATGATAGTGCAGCTCAAAATAGATCCCGGGTTAAGAGAAGACTGTAAATTATATAGTTTTGTTGTAGTGTTTGTATGTCGGTAGGCAGGCAGCTGCTGTTGCATTACGGTCTCAATTATTTTTATACATAAAATTGTTATGTGTGGTTGTATGTATGTACGTTCACCTAAAAGGTTTCAGGCTAAAGCAACAACAACTACAGAAGACAACAAAGTATAAGACAACAAGGCCGATTACTATTCCGTCAACTGTGTTATTTTTTGGAACGCTTAAATCAAAATTAGTTACACATAGTAGAGTATGTAGACACACAGAGATACATTTACATATCTACGAATTGTATAAAGACCCTAGATTAAAGCAGCCGCTGTTTGTTTGTTCCATTTATGTTTAGACAACAACAACAAAAAAGAGCAACAATTTTGACGTCATTTCCATTAAAATATTTGCGAAATACTGGTTTTCGAAAAGCCAGCATTTATTCGTATTTTGTTAATTGTTTTTAAAGCAAGACATTTCAGTATTAAAAAAAATTATAAAACTATAAGAAACTACTTGAATGAAGAATTAATTAGGAAAACATGCACACATTTCAGGCGATAGTTAGAAAAACAAATCTGCAATTAATTTATTTATTCTAATTTGGTACCCGAAATTAAAAACAAAAAGTAGCTGCAATATTTTATCCCACTTAACAGTAAATGTCAAATATTTGTATTTATTGAATGTCTAACAGAACCATGACTAATTCATTAAACAACTAAAAACCCCACAAACTCATAGTACGTAGTAACGTTTGTTTTTCTTGTTTTTGCAACGACATGATAAGGAAAGGTATAAAAACAGTCAACTTTTCAATTTGATAAAAAGAAAGAAGCAGAAAAAAGTTCCAAATGAATTTGTTAATATTGTGATAATTGAACCCACAACAGAGTGGCGCTTTTCCCGCACCGAGTATTTGGTATACGATTATGAGTTTGTATTGTTGTTGTTTCTCTTCATTTTTTTTTTTGTTTTGTTTCAACCAAATAAGGAATAACAAAAAGAAAGAAAACAAATACAAACTATATGGCAAATAAACAAACAAACAAAAAATCAAAACCCATAACACAACAGCAACTACAAAAAGCTCAAATACTCTGGGTTAAAAGTAAACCGTGAGAAGTTAAAGCAATTGATTTACAAACCAACAGCAACAACAGAAAGAGAGTGGAGGAGCCATTCATACATACAAACTCGTGTATGAAGATCTTGCTCAAGGGGATCGCACCAAAAAAGAGAGTGTTGGAAATGTTCAAAATACACTGAGACAAATGCAGGCAAACTGACAGGATCGTCAAAGTTAACATTTTTAATGATAAAGACATCTTATTAGGTCGCCATTTACTGTTGATAAGTATTTAGACATGTAGTGAAAATGAATGTGCAGAGATGGTTTTAATTAATTAAAAAATTCCTTGTGATTTGCCCGGACGCATATACTCTCATAATTCAAACATTAGTAATAAGTTTATGTCATTTCCTCTGAGGAATAAAAAAAAGGGGAGAATTTTTAGTGTTTTGTGGCACAGACGTGGCGTATTTAAGAACTGATTACGGAAATGACAAACTTGTTTACTCTAAGGGTATGTTTGGCCCCCTACTGGTGTTTTAAATTTCTGTCTGCTGAGTATTTTGCTAAACCAAAGTTGTTCGTTGTTAAAAACATACCACGGAGAAAGGTAAAGATTATCTTGAAAAATATCAATAAAAATATGTTCCCAATCATTGGGAATACACATCATGTACAATGTAGTTCACAGTTCACTAATTTGAGAGAAGTTCCCAGAATTAATGTAGATTTTGAATGTTGATGAAATTTTTTTTTATTTTACTGGTTTTAAGACAAAATCGAGATCTCTGTAGAGTAATTGAGGAAGGTTTAAAAACAATAAATTATGATCTCAGTTAAAAAAAATAGAATAACCTACGCCGCAGATAATCTAACAACTGGCAATTGCATTTTGTATTTTGAATACAGCTTTTTAAAAGTCATGTACAATTTCTATGAACATTTGCATAAACATATTTGAATTTCTATTAAACATGACATTGCCGTTAGCAACAATTTCTCTCCCTCTATAAGTAATATTTATTTTCTTTCATCACGCCATTTTCCGTTAGAAATTTATTCAAAAATTAACTATTCAATGTTTAATTTACGCTTTTTAAGAGTATGAAAAAAATAACTTTAACATGTATTCGATTTTAATGGAAAAAAAACACAACGAACGAACAAACTGAAAGAAATATCTCAAAAGATTCACGCTTGATGGAAAAAGATCTACCATTCAGTCAACATACAAACCGTGTAGGTATGTACCCAAATAACTACATACAGATGTATGTATGAGCATATAAAGGTATTAGCTTGTATGTAAGTTCAAGAAAACTCAGCTCACAATAAAAAACATAAACCGCACGTTTGAACCTTGATTCCTTAACTACAGCAGCAGCAGCAGCAACAACAACAGCGGCAACCAACATCTATAATAACGTAATGGGGTGCTGGGAAAATATTTCTCCAGCCATGGCAGCAAAAAGCTTCCACTTCCCTACCTGATCTCCAACACCCTTCTGCTGCCGCCCTCTATTATCACCGACAAAGAAGTAGACACGATGAAACAGACACAACGTTGAAACTCTACCTTCCTTAAAACGTACAACCCAACAGTTTTCCTCTCTGTTTCAGTCTCTAATTTTGCTCAATGTCTCTCCCCTTATAGCCAAGACTTATGTCGGATAATGCTTTAAATCTCAACATTACAACAAATACTCAGAGAATAACCAGTCATGGTTTGGAGTTATTGTTGTTGTTGGTAACTACGTTTAAACTTTAAAGCCTTAAAGCACAAACGCCACACATGATTTGATTGTTCGTTCCCCCCATCTGGATTTCTTTACTCGCATTATTACGTCTTTGTTTGTTGTTGTTTTCATTCATTCACGACCAACTCTTTCCCTGAGATTTTTCTTAATAATTTGATTCACCTCTTTTGTGGTGTACGATCGTGTGTGATTTAATTTTTCCACGCACGTCTTCACTTTGATAATTTATCTCTCGTTCGTCGTATTTCTTTTTGTTTTGTTTTGTTTTTGTTAAGAAAACTTTAGTTGTACGTTTTATCTGTTTAACCCATACGTACCAAGTCTAGTAGTATTTAGAACAAAACGAAGGTAGGTAGTACAAAGAATAGATAGAATAAGATATTATCATCAATGAATTAAAACAACAGACATGATAATGTTTATGTTTCTTTCATAAATTAACAAATAATAATCACAGAGGTAGGAGTTGGATAGAACAAATGGAATGGAGGCACAATTAAACACTGAGAGAATAAATGAATGAGCACGTATCAATTCAAAATTTAGAAGATCTCTTTATTGGAGATATCTCTCGAATTTGTAAGAATTGTGTTGGTATTATATGTAATTGGTCAATTCTGAATTAATACAGACATTCTCTGTTGCAAACTAAAAAAAAAAAACACCAAACAGATGTTGGGTATTTTGAATGGTAAGTGGCAACTCTTTATAATTTTCAACCAGGATATAGACGGTGGCAACATTGAATTACTTTTGTGTAATGTAAAGGAATACACTCATGGGAATCGGATGTACCCTACAGACTTTTGCGTTTGTTCGTTTGTATAACAAATTCGTGATTATAAGTGATTTTCGCAATTTTAAATCCCGATCCGATTTCTGAGTGTTCCTTATATCAAATTTGTCATTATTTACTTTAAAAAAACCCCAGCATCTTAAAAAATTATCTGTATTATATTCGTGTAGTCGATTTTTGGGATATATATGAACATACATAAATGCCGCATCTGAAACATGATCTCCATGAGAATTGGTTTGCGACAATGCTTTAGGGCATTTACGACTGTTCATGAATACCCCCATTTTATATTTGTGAAATATGTATATAAATATCTTATTTATTTCAAGGTACTAACCTAATCCAAAACGTTTTTTTATCTTTTTCAGCAAATGCATTTTCTTTTTATTATTCATTTTATCCTTTTCATGATGCTCGACATGCTGATGCTGCACATGCAAATGATGGTGATGATGATGGTCCACCATAACATGACCACTGCCGGTATTCTGGGACATATAGCCAGCTTGTATTTCGGTAAGACCCATTATGTGAGATTTGATTTGCCGCTGGTAACGTTTGAAACGATTTCGTATTTTCTTGTTTAATTTGTGTTATTAACAACACAAATATAGTTAAAAATAACTATCTCTTAATGAAAACAAAAACTTTTTAAAAGATTTTTTTTTACACAGTTTAATTTAATACATTTTGAATAGTGTTTTTTTTTTGTTGTTTCTTGTATGCAGAAATATAAATTTGGCGCGTTATATTGTGTTAGATAATCCTTTAAGGTTTATTTGCTGTAGATTTCATCCGTGGTTGTTTCTTTTTTTTTTTTTTTGTTAAATTTAAAAATAACCCCTAACAAAAATATTTGGCCAAAAAAAGAACTATGAACCAAGCACAATTTATTCCCTTTATATGTGTACGAGAGCGTCTAATTTACCCGACCGAAAAATATAGAGAACTCGTAACAAAACTCGCGGAAAAGCAATGACACGACGATCTTAACGCTGTGACGTGAAAATTATAACTGAACAACATAAAATTTACACCGAACGACCTCAACTGAATCGCACAATTCAAAAACACACACCACACAAAGAACTGAATGTGTGTGTGTGTGTGAGTTGCGAGTGTATGTGTTTAGTGTATTTTAGGTTTAGGCTAAAACGTAAACATAACAGGAGCAGTTGTTCGATTCGTGGTGTGTTTGTTGCTTTGTTACCTTAGGTAGACGGTATATGACACACACACACACACACGGGAGGACAGACAATGAAAGACCAAGCGACCGACCCTCTTTGGAATTGACGATGAGTTTGCTTGCATTTCTCTTCGTTGTGTGTGTGAATAGATGATGGAAAAGCAGCTGTTCGGAGTTGTTTTTGTGAAGTTCTTATTTTTCGATTTTGACTCTCATCTGTTATGTTATAATACGCTCTCTAGTCTGAGCATGGTTGCCAACTTTTCAAATTGTTTCGTAAAATAACAATTTTTAAATAAAAAATAAGTATCGCATAATGTTACAGTATGTTTTATATTAAGTCCGTATTTAATAAGAATGGGGAAGTAATTAGGGACCCCTAACGGGGAGGTTTGCAAAAAAAAGTGATATCCATGATGTATGTAATTGGTTTATAGACAGATTTTACCGACGGCTCCGAAAGGCTAATGATTGTTTCGAGTAGTTTTTGCATATCTTCGGTAATTAATATCCTACTTGTTAAGTGAGTAGTATTTACAGGGCTAATTGTCAAATGGAGAATGTCGGATTTGGTTACGCGCATGTGAACTTGCAGTTTACTATCACACAACGGTGGACATTAAATGTCAATACATTCCTAATTTTAACGTTCGCCATATCAAAGCTCCCATTTAAATGGCATTTTCTTATGGAGCGCGAAAAAATCTTTTGTATATCATACCAAAATCTTCCTATTATTTCTTCTAAAGAAATATGTTTATGTTTATTTAAAGCCGTCAAGGCCATAAAAAAGTATTACATGTAATCTATTCCTAAACAGAAACTTAAGCTAAAAACATAACTAACAGCACTAAATATTTCATATATTTGGCTGCCCAGCCATAATTACATTAAAGAAAATCCAGATGTAAAATATATTAGTCCGAATTAATGACAATTCAACAATTTATTTACATTATTTTGCTCATTCAACAATCAGAGTGAGAGAAAAAAAAATATTTTCATATCAGCGTTGACTGAAATATTTGAATAGTTTCAGACGAAAAACATTATTTGAATAAGAAAATATGTCATATAACGTATGAAAAAAATGATGCAAATGTATATCCTCGGCTAATTTGATAGAGACCAATTTAAATATTCCAATAACAGTTTCCGTCGATTTGTCAAATATAGTCGATTTTTAGCTCGTCATATTTAGAAATCATATTTCATATGCATCCAATTCAATATAGCGGCAACTCAAACGGGAGGTCAATTTCTATTGGGGCTGTATCGATATCAGAATTCTGGATTAAAAACAATAATTTCTGTTAGATTTCATTAAGATGACACAACAGCTTTAGACGACCGACCGAACATCGTTAAATCAACTCAGCCAATGGCTCTAATACACTGATAAATTAGCAGTGATAGACTTTTTTAAAATCATGTTATCGAGATGCTCGAAAAATACCAATTTCGAGTGGTAAGAAAGAAGTGTATAATGGAAATATTCATTATTTGGCTTTCGATAACTATCATATAAATGTACATGTTTGTTTAGTTAAATGTTTTTAAGTGTTTACTGGAATTTAATAAATTATCATGCTTTTCTGTTCTTTTGTGACCACTATGCATGCACACGTTCAATTCGACCCCATAGGTGAGTTTTAAATAGTAATTTCCCCATACTTTTAGTTGCCTTTCCCTTTTACAGGTTTGCCATTTCGCCTGTAAAACGATTTAACGATTTTAATAGTCTGTGCGTGGGTAACCCTACTGAAGAGCTCTCTCTCTCTGTCTATCTGTATCGTGACAATATGTATGGATGTGTGTATATACATATATATAAATTGTACTTGTGTTAGTGTGATAATTTGCTTCCCTTATAAAAATGCTAAATCTTGTTGTTGGCTGCTGCACGAATTGAAGGTGTTTCACAGATATTGTTGTTGTAGGAATTTTGCAGATGTCAGGTCACATTTTTAGAGCATCTCGTGTACACCATCGAAGTATGGAATGGTGCAAATATCACACATACACACACACACACAGAACGAACGGTGTGTCTGGCCCGACTGCAGTTTGCTTATTTTTAGGTTTGGTCTTTAGCATTCCTTTTTCTATGAACGTTTTCTTGATTTTTGATGTTTTATGCTTGCTCGGTTGGTGGTTGATGAACTTATTTTGTTAATGTGTATGCGTGCTGTGCGCCGATCGTATTATCTTAAAGATTGTGTTATTCTGTTTAATTTTCCGTTCTCGTAGAGTCGGATATAAACTTTGCTTTGGTCTTTATCGATGTTAAGGTTTATTTATAGAAATAATAGGAAGAGCAAGAATAATCAATCAAGTCTGTTAAATATAGAATAAAGGGCGAACTAACAAATGCATAAACCATATTTTCGACCTAGGACTTATTGCCTAATTGGTTCAATTGTGGCACAGTGGATTTGTTAATGGACCCCCGCAACAAACCCAATTTGAATAATTTGTGCACCCCTTTCAACCTGATATATAGGGCCAGCAGTTGTGCAAAACTTGTTTAGTGGCCGTTTTCGGCCAGTACGTTTGAAGTTTCGATTTCAATATTTTTCCTGAGCTACTCTAACAATCTCGGCTTGTTGGCATAAACCAACGAATTTTCATTTCATTTTATTCAGTCTATGGACAAAAATTTCCTACAGACTAGCAAATAACAACAATTTCTATAAATTTAAATTAAAATTTATATACAGGGAAAATGGAATTTTTTTGAGATAAATGATCGGATGTTTATTTCATAATAAAGAGGAAGGTATGCCGTTCATAATGATCACGCTTACAGGACCATATCCTTTTCATGAAATTTTCCACAACCAAATCGCAAAGTGTCACGAATTCTATCTTTGAGATCTTGAATCGACACTGGGCTATTGACGTAGACCTTATCTTTCACGTGGCCCCAAAGGAAGAAGTCGCAAGGCGTTAAATCATAAGATCTCGGTGGCCAATTGTGATCACCTCTTCGAGAGATAACACGGTCCGGAAACTTTTTAGTTTGGCGAACTGTGACTGCAAGATTTTCACCATTTTTTTCTCGTGAATTTTTATAATTTCAATGAGTTGTTGAAGCGTGTATCGTTCCATTTTTAGTACTGGCATAGTTTCTACTTGTCAAATGTCAACGAATTAAAGCTTCAAAAGTGACAGCCACCGAAATACCGGGCGATTCAAAGTAACACCTCTTGTTGGAGAACCCTGTATAATTAATTAATAAAATTAATTAACAAGTATTCCCAAATTAGCATATTCCCATGAAAATAAATCCAAGGGAGTGAATTCCATGAGGACCGTGTCCCGAGGTTACACGCTTAACGAATTTTCTCTTAAACAGATCAATTGTTTGACACGGTGAATGACATCGACTTGGAACAACAAATCACTGGTGTCAAATCCATTCAATTCTAATCAAAAATAGTCCTCCAACTGGGCATAAGTATTCGATCAGGTAAAACCTTTAACCTGAAAACCACACAGTCTTAGTTTCGGAAGGCAATGGAGAGTCTTTTAGTTTGCTCCCGCAAAATATTAACTCCTGCTCTGAAGATAATTCTGTTGATGGCACGTCTCATAAACGGGCCCTTTTTTCAGTAGCAATTCGCTTCAGTCCTCTTGTGTACTTCTCTCATAAGCGGACACCTCTCATAAGTGGACAAAATTCTCAGTCTCTTAGGTGTCCGCTTATGAGAGAGTACACTGTACATTCATAACGACATGACGACAGAAAGGCGACATAATGAAGACCATCAGTTGTGGCGGCGAGGTAGCGAAATAATTTAAATACCTTGGCTCCCACCATCAATAGAGGGATATCAGCAGCGAATTAACTGGGAAAGATCGTGCTCACAAATAGGTGCTACTTTGCGCTAAATCGTACGAACCGAATATGAAATCTCTTCATGTGCATATCAAACTTTCTGTGTGAGCCACTGCACATTCTCTCGTTTATATCGGATAAATTGAAGTACCATGAAAAGTGCCATCAAATCAAGGTAATAATTCACCAATTAGATCAAGTTTTATCTGTCAGTATAGCAACATATTCTGCGATTGGAACCGGATGATCCAAAACTAAGAGTTGGGCAGAGCGAGAAGACATCGGTGGATAAATAAATTATACATATTCACAGGCAGTCATCATCCTTTTTTGGGAAACTGCTATCAACGTTATTAAAATTTACTTCCGTTTTCCGTTTCCTCTTGCAAATGCATATTCAAATATTTGCGAATGCACACACACACACACACACATGCACACCTTTCAATTCGTATCCTTTCTTTGTCTACCTTTTTCCATTCGGAGCATTGTCTTCCTTCGTCCGCTCAATGTGGCACACTTATCGTTGTCTCAGCATTGCACCTTTTTGTTGTCGTTTTCTTGATCAACATCTTGGTTTTCGGTAGGTACGTTTTGTCTGAGTGTGTGTAGGGACAATCTGCAGCTCTTTGCATGCGTTTGTCCTTTGTAATCAGCATCAATGCATCAGTTGGCACCGAGAGAACAAGAGAGAGAGAGAGAGGGAGGGGGGAGATAACATTGAGAACATTGCAAACACTCCTCCTCCAAGTCGTCGTGAAACTCAAAGATATATCAAACATCTGCTGTTTTAGAAGTAGTCCAAAGCGCATAATCGTTAACTATTTGAATTGATGGCAGCCGCAGCGGTAGTAATTTCAATATTTATGGTTTTCGATCTACCGACTACTCATCGCTCGCCGTATGGCACATGTGTTTGCTTTTTAATTTATTTAAAGATGAACATTACATTTTTATTAACATACGGATTCGTGCTCCGATAAATGTTTTTTTTCAAGGATCTGAAGCTGTTGGGGTTTTAATGGTTTCGGTTAGAAAATATGTCTCGAGAACTAGTACTAGGTACCTGAATTCGAATAGCAACTTTCACATAATATAGATTTTATTGAACGACAGCCAATTTAAGTTAGGACGACTAACATATTTCTGAATACCAAGACAGACTTGTTGCAGAAAAATATATTGAGATATTTTAAGGTAATAAAGCAGGTCAACGGAAATTACCGATAAATAAAAACATTCGCTGAAAAGTTTAGTTGGAAACCAAATTTTTTTGTTTGTTTATCATTTATTACAAATTAATAAAGAGGTGTTATTTTGAATGACCCGGTATTTCGGTAGCCTCCACTTTTGAAGCTTTTATTCTTTGACATTTGACAAGTAGAAACTACCATTAATAATAATGGAACGATACACGCTTCAACAACTCATTGAACTTATTAAAATTCACTACAAAAATAGTGGAAATCTTGCTGTCACAGTTCGCAAAACTTAAAAGTTTCCGGACCGTTTTATCTCTCGAAAAGGTGATCTTGTAATTTAACACCTTAGATCTTGTGATTTAAGGTCTACGTCAACAGCCCAGTGTCGATTCAAGATCTCAAAGTTAGAATTCGTGACACTTTGCGATTTGGTTATGGAAAATTTCATGAAAAGGATATGGTCCGGTTAGCGTGGTCGTGGTGGCCATTTGGCTGATGTTGTTTTTCATTATTAATGGCATACCTTCGTCGGCGGCCGTGGTTTGCTAAGTATAAGTAATGGCATACCTTCGTCTTTACTATGAAACTAGTAAGTTGTAATGCGCCTATGGCGCCCGTTGAAATATGGAAAACAAATTTTGTTGAAAAAAAAATTTTTTCTTGAAAAAAAAAATTTTTGTTCAAAAAAAAAATGTTGAAAAAAAAATTTTTTCTTGAAAAAAAAAATTTTGGTAAAAAAAATTTTTTTTTTGAAAAAAACATTTTGTAAAAAAATTGTAAACAAAAATTTTGGAAAAAAAAAAGTTTTGGTAAAAAAAAAATTTGGGGAAAACACAATTTCTGTACAAAAAAGAAATATTATTTTTTTTATTATTATTATTTATAGAATTATAGAATGCCTATTTAAATTCCTACGTACTGCGTGACAGAGTCAGTGAATAAGTGAATCAGTGTCGAGGGTAAATATATATTACGATAAACATCCAATCAAAACAATACCAAAATAAAACCTCTTGTTGTGTAATTGAAAAAATACCGTCACAATATTGCTTTTCTGGCAATCGGATATCGTTTGCTGCAATAATATGTTTGCCTTGTTACTGACTGAATAGAACAACTTTCAACGGAAATAAGGTCATCTAATGGTTTCTTCTTCTAGAAATCCTATGTTCTCTTGTCGGGGACAGCATTGACAGAAAGTTATTTTGCACAAAGATCTCGAATTATTCTCTTACAAGGTCCAATTCACTCTACAGTTGAAAACACACCACAACCGTTCGCTTCGGCATCGCTTTTCAGTTTAAGCCTTAGAGCAGCTTAGAATGGACAACAATTTTCTTTTCTGTCAAAGCGTATATTCATTTCGACGGCTGTGTGAACAAGTAAAAATGCCCCACCTTGGGATCGGAAAATACGTACGTGACCAATGCATTCTCAGAGACTAACCGATTATTGTGGATTTTAGGGTGGTGGCATCATTGACATTGTTCGATAATTCCGTTGTAAATACCATTTCGTTTAACGATGAGCCCTACAGAGGCATGACAGACCATTTATTGTGCCCAGCGATTGAAGACATGGACTTGAAATATTTTCTGTGTCAGCCGCATTGGGCTATATGTCACACAGTCAACGTCATAATCTAACTTCGTCGCAGCGAATACGATAAGCGTTTACTCAGACGTATCGGTTAATTGACTAACATTCGTCATGAATTTTACACAAACTCTTTAGTAGGTACTTACAGAGGATAAGATTTAATTTAATATCGAAATCTTCGTCTGTCTTCCGTTTTTTTTTTCCAAAGTTTATGATTCTGTATTTGTACTTTTTTATATTTTTTAAACTTTTTTTTATTTTATTTTATATATGTATATTAATTTATAAATATAGTTTAATGAAGTCTGAAGTTACAGCAGCCCCGGAAGCAAGGGCGTACCTCCTTTGTATTTGTAAGTCTTTACTATTCGCATAAATATTATTGTAAAGCACTGTGCCGTCTCCTTCATATATGTTTTTAAGCTATAACATTATAGTCTTAAATTTCTCTTCATAAGCTTGTTTCAAATTGCTTAGTGTAATTTTATTAGGCTCAAAATATATAACTTGAAACTTGAATCAGTCAATTGATCAATTGATCACCCCAGAGCTGCAATTTGACTTTTTTGGGGGGTACCGTGAACGACCGATGTGGCTCTATGAAAACATGCCCCAAAGAAATACAAATTTGGCGGAAATTTAATTTTTTTTTCAGAACCGAGGTCTGTGTTGAATTTCATATCAGACAAACCAATTAATTGTAAATCGATGCAATGCTATTTTGCTAATGTCGTTCTCAACAAATTATGTTGGAATGTATCTCGCTTAATTGGCGTGGTTCAAATAAATAGAGAATTTTGACAACAAATTCAGTGTAAATTTCAAATGTGAACATTTTTGATTTTTTTAAAATAAACTCCTATTTGATCCACATCACTATCTGAGAAATTTTTAATGTTTTACAAAAAATCGTAATTGTGGTAGTTCAAGAAATCGGAAAATCTCTAAAGGATTTTGGACCAGAAAATCATTGCCGTAAGAATTGGTTTGTATTTGTTATTCGTCTTAGTAAACTCGACAAATTCCTTAGAAATTTCTTTAAGTTTTCAAAATCTATGGTAAAATGTCTTGAATTAAATTCGAAGAATTTTGGGCCAGAAAATGATTGCCGTAGGAATTCGTTTTAGTAAACTCGACAAATTCCTTAGAAATTTCTTTAAGTTTTCGAAATCGATGGTAAAATGTCTTGAATTAAATTCGAATTTGTAGTTTATGGTGAACGAGTGAGGAGACATGAGCCGATTGTAGAATTATCGGTAAATGAGCAAAGAACCTAAAGGATAGATACGACGGAGGACAGACAATACTACTAGTGAGTATACAAAATAAGGTGATAAATAATGAGGGAATTAAAATGGTAAACACACGTCTGCTCGCCACACGTCCAGTGTTTAATAAAACAACAACAACAAAAGACAGACAGACGCACATATCAATTGTTGCCGGTGGAGCAACACGGTTCATTGTTGTTGTTTGCCGGTCGGTTGGCATGTTCATAGGTTTTTGGCTGTAGCTTTGTCATTTAATATCGTCGACAAAAAACCCTTTGGTTTTCTGTCACTGTGTGTGTGAGTGTGTGTGAGTGAGTGAGTGTTATCAATAAGAAAGCAGGGTTTACATAAAAAAGACGTGTAGCCAGACAGACATTGGCATTTAAATTTACACCTGGAGTTTTTGCAAACATTCGACAGCAGCAGACCAAAAAGGCAAAAACAAAAATGGACAAACAAACAACAAAGAAGAAGAAGAAAAAACAGATGGAATGATGGGGGTAAAATTATATGAATGCATGAAGCGAGCAGAGACTATTGAATGCAACAACACCAACTAGAACAGTATGCTAACGCCGATCAAGGTTGGTTGGTTGGCTTGCTTACACAAATGACATCTCGTCTTGGCGGTGGTTGTTTTCGGTAGCTTTTGTCGTACGTACGTATGTTGCTGGTGTTGTCTGCTGCATATGCAGTTTGCCAAAATATGTGCAAAAAAAAACAAAAGGACTGTTTTATTTGACAACCCTAGGAAATCCTGTTTCAAACCCCGGTAAGGACATTTAACATTTTTCAGGGCCCATTAACAAAACCTTGTAAAATAATTCGTCCTAAATTGTAGGTTTCGATTAGTGAAATTATATCATAATGTTTACAGACTTTAAGAAATGCTGCTCCATGAAAAGATGTTGAGGAACACATATAACATAACATTTTTGGTGATTTTCTTCCTCTCAAGTTCAAGTATCTTTTTTCGTAGGGTTTTAATCCTGTTGACAGATTTTTGTTTTGTTTTATCTTTTGACAGATGTTAAGTTGAAACTGCACAATTTTCAATCGAAAACCGTATTAAAATAAGGATTTAATTGCTTTATGATAACATATGTCATATTCGATTTTAGAATTATTTGCCCTAAATTAGTTTATAACTGCGAAACTGTCATTCAGATAACAGATTTAGTGATAAATTTTTTAAAATTCATTTCAACATGTCGTTTTTAAGTAATAACAAATTACACCGTGTTACAAAAAATAGATTTTTTTCTGTCCTATGAACCAAATGCACATATTCGGAAAGAGGGGAAAAAATAAAAATACACATGTATCGGCGATTTTCATGTACACGTCAGAATTTTTTTTTTTAAGTTTGAAGTATAAAGCTCGTAGTGGCCTGTGTGAAAGCCTTTGGACCGATTTTTAACCCTTTTTCAGTGATCCAATCGAGCTGATTTTTGGCAGGCAGACTCGTGGAAATGTCTGTATCACGTCAAATTTTCTACAAAATAGATTTTTATCAATTCTCAGATTTTCCTAAATTTTTTTTTTTTTTAAATGGTTATCGTTTTTTTAAGGTTTCAGTTCAAAAAACATTTTTTTTTCGTAACGCTTAAGTAGTTTAAAAATTTGGAGTCTCTTCAAGTTATGCTAAGAAACGTGAACAAAATATTTTTTTTTCAAAAATAATAAAAATTGGGGAAAATCTGAGAATTGATAAAAATTGTTTTTAAAAAATTCTGACGTGTACATGAAAATCGCCGATACTCGTGTATTTTAATTTTGTATCCCCTTTCCGAAAAAGTAAATTTGGTTCATAGGACAGAATGTGTGTAACACGGTGTTTGACTCAAAATATTGAGTTTTAAACGAAAAAATATTTTAAGAAACCAATCCACTGAAAAACAATATTTCGCCATTTTTGTACTCAGTGAATTTGATTATTCATAACATTTTTTTGTTTCTTAGTTTAATAACAAACTGGAGACTGACAACGAGAGATTATAAGTACGATCATTGTAACGTGGGATGCAGTCTTCCCATGGAGTTTGTCCAAAATGCCAGACAAGAGTGGGCCAGAAAATGGGTCTGCCAACATGTTTAGCGATCCGAACACTTCTTCCAAGGCTGGTATTTTGTCTGACAATTCGGTCTCTAAAAAAAACAAACCAAGCCTACAAATATGGCACAATAATAGAAGGTAGGCGCAATGGCCCAACAACAAAAACTCAATTACAACCCTGCCACACAAGCAACGAAACCGTTGCTCTTTTACGGGAAAAGTTCCCGGACCGTGTTATCTCTCGAAGAGGTGATCACAATTGGCCACCGAAATCTTGTGATTTAACACCTTGCGACTTCTTCCTTTGGGGCCCACGTGAAAGATAAGGTCTACGCCAACAGCCCAGCGTCGATTCAAGACCTCAAAGTTAGAATTCGTGAGGCTATCGAGGACATAGGGCAGCCACTTTGCGATTTGGTTATGGAAAATTTCATGAAAAGCATATGGTCCTGTAAGCGTGGTCGTGTTGGCCATTTGGCTGTTGTTGTTTTTTATTACCTTCCTCTTTATTGTGAAATAAACATCCGATCATTTATCTTAAAAAATTTCATTTTTCTTTGAATACCAAAATAATACCACTGGTTGGAGAATCCTGTATAAAAAAAAAAACGCACAAAAAGGTTTAAACAAAAACATGTTCTTGTAAGTCCCAGGACTATAAGCTACCGCTAGATAAAAAAATATAACCAAAATTTAAATTGGTTAAAAAAGTTATTTCCGTTTAAATAATAGACCGATCGTCATAACACTTCAAAAGTTTGAAATTGGAAAACCGTTAGGTCATAATTGGACAACAGGATGTGGCACTGCGAACGGCCATTTCATTGGCACTATTAGAGGTATAAAGATAAAATTTGCTTTATTTGAAGAAAAGTGTCCCAAAAAATTAGGCTGCGTCACACTCCTTAGTAAAAAACAAATGGTAAGTAATGGATCGCCATTAAATTATAAACAGTATGCAGTTGTAGGATAAGAATTTTAAAAACAATAAATAAAGTCAGTATTGGATATCCAAATTTCCAAAATCATTCAATCTAAGCTACTGTGCGTTGTTAAAATGAAATTATTCATAATTTTGCTAAACACAACAAAAAAAAAAACGGCTCCTCCTTGACAACGAGATTACGGCCAAGATACACCGGGAGTGTTAAGGTGAATAGTGTGTTCGTTTATTTTCATTTAATTGTAATGATGTTTCTGTTGCATATGCATATCGCGCAGACAGCCAACGAGTTTTTAGAGGTTATAACAGCTGTCTCCGGGGGCTGGCACAGGATGCTGTTAGCTGTACTGCTGGCGCATTGGCACACAGTCATCACAGGATATGAATATGCATGCATACGCGGACCGGACAGCGCCGTCATCTTTGTTTAATTCGCATGATGAGAGCAACAAATTTGTTCATCTTTTCTCAAAAATATTAAAACATGAAAGGCATTTGTCTACAACTTTGGCCCAACTTCTTCATCGTTTTCGTAGGATCTGATGGATGCCATTCGACTTTGGTCGTCTACAGACAAAGAAACTTTACTTGTTGTTGTGTTTATTTTTTTTTTTTTGGCCACAAAAAGGGCAAAATGAAAGAAGTGCCCAACATAAACCATCTGCGTTTAAAGACCAAAGTCTCCCCCTCCCCACATGAGGACAAACAAAATTATGGACTTGTATGAGGATGAGGACGACGACATTTGTTCAACAATTATTTGCACATAATATGCATTTAATTAACAATATACACGTTCGTCCATACGGGTATACTGTTTTGAAGGGGGGGGGATACCATTCTTTACTCCCCGACAAAAAATATGTTTTAATATGAATGTAAGCCAGGGCAAACATATGGTTTTGAAAAAGAGTCCGTTGTTTTTTTTTTTTGTTAAAAAAAGTTCATTTCGATTGCCTTGCGATAACTTTGGACGTCCGTCGATGGCTTCAACAAATACTGTTTTTTTTTTGTCTAAATTTAACTCAATATTCATTTCCGCGCGCATGCTTCCGAATTGTGTGTACGCATCGCATCGTATCCTTCCTCATCTGTTTGATCATATCCAGCTGCAGGCTATGAAATTCGATCAGAGTGTTACACTTATCATCTGCATAATATGAATGCCGCCTCAGAGGGACGACGAATAGGAAAAGATTTATTTTCATAGTGACAAAAATCGAAATGCATTGAATGCCCATAAGGTAAAGGTGGTTGGCTGGTGGTGTTTGTGTGTGTGTGTGTAACCATTTATTTTTCAGACAGATTTCAGGCGTCAGATGTTTTTGGGAAAGTGTTAATATTTTCCTGTGAGTTTCTATTTATTCTAATAAATATTTGTTTTAAATTACGATAAAAAGCTGATATTTCTTTTGTACAAAAAACAGACAAAGCAGTTCCGCCAAAGACGATTTGACGGTCTCTCTATAAAAAGGGCTACACGTATTCAGGACTATCGAGAATACAATGTAACATTTGAAGCGATTTTATCAGGAATTTGGTAAAGAGACGTGAATTTGATCGGATAAAAAGTTCGATTAGCGAGAACTAGGGATTTATTTTAGATCCTTGTTGAAATATTTTTGGAATTTCCTCTTGGTTTCGCTTTTGCCATCGTTAAATCAACGATCGCATTATGATGGGTCTAGCTGTCATATTTGTAATTGCTCCAAATATTTGGCATAACACTGATGTATAATATGTGGATTATTAATATAATTAAAACCTTATATAATTACTAGTAAGTTGTAATATGGAAAAAAAATTTTGTGGAAAAAAAAAATTTTGTTGAAAAATAAAAATTTTGTTGAAAAAAAAATTTTTTCTTAAAAAAAAAAAATTTGTTGAAAAAAAAAAATTTCTTGAAAAAAAAAATTTTGTTGAAAAAAAAATTTTGTGGAAAAAAAAAAATTTTGTTGAAAAAAAAAAAAAAATTGTAAAAAAAAAAATTTTTGTTGAAAAAAAAATTTTGTAGAACAAAATTTTGTAAAAAAAAAAAATTTTGGTAAAACACAATTTCTGTACAAAAAAAAAATATTTTTTTTTTTATTATTATTATTTATAGAAAATTATAGAATGCCTATTTAAATTCCTACGTACTGCGTGACAGAGTCAGTGAATCAGTGTGGAGGGTAAATATATATTAAGATTTACTGCAGAACAGTAACGTAAAATCAAATAAATGAAAAGGAAAACATATTGGAAAAAATCCCTACCTTAAAAGTGTTCACCCAACCTCGTATTATATACATTTTTTTCATAATGTATATACATAAGTAATTATTCACATCATGTCTTGTATGGCAAAATAATAATCTTTAGACTTTCCAAACTTTGAAGCGAAAAAAGTTATCTACTAAACTAAGACAGCGACAGCTGGAATCTTTAGAAGTTGCCGCGGCATGACGCAAAATGCTAATCACTCGCGCGTCCAACAACAGCAAATTCAAATATGACTTCTATTAAACAAACGCTAAAACAATGTGCATACATGTGTATATGTATGTACAGATACAAATGCCAATATACAACAACATTTGTGGTCCCAATCGTCGTCATGATCATCATCATCTGCTCCCTGAAACATCTGACTCTGACTGCGATGCTTTCGGCTGGTTGCTCTTTTTTTTCTCATCAGCGGATAATTTGTTTCGAATTCAGAAACATTTGAGAATGTACAAGTAACATTTGTCAATACAATGCTGACTGAGACCGAGGAGTATGGCCATGAGTACACGCAAAACCGAAAGATACGCGCTCACCCAAAATTCTTGTTAAATATTCATAATTCGATTTACGAAACGAAAACATATGCGCCACACCAGGCCTGTCCAACTGCATTCTTTCCATCTTTCTACATAAGTATCGTAACTAAATGGAAGACGTCATTACGCCAGTGTACTTGAGAGTTAATAAGATTCGAAACGACAGATAACTCGTAACGTAACTAGGACGAGGATACCACATACTCAATATGCATTGAATGTTAACAGTATATACATATGTATGTGTGTACTTATGTAATAAGGAGTAGCATGTATATGAACCGAAGACACATAGTCCTTCCAGCACGCATATGTTCCTCTTGTTCGTATATCCTTCACCTACGATAGTATCTCTAAGCATAACAATGACGGAATTGTGGTTTGCCCGAAAAAAAAACAAAAGAAAATAACTGAAAACAACAAATAGAAGTTAAGCCAGCCAGGTATGAGGTTGGTGTAATGAGTCGGCAAACTAAAATGGAGATTTTTAGGAATTAGCCTAATCAAGTTGATTAAGGATTCTGAAGAAGTATTTTATATTAACATGGCTGGAAGATGTGGAGTTGATGTAAACGACAACCCCACTACATACCTATTTCCTTTAAAATTCCATTGATGAAGAGGCGGGAAACTTTTAGTTAATCAGTGAACTGTGCTCAGTGGCCTAGGCCGACTGCCAACGTCTATACCATTTCCTAGGCAAGTTTAACAAGGTTTGCAGATTTTTTTCTTGCTTCAGCCGGTCTGTACGAGGTAAAACGACACACATCGACCACGACCACCCATAGCAACACGCAATAAGTAAAGGTCGAGTGGAACAAAACCAATTCCATTGAAATCTGATGAAACTTCCCTCGGTCACAACATAGACCGAACCCAATTATTTTTCACGGTCCAATTTCAGTTAAATCTGATGAAATGTACTTAGGTCGCTTGAACCACAAATTGACAGAGCCCGAACAATAACAAATACATGATAAACCAAATTTTATTGAAATTTAATGAGATCAATTATATCCCCCAATGGATCCAAATAATTGTATACAAGGTTCGTTCAGTATTCCAACAAAATTACAAAAAAAATTCTGTTATATTTTCGGCTCTAAATTCCATTATAATCGATTTGGTACATTTGTATTTGAGCTACACCATTGAGAGCTTCATTTTCCGAATCTCAATGAAATTGAACGAAATTCAAATAGTGGCTTGTCCCAATCTGAACCAGCGCTGTGGAGTCTGACAAATTTGCACGAAGTCGTCCGGGAGTCGAAAAATTTGCTCGACCTCCGAGTTTTATAAAATACATAACACATTTTAATAATACATTTTAAAACAAGTTAATCGGTTATCATTTTTTAAAATTTATTAAAAAATACTACAAATTTTTGTTTACTTTTTTTATTTATTTTGTATAATTTTATATTGCGTATATTGAAAAAAAAGATTCTCGAAGATTTGTCAAATATATTTGCATGACAAATATATCTTCTTGTCTGAACGGCGCAAAAATATGCTGGCAACACTTTTATTTGATACTGTTGGACAGCTGTTTGGAAAAACAAAGTGTCAAATAAATGCGCATAATTGGCCTTGAAAATATTTGACGTTTTTTTGCGCATACATATTTGGGTCTAATATTTTCCAAATATGAACCTAGCATTATATTACTCAATAACTTGTAAGGTCATCAAATAGATTTCAGCTACCGTTGCCAACTAGTAAATGCCGCCGAATTTCTTAGTATGAGAGTAATCTCTAAGCAAAGTAAAACTTCTCTAGAAATAGCATTAGCCTTAGGACCGAGTCAGTGAGTACACAAAATAGACTTAAACGTTAAAAAATGTCCTTGGGTAGGCTAAGCATAGGACATTCGACCTTTACAGACTTATGTAAAGCATATTTCTAATATTTCTTAGGAGACATTGGTTCCCCCAGCTGAAAGTCTCAATATTAATTAACACATTTTGAATTTGAAATTCAAATAATGTTCAGACTTTTTTAATAGTATTCCTATAGGAATATTTCCCATACCGAACATACCATCGCATCGGACCTTATGTCCTTGTCATGAAAAATTAAACGCTCAGTGAGGAGTCTTGAAATTCAAGGAGCTAAATATGTCTCTCTTCTTCCTTTTCATTTTAGTTTGTGGTGCCCTATAACGTTATCTAAATAGGCATAAGGACATGCATTAAGGATACGATGCTATGGCAAAACCAATACACCTAAACAACCAGAATCCAACAACCCTCAAATACAAGTAGATACTCGTCCTAAAAGAAAAACCACATGGTTTTCTTGAAAAAAAAAAAAAACACACACACATATATCCTAGAAAACCCTAACGGCGCAATATATTCTAGTAAAGTAAATGTATGTGTGTGTTTTTTCCATCGATATGAGCGGGTGAAAATCCAAAATATTTAAGAAATCTGAAATTGTTTGCGTAGTTCCCCCTAAATACGAATGTGAACAAAAAAAATACCCATACACACGATCAGTATGGTGATCTTATGCTGCTGTTGTCTGTTACCATCATGGAACATGGATGTCTGCAATGGGTATTCTTGTACACATGTCTAGGTCATTGTGTGGGCATTTAGTTATGTTGCTGTTGTTGCATTTCCCATTTTCATTTTACCTGTCCAAGGTTGTACGCATTTTTGTTTACCTGTGTATTTTTCGGCAAACAATTGTTGGATGAAAAATACCGTAGTAGATTTCTGAATACTTATTGGGGGTTTCTATGCCTCGTCCGCATCAGCACCACTATGACCATACTCTCGGGTATTCACACTAACATAGTGGAACAACCCTCAATGTCATTGTCTTCCAGCTAAATGTGTGTTATTTTGACCGGTGTATTCGATGTAGTAGTTATTGTTGGTATTTGATTTCTTTTGTAAAAGCATTGCTATAAATTTAGCATTTTTTAAAACATTTTTTAGGATTGCTGTTTATTTCCCCCTTGTTGAAAAGTTGACTTTATCCAGTCGGCCAAATACTTTTTTTTATAATTTCAAATACAATCGTAACAGGTACATCATTTGTAAATTCTAAGGGTTCAGTTGTCTTATATTTAATCCAACAAGTGTATAATATAACCGGTTTTTAACAGTTTTTTTCTTATAAAAACAACTGCAAGGGTGCACTTGTTTGAATAAAGAAAATAAATCCTATTGTTAATTGAGAAATTGAGGAATTTGATTTGTAATTATAAGATATTTATCACAGTTCGAAGAGAAATATATTTTATAAAACTGGGTAATGAAACTGGGTAAGACTACGGAGTAGAACAATCCCTGAAACCGTACGAAAGAATTTAATTTCATTACAAAAAATAAAGTAAAATTCTCAAATATTACAATAAATCGGTCAAGAGATGTAAGATAATTCAGTTATGTATCACATATCATACCACCGTTTGTGATTTTGGGTGAATTGAGCTTGTATGGGTGATTCTGATATTAATAGCCAATATCGACATAATTTTTAGCTAAAGTACGAATTTTCTCTATAGTGCGTACACAACCAATGCTGTAAGGAGACAATAGAATTGGATACCCTTCTATACCCTACCATCACCACAACTCTCCTTTGTACACGGTCCAGAAGCTGTAACCCCTGCCCATATGTTATGGAGTTATATTCCATTTTCCCATAAAATAATAGGGCTGATTACGATTGGCGTGACGTAAATTCGACGTTTTTACACAATGGTACCAAGGTTGAAATTCAAATTCGTCTGTCGAATGCGAAATAATGGGTCGTTATAATTTTTATTGATGACAGCTTGAGAAAATAAAAAAATATCGTTATATTTTAGCAATAAATGTGTTTAAGGTTGAATTTACTACATTTATACAGAGGGTAGACAAACTTATTTCCCTTAACACTCCATGAAGGAACTGACGGGGAACTTCTCTCGAATCAGTGAGTTGTGCACGATATAATCTGTACAGTAAGAGCTCGATTTCTAGAGACGTTTCACATGGCTCAGAGATTAATCTCTTATTCGTAAAGTTCCCAGCATTTACAAGGTGGAAGCCGCCGCTGAAAAATCTTTTGATCACCAGGTTTCGAATCTGGGTTCTGGTGTGTGGTAATCGCACACATTAACGGCCGTTCATTGTATACAGATAATTTACAAATTTAGCCGATTTAAATAAATTTGTGCCTCCTGTTCGAAATGGCGAAGAAAGCTTATTCTCAACAAAACAGAAAGCCAAGTTACCTGAGGTGCTCCCTACAAGTAGTTTGCATTAATGCCAACTGAAAAAGAAGCAGCGAACAACATGCCATTGAGTTCCATAACTACACCCGAAGGGAACTCAAAGTAGATTAGATGTGGAAAATGATCCTAGGGAATAAATCGTCGGATTCTTCTTTTAGTTATGAAAGCTGTAGTGCATAAACGAAATGTACACATTTTGCAGACTAGAGTTTTATTTGTTTCTTTTTCATTCATCATATCGTGCAAGGAATTCCCTTCTCCCTTCTGGTAACTGTCCTCAAAAATATTAATAGAAAAAACTAATCATTTAATGTCATTTTTCAACTAACATTAGTTTTAATTAATATTAAAGAAAGTAGTGTTAGGGTCTGCCTGGGGAATGACGTTTAAACACTTTGATAGGCAATTTCTTGTTTTTGGAAAATATATTTTAGTGACTGCAAAGCTTTCTTATATTACTTACTGTATGTGGAATATATATATATGTATTTCTTCAATTTAAATACATAGGGACAGATATTACCGATTACAGACAGATAAAGCGCAATTTTTTAAATGTTTATTTAAGAAACCACAGAAAATGTTTACATTGAATGAAATATTTATTTGGATCGATAAATAAATGCATTTACTTTATAAAGATTAGTTCAGGCAAATCTGACCCAATAGATGAGAAACTTCACGTGCCCCACAGACTACTTTAGCAGTAATTGCTCACGCAGCTCGCCTGTAAACTTTTAGCAAAAGTCCAATTAATCAAGTTTTTGGGGGAGGAAATGTGTGGTCATCGAACGATACCTTTCTCGATTGGATTGTCCATAACTTTGTGGCCATAATGTCTTGATGTAAAGTGATTTGTACGCGTTGGTCGTTTGGTATTAGAAAATTTGCAATGCAAACTAAATGTGGATACAATTTCTTTTCTGCAGTCATACATTTCATTAATTTTTGTTGTTGTTATTTTTCATAAAAGATAGTGCGTTATGTTTTTAGATTTTAAGTTTTTATTAATATTCTTTATGTTTTTAATTTTTCTGTTTGTACCACCTATCAACACGTTGTCCATAAGGGCGTTAGTTGATTAATAAATTATAAATAAAAAAATAAATAAATCAGGTTCGTGATCAGTTTTTCCAAATAGACCTCAAGGGTCGAATAAAAATCTATATGAACGAAAGCCATTCACTTTAAGAAAAGCGACCACAATCTCGTGATTTTCAAAAAAAAAAAAATAGTTCTACGATTTGCAGGTCAACCATTCCAAATAAAATTAAAAATTTGACGAGACAAAAATGATAGTTCTCCGTATAAACGCCACTGTCATCTCTTCCAACAACAACAAACAATATTTAGGGGTTGAAATACTTTTATGTTGGCTACGGCTCATCTCAAATGTTCTTAGCTACCAGCTAGCTTTGTAGGGGTAATGACAATGTGGCGCATTTGGAAACGAGGTATAGCCCGGGGACGAACTTCAAATAATAAAGGCATCTTTATATATATTTCGTACAAATTATTTGAATTATTTTATGAATAAAAATTAAATTCCTTCACTCCATGGCCACGTTTTGTACTCATTTCCCACATTCCATTATGACACCCACAAATCTGGCAACACCATATGCATGCCAACAACATTTTTCCCACGTTACAAAAACAACAACTGCTGCAACAACAATACACACCCCTCCCCCAGCCCAACCAAATGGCTGGGGGAGGGGGCACAAACAAAAAAACATTATGCCGCAACAAAATTACTGAATTATACTTATACTAAATAAATGGGGAAAACCCAACAACTATGTTTTTCCTAATTCAACTCCTGATCTGGAATTGATGTAACATAATTTCCGGAAATATCTTTCACAAACAGCAGCATTACAAACGAAACAAGGGGAACTTACCTATTTTGCTCCCGTTTAAACCCATTTCACCAATTGAAGTTTTTGTTAATTTGACATCTAAGATGCACGTTCTATTACTTTTATTATTACTTTTTGTTCTTTTTCATTTTCAGATCCAAAACCAAAACCTATTGACTCGGCTCGGTTTTCCCCTTTTCGATTTTCTTTTCTTCCATTAAAGTCATACTGCCTCTCCGATTACTCCATTCCACTCATGCCAGAGAACCGAGCCGATGTAATTTGTATGGCGGCGACGTTTGGCATTTTTGCCAGTCGGCGGCGGGGTGGCCCCAAAATTTGGCTAAACGGCGGCTGTCAAGAATTGTTGCCCGGCACTTTTGACTCTCTTTCGTAACAGTAACAGCTGTTAGAGGTTGACAAGTGGGCAGAGGACGAAGTAAATACAAATGGACGGAGGTAGCGTTTTCGAGTAGTCGAGATGTAGTCCTGTGTTAATGTTTTTTTTCTACTAACTATATTATTAGTTAATATATTATTATTTATTGAGAAAGTAATTAAATAATACGTATTTTCTTCTTATAAGTCGGTGCGCCGACTAAAAACGAAAATGTAGTCAACTTTGGATGTATTTCTAAAAAGTATGCCTGAAATAATTCGCCACTTATGTTAGTTTCAGCCTATATGAGCCATAAGCAAAGGCGGCGGCGCAACACAGCGAGCGCCAACTCAACTTGGACCAAAAACCATACAGAGGGCAGACGTCCCAAAAAAAAAACATTATTTGCTTTGAAAGCCTTTCAAATATTGTCATATTGTCACACCAAGAGAATGACATTTCTTTCTTATAAGCTTATAAGAAAGTCTAGACTACACGAGAGCGGAGAGTTAATATTTCAGAGAGGAATTCACTAAACGTATTAGACACACTCTTTCCAACACTAAAATTAATACAAATGGATATCGTAATAGATTAACCCAATGAATTGATTTCGTATATGCCAATGAGGAATGATTCTACATTCGAAAAGCTCTGGTCCAAAAGCGAATTTTTATTCACAATCCGCATAAAATCTATCCGAATTCCCAAATTACGTATATGTCTAGTTAGTACAAAAAAGAAATTATACAAGTACCATTAAATATATCAATCACCAGATTTGAAGACGAAATCTATTCCAATTTGTATCACTCGATGGAATATAAGTCGACGGAATATAAACAACCCGTAATCGTCGGAAGGGTTGGGAAGATGGTATAATATTTATCGTATGTGGTGGCAACCTATGGTTCGTGAATTTGGCAACACTTACTTTTATTAGGAAGTGTTTGGAATAAGGTCTTGTTTTCGGTTCGTGGTTGGCAGTACCATGTTTGTTTAGAAAATGGGTGGGCAAACGGAATGTAGGAAATAACCATACCGAATGAGTGGAAACTCCACCAACCACCAATGCAGGAAAAAAAACATTTGGAGTGGAAAGCCCACGAATGCAGGACAAAAAACCATATCTAATTTGTTGTGGTTGGCAAACATCATATCGGTAGTTATCGATATTTGATTGAATAAATCGAATGTAAACTATCGATATATCGTCGATACGTATTTTTTAAATATGTATTTTTCCTTAGTCCCCATTATCGCATTTTTAAATGCAAATGACTTTAAAAATACGAAAAACAAAAAGAATTGCGGCAATAAAAATTGCCTTGTGTGAATCGGAACTTATAATTGAAGTCAGCAGTGGTGGTATATTTCATATTCACTATCGATATTAAACGAAGAAAAAACAATCAATAGTCACCAAAGAGGAAGCTATCGATAGTTTGACACCTCTAGTAAACAATTTTTTTTTCGATTAACACGTTAACAACGAAAATAAAATAAAATAAGTCGTAAGAGTTGAAATTTCGGAAAATCTGTGCGAAGCAAATGATCAGGAGTTTGGACGATAGATTTTCCAAGGCAATTCTGCAATTCTGTTCAAATAATATATTGAAAAATGGCGGATCCATTAAGTTTGTTGCGCCAGAACAACATAAACAAACGAGAAATTATTGAACGCGATGATGGACAAATAATATTCGGTGAATTCTCATGGCCGAAAAGTGTAAAAACAAATTATCTCAAATATGGGTAAGTTAGCAAGAGATAATAGTGCATGGCAATTTAAAATCTGTTGTCTTCAGGTCCGGGAAGAAGGGGGCACCGCGGGAATACTATACTCTGGAATGCTTGCTGTATCTTTTGAAAAATGTTATGCTCCAGCATTCGGTGTATGTGCGTCAATGTGCGGCCGAGGATATACCCGCAGTAAATCGACCCGATCGTAAAGAGCTGCTGGCATATCTCAATGGCGAGACTACTACCTGCCCTAGCATCGATAAAAGTGCCCCTCTCGAGATACCCACTCAGGTGAAACGTCCCGCGGATGGCGACATGGCTGGCGGCGAGAGTCTCGCCAAGAAGGCCCGCTTTGAGGAGACACAAGTGCAAAAAGTACGCGAACAACTTGCGGCACGTTGGGATGTCAACAAGAAAGAAGCCACAGTCAATATGGACAACATCAAATCGTTGTCGGAAACTATGTCCGTGGAGAAAATTGCTGCCATCAAGGCCAAACGTTTGGCAAATAAGAGAACGACCATCAAGCGAACCGACAACGAAGACGCCATGGCCACCGACTTGAGAGCCATTCTAGATTTCGATGTGGACTCGACCAAGGACATTATAAGTCGTGAAAGGCAATGGCGTACAAGGACTACAATATTGCAGAGTACTGGTAAAATTTTTGCCAAAAACATATTCGCCATACTGCAGGGCATCAAAGCACGTGAGGAAGGACGCAATAGGCCAGTACAACAGAATCCAATAAAAATGCCGGAACCGGCAAGAATAAATAAGCCACAACCGCAACTGACACAATACAATCGTTACGATCAGGAAAGATTTAATAGGCAAAAAGAAGGTAATCAATAATCGGCAACTCTTAAGTGACATATTTTTATATGTCTGACTTATTTTACAGAAACTGAGGGCTTCAAAATCGATACTATGGGTACCTACCACGGTATGTCTTTGAAATCGGTGACGGAAGGATCTCTAGCTCAGCGCAAAGCTCAAATGGCGCCCCAACCAGGTTAGTCAAATAACGATAACAAATGTTTTTTTGAATTGATTTTTATTAAAATTATTGTGGAACCAGGTCGCCCTAAGGAGCTTTTGCCAACAGCTCAGGCCCGTCAGGTTGCACCGACGCCTCAGAAGCGTACCTCACGCACCCCTATTATCATTATACCCTCGGCTAATACTAGTCTGATTACAATGTACAATGTCCGCGATGTCTTGCAAGATTTAAAATTTGTCAGTACAGAGGAAAAGAAACGCACCGGTAGTTCTAGAGATAATGAAGTACTCTTGCAGGTAACGAATTGTTTTCGAATTATCTTCTTTTCAATTCTAACATACGATTATTTACAGCGCAAGAAACAAAATATGACAGTACCATACCGGGTCATCGATAATCCACAAAAACTAACAGCACAAGATTGGCAGCGAGTTGTAGCAGTTTTCGTTATGGGACCCGCTTGGCAGTTCAAAGGATGGCCTTGGGATAGCAATCCCGTCGAGATTTTTTCGAAAAGTATATACTCTTCACGTTCTCACTTGAGTGAATAATATGTATTTAATATTTATTGTTTTTTATTCCAGTTTCTGCTTTTCATTTACGTTTCTCGGAATTAAAGTTGGACGCAAATGTGGCTAAATGGTCGGTAACTTTGTTGAATCTATCTCAAAACAAACGGCATTTAGATCGTGCAGTATTAATGACATTTTGGGAAACTCTAGACAAGTAAGTATAACTATATTATGGTTTTGTTTGAAGAGAACAGTGTAAAACACTGGTAGGTGGACACAAAAGTGATAGTATATTGATGTGAAAGAAATTCGTATCGAATCATTTTCGAGGAGGTATAAAACATCGAAATTGCTAAGCACTGAAAGCACGACGGGCATGGGTCTATAACCAACTGGCAGATGTTCTAAAGAACATATACTACAGCTTCTAGATGTGTATTTGTTGTAATTAACAGAGTGTTCCATATTGTCGTCGGGTTAAAAGCCAAATACTTTTTTTAATAACCTAAGGCGTTGACGGAACTTAAAAATGGTTGTAGTAAAACGGTTTAGGATTTAAGTACAGCTTATTTATAGTGTAATTTCTTCATCGTTATGATGGATAAAATGTTATAAAACATACAGGGCAGAATTATCCGAATGACATTTACTTGTCGAAATGATTGGGGTTCGGCATTTATTCGGCGAAGGCGGGTTAATAATGAGTGCAAGTCTGTAATTGTCTGAGAATCGCCACAACGGAATTAAAAAAAACTTATGGCAGCATTAATGGATCGTGCTGGCCAATCGCAGCTGCTCTTAATGTTAAAGGAAGCTCCGTGAGTTCCCTGGAGGTAAAGTAAAAAAAACCAATGGACTGAGGCTCTAGGCATCTCAACTGAGCAGGTACATCAAATGTTACCTGAATAATCCATAACATTCCATGACATTCAATCAGAATGCATGCGGCTTGTTGGTTTCTTTTTGAATCATCTCTTATTTATCAGTGGCAGGTCTTTCCGCTCGAAATCTTGACAGAATGTCAGTATCATATCTATGTGGCATGAAATGAATCGCTTTAGGCTTGGGCAACTTTAGTAAATATAACTTTAAATAACTTTTTTTTTTGGCCTAAATGCGGCATCTACCACACCTGCTTTAAGCAAGTTTGTGAGACTATTAGACGACTGTGTGCGACTTAGTCCTGGAACATCGATTCGTCATTGATCTCAACAACCTAACATGTCACGCACTAGTCTTGATACGTTGATATCGGCGCAAACCCGCACGTGATCGTCGACATACTTATGAATCTTCAGAGAGTGGCAGTTTGGAGCGGTGGCATTTGGAAACGCCATTTCTGCGATGATAAAACATATTTTGTGGCCAGAGATTACAGACATGAAAGATGTTTAGTTTCTGCACCCAATGCCACACAGCCCACGAAAATTTGCGCATAATCGTGTTATCAGCCAGAAACCGTCTCCCAGGTCTTGGGAAATTGGGTTGAGCGGAGCCCGCCGTGCCTGCCACGTGAATATAATCGTATCCCCTAAATAATGAGAAACTGCTCAACACGATATTGAATATACAATGCTATTATTCTACTCGAAAATTGGATACTGGCTTTTGAATTACTACGGAAAACACATATTCACCTCGGTCTCTTCAAATAATATATATTTTACTGTGTATGTTATGGTTTTGCAATGTTTTTAACTCGTTCTTTTTCTCCTTTATTTTCAGATATATGGCAAAATATAAACCTGACTTAAGATATTGAATAATAGCTTTCTTGTTCTATCATGTTGTTATTATTAAGAGAATATCAAATTCAAAATAATACCCGTGAAGGAGGCGTCTTCGTTCATGTAGTCACATTGGTTCTTGCAACTTATTTTTCCCCAGCGCATAGTCATTTTTAAATGAAGGACAAATATATATACTTTAGTTTTGCAAATTAAATATTTATAATTTACCTTCCTGTCGCTCCTCAACACTACAAGACTTCAATAAAATTGTGTGTTTAAGGTTCGCAAATCATCCTTTTGTATAAAAAAAAAATTCAAGAAAAATAACGAAAATAAACGTTTTGTAAAAGAGTTTTACTGAAGAAGCACATGCTTTATGATTTATTGGAAAACACAGTTACAATACATATTAACAAAATACTATATATTAGAAAATTAATTGAATTAACATAATCTTATAGAAGAGGGGTGATTGGGACTGTTTGTTTGGAATCGTTTACTGTGTGCATTTTTAGACTGCACCTATCTGTAATATGGGTAAAAATAAATTAAAGGCCTTTTCAATTTGTTGGCGGCCCTGCAACATTTCAGCGAACAACGTGCTAATGTGAGATTTAGCCTCATCCTGCTGCTGGTGTTTGCTTAGATGGCCCGCAAACCGATTGGCCACCACTTGGAGATGCATATTAAACTGTTTGCATAGCTGAACGATGCCGTCCACTTCATTTGCGGTGCTGTGATGATCCTTAATCAATAATAATTCGGCAATTTTATGCAATTTCAAAATTTCCAATGCGCACGTTTCAGCCAATACTGTCACACCCTTCGCAAACAGAGGATAGATTTCTTCGGCATCATTGGCGTCTTCGGCTTCAAACCATTTCAGTGAAGCAGACCAAAGGCTGGCAATAAAATCAAGAAATGAATTTTACTTCTTACCCACTGTTATCTGTATATCTCATTCGTTATCTTACTTTGTGATCTCCTCAAAATTAAGTTGTAACTCTATATCTTCAATGGATTGTTTAAGGTTCTCGTGCAATTCGTTGGCCTCATAATCCTCCGATTCAGGTTCTCCTTCCAAATCCTCCAGATCCATTAATTCTTTCACTTCATTTAATGTTTCCAAAAGTTCTTCCAACGCCTTCCCACTTACGGCATCCTTAAGTGTTTGGATTTTTAGCTGTGACTCTCTGGAGAGTATCTCTAGTGCCTCCAAGTGCACTAGACCACAGTTGTTTTCGAACAAAATTTCGAATCGCATTTGGGCTTTTAATTTTTCTATATTCAGCTCTTTCATGGACTGTTCCATTTGTTCAGTTTCTTTTTTGGCTTCTTTAAGAATCTGCAAAGTTTTGAAGAAAAAAAAATATTCCAATGATTTCCTTTCAAACGTTTCAAACTAAACGAAGAAATTTTTTAATTCATATTAGTTACATGTGAGAACTTCGATAGGAACTTATATAAAGCGGTGCGTGCATTCGTGTTTTTTTTTTTTTTTTTTTTTTTTGAAAAGTTTCAATGACATGAATTGCGGAAGCAATAAGGTGTCGAAAGAAGAAGGATATTGCGAACAAATTTAAATTAACTATTTTACATAATTAGAAGTTCTTTTGTTTTTTTCATTTGCAGTCAGCAAGAAATATATTCCAAAATGCAATAACTCTTATTTTGGCTTGATCTTTTAAAACGGAGAATGTAACTTGATTCTCCAATCCAAAACTTTACTTTTACGTCTCTAATATTCCACAGGATTGAAGTCTACTTTGTGCATCCAACGTGCTCAACTGCACGGACCCCATTCGGTCCACTACCTCAGCAAAGGTACACGTAATCCAACAGAAAGACGCCACAAAAATATGCCAACGAGTAAAACACAAAACAAAGGTCCTGGCTACTTACATAAAGTCATGTCGAAGAAACCTAAGGAGGTTAAAGACTACGAAAATGGAAAGTTATTGCAACGGTTTATAAACAAAATAATACGTGGCTATTGGTGTAACTTCGTATAGTGATAAAAATAAGAATGTTAAATGATATGTCGCGTATGCGAAGGATACGGGAACATTATCTCTACTAATTATTGCCGTAACAAGCTATCTTGGACGAGACCTGCTGATAAAGAATGATGTAATTGAAACATGTCTGATGAATGAAACTCGACGTACTAGGGCCGATTCACAATGAACGTATACGAGAGGATTCCACGTTATTCGATTGTTCTGTGTGAAGGGTTATGGTCATAACTAATGAACTGATTTAAGCTAAGTGTATTAAACCAACACTGGGAGAATGCTTGTCGTGCCATTATGATAGAGAAAAAATTGGCAAATGCAAAAGTTATTGTTACAAATATACTCCTTGCATGTGATATATTCTCCTCAAATACCCGGATGAGGTGGGAGTGAAAGGTTAGGACGAAGTAAAGGAAGTTGTCAATCATTCATTCCTATTTCGATCGGCAGTGATTTACTGAAAACCGCTTCTTATAATATACGCTCTTACCTCCGTTAAATTCGGCTTATCCTTCTCCAAGCCCAACTTCTTTATCTTATTCTTGAGCAGGGGATCATTTTCTTGTAACATAGTCATTGTTTTCTTGCCAATACCCTCCAAAGTATCAAGGCCGGTATTCAGAACTTTGCTACCCAATGAGGTTACATTATTGACTAGATTCAAACCGAAAACTGGTGCTAACTTTGTAGGCGTTAGCGATCTGTCCTCGCCGTCCGACTGCTCATTCGGTTTTATTTCATGCTGTTGTTGTGCCTTAACGCGTGCCTCTTCTGATGCATTAATGCGTGCCATTTCCTCGGGATCTGGAACACCAATGACTTTGTCCAAGCCATGTGTTACCGTTGACGACAGACCCGTTGCAGTACTCAAGACCGATGACATTACACCACCAAACAAACTTCCCCAGCCGCCGCCGACCGAGTGCTTTACCGATTCCTGCGGCGGTATCTCCGAGGAGATATTGTTATTTTCAGCATTTTGCGGTTTTCTTACAAACTGATCTACGTTATTATTTGCTGTGGGTTTCGATTTATTGTGTTCTTTTCCTGTTTCTTTGGCTGGGGGTTGCAACGTTTCAGTGGCCGTCATATTATCTTCTGCATCGCCCCAATCATCCCAGTTGTCGTCATCATCCAAATCCCAATCATTTTGATTGTTATCATCATTGGGGTTGCTCTTTTCGAGTTTAGTCGACATTTTTTGATGGATTCGATGGATTTTGATTTTTTGTGAAAAACTCAATTAGAATTGTTTTTATTTACGTGTCGAAATTCTTTTTTTGTAAAACAGCTGTCAAAATATTGCGAATAGCCAGGGTTGGTAAATGTGTATATTTCTCGGCAAAGTTGACGACTTTTTTACACGATTTTACTTTAGCGATTTTTATGAAACAAAACAAAATATATTTTAAAAAATATTTAATATCTAAAAAATATTTAATATTTAAAAAATATTTAAAATTTAAAAAATATTTAATATCTAAAAAATATTTAATATTTGAAAAATTTAAAAATATTTGAAAAATTTGCAATTTTAAAATATTTAATATTTAAAAAATATTTAAAATTTGAAAAATTTAAAAATATTTAAAAAATTTGCAATTTAAAAATATTTAATATTTGAAAAATTTAAAAATATTTAAAAAATTTGCAATTTTAAAATATTTAATATTTAAAAAATATTTAAAATTTAAAAAATATTTAAAATTTAAAAAATATTTAATATCTAAAAAATATTTAATATTTAAAAAATTTAAAAATATTTGAAAAATTTGCAATTTGAAAATATTTAATATTTAAAAAATATTTAAAATTTGAAAAATTTAAAAATATTTAAAAAATTTGCAATTTAAAAATATTTAAGATTTAAAAAATATTTAATATTTGAAAAATTTAAAAATATTTGAAAAATTTGCAATTTAAAAATATTTAATATTTAAAAAATATTTGAAATTTAAAAAATATTTAATATCTAAAAAATATTAAATATTTTGAAAAAAACTGAAAAAAAAAATTAAATCAAAATTATAAAAAATGTACTTGCCTGTTATCCTGTCCAAAAACAGTGATGGCTGCGTAGTCGTATGAAGTCTTCTTGGACGCAGGAAATCTTCTTTCCTGAAATGTCGGCCACAAATTTCAGGAAAGGCAGCTATTTTTGTTGTGGAAGGAATTCCAATTAATTCCTTCCATGTTTGTATATTTTGTTTTTTTATTAAGAAGAGCACTTCCACAACTTCTTACTATGCAGCGGTGTTTTTGTTGTTTCTGCATTTTTTTTTTGTATGTATGTATTTTTTATTATTTTATTTTATATTCTTTTTATATTTACACTTTTTACATATATACACTATACACTTTATATTTTATTATATTTACACTACACTAATAATTAATTATACTTACAAAACTTACTTATACTTACAACCGTACACTTGCTTCGATCTTTTCATTTGAACAAAATCATACTTTTGAATCATTCCAGTGAGTTCAAAAGTACCTGAAGATGGTTGTCCCGCTTCTACCAATGATAAAATTCAGCAGCGAATGCTGACATTGTGCTGCTGTCTTGCTCATACACATTATACTACATGTTTCAACGGAAAAAAATATTATTTACCGTTTCTTTTCTGTATTGCCATACCCATACAATTTGTAAGGTTTTTGGAAGTAGCAACTGCGGTTGCAAACTGTGCTGCCATTTTGTGTAACTATTTTTCAGTAGAGACAAAAAAAACTGATTATATTAATGTTAAAGGTATACAAAAAACACCATGTCATCGTAAAGATATCTTGTCAACTACATTAAAACACTGGATTTCTTTTGATTTCGTTAAGTATTTGTTGAAATATAACTAATGTTCGAGTTACTAAGCTTTTGTTGAAAATTCTTGGATTTGGTAGAGATATTTATTTATTTATTTATTAATTATAATACAAAGTAAATTTATATTATAATTTTGGGTAAACCGGGTGACAAAGATCATATGGCTTGATTTTTACAGCGACATCGAACCCACAACCCGCACCCGCAAGTAGAGATATTATTTCGACTTGTATCCGTTTAACTGAAAATACCGCGATCTAAACGTCTATATGCCGCATTGTATCAACTAAAAATAACTACATAATTAGTTACTCTGAAGACATGAAGTGTGACTACTTGACGAAAAAGTAGATAAAATAATGGGAGCATTTTAAAAAGTTTGATTAGTATGTATTATTTTTTTTTTCATAAAAAGTCAAAATGTTGAGTTAATACTCTTTTGCCTTTTGTTGAACAGGTGCGATATATGTTCGGAAACCATCATGAACTTCATGAATATGGCAAATTTTGGGATCGTAAGCACTTCCAGGGTTTCCTATTCGTCGCATATACTGTGAAATCATTTGTACATTTACAGAAAATATCTGTCACGATGTTAGGGCTAATTATATCTCCGGACGTTCGAGACCCGTAACTCGAAAAGTTTGGAATGAAGGGATTTTTTCTTTTTTTTCCTAATTCACCAGCTGCTGGGATAATATCAAAAAGATTATGGTATCGTGTATAGACCCTACTTGACATCTTATATCTGCGTACACATCCCATTATTTTTACATTAGCAGAAGAAATAAATACTGACTAATCACCGCCTAGAATAATTGACAATGTACGTATGATCCGCGATGCCAACATAGACTCACATCGATGTACGGAAAAATTACCAACTGCAACGAAAGCCGTTATAGCAATACACAGACAAACCTAGACGTTTCGCAGCTGCATACACAAATGGCTCCGATGATGATATTAATGCGCAATAACAACAAGCTACAGAAGTTAACAATGCAGTGGTGAACACAAAACTAATGCAAATTATTTAGCCTAGCCAATGTCAGTATTACACTCTCGCACTTTATAATAACAATAGATGTACTATTCTTTACAGTTTGTTTGGAATAAGTTTACTCCATACTTTATCCTCACTTTCTTATGAACGAGATGTGCCCCAATGCATTTATTGCCTTGTATCTAAATCTAAACTGACATCAAATTCTGGAGAAAAACATGCTTGGTACACCGCATAATAAGAACCCTCCACCGGCAGCCCATTATGTATCACATAATCTGCGGATTAAATAGGGACCATTTCAGGCATCACGCATGGCGTCTTCCGGATATAAGAACGCCGGTTTCCGTTAAAAAAAAATTGTTCGTTACAAATTGTCGAAACTAGGAGTGTTTTATTTTAATTCATTCATTCAATTATGGTTTCTAAATATGCAGATATATCTTAGAAAACGAAATTTGATGTTCAAAACCAAATATTTTGGTACGTAGATTTCACAACGACTGACCGAACAGTCCTAATTATTCGGAAGGCGATGGCATTTCAGACTGTCAAGATCCAAAGTACATTTCTTTTATTTCTCCCAAATTAGGAAATGCATACAATGTATCTTTCTTAATTTTAAAGATGCACAACTCAAAATTTATATTTTTTAGACGATTTAGTTATAGCTTTAGAATGTTTCAAAGATTAATACGTTGCTAGTGCATTTGTAAAAATAAATCCCATTAAGAGTTCTTCGGACAGCAAGCATCATAACATATGTACAAAAAACTCAATCCATCTCATAAGAAATAACTAAGAATGTTTTTTTTAGGGTTTTTTACTGTTTTTTTTCTATATTTTATTGTTTCTCATTTTAGTTAGCGATTTGTTTTTCTCTTTTTTTTTTTTGTTTAAGTTCAATTTTAAAACATTTATATTTTTTTTTGTTGTTTAAGATTATTTAAATTATTTTTGTTTTTTTTTTAATTTTTAAGAATTGTCTTGTGTGAGAGTTTGAAGTAAAAGTAAAATACATTTTGTAATTGAAATTGTATGAATCTGCATTCATTCATTTGCGTTTTTTTTTCTCGCTATGGATATTGTGGTGTTTGCAAGAAAATAATATTAATAATAAAATGTATTTTAATGAAAGTAGATTCAATAATTGTTTTTTGCAATATGTGTTGTTGGTTTGTATTATATTTTAGAAACTAATCATAAAAATAATGAAAAAAAGTTTTTTTTTTATTTTGTGTTTGTTTAAATAAAATATGTTTTCATATTTATATATATATTCTTGTAATATATGTATGTATTTCAAAAAGATTTTTGCTTATATTGTTTTTTGCTTTTGTTTTCTGTTTATTTCCTTTATTCTGATATTTATGGGATCAACTATTTGTTTTTATTTTCTATATATTCACTGCTGTGTTTTGTTTTTTCTTCTTTAAATTCTATGTTGGGGTTTATTTTCTTTATCCCCTCTGTGTTGTGTGAGCTTATTGGCCCCACCAGTCGGGACCACCAGCTGATGAATTACCTCCGTAACTACCGCCGTCATTACCGCCGTAGTTGCTGCCACCGTAGTAACCACCACCGCCGCCACCACCACCGCCTCCGTATGAGTTACCATTACTACGGTAGGAACCTCCTCCTTGATTTCCACCACCTGAGCGGTTGCTGCTGTTGCGATTTGCACCGCCACCACCGCCAGATTGTTGACGATAATCTCGAGATCCGAAGCCACCGCCATACCGTGAACCAGCACCGCCGCCACGGCGCTTGGTGCCGCCATGGGAACGCTCCGAAGCCATCATATCTTCCAAGAAGCTAGGCAGTTCTTGTTTTGTTTCAATCAAGAGTTCCACTAGATCACCGCATATATTGCGATTCTTGTCATTAAAGAACGAAGTGGCTACACCCAGATTTCCCATACGTCCGGTACGACCAATACGGTGTACATACTCCTCTACATCTGAGGGCAAATCGAAATTGATAACATGCTTTACATGGGGAATGTCTAAGCCACGAGCGGCTACAGCGGTAGCTACTAAAATTGGACAATCTCCAGAACGGAAACAACGTAAGGCCTCCTCACGCTCCTTCTGGGTACGATCACCGTGGATGCTAGTGACGGGATGATTACACTGATACAAGAATTCTTCCAAAGCATCGGCTCCCTTTTTCGTTTCCACAAATATCAAGGTTAGAGAATCTTTAGAATATTCAGCGCCTGCACGGATGGATTCTAACAAATCCAAGAGATATGAACGTTTGTCTTGTTCATTAACCCAGAGAATGGTTTGAGTGATATTCTCGGATGTGGAGCCAACACGGCCCACAGCCAAGAAAATGTAATTACTTAAGAAATCAGATGCTAATTCTTGAATTTGTTTGGGGAAAGTGGCAGAGAACATCAAGGTTTGACGTTGTCCTCTTGCTGGCATATTCGATTCTTCAACAATACGTCTGATTTGTGGTTCGAAACCCATGTCCAACATCCGATCGGCTTCGTCCAAGACCAAGAATCGAATGTTGTCTAAACATACTTTGCCTCTGGTGATCATATCTTCCAAACGGCCTGGTGTGGCCACAATCAAATGGCAGCCACGATCCAGTTCACGCATTTGTTCAGAAGTGTTATTACCGCCATACAATACAGCAGGGCGCATGCGAGAGCGATAGGCAAACTTTTTGGCCTCTTCGAATATCTGTGTTGCCAATTCACGAGTTGGTGCCAGCACCAAACCCAAGGGATACTGCTTACGGCGGTTATAGCCACGTGTGGACTGTGGCGCTTGCGGTATTCCATGCTCATACATCTGATTCAATATCGGCAATAAAAAGGCAGCCGTTTTGCCGGAACCGGTTTGGGCGCAAGCCATCAAATCGCGTCCGCTTATAATAATCGGAATCGCGTATTTTTGTACCGGTGTCGGTTTGTCATATCTTGCCATTTGTACATTATGGCGAATAATTTCGGTCAACTGCACATCTTCGAAGGATGTGATGTTGGTAGGGACACTTTTGCCCGTCGCTTCCACGGGTATATCCTCGTATTTGTCAAAATTGATGCCGGTATTACCGACGCCGAATAGCTCTGCTTCGAGTCGCTCATCGCGCGGTCCCAACTTGGTGTAATCAATATCGCCGCGGCGCTCATCGTTCCAGCGACCTCCATATTTGCGTTCACCGCCACCACCTCCGCCACCGTTAGCGCCTCCGCCGCTGACGACACTGACATTGTCACTGCCCTCCGCGTCCTCTGGACGGCGTTCGGGTTCTTGCCAACGACTGTTACGTGGCGGGTCATCACTCGAGTCATTGCGTCGATCAGTGCCTCCACTACCGCCGCCGCGACCGCCTCCTCGATAGTTATTGCCACCACCGTCCTCACGGCGATCGTAATTGCGATTGTTTTGAGATCTGCCTCCGCCGCGATTCCAGTCCTCTCCTCCACGTCTAGAGTCGTTATCACCTAAAAATGGAACAAAATTAAATATAACAATTTTTATATTTAAATGAGAACTAAAGTAAATTGTGGAAGATAAACATTACATCAGGGAAAAATTATAAGAAGTTGCAAACTTTTGGAAAATGTTGAAAACTATTGTGGAGGAACCGACCTGCGTCGGAAAAGAAATGGCTGTGATTTTTAACTGAATATGAGGATACTCACAAATACCGTTTAATTCTGACAATATATATCGGACTTTATTATGTAAAGTTGACATTTGCGCTATTTTTTTTTTAGCTTGAGCTAAAAATAATACACACAAACTATTTGATGTGGCAGAGAACATCAAGGTTTGACGTTGTCTTTCATAGTCATGACATTTTACAAATTTAAATTTATGGAATGTACACTATTTAAATTTAATGACCGCTCCACAAATTGGAATACAGTTTGACAACTCCGTTACTTTTTGAAGTTTACTCGTAGTTAATTGAGAATAAACACTGCAATTATTATCTTTTAATAGACTATGGTACATTTTTATGTCATTTAATTTGTCTTTAAATGACTCGTAACTATTGATCAAGTATTACTATATCAATGAAATAATAATAATGGATTATTACTGAAATAATATGTGGACTTTGCACCATCCCGGCCGAATGTTCAAGCCGACGATACCACTCTGAGCATGTCTTCATTAATTGTGTTTAATTTCGGTAAAAAAAAAATGGTTACACGGGAAATCTCCCAGTATTTCTGTTTGGCCGGTTAGAGTGATAATATTTTTTATGAATATATTTTTATTAACCCTGCACCGTCATCCTTCGTCAAAATGACGACGCGCAATTTTATTTTCGAGTTAACATGTGTTTTTATCGTTTGTTTTGACCTCATTTTTCGTATAGCGTTAGTCGTTTGCAAACTGTTGATGGGCCTAGACTTGATGGGCCTAAACTAAATAAAAAAATAGACTTAACATCGGTTCCAATTTTTGCTCACAATGCTATTTATAGCGTCTTGAAATAGGCCGTAGTCAAAATGACGAAGGATGACGTTAGTGTACAAAAAATAAGGATGACTTTCTAGGGTTAATGCCAATTTTCAACTAAACAAAAAGTAGGAGGTCCCTATCAATGCCTGAAGTTGATAATTATCAAATTACATAAAATAATGTTGTTATTATAAAATTCCAACGTCTAATTGCAAATAAAATTGGTTTAATCCAACTAAGAAATGTCGTTCAGCTTACCGTTATAATTATCCTCGTATCTTCCACCACCTCCACCACCACGACGTCCGCCGGAACCGAAGCTGCTAAAATCACCACTTTGACGATCACCACGTGAATTGAAATTGCGACCACCGCCTCCTCTGCGATAATCACCACCACGTTGTTGCTGATCGCGATCTCCGCCTCTATTTTCGTACTTGGATGGATTTCCTCCACCACCTCGGGATTCGTAACGGGAATCGCTTGTTGAATTTGAAGCTTTTGGTGCGAAGTTGCTTTCACCTCTCAATTGTGGTGGCACATAAACGTCGGCTTGACTTGAAGAAAGAGAATTTTTTGTTGTTATGGGGCTGCTGTTGTCAGCTCTGCCGCCATTCAAGTCCAGACCAGCAACCTATAAGCAAATATATACACATTATAATAATTGATAAGAAACCATAGCAAGAATGAAAACAAAGTATCGGTAATACATATGCGCATATTATTAAGAGGAGGGAATATACCCTCCTCCTAACATACACAATAATAGGCACTTTACTACTTTTGTTTTTTGTTGTATTCCATCAAAAACTTAGGGAGAAAGTTAGTAGACGAAAAACATTTCTCCACGGATGGCGACAACGGTTGTTATTGTTTTAACACAACAAAATTGTTGTAATTTTTAAGCTAACAACAATATAATTTTTGCTATCTCCAAAATGATTAAAAAGCGAAAAAGAACAAAGAAATTTCGTTTGTATTTATTTAATGAATGACTCAAGCATCATCATACAGCGGCAGTCTGCCTGCCCGCCTATGGCTACGCAGAATAAAAACAAAACAACAATTGTGATATTATTCAAGCAGAGAGTACATAATGGGAAGAGAGAGAATACGAAACCATTAGAAGACGACGAATGGAATGCGGCGTTGCGTTAAATTATCAGCGAGCATTCCACATAGCGTATTTGCACGCTAATTGATAATTCAACAAATTTTCGATTTTACTTCTTCGTTAAGTAGTAGTATCTCTTTCCACGTTGTTGTTTGGACCGACGTCATCGTCGTTTGCTCATGTAAAGCCTCGCTTTTTGCCGATCACACCGTGCCGTTTTCTGTGTTGTCAAGTGGAGGCAGTGGAGAGGTCGACTAAAATGCTGAGCTCCCGGAAATTTTTCACACGACGACAAAACACACTCTCTTCTCACGCAAACACATAGCCACACTATCTATGTATGTATGTAGATACGTATATACATATATGTGCGTATGTTCTAATTTTAAATATGCTCTTGGAATGAGTTGTGAATTGCTTTATTTTTAACAACCTCACTGCACAGCATCTATCTATACAGCTACCTGGTAACTACCTCCTCATGGAGGAGGCAGAGAGCGTGAGTGGGACGACGAAGATAATGCCAGTTGTTTTCCTTAATGTTGCTACATTGTGTGATGTGTGAGTGAGTGGTTGGTGTCAATAGCATCTCTACTGTCTGACGCCAAATGAATGACACACGCAGAGAACAATATCTAAACCACGTCCTACAGAACTCAGCGTATGAGGAGCACAGAGGAACGGACTGTACACATTAAATTTGGAACAAGTGCATACATAAATAAAATACAAAGCAGAATAAGAACTAAATCGTGTTTCCCCCCGCTTATGAAATGAGAGCATTGAAAGGAATCTGAGAAATGTCATTTCCGACTGCAAACAACGGGAAACTTCATTGCAATTATTGTTCCTGTTATTAAATACGAAACAGTTTATAAAATCCCTCACAAATTTTGGCTTAATAAAGTGAGTTTTATTTTGAGTGAAAAAAATTAATAAATAATTATTATTTTTTAGTTTTATTTTATTTCCTCAAAAATAATGGTTATAGGCTGAATTTCGTAATATTACTCAAAATTGATCATTACCATTGAAGAAAATCCTTGAAACTAATAATATAATATAATCATTAATAGTAATTTTTATAATAAAATGCAGAATGATTACGGTCACTGCAATAAAGCTTTCCGTTTAAAAATGTTTAGATATTTTTTGTCAGCACTGACATTGTTGTTGTAGAGTGAGAATTCTTGCAACGAGAATGAAAAATGCGTTTTGTTGTTTAGATTTGATTCGATAATGTGTTGCATACGATAATTTCTTCGCAGATGCCTGAGTGTTATGTTTGAGTTAATCCCCATTTTGATCCTATAGACATTCTGTATGTCCCTTTTCCCTATGGAAGATAATCCATTTTTCTCTTCCTGTGTTAAGGAATACAGCAGTAGTATTTGTCTTAGTTTTTATTCGGTATTACTAATACCGATAGGAACGTTGTGAACATAGTATGCCACATTTGCAACAGAAGATCCATTTCAACCACCTACGCAATAATACGTACGTCTCTTTCAAGTGACTATGACGGGTACACAATTCATTGTAAATTTAATGGGGAAGGACATTTGATACATCGAAACAATACCACTCTCTACCAAGCTGTTTAATATAAATACTTATTTCCATTAACATTCCATGATGGAACAGGCGGGGAACTTCTCTCGAATCAGTGAGCTGTGTACGATATAATTTGTATACTCAATGACTGGGACATACTGTTTAAATCCGGCTCCGAACGGTTAATGCTTTTCTAGAGAAGTTTTTTAGATTGCTCTCTTACTCGTAAAGTCACCAACATTTACGAGGTGGAAACAGCCGCCGAAAAATGTTTGATGGTCCTACCCGGTTTCGAACTCGGGTTCTTCTGTGTGATAGTCGCACACACTACCTACCACACCACGACCGCCCACATTCAATATACGGATGCAAAAAATTGTAGATACAACAGACAACATAACTCGTAATTGCACACTCGCATACGGAGATAATATTGATTTCACGGAGTAATTAGAAATCTGGATGCTGACGGCGCCCATGAGTTTTACGATTCTTGCTGTGATAGCTGTAATGGTGTACCATTGCACTGTGGACCAAGTTGCAATGCAACTCCACACTGAGTGGTTATGAACCGCATTAATAACAGTAACAACAATTCAACATCAACATTTGTGTACTGGACCCTGGTGTAGCAACACTCCCAAGGAAGCTTAATACAACAATACGATTCATTTAAATGCCACCAATTTACAGATAACCGCTTAGAGGTCGCTCAAGTATAACCTGTTTGTTGTGACTTTTAAAGGGAGAAAAACAATGAAAAGTAAGCAAACATTCCAATTGATGGCAGCATTTAAAACAAAGCCCTCAAATACATCGTTGGAACAAACAATTTCTGGTGAACAAAATGCACTGCCATTCGTGATTGAAGTTTATAGTTTCCCAAATATCTGGATAAAATTCGAAGTCACTATTTGTTTTTATGAAAAATTATTTAAATTTAAAAAAATTTTAATTTGTATAATATAAAGAACTTCCTTTTTAAAATGCATACATGCATAAATGTACGGAACGTCACGGCTGTTAACATTGAGTTTCGATTTTGCTTTCAAAACAATTCAATGTTTGCTTATAATATAAATAAACGTCATGCTATAAGATAATGAAAATAAATGTAACGAAAACAAAATTATAATGAAACCTCAATTGTTGGTGCAAGGTTATTTACATACATTCCGTAGCCAGCGGCGGAATTAAGAAGGCCCCCAAAGACGAATGAATGGGAAGGCCTTTTAAAAGATTCGTTCGTATAGAGGGAGAATGTTCGAAAGTCCATCCGTTCGCTTAAAAAGCCAATGAAAAAATGAACTTTTTTTATTTAAAAAGCACATTTTTCTCTTACGGACAGCAGTATGAAGCCTTTTTTAATATACCTCTTTGACTGCTGAAATAAGGCCTTTCAACACTTTTGTCGATAATATTTGGTGACTGCCAACGTATCTTCGTGTACTTTGCCTTCGATGGGCAGAGACATTTTTCACAACTGCAAATGTGTGCTTTATCCTCTTAAATCAGCACTGATTTACTGTCGACATTTCCTACAGTGTATTTCTCTAAGGCATTCGGAAGGCCTTGTTTCCGCCGCTACGTAATGTTCTATACACTTGTGTGACGTATATGTTAAAATGCAAGTACGACATAAGCTAACATATACATTTCATTGCAGCGAAATGTAAATTCAAAAAAGTGTATCTAAACAATTATTTGATAAAAATCCAATTTTATTCCAAACTTATTTTAATGGTTATGATGTACTTTTAAAATATAAATTCTTTGTAGATCATTTCCGGTCAAGAACCCACGCCCACCCACCAGCAATAGCTGGCGGAATGGTCATTAGAAATGATGATCTCAATTATGTCAGGCTGACATTTGCTAGCTAATGTATTAGTGAATATCTTACATTCAATAAAGCGTCAATTGTCTGAGTTCATTTCATTGGAGAATAAGTGCGACTTTTCTCACTTTTATTGAGTTGCTATAAAATATGGCCTACACATGAAGTAGTGAACAAGTATCTTATGTTCAAGATCATCATTCCACTGCCTCCACAATCAAGACCTAGAAGCATTTCTTCTATAAGAAGAGAAGTAACATTTTTTTGATCATTTAAAAAAAAATCTACTAGAAGGTAAACAACACACCAACACGCATAATAATGTGTTTGTATAGATTTTTTACAGATTTACGTATTTGTACTTTTTTGATTTATCCACATTTAAATCTGTGCCAGGGCCCGAGCATGTAATGCAATCTCAATCAAATAAAAATTTTAAAATGTATTAACGAATGTGCCTGTAAAGGAGTGCCTTGTCGGGTTAATATTAAACATACAATGGCCGCCTCATATAAAACTGAATATGTTAAGAAAACATTTCGGAATTTTCCCCAAAATATATTTTCCCCCTACTAAAGACACGACAACCCTTCTCTAACACACGGTACGGAAAATTTACATGTAATAAAAGCAGTGTTCAGTAAGCATAACCTCTAAATTTCAGTAATCCACAACAAAAAATACTCAAGCAATGAAGATCCCACACAAAATTCACTCAAAAACGAACGAGTACCCAACAAAAACAATCTAGCAATAAAAGAAGAAGTCACACAAGGAAAGAATAAACTCGTACATTACAGGAACGTGGTTACCAACTAATCTTTTCTTCTCAGCCACACATAACCTCTACAGAAAAAACATGCAAAAAGCGAATTCACGAAACAATCACAAACTAAACGAAGGAACGAGCACACACATACACGACAGCAAAAAAAAAGCCAATCTCATTTTTTCTTCGTTCTGTTTTTGGTGAGTGCCTAAAAACCGAGCACCGCCGAGGAAATGTTATGAAATCAATAATTCTAATTCTTTGTTTGCGGATTACACAGGATTTCTTTTTTTAGAACTAGAGAACTTATAAGAGTCCCTTATAATTTTGTCGGGTTGGAAGCTTTAGAATAATTACTCACTTGCTGCTCTAGACCTGTGCCATTTTGGTTAATAGCATTACTCATATTACTTTCCAATCAGTTTCTAATTTTTTCGGTGCTTTTCCGTTGAGGAAATTCTCGATGATTTTTTTTTATTATTATTTATTAGTCTTTTTTGTTAATGTTGTAGAAAATATGGATTTTTTTTAAAGATAATTATCTTATATTTTTCGTGGTGAAGCAAGAAAAAAAGTTATGTATCAATCACAAAGCAAATGAAAAAATTCCGTATATTCACACACACACACGATAGAAAAACTAATTCAATTCAATTGCGGTAGGTGAAAAAATTAAATGAATTTTTTCGTTGTTGTTGTTTAAGTTTCTTTTTTAATTAATTGTCAATGTTTTCGGAAATATTAAATATTTCTGTGTTATATTTTAGACACAAAAAATGTGTAGAAAACTACTTCTTTGTATTCTCTGATAATTTCTTCACTATACAACGAAGAAACGCGTGAAAAATGGTCGACAAAAGTATTTGACGAACGTACTCGTAAGTTCGTGTGTTCAAGAGTTGCCACAATTTAGAACTTGATGCTCGTGTTTAGAGTTGCCGGAATTTAGAAAATGCCTCCGTGATACAAAGGAAAATTATTCAAATCTGGCGATGAACATGATGTGTTCATGTACAGTGTTGCCAAGCAAAAACCAAGCGCAATTTCAATTTGCATAAACGAGCGAAATCCACCGGATTTCACATTCACGAGATTTCGCCTATTTCTGATAGATTTCGTAATCTCATTTGTGAAAGAACTAAAAAACGAATTTGTTCGTTTGATGTAAATCATTAATATTGGAAGCGTTATAAAATGATTTTCAGGCATTATTCAATTGCGGTTTTCTGATATATGTTAGAAAGCGACAAAGGGACACAATCACAAAAGAATACGCCCTCATCACTGATAAAAATCCATTTTATTGGGCTTCCAAGTTTGACAATTTGTTGCCATACAACGAATTTGTTCGTTCGTTATAAAGCGCCATAAAATGGGTTTCAGACCTTATTCAATCCCGGTTTTGATACATGTGTTAGATATCGAACATGATTAATATCAAATATCCGTTTTATTGCCCCTGCAATTTTGACAATTCGGAACGATCGAACAAATTCGTTTTATGGAAACCGGCAGTTAATGTTCATAATACGAAGATTCTAACCGCATTTGATGTGCAATTTTAACGCATAACTCGGGTCTATGTAAATGAGTAAGCTATCTCCACTTTGAAATCTATTTCTATTCTGAAGGTATAAACACATATTTCTAATGATTTTTATTTTTATTTTAAGCACCATTAGTTCTTACTGCCTGTTTCCATAAAACTAATTTGTTCGTACGTTACAAATAGTCAATGTTGGAAGAGTTATAAAATGGGTTTCAGACATCACTGAATTGTGATTTTCAGATATATTTTAGATATCAACATATGGAACACAATTTAAAACAAATAATACCTCATCACTGATAAAAATCCATTTCATTGGGCATTCAATTTTGACAATTTGCAACGAACGAACAAATTCGTTTTATGGAAACAGGCAGTTAATATGGTAAGAAGTGCATGATTTTTTAATATATTTATAAGATATTCGTTACATAAAAACCGCATTCTACATTACATACCACCAACAGTTTTTAAATTACATTTATATCATAAATAAAGAACTCAGGTCTATGTAAGTTAGTAAGCCGTCTGCTCTTTGTAGACTACCTACATTATTTAAAGTATAAACCCATATATTTACTGATTTTAGGTGTAATTACCACCATTAGTTCTTAATATCGTAAGAACTGCGTGATTTTATGAGATATTCAAAAAAAGAAGCGAACACCTAGGGAAAAAGTCATCGTATAAACGTTCGTGACTTTACGAAAGGGTTTCAAAAGAGAAACGAAATAAGTTTACAAGCTTTGTTCAAGTATTGAATCGGCATACTTCCTGGAATTCTAATTATCATATCATATATAAAATGAAGTAGTACTTACTCGAAACATTTGTACCGTGTTTTGACCGTAAATTAAACTGTTTATTATTTTTAAAGGGAAAAAAGAAAAAGCCGAAAATTGTTTGTGATGATGTATTTGGAATTTTTTATGAAAATTTAAAAAATACAATGTATTGTCTTTGACATTTGACGTAAAAGAATTCGACAACAATTTAAAATATGAACTCACAGTGGAAAAAATGCCCAAATATGGCAAAAATTTAAATCAAAGGATCCTACAATTTTTATAAAAGTGGATTTTTTTACTACATTTTTAATAAAACATATATTACTAATTTATTATGCACGAGTTATTTCTATATTTATTACATTTTCTTTCTCATGTTTTTCATTATTTTCGACATGTTTTTACCTTACCCTCTTACCTGTGAGGTAGTCGCATATAGTTTGCATCCGGAATTCGAACACCTGCCCCGTGAGTTATTCCCAGACACCATTATTTATAATTTGAATTCTCTTTCATTCTACATTATTATCCTTTTCACTACAATTCATTTAAATCCGTCATTATATTTCAAATGTCGTTATAATAAAATTTGCCTGCAGGATTAGAATTCAAGTCCGGTAGAAATAAATGAAATGGAACTTTGTCATGTCCACTACAAAAATACCAAAGTCGGTAGTTGGAACTTGAACTATATACTACCCCCACACCATTTTCACTTGAACCAAAAATATAGCTAGCGTTCGTTTCTTTCTCAGAAAGTTGTTCACTATCACAAATAATTTAATCATAGTACAAATTTAGCTTACAAGTCTTCTTTTAATTTTAGCTTAAATATATAAATTAAATTATACACAGATTCTGATATAAGAACATCACCTGGTCAGAAGTTTCCTAAATCGAACATAATCGTTTCTTACGTTAAATCATACATCGGATTTTTGATTTAAAGCTGAATAACCTACCGGAATCTCTTTGAGTTCCGACTTTAAACACAAAAATTCGCCACCAATACACATTATTGTAGCGGTGGTGGCATTCAGAAGCCACCAGGACATATTCGAGGGGAATGCACTGTTGTACCACCAGCAAATCAATAAATGGAATAGATGAAACGTGCAACTAAAACCAGGTGAAACAAATCAATTACAAAAATACGCCTATGATATTCCATTTGTTCACATACCTAAAATCCAAGCACAATTTCGCTCGCCTCACGATGCACCACAAAGCCAACGACGCCACAAAGGAATTTGTAACAAAAGCACATATAATCAGGCGACCACCCAAATCGGATACATGTATTTCCTGAGTAACAAAGATTGTTTTAAATGTATTGAATACAATTCGGAACAAATACACGACTTACATGATACTCAAATATGTTGTCCAATCTATAGTTGTCTCCGGCCAAAAGATTGGCCATACAGACTAATATGCCCAGCGTGAAGTAGACACAAAATTGCACCGAACAAATTTGTGTTACCAACAATATCGGGTCCCATTGTGTATTTCGAAAAGATCCGGATTTCATTTTCTTGTTTTTTTTATCACAATTACAGAATTTGCAATCGTATTCAAATAAATGAATTAATTTTGTGTATTATTGTTTTCACATTCATCATTCATTCACAGTGGATGATGACACATCAATAAAACAGCTGCTGCACAATACAGCCTACGATGTACATATCGCACCATAAATACGAAAGTGTCACAACTCAGAATTTTCCAAAACTGATTTTTTCCCATAAATTAATTCAGAGTACACATCTGTAAGTACAGCAAACATTTCATTCACATCACTATTCTACCTAGCGTTAGATTTTTGACCCTTATATATTTAGGGTGCGATTAGTTTGTAATAGCTACTGAAATATATTATTTCGCATTGGTTATTACAATGGATAAAATCTCAAGGGACTAGATTTACACAGTATGTTCATGTTATAGAATGAGTACAATTTACTCCATCCCAAATATTAACAACTTTAGGCCTGAAATGTCCACCATAACTTTATTTCCATATTTGCCTTTAAAATCGATTCATTTCGATGAAACCATGTATGATTGCATGATTTATTTTATCATTCACTATAACATGATAACACATTCCAAACAAACAGCTGTCTGTTTCGTAAAATGTCTTCTAATTTCTGGGTCAACGGTCTAGTAAAAACTCTCAAGGATCCAGCGACTCACGTTATCTCTTCGAATTTGGCTGTGGTTATTAACGATAAATATCCCAAAGCGAAACATCATTATCTGGTGTTGCCACTTGAGGAAATACCCTCAATATTTAATGTTAGTGGAAAAAGCTAAGATTTCGTAAATGGTTAAAATTAGTCAGTCCCCTGCAAAATGTCAAAAAGTGTACCTCCAATACCTACATTTAAGTGAGAATGGTCTTTCTAACTTCTGGTAGAAATGCCGTGGGCGTGATAAATACAATGTTTTAATAAATACCTCGGTTTAAGTATGTAAGTTTAGGCTTATTCAACGATAAACCGTTGTTGGACTTATCGCAAAGGCAAACATTTATTTATTCCACATAACCAGAGTTGAACTTTTCGAAGATTTTTTTTATTTTGACATTTTATCTGATATGTCCCAGATAGTGTTGGACTCGCTCCTAATTGCACCTATTTCTGTATGAAATTTCCTAAAGTTAGAGTACCCACACTTATGTATATGCAAATGTAGCGGATGCTCAAAAGTAGTTTTAATATTTTGATCGATGTTTTTCTTTTTCCCTCGTCTAAGGTCGATATCGAACTTATGATTCTTTTTAGGGAGTGGCATTATTTTTTCTTACACGTTTAAAGATATTTTTTTTACCTTTCTAGCTTAATGGAAATCACATCTCCCTATTACAAGAAATGCACTTATTGGCTTTAAACGTTATTGAAGTCAAACGGCAGAAAGTACAAAATTTCATGATCGGCTTTCACAATCAGCCTAGTATGCAACGTTTGCATTTGCATGTAATTTCCAAAGATTTTATCTCAGATTGTTTAAAAACAAAAAAACATTGGAATAGTTTTAATACCGACTTATTTTTAACATACGATGGTAAGATTGATGATGATGTACTTAATTTCTAAATAATTGACATATTTTTTTCAGATTTAATCTTACAACTGGAGGAAACAGATTGTGTTAAACGTTTGGACAGCGACAAAATTAAACATCTTAGCAGTACAGAATTAAAATGTAATCAATGTCTATATGTAGCTAAAAATATACCAAATCTAAAACAGCATTTATTGGCGCATTACGGAAATCAAGAAGAATAAAAATAATGACACGAAAAACATCGAGGAATTTACATACAAAGCGATTATATAGCATTTTTTTTAAAATCAATAAAACTAAAACGTATTTTTAAATTTTGATTACAATTATTATTGGAAAATAACTTCATTAAAGTATGGTGACATTAAAAAATTGTGACTAAAATGCAGGACATATGGGGAAATTATCTCAAACCAGTGAGCTGTGCACGATATAGTTTGTATATATATTAAGTAGATCTAGTTTCAGTGTTATTGGGTATGTCGTCTATAAAAATGTCACTGACAGCAGGTTGGTTAAAATATTCAAACGCAAAATCCCCAAAAAAACAAACAATCCTTTGTTTTTGCATTTAATTAGTTTATTCCATTATTTATTGAACACGATTTTATTCAAGTGACCGAATGAGCTGGCTTCGCAGTAGCTCATCCAGTCGACTCAATTTCCCAAGACCTTGGTGACGGGTTCTGTCCCTTTGTCAGGAATGACTTGCGTCACATTCGCCTTGAAGAACTGAATCATAAATGGATTCGCATTACATCGGTCCTTCACGGTACCCACCAAAATGTATAATTCGCGACTGTGAGATGGTCAATTGTCATCGCAAAGACGACTGATCACACGATTATAGAACTTGGGACGCATCCTCATAAATGCCCCACACTCTGTCTCTGAGGAAGCATTATTGTCGACGATCACGAGCTGATTTTTCAAAAAATAAATCATCGCTTTTTTAGTTTATTTTAAAGAGAAACTTTATTTTGTTTTTATGATTAAGACATCTATAATACATAAACTGAAAAGAAAACATTATTTTTAATTTAAAAATGTTCAGTACAACACAAAATTGTTTAATGAAATTGTGTAGTTAAGTGAATTTCACTTTTTCTAATATGTATGTTTTGTGGTTGGTTTTGTTCCTTTCCATAAAGTTTCTTCTATTATTTTTTTTAATATTTTAAGACAACAACAACAATAATACGTACTTTTAAATATTAATTGAACTAAATGAAATACATTTCGAAGATGGTATTTTTCTCTCAAAGATATACATCTTAATAAGTAAATTGGGGGGTCTTTTCTTAACTTAAAGCCGAAATATCATTAGTTTAGCTTTAAATATTTAACATGGAATTTGTTGTAGCAATTGAATCGTCTCCTATGTATTATTTGCTTTGGAATCTTAAATTTGATGTAGGCTTTGTTATAGTTTTTAATTTAAGATATTATTGCATTTTGTACAAACCAAACAAAAAATAGATTTTAAAACTTAATTGAGGGAAACGCAAGAATAAAAAGATAATGATTTAAAATAAAAAGAAAACATGAATACATTTTTGATGTTTGGCTAACAAATCATTCAATTCGGTATGATGCCTTTGCGTTTTGATCAAAACGTAAGAAAGCGTTTACTTCTTGTGATGATAGTTTTTGTGCATTTCAGGGTTAATGTTGTAGACATATTGCAAGATTTCTTGTATGACTGGTTCCTTGCGCGAGACAATAGCACGATTCATATCTTCTAGTTTTATGCGGGTATCTGCATCAATTTTTGCAGCTACGCCTTCACGGGAACCCATGTGCTGGAAAGACAAATTAGCACAAAATTAATATCATTTAATTTTTATTCATTATATAAATAGGTATGCATTAATTTGTTATTTATCATTTTTATCTGTGCTAAAAGGAAATTTTATATTGGTTAACGTATACATTTATAGAGTTTAAGCTCAGTTTAAACAAAACCTCAATTTATTCTACAATTTCTTACAACTGTGGAGGTAATTAAAATAACCATTCATCAGTTGTGAGTTTCTTAATAAAATAGAAGAATATTTCAGGGAATGTTAAGTAGATATTTTTAAATTAAAATCTTGTACGATAACGGCAACAGGGAAAACGACATTATCCAATATGGTTGACCAGTATTGTCTTTAAAGCGTTGAGTGGCTCATGTCAAATATATTTAATATTATGAGAAATTGGGTATTAATCAGTTCTAAGACGTATTTATATATATATACACATGTGTTTTATATTACACCTGTTGTGGCGTTCGATCTCAGCAACTGAACTAAACATACACTACTGATTTAGTCAGCTGACGCACCCACATAAATGCAAAGTAAAATTAATATGTACCTTATTAATAAACTATCGACAAACATAGGCCTGGAAAATGCAGGCGATAAATGCTGAAATTTGCCCACATTACATTACGAAAGCTGTATAAATGTGGAATTTCCAGCAGCGTTGACCGATTACAATGAGTACGGAATTGACAGACAACATTAACAATTAACCTTTTTTTAAACGTATCATTTCCACAAAGCCACCCATTATGAAATATGTTACAATGAACTGACTAAAACATTAATACATGAACATTAACTGCGCTTATGAGCAAAAAAAATAAGTTCTACGGTTAACAAAAAATATGGTTAGAATTCAAGTGCTCGTGCAATTTTCCCCACCGAGATAAAAATGTTATTACTTTTGCACATGTTAGTTACATTGCTCCCAATTACTCCACACCACCCAATAACAAAAATCTCTACACTACGGATATTTGGTAACATTGTACTGCCTCTCCACCCACATCCCCCCTCCAATCCTTATTCATGCACAGTTAACTTTCTGTTGATGTCTTTTTACCTTGGCTTCGAATTCCTTGAATTGGCGCTCCCTTTCTTGACGATATTTCTCAATTTCCTCGGTAGCTTCGTCCTTGGCTTGCTTCAATCTTCTTGCCTTGCCTGAAATTTATCAAAAAATTAATCAAAAATTAAATTTATTAGCTTTAACATTTTTTTTTCACATCACAAGCTTATCATGTGACCCCCTCTTCACAACACCAACACCATCATAATTGTTACTACTACAACTTCACTTTTTTCTTATTCGCATTTTTTGTAGGTAGTATTTTTATTGGCAACATGGATTCCTTACGTTTTCTTGCTTCTGCAACTTTTTCGGCAGCCTTCTTTTCAGCGGCCAACAATTGTTGGATACCTTGAGTTTGGCTAGTCATTTTTTAGTAATTACACTTGTAAACGGGAGTGGAAATAAAGATGCAAACTGCACTGTTCACAAGACAAGTAGATAAATACAAGTGACGACGTTTTTCTATGTGGACGGTGGACTGTGAAAAATGTCATATGACACTATTGATTAAAGGGAAGGTATGTGGATGGTGAGTCTCGTAGTGGATGGTGTTTTACCAACGGTGTGTTCAGATTGTAAATAAACAAATCGTACAAATGTCGGATGGACCTCTACGCAACAAACTTATCGTGCGATTTTGTAATATATTCAATTATAACCGGTGGACTGGACTTAAATTAGCAATTTATAATCATGAAATACACTTGTAACTACCAAACTGGAAACGGTAATCGAGATTATAATTTCCAATGTTAAGATAGCGTTAGTTTGTTTGACATATATAACTGTCAGTTCTCGAGACAATATCACACTCACTTTTTTCTTTTAACTTTTATACACGAAATAATTCCGTTCAAAAAAGTTTTTTCTGATTCCAAAACTAAATTGGGTTTTTTCGAATCCAGAAAATATAAAAACCTTTCTACGCGACTCAAAAACCTGTGCGCTGCGTATTTGCCCAAAGTTACGGTATATACAGAGGGCTTAATTCCAAAATGATTTTACACGACTGTTCGAAAAACTCAACATACACACACTGTGGTTATAAACAGGGTCATATTTGCTACCATCAGGCCGGCTAGCAACGAAAATTCCTTGAAATTAATTTCAGGCATCGCAATTGTTAACACTACGCCATTACAACCCTGTGTACTTACTTAACATAGCTCTATTCTGTGTTACCAATCTCAGATAATTTGAGTCCAATTTTGGGATTTGATTTTGTTTTTTAGGGCGGGCTATACGTCAACATTTTGTTGTAAATTTAATGGGAATACAATAGAATATGAGCTGACCATTTTAACAATGGTAACAGAAGATCTCATAAAAGGCTTTCCCACATGGAAGCCGATTTTTTAAGGAACTCTAAACTTTTGATGTAACATAGCGCAATCGACGACTAGTTCCGAACTTTTTAAATTCCTCAGCATATTGAAATGGTTTAAAATATGTTTTAAGGATTTCTGGGGATAATGAAATATAATTTGGGGATTCACTCTAAGAACAATGGCAATAAAACCCTCCTCATATTTTCCCAAAAGCAAGAATAATACAAGCGGCACAGTTAAATATTCCGTTGACGACAAATTTTCAAAAAAAAAATTCTTCTCTCATCTGAAGTCTATATGTAGAGAAGAACTCAAGTTTCAGTTACCTAGTGTGGAAACGGCATTAAGCTGGCGACCAACACACTTTATGTCGAAAGGAATAGATGAGGGTATGGTAGAGGTATTGCGCAAATGCAGTGAGGGATTTTCGGACGACCAAAGACTTTGCGCATTGGTGATGGACGAACTCAATATAACGCCCCCCAACACGCTGTGGAAAACACATCGAGTTTAAATATAATGTTCAGGCCATCATTTGCAATAGAAATTCAACTCCTTTGTACTGCTGCTCTTGTTTGTTTTATAAATTTTGTTTTTAGAAATGTATGTTACATCAATTCCCGATCAGGAGTTTAAATTGGAAATATAATTTGGGTGAAAGACCAGACGTCCCAAGTCGTTTGCGGAACATAACAAACAGTATTTATTTTAAAAAAAATAGGTAATTGTTTAAAAAAAAACATTATTTGCTTGATACCTTTTCGGTCCAAAAAGTACTTTTAAGAAAAAAATTTTGTACCAATTCATCAGTCAATTAATTTATCATCCCTGTCTCAGCCACCACGCCGGCGCCGCCATCGTCGTCATTGCTTCGGCTCGGTTCTCTGCGACAATTTTCGCACCTGCAGGTGAAGTACATTTTTAAGGGAAATAATAATAATGGACCAAACGAAGAAAAATAAAAAAGAGGCCAAGGATGAAAAAGCAAAGGATCAGAAATTAGAGGAACAGGTAGGCACAGAGAACGTAGCAGGATATAAATACACTCAACGTCGGAAACTGGGTCAGGTGGGCAACATTCATTCTACTCTTTTTTTTCTCCAAAGATCCTGAAAACATTGGATGAGGCCAAGACACCGGAAGATAAATTTCAACTGTTACTCAGTAAGTATGTGGAAAGTGAACGCACATTAAGACGTGCCAAGCAGGATTTGAAGGTACACGAAAAACAGCTAGAGACGGTTTTCCGAGAAAAGGAAAATCTGCAAAGGGAGTACAACAAAAACGTTCTAATGAGGTGAGTCAAAAGGATTCTATTTATAGTCTGTCACAACATACATTTGCTCCTCTTTTAACAGGGATAAATTGGAGGAAGTCTGTCGCGAACAACAGAAACTTATTAAATCGGTTAAAAATGAGAGCATGCAAAAGATCCGTGAAGAGGAAGAGCGCCGCAAAGAAAGCCAATCCCGATTCCAGACCTCTCTGAACGAAATCAATCAATCCCTGAGCAAGAACAATGATGAAAATAATAAATTACGTGATCACAATATTGAAATGACCAAGAAGTAAGTAATGTCACATACGAAAATAGTACCAGTGCTACGCACTATATGCCCATAGCCGGCACCACAATTGCGAAAGACCGAAATCGTGAAGAAAGTGAGGTTATTTCATGATTTAAAATGCTAGTAGATGTAGGGGAGGCGATGATCTGTACCAAAGGTGTTGTTTGTACGTGTGTATTTTTGAATTGTTGCTTGCTTCATTCCCTAGTGAACCGCATCCACATCATTTACCATGTGTTTCTTTAGTTTGGATTTGTTTTGGGATGCAAGAATATTTGTGTTCGATATAAATGACAGATGTACGGTGAGCGGGGAGGTAGAAATGAGTGAACATTTCAATGGGTTTGTTGTTGTTTATTCTATTCCTATTTTTAGCGAGAAACTTATATGTATATTCGGATTTGTTGTTGTATTTGACCAATTTTCTATGAATATATGGCGGCGCATATAATTAGGGAGGGACTCTGGAAAAGAAAATTAAATAAAAACTAGTATTAACGGTGTTAACTTCCTCGTCTATGAACATTAGGCTTTTATTTAATAATAACTATTTTTTTAATACAATTAAAACATTCCATGAATGAATACACGGGGAACATCCAGTCAACTGTGTATGCTATAATTTGAATACTCACTGACTAGAAACGAATGTGACTGAAAAACGTTTGGTGTTCTTTGAAGGATATGGATAGGTTTGTTGTGTTACAGTCACATCCTTTATTTCAAATTCAATAACTGGATCAATGAAATAATGAGATCGCTTACTAACCATATCTATATCGGCCATTTTTTAGTGACTTTAATGTCGATTTTGATGAGGCTGTTGTAATAAAAAATTAAACAATGAAAGTTTTTTAAACAAGCGGTCGTTGCCACTCCCATGCTCACCTACAGACTGATAGGACATATTCCATGACTTAGGGACATGGTATTCTTTATGTAATGATCCACAGTGGAGAAATGCCAATAAGCAACAGATCAGGTCTAAGATACTTACCGTAGCTAGATTATAAAAATTATTTTGGCCTGTTTTACCTGTATTTTATTTGCATTTTTCATGTCTGTTGTTTGTCCGCACAGCCCTTCTATGATCCACACATAATATAAAAATAAATCCTTCGGCGAAAAGAAGAAACAAGTCTTCTTGTATAACCCGAGGGTCTGCCAGTCCTTAATATATTGAACATTGTGTAGCTGGTCTTACACTATTCCATCTCTTAGGAGGCCTTTTAGGTCCAAACTTTAGTTTATTTTATTTAATTGTGATATCATTAACGATCCAATAGAAGTCACAACATACTCTTCTTTGAAATCTCATGAAAGAGTTCCAGCAGAACTGATTACAGGAATAGAGCAGAACTCTTTTAGAACTCCTCTAACACAGAAGGCATGTTAGGAAAATAAATTGAAGAAAACCTACAAAAACCCGCTGCTAGTAATCTTTGGAGGTCTTCCAGATCCAAAATTTAGTTTCTTTCATTGTATTGTGATATCATTAACTTCTCTTCTTACTGAAAGAAAGGAAGGGAAGTCACAGCACACTCTTCTCCGACATCTCATGAAAGGATTCCAGTAGAACTGATTACGGACGAAAATAATGATTTAATGTTGTCGTCATTTGATTTAATGTGAGATAGCCCGTTTCTCTTATTATCGGACGAATTACAATTTAACCACTTATTGTTCCCCTTGTTTAGACAAACAATATAAAAAGTTAAACATTAACAGAAAAAAGGAATCATTTACTTTTTTGTTATACTATACTATTGTATACTATTTTTTTTAGAAGTCAAGCAAAATGCAAGTGAAATTAGGTAAGGGACAGCCAGGGGAATTTTTAACACTTTGGTAGGCATTTTTTTTTTTGAAAAACAAATCAAATTTTGTAGAAAAAAAGTGTTACACATTTAAAATTTGGGAATTATCGTTAAACATGTATACATTTGGAAGCATATGCCCTCCAGTTGCGACAATTAAAAAAAGTTGGTCGTATTCAACCTTATCGTCAATAATTCATGGATTCTCAGTATCACAGAAACGCAAACTGTATTTCCTTACGAATAGGATCAGACAAATATGTTTCCAATTGTTTATTATATATTTCGTCCGGAAATGGTAGAGGATCGGGAGAGCATAAACATAGTTGGCTACCTTTGAGCATAAACATAGTTCACCAAGTTGAGCAGCAAAAATAAATGTATAATAACCAATTGCGTGGAATTTCGTCGATTTTGGACCGGCATATGGATTTATTTCTCAAATATATTCAACACCTACATTTTGGAGGTCATAAAAAACATTGGTGGATTGTCTAATGTTGTTCCTCGAAAGTTGAAACTTTGCTTAAATTGTTTGCTTAGCCCAAAAAAGTCTAGCAGAACTTTCTTGTTTTTGTGATCGTGAAATAATTGTTTGAATTCGTCGTATCGAATATACCACCTTATTCTTATTGCGATCAATGGAGTACGAGTGTTGCAGGGATTACGAAGGCAGACCTGGTTAGAAATCGATGCATTTTTATAAACGATGATAAGAAGATTTGGTCGAATGTTTATTTGTTCCCCGTAAAGCTAATCTGATTGAACTGAACATTTAGTTGAGTTTCCAATTAGCAGGCATGATTTTATTCTTCCATATTGTACAGACTATCTGATGCCTACACTCTATTACCTGATCTCCTCCGATTTGTCGTCTTTTCAGTTCCTGTTGTTAGTTCGTCGTTCGCAAGTTATTGTGTTCTATATGACAAAAATGTTTTTTTGGGAAATCCATGTTAAAGTTTAGTTCTTTATTGCAAAAAGTCAGTAAAGTATTGTATAGCACAAAGTCGATGTATAATATTTCGGAAACTATAAAGAATAAAAGCAAACTGATTACACAGATCGACAGATTTTTTGGTGTAGTTTTAGATGATAAGTTGACATTTGAATTACATATTAATAATGTTGTTGCCCATACAACCCTATCTCTTCGTCAGCTCTACACAACAAATTTAGTCATACCTCGCCATGTAAAAATTAAATTAGTACACGCCTTAGTTATGCCCAATATTTTGTACTGTCTAGAAATATTTTGTGGGACTACAAATAGGATTTTTAACAAAATTAGATTATGTATCAACCGAGTAGTTCGATACATTTTTTCTCTTAGACGGTTTGACCATGTTACCCCATATGTAAATCAATTCTTGGGTTGCTCCTTTCGTGATTTCGTAAATTATCGGTCTCTTCTGTTATTTTACAAAATTTATAAAAATCAAACTCCGGCTTTTCTTGTTGACTCATTTACATTTTGTCGTTCATCGCGTGCTAACCAACTAATCATTCCCAGAGCGGATGGTCATATGGATAAGTCCTTTCGAGTTAGAATAGCCAGATTGTTCAATTCACTCCCCGGTACATTGAAAATATTTTCACTGACTAATAATACATTCCGAAAAAAGCTTCTTCAATATTTTTCTTTAATTTAAATTTCGTAATCTATTTAAGAATTATTTGTTCATTCATTAGGGAACTGTAAAATTTGATTGTTTCATTCCTCATTTTCCAATACTGATTGATGTACGCTTTACTGATATTTTGAATTTGATATGTAAATTGCTTTTTTATATTTTATTTTGTATAGCTACTGTATTTTTATACGCATATTTTTAATTGTTTTTAAATTAACTGAGCAGTAGTATTCAACATGGAGTAGTTTTTATTGTAATTTGTTACAATTGGCCGTAAGGCTTTAAATTACAAAATCTGTGCAAAAAAAAAATTGACCCAAAAATCAGTCTTATCTCAATTTTTCCTATTTTGCGTTATAGAACAGTATAACTTACGAACGACGAGTTGTCATAGTATTTCCATTTCTTTCTTTCATGCATTGTTATAGTCATAGGCAGCGTATGATATGATCATAGCTTCGTGGGAGAATTTAACCTCCTTTTTATTCTGTTGGTCTTTTCTAGCCGCTTTTAGAAACGAAATTGTTTTTCGCAGGTATGAACATTTAAATGGTATGATTCGTATAATTGTGGTCGTTTATGGTGCAGTAGTTAGTGTGTAAACAACCGGGTTCGTATCTATTTAACCTATTTTGCCTCTTATTTTATGTCAGACTCAAATTCTTGGCCGAACAATATCAGGCACGTGAACAACAATTGGAAAAACTCAACGAACAAGTTATGCTCGAGTCCCAGCTGCATCAAGCCAAGCAAAGCAAACTTCAAGTGGAGTCAGCCATGGAAAAAGAGATCCTTATCAAGTATGTAGTAAAAACAATTCGAATTATAAATCAATTTAAACATTTATATTCCATTTACCTTACCCTCACACAGAGAGAAACAAATTGCCTTGGAGAAATTGTTGAACACTCAGAAAATGCTGAAGGAAATCAGTGAACGTGAAAAGGATTTAAAGGAACAGTTGAATATATACACTGCCAAATATGATGACTTCCAAAATTCTTTGCAAAAGTCCAATGATATTTTTGCTACTTATAAAACCGAATTGGAAAAGGTAAAGTTGTCCACAAAATTATAAATAAATTTTAAATCGCAATCACCTTTATCCTTTAGATGTCGAAAAATTCACGTAAATTGGAAAAAGAGTCTGTGGAATGGAAACGTAAATGGGAAAAGAGTAATGCCACCCTAATTGAGTTGGCCACAGAGAAAAAAGAACGTGACGATCATGCCGTTCGTTGTAATAGACAAGTGGATCAGCTGCAAAAGCTACTGAGAGCTTTACAGAATGAACGCAGTCACTTGTACAAAGTGATTAAAGAAAGCAATGTTGAAGTGCCTCCATTGCCCGCTCTTCCCCCAGAGCCCGAGCACCTGCAAACCAAACCCATTACCAGTGTAGCGGATAAGGATAAAATGGAAATTATGTCAAAAAATTGTGCCGAACTTAAGCAAACTTTGGCCAATTTACAAAATCAAATGAAAATTTTAAATTTGAAGGGTGCCGAAGCTGAAGAACAATGCAAACAGTTGCAGAATCAAGAGGAGTCTATCAAGAAGAAGCAAAAGAAGAAACCAAAGGCCAAAAAGAACAGTCAGAACCAAAATGCCAATAATAATAAAGAGTCTTCACCTGTCATCTCCGAGGATACGGTTAGTGTTAAGGAAGAAGTAGCTGTTGAGGCAAACGGTACAGTGAATGGTGATGATGCAACACCACCAAACACTGCAAAAGATGAATCGATTGCAACATCAACGGCTATTCCTGAAAATGGTCAAGCTGATGGAACAGCTGAAGATAAAGAAAACGCGGCAGAAGTGAAGGAAATACCTGCAGAAGCAAACGAAGTCCCTGACGTCAAAGAAGTCTCTGCCGAGCTTGTGTCAGCTTCAAATTAAAGACTTTACGTGCTCTTTCTCCTTCTATACACATATTATACTGTTCCTCTCTCATCTCTATAATTGTTCCAAAGTAACACTTGCTTCTTTTTTTACAAAATTTGTGGTATTGCGCGGACAAACTCTGTGTTACTTTGGTCATTCTCCGTTCATTAATTATGAAATGTAATTCCCAACTCAATCACATCCGACATTACATCAAGCTCTTCATTGTTACAAGAGCTTTAAATCAGTTATTAATAAACATTTACTTTCATTCATGATAATGGGACTTTATTTTCAACATTTCGTTTATTTTCATTTATTTTTTAAGTTTATTTATAAACCAACATTTATTTTTGTGTATTTTTTGTAGTTTTTTTTTATTATAACATTTATTAAATATAATAAATGACGTCTTATTTGTTAAAAAAAACTGATTGAAAATATGTATTTTTTACAGTAAAATGAGACGATGTTATAGTCTACAGTCAAGAGATGTTTGTCATTTATCTTAGGGAAAAAGTCTAGTGTATAGTCAAGTCATTTCTTATAAAACAAATCATCACAGTTAGGGACATAACCTCTTGGTGGTATCGGATTGAACTCGCAAACTGATTGTTTATGGAAGGTCGTTCTTAGTGAACGTGATTTCTACATCACCGTTCTTTTAAGCAGTGGCCGTGATCAAAAATATATTTAAAATTCTATTTAATACGAAACATGGTGAAAGAAATAACCAATAATCTCAATTGGGCCAGAAACCCAAATTAGTTTTATGGAAACCGGCAGCTAGTTTGTTAAGTTCTCTGTAATATGACACAAATTTGCACTAAAATGTGGGTGCGCAATCAATTGGTTGCTCAAATATTTGGTGGCTCAAACATTTGATTGCGCACACATTTGATTGTGCTACACATAGAAATATTCAGGTGTGTGCTGAACTTCAGTTTGTTGCCGAGGTGATTATCGTTCACAAATCCTTTTAGTATTAATATTAGTTGTAGTTGTAGTTTTTGTTGTAGATGTAGTTGTTGTTGTAGATGTAGTTGTAGCTTTTGAACCTCCAATTATGAGCAGACCCATTTTCTGAATCCAATTTCTCTTTGTTTTTTTTTTTGGCCAAAATATTTTTTTCCTAATTTCCAAATCGTTTAAACTTGGATGTATTCTGCATTCAAAATGATGCAAATTTAACCACATGAAGTTTATAAAATATCCGCCATAACAGATTAATTGGCCAAAAAATACATTTGGTGAGTTCACCATCGGATATACAATAACTCCTGTGAAAGCGATCGTAGCATGCAAGTCTCAGTGGGTTAATAATAATACTAAAGTCTATATACTGTAGATGTAGTTGTAGATGTTGTTGTAGTTGTAGATGTAGTTGTAGCTTTTGAACCTCCAATTATCAGCCGACCCATTTTCTGAATCCAATTTCTCCCTAACTTTTTGTCCACTCTAAAAAAGGGAAACAGCGTCTTACTAAGATTAAGGTCCGCTATGCATGAGTAAAATTTAAACGAAATCTATTTTTTCAAAAAAATATAAAATTTTGATGGGTTAACCCCTTTGTTTTTTTTTTGGCCAAAATATTTTTTTCCTAATTTCCAAATCGTTTAAACTTGGATGTATTCTGCATTCAAAATGATGCAAAGGGAAACAGCGTCTTACTAAGATAAAGGTCCTGATTCCCTTTTTTAGATTTGGACAAATAGTTTGGGAGAAATTGGATTCAGAAAATGCGTCTGCTCATAATTGGAGGTTCAAAAGTTACAACTACAAATACAACTACATCTACAATTACAACTACAACTACTAGTACATCTACAATTACAACTACATCTAGAATTAAAGTTACAACTGCAACTACAAGTACATCTACAACTACATCTACAATTATAATTAAAACTACAACTACATCTACAACAACAACTACACCTACATCTACAATTACAATAATCGTTCACAAAATCCTTTTAGTATTAGTTGTAGTTGTTGTAGCTGTTGTAGTAGATGTAGCTGTAGTTGTTGTAGATGTAGTTGTAGTTTTAATTACAATGGTAGATGTAGTTGTAGATGTTGTAGTTTTAGCTTTTGAACCTCCAATTATGAGCAGACCCATTTTCTGAATCCAATTTCTCCCAAACTATTTGTCAAATCTAAAAAAGGGAAACAGCGTCTCACTAAGATTAAGGTCCTGATTCCCTTTTTTAGATTGGACAAATAGTTTGGGAGAAATTGGATTCAGAAAATGCGATCGCTTTCACAGGAGTTATTGTGTGTCCGATGGTGCACTCTCAGAATGTATATTTTGACCATTTCTCGGCAATGAATAATGTTATATGACTTATATTTGATTATAGTTGCATCATTTTGAAGGTAGAATATATCCAAGATCAAAAGATTGAGGAATTCGAAAAAAAATATTTTGGCCAAAAAAAAAACAAAGGGGTTAACCCATCAAAATTTTAAATTTTTTTGAAAAAAAATAGATTTCGTTTAAATTTTACTCATACATAGCGGACCTTAATCTTAGTAAGTCGCTGTTTCCCTTTTTTAGATTGGACAAATAGTTTGGGAGAAATTGGATTCAGAAAATGGGGTTTTCTCCAAATTCGAAAATCCCTTGAAAATATTTGGTCTGTTTTTCAGCAACGGAATAAAGTATCGAACCAAATTAAAGCTAGACTTCAGGACTGTTATAAACATATTAATTGGAGGTTCAAAAGCTACAACTGCAACTACAACAACAAATACATCTACAACAAAAACTACATCTACAACAACAACTACAATAAGAACTACATCTACAGCTACAACAACAACTACATCTAATACTACAGCTACAACTAATACTAATATTAATACTCAAACATTTGGTTGCACAAACATTTGGATTCATAATAAATACTGTGAAAATTATCGCAGCATAGAACTCTCAGAGATTGACAGTTGGTTGCACAAACATTTCTTTACGGAAACATTTGGTTGCGCAAATGGTTATGAGCTGGGTCAAAATATTTAATACCGATGTCAGAAAGTATTTTTACTCGAAAACGTTTAAGTCTTTTCTACCTTGATAGTAGGATTGATTGAGAAAACTACATTGTTTGTTGTATTTTTTAGGGCTTGAAAAATATGAAATGAACAAAGAATGACTAAAACGTTTAGGAAAAGTTGTACTGCTCTGGAATAGGTAAAACCCGTCTGGAACCGATTTTTAAAAAAAATCGTGTCATATTATAGATAACATAACAAACTTTGACTTACCATTTAACGTGACATTTTATTTTGAAAGCACGTTTACAAAGGAATCTTTCGCATCTTTGTTGTTAAAAAATCCGTTGATAATTAACTGAGTGCAGTAAGTCAAAGCAGAATGAGTCGATTTTGATGTTCGAGTTTTAATTAGATGTATATAAATCATAAGTTTTGTAATTTTTTTTTGCTCGTTTAGCTAACATATCACATTTTTGAGAAGGTTTACATAAAAAAGGTTAGGTTAGGTTAGGTTAGGTTGAGAAGAGGAGGCGGTTTTTCTCCGCCTCATGTCCTTAGACATACACCTAAGCCAGTATTCGGCTTGTTGTGCGCTCTAAACTGTGCATGGAAAGGTATTGAGAAGTTATTTTAAGAACTCTGTACTATTGACATAATCTTTAATTGTTTTCCAGTCTGCGCCCCTGAGATGGGTCAAGTCTGTTAAAGTGTCATTTCCCAAGAAACGGGATCTATTGTTTGCGAACGCTGGGCAGTGACAGAGGAAATGCTCCAAAGTTTCGTCATCCTCCCCGCATGCCCTACATACGCTATTGTCTACAACTCCTATTTTGTGTAGATGCGATTGTAAGCCTATGTGCCCTGTTAGAATGCCCATGATCTTACTAGTTTCTGTTTTGCTCAGTTTCAGCAATGTTTTGGTTTTATCCTCGTTTGGTTCACCCCACAAGATTCTTGTCGTTTTCCCAATAGTTTCACTATTCCATAGTGTGATATGGGCGTCTGCCGCCCATCTTTTTAGCTCAGAACGCGTAGCTCCAAATGGTTTCGCGTTCTCTAAATTTATTGTTTGCAACTCCCTGGCTCGTTGAGCCAAGGTATTGGCTTTCTCGTTTCCTCTTACCCCGTGATGACCAGGCACCCATATGAGGCGTATTGTGCCATGTCTGGAGTAAGAGTTAATAGCCATTTTACAATCTAAAACTGTTCTTGATTTAACCTTTTTAGTCGTTATTGCCTTGATAGCCAATTGGCTATCTGTAAAGATATTTACGTTTGTTGGTCTTGTGTTAGCGCTAAACCAGATCACACACTCTGTAATTGCTCGGATTTCCGCCTGTAGGACCGTGTTATGGTCTGGTAGGCGGAATAAAAGTTCGGTTTCCGGTTCTTCGATATAAAGTCCCAGCCCCGTCCTTTCCCCTAGTTTCGAACCATCTGTATAACCGCAGTTTCCAGTTGGTGTCTGCGCTAGGGTTCCATCAATCCAAGATTGTCTGTCTGGTATTAGGGTCTCACACTCAACAACTATTGACGTTTCGGGTATTCTATCGGGTACTGATGTTATGTCAGTTAAATTCCCTTCCACTACCTCAACTATTTTTTGATAAAAAACATAAACATAAAAAAAGTATCATAACTTTTAAAAGTTCAATAAAAAAGTACAAAAAAACTAATGATGCTTTGAAAGATGGTAAAATTTAAAACATAGAGACTTTATTGTTGATAAATTATTCTGAAGGTTAAGACCTTTTTTCCCGTCTGTGTTTCAGTTTATTTTGTCTAAATCCTCTCATTTTTATTTTTCGTACACAAATGTCTCCGTTGCTAAGATTTTCAGACAGTGTGGACAATTTTAGATTCAGAGACACATTTTGTAATAAAAGATTTCCACAAGGAAGAGTCTGTTGTGGTTTTCGAATTAATGGCGGTTTTCTTTAAGAAATGTCTTGTGTGCAAATTGTGGTGGCGTGCAGAAGGCGTCGCGTTAAGTACCTCTGCAATGACGACAGTTTTGAACTTGAAACTGTGAATTCCATTAGCGTACCACCTGGAGTGTCAACGGATGGAACAACTACTGGAAGCTCAACAGTTGATTGTTGGTTAAAAATGTTTGTACTACGTTGGTATGCATGAGTAAATATCCCAACGTGCATTTAATGGTTTTTGTAATTATACGCTTGTGGCGAATGGCAGCTCAGTAACATTTTGGGGAACGGTATGCAATTCTGCTAAAGTATTCATGAGAATTGCCGCCTAAACGTATGATAAACAATTAAATGAATAGCACGCATACGTTGTGTGTATATGGACGCACACACTCTCATACAGGTGTACAACAACAGACACCTGTCACAACAGCCGAAAGCAATTACGAGCGGAGCGAATATCCACACATACAGAGCGGCTAAAAAGATTCCAATTTCAAATTTCCATTTCGAAACGAAAATTCTTGCAAATTGTGTTGGTAACGACAATTTCCGTTTGAAATCCAAAGAGAGCGGAAGAGGAAACAGAGCTTTTCATTCATGGACAACAACAGCAATAAGGGCCATAAGGGTGAAGCCAAATGGCTGAAAGAGAGAGGGAGCACACGAGAGAGAGAGAGAGAGAGGCGGAGAAAGAGCCATTGAGAGTAGTGGTAATGCCAATGACAAGTGACGAAACCAAAGAGAAAGAATTCTTGTTTCGAAACTGTAAATTAACGTATTTTCCCTCCATAACTGGTGAGCAATTAAAAGTTGGGCCCTTAAAAACGGGTACTCGTAAAAGCCTAAAGGATAGCTAGATGATAATGGTTACATTTAAGTTGATGATGTTGATGGGAACGAGGACTTTGGTTTGGTTCGAATGTTTAGCTTTTCTGCTCGAACGTAAATGGTACCATTTGCCGTAAAAGCTCTTGAGAGCATTTAAAACTCAAGTAAACTAACTGTAAAATGGCAAACAAGTGGTAAAACGCTAAATACAACGAAGGACAGACATAGAGAGCATATACAGACATACATATGTACAGGCAGAGTAAGATAACAGGGATGGAAGGGTGTCTGGACATAATATGAAAAAGGAAAACACATTAGAAATGGTACTGACGTCGACTTTTACGGGAATTTGTTTATAAAAAGGCTCAAATGTAAAGTGAAAATTGTTGGCAAATACCAGTATTAGTTCGTAAAAATCTATTCAATCCACTGTGAAATAATATCAAAATTTCGCATGAGATTATTTGATCAAAGATTAATGTTGGCGTCGATTTGAAAACGCTACACTTTTCCACATGGTCTTAGTTAATTGTTCTGGTAATTTAACGAATCCCACGTTCAAATTCCACTAAAAAGATCGACAATGTTTTCCACAGTCAGTTTCACCTCGTAAATACCAGCGACTTTACCAATTGTTCATGAAAAGCGTTGTCATGTCGATGTTCGAATTAAAGGGGGAATAACTAGGACTCTTTCATGATGAGACGTTTTTGAATAACACTTTAATGATGTTTCTTAAATCATATCATCTTTTATAAAGAAAAGATATTTCCCTCCTGTTTTAAGTTGACACACTCATAGTTGTCACTCACTTAGGCACTTGGTTATCACCCGGATTCGCTCATCTCTGTTGGCAACACCAACAATTGTTTGAGAGGGTGGCATGCGTTGCTGGGGGTTTCGTTGAAAAAGCAGAAGGATGAAAACAACAACAATACAACCCTACGCCAAAAGCAGCATATGAAATGGAAAATAGGGAGCTCTGGGAGAGCTTTGCCGAAAGAAGTTTGTTGTAACACAAATCAGTTGTAGACATTACGCGAGTGTTAAATGTTGTGTGTGTGGCGCGGTCGTGTCGCGGACATTTTTGTTTACAGATTTCTATAATAATAATGTTGTGTTGAAGGCAAAGACAAGGAGTAGCAGCCGCAGTGCAAGAAGAAGGGATATTGTTGCTGCCGAAACGAAAGTAAAAGAAAAAACAAAGCACACATACTCTCGCAGAGAGAAACATCATCGGCCAACCAACCAGCCAGCCAGCAGCTGATGATGGTGATGATAATACAACAACAACAAAAAGAAATACCACAGATATCCAGGATAGGATAAATTCTGTTTGAAATAAAGTACGAAAAAAAGGAAAAGATACACATAACGTGCGCAGATTTTTGGTTTCGTTTGGTCGCTATTTTTGTGTGTGTCGGTTGTTGGAAAAAAAGAAGTGCAGAAAGATTTGTGAAAAAAATGATTTTTATAAATAAATTTAAAAATAAACCTCAGCATTGAAAACCGAAAAATATTTGAAAAAAATAAGAAGAAAAAAAAACGGGGAAATATGTTGCTTGAAGGCGTTTTGGTATAGTGTGAAGGGAGTGTTGAGTGTGTGTAGCTCATGAAGGTCCCCATCCGCCACAAATTGTCTGTGGGAAAGTATAAAGCGAAAGTGAATCGAGTTGGAATCGAAATTGAAACGAGCCCAGTTGCGGGAGTCCTTACTTAACCGCGTCTCAACACCATATTAACCGAAATACAAATCAACAGCAAAATTGCAAATAAATTAATTATAAATGAAACTGAAATAACAACAATAACAGCACAACTAATACAAATCGAAATTAAACACGCAAACCTTATCGATAACACCCCCTTCCTCCCCCCCCTCCACCCCTACAAACATCAAACCAAACAAGGGAAAACCCAGAGAAAATAAAGGAAACGGACAACGCGTACAGAAATCCCCATGCTGCCCATAAAACGCTAATAACAACAACAGCGTTCATTTAAAAAGGAATTTAACTTACAACACAGTGAGAGAGCGAAAATTAAAACGGAAAAACTAAAATACACAGATGGTATAATTTCAAAAAAAGAAAACAATCTTTTTATAAACAGTCGAAAAAAGAAAACTTTATAGGGAAACCCGAAAAAACAACATAATTCCCAAAAAAAAAACCGTTAAGAAACCAAACTTATTCGAACTCACACTCTAACTTGTTCTCTGCTCTGCTCACCCGCCATTCCCTCTTGTCACTCTGCTCTCAGTGTGTCACCACACTCCAACGCTCACTCACTGGTTTTTGTTGGAGTGGTAAATATAAAATAAAGCCCAACAAATGAATGATTGTGTATGAACGAACGGAACGAACATTGAAAAACGGAAATCTATCCCAAAAAGGAAGTGAGAACCGACAACATACAACAACTCAGCACCCGAGACAGGCACACACACATACGCGCATACACATCCTCATCGCACAGTCACATTGATACTCAGCAGCGTAGACTAGTTTGTTTCATTTCAATTCACACTGAATGGAGGGAGCTGGCATTTATTCGCACATATTCATGTGTGTGTGTGTGTGCGTCAGTTTGACATTTCTCCTCGCCAGAGGTTTTTGGTAAATATGTTGTTGTGTATTTAACATTTTATTTCACATACAACGAAGACTACGAATCAAATTTAAGCAGCCAGCAGCATCATTGATAGTTGCCTGTGTCTGTGCCGCGTTACGGTTTGCTGTGAACGTTCATGTCTTGTGTGTGTTTTTTTTCTATTCGTTTGTATGGAGAGGAGATATAAACCATTTACACTGTGCACCGCGTTACTGAGTGCCTGTCCTCAGTCGGTCATACACAACGTCAGTGAGTTGTGTATTTTCACAATACCACTACACTCTTATTTTTATTAAGGTATGTATGGGTATGTATTTGTATGTACGAGCAAAAGTTGTTATGTTTTTTTTTGATCACAATTTAGCCGTTTTCTCTCTGTTTTGAAATACCATTTCAATTTAGACTTTTAATTGAATGATGAACAGATATATTTGATAAAAGCCAACTATGTACAACAATTTGTTTAGTTTCGTTGACTTTTAATTGATAGAGGATTCGTGGGCAATTAAAACGGGGGTATATTTTTGAATTGCATTGCAATCCTTGTATTTTAGAATCAAGATTGTCGCCTTGATCTATGTTTTCCTGATTTAGTGTTGATTAAATTAATCGCAAGGATTTGTCAAAGAAGTAGTGTTTTTGTTTTAATAGGCGCAGTTTTGTAGGATTTCCAGTCAAGAGTCAAAAAATGAGAAATGGATATCATATATTTTTTGTTTGTTAAATAAGGGACGTATTCAACTGACGATTCATCTGTCCGTTCCATGTTTTTTTGTTTGAAACTGTCATGAAAACAACCGATTCCTAGGATCCAATGAATATGGAATTTATTGTTTTTATTGAATATTGAGAACAATTTTGCATTTTTATTTACCACGGTAGATTGAATTTGAAAATTTGGTGTTAAACCAAAATAAATTCAACATACAGGGTTTTCTAACAAAAGGTGTTATTTTGGTATTAAAAAAAAAAGTTTTTTTTTTAGATAATGCCGTTAATAATTAGCTAAATGGCCATCACGATCATGCTTACAGGACCATATCCTTTCCATGAAATTTTCCATAACCAAATCGCAAAGTGGCTGCCCTATGTCCTCGATAGCCTCACGAATTCTATCTTTGAGGTATTGAATCGATGCTGGGCTGTTGGCGTAGAACTTATCTTTCACGTGGCCCCAAAGGAAGAAGTCGCATGGTTAAATCACAAAACCTCGGTGGCCAATTGTAATCACCTCTAGGTCCGGAATTTTTTTCCCGTAAAAGAGCAATGCTTTCGCTGCTTATGTAGCACGTAGCGCCGTCTTGTTGAAAGTAAACCTTGCCCAGATCAATATCATCCAACTCCGATCATAAGAAATCATTAGTCATCTCTCGATAGCGCAATTCATTCACCGTAACTGCTGATCCTCCCTCATTTTCGAAAAATTAAGGTCCAATGACCCCGCCGTACCATAAACCGCACCAAACAGTCACACGATGAGGGTGGAGAGGCTTCTCAACAGTAACTCGTGGGTTTTCCGAGCCCCAGATGCGACCATTTTGCTTGTTGACGTAGTCAAGATGATTTTTCGATGGAATTCCGGATCATTTTCATGCATTTCAAGGACCCAATCAGCAATGACACGACGTTGTTGATGATCGGCCGGCTTGAGTTATTGTGTTAACTGAACTTTATAAGCCTTAAGACCCAAGTCTTTATGCAAAATACGGTGTAATGACTTTTGTGGAATGCCCAATTCCAAAGAACGACTAGGAATGGCCAAGCCTGGGTTTTCTTCAACACTTTGGGCTACAGCAGCAATATTCTCAGTTGTTCTTGAGCGACGTGCACGGGTTTTATTCTTCACATCACTAACTTGTCGCAACAGCTCGAATTTGTCCACCAATTTCTGTATTGCGACCCCAAAAATGCTTTAGTTTTGCGAACTGTGACTGTAAGATTTTCACCATTTTTGTAGTGAATTTTTAATAATTTCAATGCGTTGTTGAAGCGTGTATCGTTCCATTTTTGGTAATGGCGTAGTTTGTACTTGTCAAAGAATAATAGCTTCAGCTACCGAAATATCGGGTGATTCAAAATAAAACCTCTTGTAGGAAAACCCTTTATTGTAATTAATAATATATAAATATGGCGCCCGTTGAAATATGGAAAAAAAATTTTGTTGAAAAAAAAAAATGTTTGTGGAAAAAAAAAATTTGTAAAAAAAAAAATTTGTAAAAAAAAAAATTTTTTCTTGAAAAAAAAATTTTTTGTGAAAAAAAAAAAAATTTTGTTGAAAAAAAAAAAAATTTGTTGAAAAAAAAAAATTTTGTTGAAAAAAAAATTTAGTAAAAAAAAAATTTTTGTAAAAAAAAAAAATTTGAAAAAAAAAAAATTTTGGAAAAAAAAATTTTTGGTAAAAAAAAATTATGTTTTTTATTATTATTATTTATAGAAAATTATAGAATGCCTATTTAAATTCATACGTACTGCGTGACAGAGTCAGTGAATCAGTGTCGAGGGTAAATATATATTAAGAAGATATTCAGAGTACGCCTGACACTACCCATTTTTAATTAGCTGCATCAACACGTAAAAGAGAAACTGACCTGTGACAAACCCTTATATTTATCTTTCTTTCTCTCTCGCGATCTCTCTCACCTTAACTTTTGCACTCACAAAATGAAAGATTGTTATTTTCAGTGAGAGATATTAATATATTTAAATCGTGAGTGATTATCATGAAATATAAAAAAAGGATAACTTTTAGTTATAGAAATTACTTTAACGAGAATTTTTGTTTGCTACTGTAACAAAGGGGAGAGAATTTCCCCACTACGCTGGAAACTTTAAAAAATTAAATGGAAAAATAGCACTTAACCTTTGAAAAATCATTAAAAATGCTATTAAAAAAAATAAAATAAAAAAAATTGTTTGCAGCGTGACACTGGCGATTCGAAATCGCTAATATTTTTAAGATTATGATTTTGCTCGATATTCCAGCAACAGTATGACGCTTTACATTGGACAATTTAAAACTAAAATTAAAACAAAAAATTGTGGGACAAGTTTTTGATTAGAGACAGCATTGTTCTCATCGATTTTAGTTTTTCCTAAGCTATTTGCTTTCCCTGAGCTTTGTCTGTTCGATACAATATTTTGAAAACGAAACGAAGACTCGGATAGCTTAAAGTATTTTACATATCGACCCCCCCACTTTATATTTGATTGAATTCATAGGGTATATGAGATTCCACGTGATTCCGTTTTGTCCTCGCCGCTTACATTATTTTATTCCACACGTTGACGTTACGTTTTGCAAGAGCACTGTTAATATGTTAATGTTCATATCAATTACAATTAATTACATTCGTGGCGGCCATAAACATGAGTGTTGCTGTTATGAATACTTATGCATTCCCTTTGGCTCTTTTTTTTTATTTGCTCCATTTTGAAATATTACATAATAATTATAACGATTCACATCAAATATGTTCAGCCATTTGATTTCTACTCTGGTGTTTTGATTTACTTACAAGTGGGTAATTTATATGAATATGTTTGTGACAAATATTGAAGTCCACATACTCATCGTCTTATATAAAACAAAAAGTGTATAGTATTAATCGCGATGTCATATGACGTGTATCGATTAAGTTCAATACATTCACTCTGCTTAATATTTCAACAGGACAATGACAGACTGGCAGCAGTAGAAACGTACACGTACTTGGGGTACATTGGAAGAAATAATACGACAATGAATCCGAGAATGCCACAAATTCAATTAAACCAAAAACAGATTGCCGCCCATCATGTTTTGGGGCACACTGAGGGCAGCTACGAGTTTCTCTATAAACAAGACATTCATTTGACATCCAGAGAAAGTATTTTGATGGCAGTCAAACTCCAACTGGATTTAGATACACCTCATAATATTTTCTTTGTGCCGGATGGTCCAACTAGTGCTTGCTTTCTGATTTGTATGTTATTTTGTCACTGCGAATTCTTCGCGCTCGAACTTTTGACAGAATGTATCGCTGCGGAACAAAAATAGAAGGAGTGGTCGTAGGTCAATGAAATTTGCCACAGGTGGTTTTTATAGGAAAAAAATAGAAAAACAAAGTTTGGTGCAAATTATTCAAAGGACACGCCCACCTCCCATATATCCTTAAATATAGAAAGAGGTGTTATTTTGAATCACCCGGTATTTAGGTAGCTGTCACATTTGAAGCTTTTATTCTTTGGCATTTGACAAGTAGAAACTGCGTCATTACTAAAAATGGAACGATACACGCTTCAACCACGCATTGAAATTATTTTTAAATCGTCTTACTTATTTCCCTTAACATTCTATGATGGAACAGACGGAGAACTTCTCTCGATCCAGTGAGCTGTGTACGATATAATTTGTATACTCACTGACCGGGACCTACTGTTTAAAGCCGGCTCCGAACGGCTAATCATCTAGACGACACTTTGTAATAAGTCGTTTTTGGCCAAGAATGATAGATAGAAAGAATGATTGGTTGAAGAAAGATTAGAAAGTCTTGAAAAGGTTGCCACCTCCATTTGTATGTACAACGAGTGACAAGTTTCAGATTGAAACACAGTGTTAGAACTTATGTTGGCAACCATGCATGAGAAACCACTTTGACTATCAGCCAATACGTCATTTGAGCAACCTGCGCAGAACATTTTTTTCTCTGCGCGGGATGGCGAAATCTTTGTTTCTAGCATTCTTGCTTTTTGGCTATGGATAGATATCGATGGCTGTGATTGGATAACAAGGTGCACTACCCCATTACAATCAATCCTACTGCGTTTTCTCGAGTGCGCATTTCTTCTAATCTTGTGGTCTTATGGGTCAACATAACAGCTAGGACGAAAGTTAATACGTTTGCCACACCACTTTCTCATCTGCCCAGTCTAATAAACGAAGCGGAACAAACGATGTAAACAAAAATATAAAAAAAAATCTCGTGAGGATTTTAGAGCATTATTGTCCCATCGCTTCTTTGAAAATGCGGCTGGAAATGTCATTTTGAGAACGTTGAAGTTATATAATTTAAATTGTACACTAAGTCCTACTGAAATGCAATAAATCCCTTTTAAGGAGCATAACAAAATTGTACGTTAGAATTGTGTTTCTTTATCATTAAAGCGGGCCACCCTTAGGCGGTCCTGGAAATGTCCATTCGCATTTTTACCGTGATCCTTTGGCATAATTTTTGTGTGATTCGAGCCACGAAATTTCAATTGCAATGTCAAATTTGAGATAAAAAATCGCTAAATTCCCAGTATACCAGCAAAATCAGATCACAGCCATATGTCAGCAATTTGTGTGTGTGTTTTTTTTTAATTTCGAACTGTAACCTCTAATTGAATCAGGAGTTTGTTGCATGCGATACGAATGATTTCGATTCAGACATAAATATACATTGAGATCCTAATAAATATACATATGTATGTGTGGTTTGTTTTTCTGCTATAATTTATGTAATTAAATGCGAAAATATAATGCAAACATATATGTACATGTGTATGTGTGCATGTGTGTATGTACTCGTACATTTGTATTGTCTAATTCAAGAGCATAAATAATAAAAATGTTATGTGGCATATTTGCATATTATCCTCCAATGAAGTGTACTCTCTCTCTCTCTCTCACACACACAATCAGGCATGTGGGTGTGTGCGTTCTGTCTCCGGGCCATGATGAGATTGTTGAAAATAGTAGGTGTGGAGGGAATATGCATATGTGCGTGTATGTGTGTGTGTGTGAATGGAACTAAAATGATAATAACATGCAAATATTGTCATTATTTTTCTATATTTTAATATGGGCTCCCATCTAACTAGTGTTAAATATATGTGTATGTGTTTGCCAACTTACAGGCAGACAGTAAAACACACACACTAGCGTGTATTAAACCATATACTTAGGCTCTTGAAACTTTCAACATATTCTCGTACCTCTTTTGTTTAATGAAAAGGTACCACACCACGGACCATATTGTGTGTGTGTGTGTATGTTTACTCTCTTACACCAGGGAACGTTTCCTTGTTGGGATACATTGATTTTCGTCTTGACAAATGTTAGGGGATTGCCGTGGTGTCAAAAAGGGCTTCTAATGGGCCACATTTATCAATTAATTAAAACATTTGTCTTCTCGTTAAGATAAACAAAGGCACACATTTGTTATTGTTTGTTGTGTTGTTGTCGGCCACAACAGGTATTCCATCTCCAGGGGCAAGACGGTGATGGACGTATTTACTCATGTACATTTGCTTTTATGTAAATGTATCTATGTGTAAGAGAGGATTAGGAAATCCTAAAGGAGTAGCAATTACTATATTTTCAAATTAAATTAATATTTTACCACAAAATAAATTCAATAGAAAGAAACTCTTTTCATATGTGGGTGGTTTGGAAAATGTACAATTTATGATAATATGAATAAATTACATTTGAAATTGAATCGTACGAATCAGGAGAAAATAACTTAACCCTGTAACCGGCAATACCACTCTGAAGATGTCTTCATTAATTGTGTTAAACAAATATTTTTTTATGCATAACTGCCAAAAAAAAAAACAGGTTGCAAGGATTTCCCAGTATTTCTGTTTGGCCGGTTAGGGGATACTATTTTTTATGAAATTAAACACAATTATTGATGATCGCCTTATGGCGGTCTTGCCGGTTAGAGGGTTAACATTTTTTTTTTTACCAAAATACATTTACTTACTTAGGTTGGTTCCAAGCACTTCGCCATACCCGGAATGTACACATCTTCTACCAATTGGTTCTTTCACCGGAGTCTCGGTCTTCCCTGTCTGCGATTTCCAAAGAAAAAGAAAAGAAATATTAACAGATATGAAAACTTGTGAATGTAAATTAAGAAACTGCGGGGGATTCAGTTACAGGTTCCTTTACCATTTTTTCTGGCAACAAGTAAAACAGCCGCATCAGGTAATTGTTAAGTCCGCATGATCGTTGAGAAGTCAATGCTTCTTCAGAGAGTGTTAGTTTGGTGCAGATTTTAAAGATGCTGCTGGAAATGTCATTTCGCTTAACGATGAGCTCTACAGATTGCCGAGAGTTTTACTGTGACGTTCCTATCCTTGGATCCACATTGGATAACCACATCGCTTCCCCAGCATACCAAGTGAACCAAGTGAACCCGATACGACTGAGGAGTCAATTGGAGTATTCGTAGAGTGGGCGAATCCTCCCTTATACTCTTTGGATACTACAGGGTTGGCCAAAAGTCACCATGTGGTCTACAAATCGAATAACTTTAATTTAATCTGAAAAAAAAAATAAAAATGAAAAAGTGAATGCAAATACAAATAGTGGCCTGTGATGACTTTTGGCCCACACTGTAGTAGCAACACCTCGCCGAGCCGAACTCTTCCTCTGATTAAGCCGAAGGCCCGTCCCAGTTGGTCAGGCTAGTACAATTATCCCAGGGACTCCTGGTGAACGCTAGAGAGGAATAATAACATATTTGTTGTGGCGGGAAAGACATGGATTTCGACAGCCCCCACGCCACAATCGATCTTTTGCACACCCAGTTCTTTAATCGTTTACGCAATATCAATTGGCCATCTCGGAGCTGTGATTTGAAGCCGTAAAGCTTTTCTGTGGGATACCGTAAAAAATCCATTAATATTTGGATAATTCGGTTGCCAGGATGCGGTGCTGCGAAGCCAGCGGAGGCAGTGACACGAATGAAATCGTGTTTTAAAAAGAAGGTGAAGGTTTGCTCTTTCGAATAAACCAATAACCAAAAAATGTTTTTTTTTTTAATTTGTAAAAAAAAAGTGCGCAACTGGAGAACATTTCCTTGTACGAGGATCTAGTCCCTTCGCATCGATGGCCTGGTGCGGTAGCGGCTGTTGCAGGACTATAATTGACTGTTTGTATGTGTTCGTACATGTAATAATGTAAACATATTATGGTCATAAATTATAAAACATCTACAATTATAACCATATTTCGTCTGTGTCCCATACTCTTATTCACTCTTTCGTTCGTTCGCTCTCTCTCTCTCTGTCTCTCGAATTTAGTTGATGTGTGTTTTCACAGTTCATCGGTGCGTATGAGTGTTCGTGTGTAATACCACCATGTGTTTGCAGATGTTTTTTGTTTGTGGGTGTGTGTGTGAGTATCTAATAAGACTGTGCTGTCCATATGTAAATCCACATCAAAAGAAGCATGAGTGATGGCGTGCGTGTGTGTTTCTGGTTTCACATCTACCAGGGAAAACGTAATTTCGATGACATCTTAAGTTCTGCTAATGAAAATATTATTGATTCGATGAATGGAAAGCAGTAAAAATTTATCTCCGGTTTATGTGTGACAGTTAAACACAGGAATTGGAGAGGGAAGTACATACGTACATATTGGTGAACACAACATATGTTTTAAATTCCGAAAATTGATTTTAATTGACAGTATTTTTTCTAGCTGACACTCCCTTTCTTGGTAGTCGGTGGCACGTAGGCGCAATCAGTTGTCGGCGAAACTTTTTCGACTCATTGGCTATTTAATTGACAAGTTTTTTCATATCGTTTTGGATTTATTTCATTGAAATCTGTTTGATAGTTTTGAATTGGGAGTTATTTCGTATATGTTAGGATATTTTTCATTGGGAGATATTTCATTTCATTTAGAAAAAAAGTCGTTAAGAATTAAATACCAAATTGTGGGACTAACTTCATTTTTCTCTTTGGGAGTTATTTCCTTTTTTTAAAGTTTCATTTTTATTGGGATTTATTTCACGGTACCCCCTTTTGCATCCTGTGTTGTAATGGGTGTTTTTTTTAGAATAAATTCCAGCCGAAAACCAACTTTTGCAGAATTTGGGGCAGTATGTCGACAATAAAGCGGCGAATATTATCTTCCAAGGCGCCAATCGTATCGGACACATCTGCGTAGACCAGGGACTTCAGATAACCCCACAAAAAATAGTCGCACAATCTTGGAGGCCACGCCACAGGCCCACGATACAAGATAATGCGCTCACCAAAAGATTCCTTTAATAAATTGATTGTTTCGTTGGCTGAATGGCATGTAGCGCCGTCTTGGTGGAACCAAGGGTCGTCCACATCAACATTCTCCAATTCAGGCACGAACAAGTCATTAATCGTGACCTTATAGCTTTCCCCATTGACTGTAACATTTTGGCCGGCTTAGTTTTTGAAGAAATATGGATCAATGAATCCCTCAGCCCATAGAGCACGCCCAACAGGGACTTTGGGGACAGACGTGGAACTCCGCTCGAATCAGCGACCTGTGTACGATACATTTTGTATACTCACTGACCGGGACCTACTGTTTAAAGCCGGCTCCTAGAGAAGTTTTACATGGCTTAGAGATTACTCTTTTGCTCGTAAAGTCGACAACATTTACGAGGTGGAATCAGCCGCTGAAAAATTTTTGATGGTCTTATCTTAGCGTACCCATTCAACCAAAAGTGAGCTTTATCGCAGAACTGGTTTAAATAAACGTTGAGGCTCTCGGGCAGTAAGTTGTTGACTGTGTTTTAAGCCGAAATCTCAGGGACAGCTTCGGCTTCAGTAGAAAGTGTATTGTAAATTCGGACACTATTCATGTAAATGAGCGATATATATCTTAATATATATTTACCCTCGACACTGATACACTGATTCACTGACTCTGTCACGCAGTACATAGGAATTTACATTTTTTTTTCAACAAAATTTTTTTTTTCCACAAAATTTTTTTTTTCCACAAAAATTTTTTTTTTTCACAAAAATTTTTTTTTCAACAAAATTTTTTTTTTTCGAGAAAAAATTTTTTTTTTCAAGAACATTTTTTTTTCAACAAAAAACTTTTTTTTTTCAAGAAAATTTTTTTTTTAAAAAATTTTTTTAAACAAAATTTTTTTTTTCAACAAAATTTTTTTTTTCAACAAATTTTTTTTCCATATTTCAACGGGCGCCATAGGCGCATTACAACTTACTAGTGTATATATATTAAATAAATGGTTATTTATACGTTTTCGTATGTTTTACAATAATTTGTATTCGTGTAACTGTTACATTTTTATTACTCACTACTCCATTCTGTTTCTTTCTTGGGGGTGTTTTTTCTTTCGTCAGACAGTTTTAGCTTTTGCTTTGTAACAGGACGCTAAGAGGAGGGGTAGTGCTGCAAGATACGAACTGAATAAAAATCACTGTTTTTTTTTTGGAGTATAATCAAAGATTCTCGATTTTTGTGCGGTTTAGTTTGGCGTTTTTATCTAAGTCTTGTTGTTGGCCATTGTGAAAGGATACAATAATGTTTTATTTCAATAGGAAATCATTAAGGATTCGTCGTACGAATGACTGTGTGCGTCTCTGTGTGTGTGTGGATGTGATGGCGTCAAACAGACTGCCTTGACTCGACACAATGTTTGCATTTATTTCAGTTTTTATTTTAAAGCTAAATAATGTCCTTAAGGACATTCATATGTACTATGTGTGTGTATGAAATCTCTCTCACACGCACACTTACATGAAGATTTATACATATGTACGATATCTGAGTGTATGTGTCAGTGGAGTGTTGTGCAAAGTAGCACATTTTATTTTATGTTATGTGTGTGTGTGTGTTTGAGAGTGAATTTATGTATGTCGAGCATGATGTGTTACTTTATGAACGTAACTCGCTGGAGTGAATTAAAAACCGGCGGTTAAGCAGTTTTACGATGACACTACACTGAAGGGAGAAGAAAACGGATCTTGAAGATGTCGAGGGCGTCTCACTTAAACAATTATGGGATAATTTTCTACCGACCCCCGCGAAATTCTTCTCACTGTGCGATGTAAAACGTAGAAGAGAGATTATTTGTTAAGTAACAAGTTTGGGGCGGTTTTTGATTTTATTTAAAAAATATCACACCCTGTGTTGCTGCAGGATGGCATTTTATTGCCAAGGGTTTAGTAGAATTGCATATCTACATTTCATATCACCTTTTTATAGAGAACATAATCTGTGCTTAGTTTCTTTGTATTAACTTTTAATTTTATTGGAAATTTCCCTAATTCGTGTGGAAGTTTCTCCATTTAAATTGCTAATAGTTAAAAAAAAAACAACAACTAGTGAGTTCTGGTTTAATGACATACAGAATCTAATGAGAGCACAAACTGTAAAGGAAACCAGTAAATAAAAAATACCAAAGAAAACCGACCACTAAATCTTAAAAACCAAATACACTTGAATAAATTTGACCAACATAGATGTATTCTTACAGAAGATTAATTAGAATTGCATTCATATATTTCTATTCTTTCGTAATCCCTACTGTAATCCCTAATGTAGGGTAAAATCACAGCAAACAACTCGCCTCTTTCACATACACATACACAGACAACAACAACAGGGAAAACTTTTTTTTTTAGCTTTTATTATTATCGCAAAGTTTTTGAATATTTTGGCTGCACACATTGTAATACAAAATATGGTGTTTTTGTTTTTGGCCAAAAGAAAATTCCATAAACGTCCATGACAACTCTAACAGCAACAGTAAAAACTCTGCTAATATTCATAAATGGGAAGTTTTATTTATATATGTATATTGTTTTTTTTTTTTGGAACTCATTTCAAAAGTTTACCAAAAAAATTAAAACAAAAACAGCAAAACTTTCAAAATAGGCTTTAACGAGTTGAGTGTTATGTGACAGATTATCACTTTGCGCCAGACAAAACGGAGCTCATAATCAAGAAAATGAAACTAAAGCGGAAAGGAAATATAATCAGAGGCTACCATCATCACTAAGCACAAGGTGAGGGGTATATTGAGAAAGATCCTACCGTCTAGAGAATGAATGTCATAAAAGTATTCTTACTTTTGTATATAAAGTGTTTTCTAACAAGAGGTGTTATTTTGGATCACCCGGTATTTCGGTAGCTGTTACTTTTGAAGCTTCTATTCTTTGACATTTGACAAGTAGATACTACGCCATTACTTAAACTGGAACGATACACGTTTCAACAATTAGAATTATTCAACAATTGGAATTATTAAAATTCACTACAAAAATGGTGAAAATCTTGCTGTCACGGTTCGCGAAACTAAAGCATTTTGGAACCGCAATACAGAAATTGGTGGACAAATTCGAGCTGTTCCGACAAGTTAGTGGTGTGAAGAATAAAAATCGTGCACGTCGCTCAAGAACAACTGAGAATATTGCTGCTGTAGCCCAAAGTGTTGAAGAAAACCCAGGCTTGTCCATTCCTCGTCGTTCTTTGGAATTGGGCATTCCACAAAACGTCATTACACCGTATTTTGCATTAAGACTTGGGTCTTAGATAAGGTCTACGCCAATAGCCCAGCATCGATTCAAGACCTCAAAGATAGAATTCGTGAGGCTATCGAGGACATAGGGCAGCCACTTTGCGATTTGGTTATGGAAAATTTCATGAAAAGGACATGGTCCTGCGAGCGTGGTCGTGGTGGCCATTTGGCTGATGTTGTTTTTCATTATTAACGGCATACCTTCCTCTTTATTATGAAATAAACATCCGATCATTTATCTCAAAAACTTCCACTTTTCCTTGAATACCAAAATAACACCTTTTGTTGGAAAAGCCGGTATTTAACATTCCATGAAGGAACAGGTAGGGAAACTCATCTCACATCTATTAGCTATGCACGATATGTTATTACTCCCTTACTGACGGCTAAAGGTCCAATTAGTCTTGACGGTTGACGATCAACTGTTTGAGTTGGGGTTGCATTTTGCATGCGTTAGAGAGAGAGACAACTATAATTGACGGTAGACTTCTGCAGGTTGCAGAATCTGCCATCAACCGTCAAGACCGATCAGCTGTTTATTGTCATTGCTTTCACTTCGACATTTTGCGAGCGAAAATTGTTTATAAGTTGTAAATTAACTTTAATGTTATGAGTAATATACTTATAAACGAAGACAAGTTATATTTTGAACAAATGCTCTTCGATCAGTTGTTTTTCTTTTGTTTTGTCTCACCGTCGTCTACCGTCATCACTAATCGCACAATATTGAGTCTAACGTCAACCGTCAAGACTAATTGGTCTTATACGCTTTCTAACGATGTTTTGCATGGTTTACAGATTACTCTCTTACTCGTAAAAATACACCGGCTTTGTGATAATAATTACATTTTCATACTCCACAACGTTACATTACATAAAAAATATCTAAAGTTATTCAAAAAAGAACATTAACCAATTTTAGCATTAGATATATCGATAATAAAAACCATACTTTATTTTTACCTAAGATTAATCGATTTGGAAAAACGTATAAGAAAATTAGTTATGTGGTTAATCGATAACCGGTTTAGAGCTTTACTTACCAATCACTGGAGCCAGTTTGACCTCGTCGATGGCAGTTTCTATTTTAATCCTGCAGACCTACGTTATACGCAACAGCATTTGTTCACTTTGTCAGCTTTACTTTTAACTAATGTGTGTGTTTCTTTTTTCATATGTCTTCAGTTATATAAAGTGTCTTCGAAGTGGTTTTACAAAGATGTTTGGGTATGCCTTTCCCTTCTCCTGGAAGTATTCGAATACCATAAAAGTTTATAACAGATTTATAAGATCACAACGAGATTTACTTACTCGACTGGCTTTATATGCTGTTGTTGGTTTTGTGTGAGCTTTCTCCTGTTCGTGTTACCAAGAATTTTCGAGTCTTTTTGCTCTTGGTCCATTCACCGGAGTCTTGGTCTTCCATGGCTGCGCCTTTCGTGGTAGATGTCGACATTATCAAATCAGCTTCAACGTTATATTTTGAAGAGCTTAACTACGTTCATGCCGGGATTAATTCATACTATTCGTCCAACACCTATTTATACTCCACGTTAACACAGATCCGTCCATAGATTCTGTGAACGGTTTTCCTCTCAAAAACATCCAGACACGCTTCATGGTCTTGGCAAGTACCCATGATTTAGGGCGACAAAGAAGCGCGGATAGAATAAACGTGTACAGGGTTGTTTTAGTTAGTCAAGAGCAGGCTTTGTTCTTGAAATTTTTGCTTAGCCCAAAGTAGCATAAGTGTACTCGCCTGCATGACCCATCGTCTTCTATCGATGCTGACATAATTCCTTCAACTACAGGCCTCCAATATTTACACCTTTGGTCGTCGCGATGTTTGGATTGAATTTGCAATCTTTAGTTTTGCCTTGTCCCCGTTCACCATTCCCGTTTCTTTCTTGAAGATCCTGTTCCATTCGATTTCCGCATACCTTTGGTGATTTTTCCAATATTTTCTCCATGTTGAAGCAGTTGTACGTTAAACTGTCACCCTGTGTATGACCTCTTCGATTGTTGAGTGGTTGGAAGATGTCGCTTCCGACTGGAGATCTAGTGTCACACGTTTTATTGGGATGTCGTATGTAGACGTAATATCAAACAATTTTTATGTCGCAGATGGTTTTAATAGTTGATGGTTTTTACTTCTCACGGGTCCCTTCCATGATTTGGCGTATTTGGGAAATTTGGTAAATAGTTGAGTTATTCAGCCTGAAGCCACATTGATCGAATATGAGCTTAAATTTTTCGCTGAATATGGTGACATAAAGACGACAACTTTTATGGTTTATTTGTTTGTCCTTCTTCAGAGAGGTGCTAAATAATAATAATGGTGATGCTGATGGTTCTTGGATATTACGGTCCTGAAAATATGAAAAAAAAAACTTTACTACCCTTTAATAAGGAAAATGTATTAAAATACATAAACAATTTTCACACATTTTTCTTTAAAAAGCTTTCTAAAGTGGAATATAACTCCCATATATGGACAGGGGCTCCATTAACATCTTTGAAGCTTCTGGACCGTGTACAGAGGAGAGCTGTGGTGATGATAGAGGATAGTAGGGTATCCAACGCTATTGTCTCCTTACAGCATCGCCGGAATGTGGGTTGTGTATCGCTATTCTATAGATATATCAATGGTAACTGTTCGTCAGATAACCGTCGTCATTTAGCCGGAATACGCTCCTTTGCATCAACCATTTTTCGAACATATGATTTATTGTTGCTGTTACGAATTCTCTGCACATCAGCTGAACAGCAGTGATGCATTTCGACGGGGACTTTGTTCCATTCCCTGAATATGAAGTCATATTTTTTATGAGGGAGATTAAGATTTTAGCCGGTCCTATGGGAAAAGTATATTCTTTTATTATAAAGAAGCAAAGAGTCGTAGGTCTATTTGATAATTTAGGCTATACAATCTTTAGGTATAAATAATATAAATAAAAATATATAGACACTGTCCGTACACACTTTCATGTGAGTTCGTTCACAAATATATGGCTTTCTGACAAATAAAGATATTTTCCTCGACCATTAGGCAAGACTTGAGGTCAGTTGAGGTAATAAATTTGTCACTTAAACCGTAAAATTCCAACCTACTTCCACTGCTTGCCACCCATTACACCATGCTTCAGCTCCAATTAAAACCACATAAACTTTTGTTGGCATTGTCCGAAACTCCATAAAAAGATATAAAAATAAATAAGTAAAAAAAACTCTATTTAAATATTTATGGTTACAATATTTGACCTGGTATTTGGCATTTAATTAACATTTCTTAAATGTCAGCAATAGTTTTAAGTTTTCCACACCCTGCCCACTCGTTTCAAACGTCTGCCTCTGCCACGTTCACGTGGAAGAAAAAAAAAGCGAAAGTGAAAAAACAAAGTTCTGGTGATACTGTTACCACCTTTCGTTAGTTTTTATTGCAGTGAAACATTAATTTTCCCAGCCAAAATCAAGATATTGGCGGGCAACGTAATGTTCACCACTTATACAGACACACACACACACATCCAACGGAAAAGTTCACAAATACAGACCAAAAAAATAGAGAGAAGTAGAAGGTAAAATAATAATAATGACAATCTGGTTAAGGGTAATTTAGCCAACGGCAGCACCACACATTTAAAGAAATACAAATTAACAAAAAGAGAAAAACTTACACCGTCGATAAAAAAAAAATCATTGTAGACCAGGCGTGATGTTGGGAGGCGAAAGCCAGCAAGAACGTTAGGAAAATTAATACGATACGCATTTCCCGTCCTGCACAACTAATGGCTATAAACAGTATATCATTTCCGGTGTATTTTTCGTTGCTTTCGTTCGTTTCAGTGGAATTCGGTTTGGTGATTTCCTTTGCAACATTACAGTGGACTGAGATATTAAAAATATCGACAGTGGACTGAGATATTAAAAATATCGGGCACAATTTGGTGGGGCAGCACACAGTGCTAATGTTGAGTTTTTTCGGGTAACTGTAATTGACGGGTGTAATGCAGGGTTTCCCAACAAAAGGTGTTATTTTGGTATTCAAAGAAAAATTAAATTTTTCGAGATAAATGATCGGATGTTTAATTCATAATGAAGAGAAAGAAAGGCCGTTAATAATGAAAAACAACATCAGCCAAATGGCCAACACGACCACGCTTAAAGGACCTTTTCATGATCCTTTTAATGAAATTTTCCATAACCAACTGGCAAAGTGGCTGCCCTATGTCCTCAATAGCATAACGAATTATATCTTTGAGGTTTTAAATCGACGCTGGGCTGTTGGCGTAGACCTTATCTTTCTCGTGGACCCAAAGGAAGAAGTCGCAAGGTGTTAAATCACAAGATCTCGGTGGCCAATTGTGATCACCTATTCGAGAGATAATACGGTCCGGAAACTTTTTCTGCAAGACTTTCTTGACTGCATTTTTGTAGTGAATTTTAATAATTTCAATGCGCTGTTGAAGCGTGTATCGTTCCATTTTTTGTAATGGCATAGTTTCTACTTGTCAAATGTCAAAGAGTAAAAGTTTCAAAAGAGACAGCTACCCAAGTACCGGGTGATTCCAAATAACACCACTTATTGGAAAACCCTGTATAAATGTGGTCGGCCATGGTGTTGTAGTGTGTGCGACTATCGCACATCGAAACAACATTTTCAGTGGCTGCTTCCTCCTCGTAAATGCCGTTTCCAACACGGATCCAGCTGTAAACAATAGAACTATATCATATACAGCTCACTGATTTGAGAGAAAATCCCCGTCTGTTCCTTCCTGGAATGTTAAGGGAAATCATTAAGTAAGTAGCTAATAAAAACTCAGTTTGATATACATACCAAAGAAAGCCCTGAAATTGGTATATTTTAAGTCAATAATTCATTGGTGTGATAGACTTACTGGACCTCAATGCTCCAGGTATACATTGATGATGATTCTACTATAAAAGATAAAAATTGATTCGTTCAGTGCTGAAGTTTACATTACATCTATAAAATATGTTGTGACAATTGTTGTGTTTAGTTGCAGCGATATTAAAACCAGACCTTTTTTGGTCAGTCTTCTTGGAAAGTAGATTTTGATCTGTTCATAGTTTCCTATACTACAGTCCAACTTCTTTGTAACGAACTACTATAACTAGTTTTTTTTTTATAACATAAAATAACCTCCCTATAACGAATTTGTTTTAACAGTCGATTCTCCTTTTTGTATACAAATGCCCAACACATTCAAAATCCATCCAAGATAAGCTAAAACAAATCAAACTTGTCTACTTGACTCCAGCTCTACAGCAAAGGGATCAATAAAGCATTCAGAATTTAAAGCACTATTACAAAGAAAGAATCCTACGGGAAACTTTGTGTTACTCTACCAGTGAAACCCCTTTATTTGGGAAAAATTGGACGATGTTAACAAAGGTTTCATAGACTTCAAATGTCTATGGTGGAAAATTTCTTACTTTCGATTACTTACTGTTTTGTTAAGTTACAGCCCCAAAGTATGCTCTGTGAGATTGGTGTAATGCTATCATTGACAACAACAAATAACACCAGTTTATTGCTTATTAGAGAACTAGTAAGTTGTAATGCGTCTATGGCGCCCGTTGAAATATGGAAAAACAATTTTGTTGAAAAAAAAAATTTTTCATTAAAAAAAAAATTATAGTTAAAAAAAAAATTTTGTTGAAAAAAAAAATTTTGTTGACAAAACAAATTTTTATTGAAAAAAAAAATTTTCTTGAAAAAAAAAATTTTGTTGAAAAAAAAAAATTTGGAAAAAAAAATTTTGTAAAAAAAAAAAATTGTAAAAAAAAATTTGGGGAAAACACAATTTCTGTACAAAAAAAAAATATTATTTTTTTATTATTATTATTTATAGAAAATTATAGAATGCCTATTTAAATTCCTATGTACTGCGTGACAGAGTCAGTGAATCAGTGTCGAGGGTAAATATATATTAAGAAGATGAAACAACCACATACTTTTCGGAGGTGTAGCTACACGCATTTTTTGTTTTCAATCTATCTTATTTTTCGGAAAAAGTATGTTGGCAATATTCAATCGATTTCCTTATTCAGAACCAGATGCTATTGTGGATGCCTCCATGCAGAAATGTGCAGAAAAATGAAGTCAAAGTTCTAAAATTGTAGAGAAAAATTACAAAAAAAAAATACACTTTTGGAAAAATCTCAGTAAATTTGTGCAAGGGGGATAAAGTGTTATACTTAGTTTGAAAGGCCAAACGTCCGTCTTTCCAAAACGGATTTGCATTTTAAAATCGTTTTAAATAGAGCACGTTATTACTGTTTAAGTAAGCAATGTCGGCTATAGTCACCGTTTTGGCCATAACTCCGTTTTCTGAAGAGGTATTGAGGAGCTTGGAACTGTTTTGTTAACATCTCGACTAGGCCTATAAAGTATTTATTTTTTATTTTTTTTATATGACTTTTGACCTCCATGCAATGCATGTTAACATATTCCAATAATCTTGAAACTTATGTCACTTAATTAGGGGACACAGTGACTCAATTAATCCAAATTTCACAAAAATCAGCCGAAAAATAAACGTCTTTTGGTTGAAAATATGAAATCTCCCCACATGTGATCTTTGACCTCCAAGAATACCATGTAACCATCGTCCAATTTTCAGTATTTTATACCAACGGTAGAGAGTTAACTATATTTCGTTTAAATCCACCGACAAAAAAAAAAACGATTTAAGTTGTTTATAGTACAAAATTTACCCTATTTTGACCTTTGACCTAAATTCGGCACGTGTTAACATTGTCCGATTTGGCTCAAATTTTCAGCATTTCAGATTGAGCATTCAGATTTTGTCTCCGTGCAGTATTTTGTTGTTCGATTGATAAAAAACAACAGGATTATGTCCTGGTGAATTGATACGGATCTGGGTTCCACCAACACCTCCTATTACACACAGAAATCCTGTCAAGTCATGAAATCATTCCATAATTTGAAGTTTGTGCGATTTAAGACATTTGCCTAGCATAATAAAAAAATCTATTGTTATTTTTTTTTGGAATTAAACTCATATCCAACTATTATTTACCCCGACTACATGCTTATGCATGTTACATTCGACACACAGAATTGTAAGTAGAACTATTGGTCAATGCAACTAACCGACATCTCAAAACTAAAACCCATTAGTTGTCGTTTGGAGACAGATATCCGGCCATAACCATCAACATTTGAATTAAACCTTATCTGTATCTGGTGTAATGGTCACAAGTTCATGCACTGATATCGGATAGCGCCCACACAGTTGTCCATAAATAAACAAACTTACGCAGGTAGCGCAAGTTTATTTATAAATTTCCATGGAAGTCTGTTAGCACACACAATTACTTTATCCAAACACGATGTCTTCGTCGAAATCACAACCAGACTTATTTACCACTGGGTGGGGAGCGCGAGCGGGGTAGTGGTTATAATTCCATGACCCATTCCGTGTCACTATGTTATGGCTTAGCCAAGGAATTACCGCTTTTGTTGTTGTTGTTGTGGGTTAAATATCAACTACATACAAGTACGTCTAGTACGACTCACCAACTCACGCTGCGGCAGTGCGTCAAACTAAAAATACATAACAGAATGAAAAGCAAAAACAAAACAAAAAAAAACACTACATGATTACTAATGTTTCTCTTTCTCGTTTTGGTTTATTGCCTAGTTTTTTTTTCTCCATTTCTTTTGAGATTGTTTTATGGCGATAATATAATTAAATGCCAACAACTACAGCAAAAAAAAAAAACCATAGCCCAAAAGCGTATTGAAGGCAAGGATATTGTCGGCCTAGCATTGCCATGAAATTCAAATGTACGAAAGACACACACAAAGAAAAAAGAAAACTTTGAAAATTTATGACCTCTCTTAAATTTATATCTCTTTGTAATGCTTTAATTTGTGTTCGTGTTGAGAGTAGGAAAAAGTCGAAATTGGTTAACCGTGTTCTTGTCTTTATAAAGCGTGACCCGTATGGGCAGTCAAAAAACCAGCCCAACACAATATGGATTTAACGATTTCCCCAGAAGTAGGTGAGTCTATCTTTGAGTAGTTCGTGGACTCCTGAAACTGTAGCACAACAATACTGATGATATGAAGGCGTTGGCTGCTCAGAAAACTATTTAGGGATTCCATTCTGTCCAGGGACTTCTATCGAAACCATTATCGATAACATTACTTGTTATCCGATGAATATTACTTGTTATCAGCTGACCGCGATGTTGTCTTAACCCGTCTGTTTGTGAGAAGGTTCCTGGTTACCGTTTTGGTGTGAGAAGAAATGAATACTCGATTAGTTCGATTTGGTCACAATGGCAAAGATCTAAATCAGAAGTTAAGGTTTTTCCAACAAGTTTTTATTCTTTGATATTTGACAAGTAGAAACTACGCCATTATTAAAAATGGAACGCTTCAACAACGCATTGAAATTATTAAAATTCACTACAAAAATGAGGAAAATCTTGCAGTCACAGCAAAGCATTGTTGGGTCGTCGTGAAGCACCATGTCGGACCGCAATACAGAAATTGGTGGGAAAATTCGAGCTGTTGGGATAAGTTAGTGATTTGAAGAATAAAACCCGAGCACGTCGCTCAAGAACAACTGGGAATATTGCTGCTGTTGCCCAAAGTGTTGAAGAAAATCTAGGATTGTCCATTCCTCGTCGGTCTTTGGAATTGGGCATTCCACATTGAGCATTCCGCGTCATTACACCGTATTTTGCATAAAGACCTGAGTCTTAAGGCTCATAAAGTTCAGTTAACACAATAACTCAAGCCGGCCGATCATCAACAACGTCTGTGTCTTTGCTGCTTGGGTCCTTGAAATGCATGAAAATGATCCGGAATTCCATCAAAAAATCAGCTTGACTGATGAGGCCCATTTCCACCTCGGTGACTACGTCAACAATCTAAATTTTCGCCTGCTGGGGCTCGGAAAACCCGAGAGTTATTGTTGAGAAGCCTCTCCATCCTCAACGTGTGACAGTGTTTGGTGCGGTTTATGGTCCGGCGGGGTCATTGGACCTTATTTTTTCGAAAATGAGGTTGGATCAACAGTTACGGTGAATGGATTGCGCTAACGATAGATGATTAATATTTGTTTATGATCGGAGTTGGATGATATTGATCTGGACAACTTTTACTTTCAACAAGACGGCGCCACACAAGCAACGCAACCATTGCTCTTTTGCGGAAAGAGTTTCCGGATCGTGTTATCTCTTAACTCTCTTGCGACTTCTTCATTTGGGACCACGTAAAAGATAAGATCTACGCCAACAGCTCAGCGTCGATTCACCGCCAAGTTTTCTCAGAGGTCCCGGTTTGCTCATAGACTAGATTTCCGCATTGACCCCCGGTTTTCTCAAAGGACCAGTAAACAAATTGTGATCGGATATCCAAGATTTCTCAAGATTTTTCACAGAGACTGAAAGAGAATTTCTCAGAGAAGCTGGTTTTCTTAGAGAAGCCGATTTCTCAGGAAGATAGACTTTCCCAGATAATCAGTTTTTCACAGCGAATAATGTTTTCTCACATAACCACGTTTCCCCAGAGAAGCATGTTTTGCCATAGAACGATATTTTATCGGACAACCGGATTTTCTCACAGAACCAGATTTTCTTAGAGAATGAGATTTTGCCATAGAACCAGAGGTCTCTCAAAGAAACACGTTTTGTCAGGGAACTAGTTTCGTTTTATATAACATGGGGTTTTCAGAGAACCTGGTTCTTTCAAAGAACCATCGATTCTCAGCGAATCAGGACGAGGTTTGGCCAAGAAAAACGGTTTTCTTAGGGAACTAGGTTAGGGATTCTCAGAGGAATTCCCACTGTTGTAGGATAGAAATGAAACCATATTCTACAACCACTTTATGCTTGGATTGAGGGGAAACCCCTTCTCAACTGAATCAATAGTTTTCTCGATTTAAACTCCCTGTGTTTAGCCACCTCTCAGTGTTGCTATGCTACCCACCATCGGTTCAAGAAAATCCGTTTTTATACACTCCATCATAGGATGGAGTATATACTAAGTTTGTCATTCCGTTTGCAACACCTCGAAAGAGTGATCTGCGACCCTATAAAGTATATATGTATATTATCGGCCAGTGTAACATTCTAAGACATTCTAGCGATGTCCGTCCGTCTGTTGTCTGTTGAAATCACGATAGAGTGCGAACGACCAACGCTAAGAAGCTGAAATTTTGTAGGAAGATGTTTTTTGCCCATAAGCAGGTTAAGTTCGAGAATGGGCAATATCGGACCAAAGGGGAAAAAGTTCCCCTTTACGGGACTAAATATATCCCGGCCATAATCAAATTTTTCAAATATTTTTTTCCACTACATCTGATTTTTTTTGGGAAAATTGTTCTAAGTTTATATGTATAATTTATAGATGGGGAAAAAAATCCCAAAAATGGGCGTGCTTATGGGTTCCGTGGACCCTTGGGGCCCAAAAAAGGGCCCATTATAAACATGCGCATATGGGTATCGAAGTGCAACGAAATTTACTCACGAACCCAAATATGCCTTTATTTTCATGATTTGCCTAAATTTTTTGATCCGGTTTCTGGGACTATCGGGTCACCAGCGGCCCAAAAACCGTCCCTAGTCAAACATGGACATATGGGTATCGAAATGCAACGAAATTTTCTCGCGAACCCAAATATGCATTTATTTTCATGATTTGGATACAATTTGTGATCGGATTCCTGGGACTATCGGGTCACGAGCGGCCCAAAAACTCAGTTAGTTTTCTTATTTATTGACTTTTTTAGGGATCCATGATGGAGGGTATATAAGATTCGGCCCGGCCGAACTTACTATTTGTCCACTTGTTTTCCCTTACCTATTCACTACGCGCGCATACTTTCACTTGTACCTTCTGCATTTGTCGGCTCTATTGCTTTTGATTTCAAAATTAAGTGTGACTATTATGGAGAATTGCAAATCCGACCGTAACAAAACTAAAAACAAACCGCAAGAGAAACAAAAACGACCACCAACTTAAGAACAAAGTCAGACAGTGTTTCCAAAATGTAACGCCTTTTTTTCTTCTTCTGTCAAAAGATGACGAAGCGAAACGAAAAACTTTTCTAAAATTTATGCCTTTCAATGGGTGGTAAAATGATTTCCATGATGACGATGATAGTGCTTTATGAGTTTGTAATTGTTATCAGGGAGGGCGGCGAAAGCAGATCTTGGCCAGCGAGGAGGAGAGAAAAAAACACACACGCACACACACACAAAACTAAAATGCTGGTATTTGCCAATTTGCCAAGCCAATATTGGTGACTACTTAGACCAGCAACAACTTTGAATTGAACGCCAAATAACAGCAATAACAACAAGGACAATGGCAATAACCATAAAAACCAATGAACTGAACACAAACACTCTCACTTTCCCCCTGGCCCACTCACCGGTCCTACAATAACACCCAGGCTTCATCAAAAAAAAAAAGAAAAAAATTTGCTTAGAACCTTTGCCAAAAAAATTTGATATTCATTATCATTCAACTCTTTTCACTTCACCCTCTCGCCACCAACCACTAACATTTGATGGTGTTCTGTGTTCCGTTCTCTTCCGTTTCCGTTTCTTTCACTCATTCAGTCATTCATGGCATTCTATTCATAGACAAATTATACAGTGCCGTAGTGATGGATTGCACCATAATGAACCCATTCCAATGGGGGTTTCCGCACAGTATGTGCATATGTATGTGTCGTTCAAGTGAGTACGTACATGTGTGCCACCGTCATCTTACAGGATCTAATGTAACAATTCTATAATGGCCCCCCCCCATCAGATTATGGTCATCCCATTGAGGACAATTTAATTTAAGGCCGGAAAATAATTGGAAACAAATGCAAACAGCAACATTGCCAAGCTGATGTTATGAAAATTGTCCATAACTTTTTTCAACGAGCTTAGAGGGAGAACATACTAAAAATACATCCATTATTTCTATGGCCCTTTTGTAGGATCCTGTACAGGACTTCGTGTTTTAGTTTTAGTCTGTTATGAAAATCGTATCCAAATGGGTTTGTAGAAAATCGACAAACTGCAGTCGCAAGTCCACATTGATGTAGGAGTCAAGAAGAAGGGCAGTAGCAGTAGTCAGAACCCGCTCAAGGACATATTACTCGTATAGTAGGAACAGATTTTGAGGCCCTATAAAATATTTAATTCTGAAAATGTCCCTTGCATGACTCCCACTACACTACTATCGATCCGCCCTAGTATCCGTTGGTGTTAGTGGGTTCATCATGGGCCCCATGTAATCAATGCATTCATCAATTCCACTCACTCTCTGAGCCAATAGCAAATATACTCGTTAAAGCTGGTATATAAATGTGTGTGTGTGTGTGTTTATAACTGTGTGTGTGTGTATGTGCTTTTGTTCAGATACCGGTTGGATAAATATAATGAAATTAGCCTTTGACATTATGGCGTATGAGTTGTAAGGATTTGTATTTCGACTCAGGAATATAATGGCGGCACATTGTTTAAATTCCGATTTGATTAGCGATTAAAGGACAGAAGCTTCTCACAAATTAACTGAGACATGAGGTTTCAGTCCAAAAGGAAACGCTTATACATTTTTTTATTTAAATTATACAAAATAAACAAGCCCCAGAATTACAATCTGAGAATTAATAAAAATTGTTTTTAAAAAATTTGACGTGATACAGATATTTCCACGAGTCTGCCTGCCAAAAATCAGCTCGATTGGATCACTGGAAAAGGGTTAAAAATCGGTCGAAAGGCTTTCACACAGGCCAAAAGAGCTTTATACTTCAAACTTAAAAAAAAAAAATTCTGACGTGTACATGAAAATCGCCCATACACGGGTATTTTTATTTTTTCCCCTCTTTCCGAATATGTGCATATGGTTCATAGGACAGAAAAAAATCTATTTTTTGTAACACGGTGTAATGAAAAGAACAACATCCAAATAGCAACCACGACCACGCTTATAGGACCATATCCTTTTCATGAAATTGCAAATAACCAAATCGCAAAGTGGCTGCCCCACGAATTCTACTTTTGAGGTCTTGAATCGACGCTGGGCTCTTGGCGTAGAACTTATCTTTCTCGTGGCCCCAAAGGAAGAAGTCGCAAGGTTTTAAATCACAAGATCTCGGTGGCCAATTGTGTTCACCTATTCGAGAGATAACACGGTGCGAAAACTTTTTAGTTTTGCGAACTTTTTTTTTTCCACCCTTTTTTGTAGTGAATTTTAATAATTTCAATGCGTTGGTGAAACGTGTATCGTGTCCCATATTTAGTAATCGCTTGTCAAATGTCAAAGAATAAAAGCATTAAAAAATAACACCTCTTGTCGGACAACCCTTTAGAAAAACGTAAACGCCGGTTATTCGGTTTCAGTTTTAAACACACTACTCCTAAATTATTTCAAAACCCAAAAGTCATTATTTGCTTCATTGGCCCATGGGTCGTATGAGTTATTTGTATTTAAGTCAACATTATTGTAACTCATACGTATGGAGAGACTGAAACCATTTTTTGTATTTTAAAAGAAATCAACACTTGTGACATACATTTGTCTGTATATTATGGGTTTAATCGAAATACAAACCATTACCATTATTTAGGGGAACAGAATTTCATTCATGTGACTGCCTAGGCTGTCTTCGCGGTACGGTGACGGTTTCCACTTAACGAATAGTCTGCTCGATATTCGGCTTAAGGGCCTGTAATCGTTAATGGATTGTTCCCATAACAGCGAAGCTTCATGGTATTCCACAAAAAGGCTAAATCGGAGCTTCGAGTTGGTCAGTTGACATTGCCGAAAAGGCTGATAACACGCATACCGAGCTTATTGGCCAAAAAATCGATTGTGTGGAATGACTCACCATTGTGCTGAAACCAAAGATCGTCCCCAAGTCAATGTCTTCAATCTCCGAACACAAAATATAGAATTACAGAACACTTGAAGTTTTCAGACCAAGTAATGTGTAATGTGCAAACAGACTTAGGTCAACTGCCCTCCACATATTGTTTCACTTCAAATCAAGCGGTCTAAACATAATTTATCAATTCCATGGACACTTTGCCTTCAGTGTACACCAATTTGAAAGAGTTGTCCATATTATTTAGTCTTTAGTATCCCATGCCGAACAAAGTGTTTGTAGAAACAACCAGTCAATGCAATTCTAATTGATATTGGAATAATTAATTGTTGAAATGATAGTCTGTCGATGTGACACATGTCAGTTACATATTTATTTACTTACACACAGCCGGCATTGCTAGTTACTGCGTACAGGAAACGTGGCAGTTAATGTCATAAGTGGGTTCGAACTTAAGTCATTACGATGAAATGATATAATTTTTATTTGAAGTGAACTAATTGCGTTTTTTTGGGAGGGGAATGGAAAAAGGTTTTGGAAATACCTCAACCACTTTCAGCTGACGGGCAAAGACTATACAGACTATTTGGAAAACAAACACTGTTAAAATATCCTCTGGGAAATCTTCAGCAAACGACTTGGGACGTCTGCCCTCTTTGGACTGGTGCTATTTGATAGCTCTATCTCTTATCTCTTAGGATCCACAGGGCCATTCCCAATCCATGTTAATTTAGGATAACATTCGACTCGTAAGACTGCAAAAAAAATTAAAAATTAAGGTTAGTTTTTAAATCACTTATTTTTGCAAGCCTTTTTCCCGCCCTATTAAACTACATCCTATAACCAGGCATTCTGAAAGCGTCAGCCACTTCTTCAGGCGAGGGACAACTTTGACTACACTAATTATTTGTGATATGTAGGAAGGAATATAACTAAGATATTGAAGGTCAAGGCGGATGGCCTACCAATAAGATATTGTATCCTTGGTTTGAGGGAATTACGTACTTAAGTTCGCTCTACCACCTGTTTTGAGTAATTTAACTTGCCCTACTAACCATGGTAGTTTAACAACTGCTCAGCCATATCCAAACATTTTCTCTTTTCTTGAAAGTATTGGGGTAGTTCTCTTTATTCAATACCATCAGTCTATTCGGAGTCCTATTTGCCTCAACGACTTTAACCAGTTATATTCCCCGCGATTTCTACGTCGTAACCTCTATTTCACATCACACCCCCTCATAACGTGGCTTGCTCCACTCAACGTGTATCGTTGATCGGCACAACTGTCAGTCTGTAATTTAATATAACCCACATTTGGGTTTTATTAACTAAATTTTCAAACCATTTGGTTCATTTTTATGTTTTACAGATAAGTCCCTTAACTTTAATGTAAAAATGTGTTAAGTCTATAAAATAATAAAAAAAAAAAAAAAATCCCTATAATTGGCGTTGATTTATGATTGTCTTCATTTTGCCCCATAAATACACACACAGAGTCGTGAATAAAGGGCGAGTGGGTATGTGTGTGTGGTGTAAGCTTCGCTGTCGAATCGGTTGCCAAAAAACAATAACGGCGATATTAAGTGTGAGTCCTTTGACACACACACATAGATATTCATGCCAGTGTGTGTGTGTGTATGCTGACATTCCTTTCATCGCGTACTACGTTTTCGTTCTTTAGCTTTCAATTGTATAATTGTGGCATTTTGTAGGGAATTTCTCGAGCTGCTATAATTTACTTGAACATGCCAAATTTGTAGCCGCAACAAAACGCACAAATGCTCACCACACCATACCGCCCCCCCCCCCCCCACATGCATATTTGCTTTGTGTCCATCCCCCCTCCGTTTATCCGCTCACTTACACTGACAGTCGTACAGTGACCACATCCATCCATTTGCCAACATTCATTCATTCATCCTTTTTACCAACAAATTATGGTAATAGAATATTTGTACGTCGAGTATGCGTTGGCAACAGTGTACAGTGGCTCGAAGTTGCATACAAATTAGCGAACGAGAGATTATTCTCACATCGGTGATCTCCTCACGACCATAATAGGCGAATAATTGTGCAAACGTGTACAAAATAATTGTGCAAAATCGTCGAGTATGCGTTGGCAACAGTGTACAGTGGCTCGAAGTTGCATACAAATTAGCGAACGACCATCATTGACGAATAATTGTGCAAAATCAAGTTGTAACAAAAAAGGCTCTACGGCAAATTCCCTCGATAAATTAAGAATTCCCTAAAATAATGAAAAATTCCCCCAAAAGGCCAACCAACATGAAAAATTCACCAAAAACTTTTCAAAATGCTAAAATTTCCGAAATCAAAATGTCAACAGAGAGAAATATCAACAAGAAATTTACAATAAAAACCATTCGAGTATAACACACTCTTAATACAACACAAACCCTAAAGGTAGACGCAATTGCCCAACCACAAAAATTTAGATACAACCCTGGGTATTATGATTGTCAAATTCTGATATATAAATGCCAGATAGCAGACAGTTACAAATCGCGGCACAATTATTTTTAATAGTTTTGAGAGCCCCAAAATTCTTTGTTTGGCTTTTTGTATTGTTTTCTTTGATTTGAATGTTTAATACGAAAACGTATTCGACATTTGAAAAAAAAGACGAAACCAACAATTGAAATGTAAACAAAAAATTTTAAAAAATTGTAAATTTTAAAATTTTATAGTCTACCTTTAGTTATTGTGCCATGATACAACCAAACAACCTCATGAATATTTTTCATTTAATTGTTGTAGAAACAACCAGTTTCCATTTACCAAAATGTAGATACCGGAAATTAGCTCGACAAGGACAACGAATATTTTTACACCGGCAATGCCACATTCACGACAATTTCGATATGTAGAATTTAAAAAGTGAGAGACTTTTTTCACTTTACAATATTTCCAAAAAAAATATTTGGATTCAGAAGTTCGTCACCTACAAATGTCATATTGTTTCAACCAGGGCTGTGGAGTCGGAGTCTGACAAATTTGCACGGATTGGTAGACAGAGTCTGGAGACGACTCCGAGTTTTATTTACTTACAGACGGAGTCAGCAAAAGGTCTTAAAAAAGAAATGAAAAATGAAATGGAAAAATTCCCCAAAAAGACCAACATGAAAATTACCCTAAAAATTCGTAGAAGTCCCCCAATAATTTATTCCCCAATCTATAGAAAACAGTCGCCAGAGGAGCCGGCGATGGACAATTTAAAATTTATAAAAATTTTTTTGGGATATTTTGCATAATTAAAGATGCCCCCACATTTGTATGGAATTTATTTTGAGCCATCTTTCTAATTTTTGAGATCCATTTTTCAAAAAGCCCTTACAAGTGGGCTGGGGATCTTGACCAGCTTCATAAAATATTTTCAAGCTCTTTACAGCCTGTTCCACGATCTCAATGCAATGCAAACCTCTGCGAACGAGAGCCAGTCACTCACATTCGCTTCGCATAACGTGCCCCTGTCTTTCGTCTTAATCGTGTGAATTAAAATGTTGACAAATCAACGATTTCAAAAATAAAACTCCAACTCTCAAATAGGGTTGTATATGTCGACTCAAGACTTATACAAAAATTGTGAAAAATCAAGTCGACTTTTGATTACGAAAAAGTCGAGAAAATCTATTTTATGGCTTTATATTGATATTTCGAGCACACCATTTAAAAAATTGTTCGAAAATATATCACAAACTGCTGCTGGACATGAGTTTCCAGAGCTACCTTATGATTCTGACTAAGAGAATTGTTGTAATTCCTTCTGCATACTAAAGGACTCAAAGATCTTCAAAGACAATCAGCCGTTATAGTTTAAATTAAAGAAATCCGGACCAGGTTTAATTTAATTGGACCTTTGCTTTGGAAAACCAAGCATTTAAAAACAGTTGTGATGTCGGTAGAAAAGGATGAGATTAAAACAATCTCAAAAATTTGTTCAAAATGAAAGGCTGATTTCTGGACAACCAAATGAGTATCAGAAGGTTTACTACCACCATCGAAGACGGCGGTGTTTCCAAACAATATAAAAACTAGACCAGTTTGTCGAAAATCAAAAACAAACCCGTTAATAGTATGGCCAGAATATCAGACATTTCAAAGGTTGCCAAAAAAAAAAATTCTACTTTTCCTAGCTCCTCACACACACAACTTCTGTAGAAGTTTCTAGCCAGTGAGTATAGAAATTATATCGTACACAGCTCAGTAATTCGAGGAGGGTTCCCTGTCCGTTCCTTCATGGAATGTTAGGGGAAATAAGTAAGTAACGACATGTTCGTTTTTCTTCGATCTATTGTACAGGATATGTTGTTCAAATCGAAGTAGACTTAGTGCTTGGATTCATTCATCTGTTGGCTCTGTAAACCGTTGTTGGCTTATCGAGCTTAATACCTAATTCCCAAGCAGGCTCTAATACCAAGGATTTGCATGTCTTTTTCCCTTTAGACCTTCCCTTGTAGAGTGAAACCCTTTTTTGGTCCACAGTGTCGTCTATGCTGAAAGCACAGCTCTGCCGTACTGTGCGAACCTTGCAAACAGCCACTCCTGTTTTTTTTTGTCTAGCTAGATTTCATTTTGTTTTTATTTAAAAGCGGTAACCGCCCCTCGTTTTGTTGCCGCTGCCAAGTATTTCGGCCTGCTGTACTTCTGCTTTTGTTTTCATCACCCGTTAACTATTGCTTTGGTATGTGTGTGTGTGTGTGTTCAAATGTATATGTGTATTGCGTGGTTTTGTTTCTGGTGAATACCCTACAGAACAGGGATAATGTGAGGTAGGGCCGACACTAGATTCAAAGGTTGGAGCACATTTATTTGCTCATTAGTTTTGTGCAGAAAATATAAACTTGTTGCTGAAAGTAATAACACTGTAGTCTCATTGTAGGTGAGGGGACATTAGAGCTACATGAGCGGCTATACATAAATGGAATAGGAGACAAACATAAGTGAGTCTAAAGTCTGTTTAATATACTCAAACCAGATTGGGTTCGTCTAGGAAATGATTTGCATTAATCCGCCTGCTGACACGTTGGCTAGGCAACAATATCGTCGACATCAGAGCTTATCTGGCCGTTGCTGATGGGTGTGCCTGTCATAACATACAAAGAGAGACATTTCATCAGTTTGTCTCCCACAATATCCCTCTCTGTCTCTCTCTCTTTCTCCCTCACCTTGCAGCAGCATTACTGGATCGTGTTTGCTGGTCATAATTTCCTCTTTTTCTGTTGTTTATTTCAATTGAGTTTTTGTTCCTCAACTTGCTCACATGCGAAACATTATTACATGCAATCATTGTCCTTCATTTTTTGCCATTGCGGTGTACTCACATACATACGTATATATGTATGTATGTATCACTATGTGAGTATGATGTGGTCGGGCTGCCACAAGTAATACAGTTTCTGTGCGAGTGGAGTGTGTGACGAGTATAAGAGTATTTGGAGCGTTTTAAGTAACTGTGTTACGTTTAAACCGCAGTTAATGTTTTCGTCGGTTTATTTTATGAGAAATCATTCCGTTACTCTTGCATGGGATGTGTGTTGTTTTTAGAGTTGCCAATCGGAGTAGTAAATGCAGGGATTTTCATAATTGCAGGGTACAAAAATATTTGGAGTCTTTAGATGGGGATTTTCTAAAAAATAAATATATTTATATATCGATGGCTTAATTTAGAAAGGGCGCAACTCGTAAACAAAATCCAAAAAAAATGGTTTCAGAATTAAATTTGTTGCACATTTTTATTTAAATAAATTTAAATTTCCTTAAAAATTTGTTTATGTCTGAAGTTTTTCAAATGTTATAAAGTTTTTACCTTCTCTTGTAAAGTTCTAAATTAAGCTATCGATATGCTAAATTAACGATATTGTAATCACAATCACGGGAACTTCTCTAAGTAAGTGGATTTGGATTTTCAATGATTGAAACACAGAAACATAAATGGCATTCCAAATTCAAGCCGAATATTCTTAATTTGAACTAAAATCGTACTTAAAAAAAAAATCAGTACGATTCGTAGTTAGTATAAATGGGATAGTTTTAAAATCAAGTACGAAAATTCTTATAAGAACAAAATACTTGATTTATTTGTTTGCTTTATTGCATGCGCTAGGAAAAAGTAGTTCTCGTTTAATTTCCAACAAGAGGTGTTATTTTGGTACTAGTAAGTTGTAATGCGCCTATGGCGCCCGTTGAAATATGGAAAAAAAATGTTGTTGAAAAAAAAAAATTTTTGCGGAAAAATAAAATTTGTTGAAAAAAAAATTTTTGTTGAAAAAAAAAATTTTTCTTGAAAAAAAAAATTTTGTTGAAAAAAAAAAATTTGGAAAAAAAAAATTTTTTGGTGAAAAAAAAATTTGGGGAAAACACAATTTCTGTACAAAAAAAAAATATTATTTTTTTTATTATTATTATTTATAGAAAATTATAGAATGCCTATTTAAATTCCTACGTACTGCGTGACAGAGTCAGTGAATCAGTGTCGAGGGTAAATATATATTAAGATTCAAAGAAAAATGACATTTTGTTGAGATAAATGATCGGATGTTTATTTTATAATAAAGAGGAAGGTAATGAAAAACAACATCAACCAAATGGCTACCACGACCACGCTTACAGGACCATATCCTTTTCAAGAAATTTGTCATCGATAGCCTCACGAATTCTATCTTTGAGGTCTTGAATCGACGCTGGGCTGTTGGCGTAGAACTTATCTATCTGGTGGCCCCAAAGGAAGAAGTCGCAAGGTATTAAATCACAAAATCTCGGTGGCCAATTGAGATCACCTCTCGGTGCGGAAGCTTTTCCCGCAAAAGAGCAATGGTTGCGTTGCTTGTGTGGCGCCGTCTTGTTGAAAGTAAACGTTGTCCAGATCAATATCATCCAACTCCGACCATGAAAAATCATTAATTATCTCTTGATAGCGCAATTCATTCAACCTAATTTGGAAATGGGCCTCATCAGTCCAGATGATTTTTCGAAGGAATTCCGGATCATTTTCATGCATGTCAAGGTCCCAATCAGCAAAGACACGACGTTGTCGATGATCGTCTTATTGAATTTAACAAAAGTCTCTATACAAATGCGAGCGAACAAAAAGAGAAACGTTACAAAAGAGAAATATTCAAATTCTTTAAAATCACTTTTGAGATGTAGTTTAGCTTCAGGGCAGCAACACTGACTGGTATCCTTAGGTTGTCCTGTTTGGTATATGTTTTCCTTTTTGTGGTTTTTCTAGACTCAGCTAAATCCACACATACGTATGTATTTCGCACTGCCTTGCATATATTTTTTCATTAGCTAGTGCCGGATTTACTCACTGAGTTTTTTCCGTTTCGTGGCTCGTTGCTGTGTTGCTATTTAAAATAAATGTTTTTACATTATTTTTTGGCGCTTTTTGTTTGTTTGTTTGTGGTGGTGGTGATGGTGTGGCAAGTGTGAAGTGCGTGTATGTGTGTGTGAGCTTGCTTCTACTCCCTTTGGCGTCACTGAGTGTTTTGGCATAAATGAATCATAGTTGATGGTTTGTGTGTGTGTGTGTGTGTGCGTTTGAGTGTCCTTCCACATCGTTATGCTAGTTGTTCCGTACAAGAGCTGTTGTTCCTTCTACTGCACAGTGGTTTCTGCGAACCATAATTGTCTTATAATTTTCGCCTACAATTAGAATTCACAAATGGAGAGCTGTGTGTGATATCATTTAAATCAAAATGACAAATACATTTAATAAATACATTAATAAAGATCTGTGTGCTTTTATAACGAAGTTAGTTCCTTTTCGAACCAGTGCGTGGTTCTGTATACCGCTCGAAGTAATGTAGACGTTCTTACTCAATGAAATATTCTTGGACGTCATTCATGATTATTTAAATTTTGCGGTTCAATGGAAGAACTTACTAAAGAAAAGTTGTCTCCACCATTATAATGGGTTTTCCAACAAGATGTGTTATTTTGAATCACCCGGTATTTCCGTAGTTGAAGATTTGAAGCTTTTATTCTTTGATATTTGACAGGTAGGATTTACGCCATTACTGAAAATGGAACGACACACGCTTCAACAACGCATTGAAATTATTCAAATTCACTACAAAAATGGTGAAAATCTTGCAGTCACAGTTCGCACTACAGAAATTGGTGGACATATTCGAGCCATTTCCACCTCGGCGGCTGTGGGCCAACAAGCAAAATTGTCGCATCTGGGGCTCGGAGAACCCAAGAGTTATTGTTGAGAAGCCTCTCCATCCTCAACGTGTGACTGTTTGGTGCGGTTTATGGTACGGCGGGGTCATTGGACCTTAATTTTTCGAAAATGAGGTAGGATCAACAGATTGCGCTATCGAGAGTTGGATAGCGGAGTCGGAGTTGGATGCTATTGATCTGGACAACTTTTACTTTCAACCAGACGGCGCTACGTGCCACACAAGCAACGAAACCATTGCGCTTTTATGGGAAAAGTTTCCGGAGCGAGAGGTGATCACAATTGGCCACCAAGGTCTTGTGATTTAACGCCTTGCGACTTCTTCCTTTGGGGCCACGTGAAAGATAAGATCTACGCCAACAGCCCAGCGTCGATTCAAGACCTCAAAGATAGAATTCGTGAGGCTATCGAGGACATAGGGCAGCCACATTGCGATTTGGTTATGGAAAATTTCATGAAAAGGATATGGTCCTGTAAGCGTGGTCGTGGTGGCCACTTGGCTGATGTTGTTTTTAATTATTATCGGCATACCTTCCTCTTGATTATGAAATAAACACCCGATCATTTATCTCAACTAAATGTCATTTTTCTTCGAATACCCAAATAACACCTCTTGTTGGAGAACCCTGTAGTTTCTAGATCATTTTTTGGTTGATGCTTAGTAATATAAGAAAAATTCATCATCACGGCCTCTTTCTCATTATAATAGGGACTCCCTACATTTGAACAATATTGCTTTGGACTGACCGCTTCTCACCCAGACCCCATGTGCTATATTTCCCTTCGTACCACTGTGCACAATATCCTTTAGTTTTTTTTTTTTTTGTCTCACACCAAAGAGCTTTAAACAGTTTTATGGCCATTTTGGCATTTCGCCGTTTCGTTACCATTATTGTGAAGATTTGGTGTTGTGGCAATCTTTGCTTCTTTATATGAACGAAAAGAATCGTTAAATCGCATATAAATTTTTTTTCTCGTAACATTTCGTTTTCGTTGCGTTTGCTATTTTTCTCTTACCAAGTAATAAGATTTTCGCAACAAACAACAATGTTGTTGCCATGTCGTGTCGCTCGCAACTTTGTATGATTTTATATGTGGGACATGCATGTCTGTCCGTCCGTCCATCCATTCGTCCTTCCTTCTTTCGGATAATGAAATCCTTTTAGTTCTCTCAAGACTTTTCGTCAGTCTGTCCGACAGGCTCAGTGGACGCCAGCCAACCACCCACCCAGCACCAACAATGTGTCGGGAGATGTCTGCATCATGAAAGATTTTTTTTCTGTTTTTTTTTTTATTTCTGGAATGAGATTGTTTTGAGGACAAACAAAAGGCAGCGAATGTGAATGAAGATTTCGTAATTAAAATCGTCTTATAAAAGGCAAAATATATGTGCCGACTACATGCATACTAGTGTGTCCCGTGATGCAGGAAATGTTAAATTCTCAAACGATTCTCTCCGAATCGAAACTATTTTTCTAAGCCAGCGGTGGTTTGCCCGATTTTTCTGTAACAATAATCTCCTCAATTTCACATTTATAATGAACAACAGGGTTTTTTTTTATAGTTTAGGTCTCTTATAGTTTTTTCTTATATAAAATGGTGCTTTCTAATTGTAATTTCGATTATATGGCTACTAAGATTGAAAATCAACTTTCAAAACCGATTGCAATAATCGGCATTTTGGAAAAATAAAAAATAAAACAATAATAATTTTTGTGCAAACGAAACACTCGGATATGCTTAAATTTAAAAAAAAGCACCGATAAGTTCGGAAATTTCGTTCAAATATTTCTTTTATTAACTTTCAGGCAATCACCAGTCTTTCGAGTGTTTTTTTCATGTTTGTTTTGCCTTTTTCGGTGGGACACACAAATATTCATGAATGTTCAGAAATCGCTGGGCAAACTTTGATTTCGATTTTGAGCCATGAGATTTCTCTTTTAATCGATTGACAAAAGCGGGCTATTAAAAAATTCGGTAAGCTGAAAAGGGGAAGTTGGAAAGGACATGTCGGGATTTGAAGAGATGACCAAACGACGGTATAGATTTGCATACGAAAAGTTTTAAACATGCTATTTAACGTGGTTTAATTGTTTTGATCCGAAAAAAGGACAACAACAAAAATAAGAAGAAAAAAGACTAAAAGTAAAAACAAATACAAATGCTGAACAGTGGGATGATTTCAAAGAATATAAAGTCAGTGGAACATAATAGTATCTATCGATATAAACCTTAATAGTTTCCATTTGATTTACACAGAAAAAAATACGGGCCAAAAATGTTCAATTACTGTCGTAATTGAAATTAAGCTTGGAAATCAATTAATGTTGTAATTGAACTTAGAAATTCTTGGCGAAATCCATGTAAAAAATAGTAAAAAAATCAATTACTTATTTAAAATTTGAGTAATTGAATTCACAACTTTTGTAATTGGAAGAAAATCAATTAAAAAAGTAATTGAATTGACGAATTCCATACAAACTTCGTAATTGATTTCAAAAATATGTTTTTTCTGTGTATGAAACCAATTTAGAGTTTTAATGAAACTAACATTTCACAGAATTTATGCATTATTTTACATCTGTTCATATTATTATTTTGCAGATGTAGGGTCAATGAAAATAATCATCAATTGATTACACTCAGATTTGACATATGTATGTACACTGTACTCTCTCCTTGCGGACTCCTCTCTTAAGCGGACACCTCTCAAAACCTGAAACTTTTTTCAGTACCATTCCACATCAATCCTCTTGTGTACTTCTCGCATAAGCGGACAAAATGCTCAGTCCCTTAGGGGTCCGCTTATGAGAGAGTACACTTTGTAATACTCTGCAGAACAAAAGTCAATTTAAATTAGAGATTTGCAGCTTTTTCTAGAGCAAAACAATAGAAAGTGAATTTTGAATTGTGATCCCATTTAAGTGAATGAGCGATATTTAAATTTAAGCATTTTCCACATGTTCTGTTTAAAATTAGTACCCATCTTCTAGAATTAATAAACGTTCTAAAATTTAACTTCATAAAAGTTATTTGAAATGGATCGGCTATAACATGAGTCTTATAGAGGGACAGAACCTAAAAATTGGGATGAACATTTGAATGGGTCATCTTTGATCTTAAGTGGGCACAGACCGCGAAGATTGGCTCAGCAGTGACCAGTACTAAAGCACGGGTTACATTTGGCAAACAAATTTCATATATAGGCGCCCCGGTAGGCGAGTTGGTAGCGTGCTTGCCTATCAGCGTGGGGGTTGTGGGTTCGATTCTCACCAGAGGCTTTGGTCTGTCGCTGCAAAAATCTAAACATATGGTCTTTGTCACCCGGTTTACCCTTGGACCCAAAATTAGAATATAAATTTACTTTGTATTGTAATTAATAATAAATAAATAAAAAAATAAAATTTCATATATTTCCTCTTAACAATATGAACATCAACTATTTTTTATTGGCAAACATGAAATCAGCTCATTGTTGACAAATTGAATTATTTGCCAGCTAAAGAAAAATTCAACAAGTTCCAACGTCAAATATTTGCCCCTCTGTTGGGTAAATATTTATTTGCCCTTACAAAACAATTATAATAAGAGGTGAACACAAGCCGTGGCCCCGTGATTCTACAACTAGTTTTGTATAAATCAGCCCACAATATGTATAAAAAAATTACATACTTTTTCTATATCGTCTATGTAGAACAAAAACTCATAATCTACATTTTCATAGTTTTGAGTTATAAGGTGTCGCGAAAAAATCCTCAAACTTCGTTCTTCTTTGGCATGGCTTCTTTGGTCTTTGCTCAGCCGACAACCGTGTTTGATCGCTTGCTCGACTCATGTGTTCACTCAAGACAGTTTACTTCGATAAAATTTGTGTGTTGCGCGAAATCGTTTCTGAACAAAATTAAAAAATATTCCTCAGAAAAAATATGTAGCTCAGAAAACATTCAGACCTGTCAGAAGAAAATATCACTCTGAAAAGTCGATCATAATCAGATCAGATATTGTTCGGACGTGTCTGATATCCGACTTTTGGTTTGCTGGGTAGGCAAAAATTTACAGCATACGCATATGCACCCAAATGAGTGGCATGCCCTCTTCTTCCTTCCCCTGTGACGAAATGTCTAATGCAACGACATAAGGCAAACGCAACAATAAAAATAAACACCTTTTTTGTGGACTGTTTGCTTGCGTTGCTCACTTAGATGAGCGACGAACTGTTTTGTTCGTAGAGAGCGGTCAGTAAGAGATTGAAAACACAAACGAAACGAAGAAGAGGTTTGCTGCTCAGACACTGAACGATTCCGTTTCATTTTTTTTCGGTCTTTGGTTGAGCATATTTTGCGAGCTCTGGAATATACATATCCTCAACTGAAATCCAAAATGACCAAACATCAAAAACGCAAAATGGTATTTCTGATTGATTCTGGTCAAATGACCTAAACTGCATGTCCCTGCCAAATTGTACACTCCAATCTACACAATTTACAATTTTATGGGCAAATTACAAAACGACATGACAAGACATAAGTGTTAAGTTATGAAAATGCTTGCTAGGTCATTTTAGATTTCTGGTGACGCAATGTGTATATGGAAATGTTTCAATTCTAAGACAAATCAAGTCCCGCAACAGACAAATCTGACTGACAAAAAATTCTGAGTCTGCAAGCCGAAGCTATTGAAATGATCTCAAACAGAATGTCAAAGCTAACATACATATTTTGTAATCTATTTGTTAAGCCATCCAAATGACATTTTGTTTGGCTACACTTGCTAATGACAACAAAACTTAACTGTTTCCGAATTGTGGCTTATGCCATCTTTTAATGCTTTTCGAAGGACACTAATTTACAATTTTCACATTATATTTGGTATTATTCCAAAAAAACAAAACTCAATTTATTCAAAAAAAAAAACTTTAACGTTGTGTTCTTCCTCATCTCTCACTCTTTACAGCCAATTTCCTTGGAAATCGTTAACAACAAACAAGAAGCCAACAACAATAAGACGAAGAATATGAAAAGTACACACAAATAGAAAACCAGAAAGAATGAATGAAATTTCGAAAAGAAAAACATACACCGATGTAACAAATAACAAAGTTAACAGTTCTAAAGAAAATAAACAACAGCAACACAAAAACACTAAATAACAAAAATATACAAGCACTAGAATTAGTACTTTAAACTAAATTACACAAATAACAAGTAACCGAATAGCAGAAGGAGCAGAAGAGGCCAATATATATATACACATATATATGTATATGCATCGATAAATCAAAGATTAAATCATTTGTATTTAAAAAGCGAATTTAAATTCAAACTCCAAACAAACAGCCAAAGCAAACCGACAAAACCTAACGCCGCCAAAACTAACAACACAAAAACGAGAATTTTTCAAATTTCAAACTAATCTTCCTCCTACACCCACTACATAAATCGCATACAGTCGCACACTAAAAACACATCGACAAATCGAAACAGAAATACCAAAACGGAATAAAACAACCGCAACCGCTAACGCCAACACCATCGACTACCAAAAAACAAAACAAATTCCAACAACTGCAACAAAATGGCTTCGCCACCCGACAGTCCCATCGAGGAGGTGGTCTACGAATTAGAACAAACACGAGTGCCTAAACCCATACCAGTCGCCCTGGAGGATTTGTGCCGTCAAACGAAATTTACAAAACAGGAAATACGAGTCATGTACAGAGGATTTAAAACGGTAAGAAATTCACACTAATACCAGTGTCCAAAGTCCACACATACAGTAACTTAAGGGGTGTACATTAGGATGGGTAACTTTTTTTAACTCTGACCTTATTTCAATTTCAATCACTGTAAGTGACTTCTAGCGACGTTTGGGTTTTTAAATTTATCTGTTAATCTTCTGCATTTACAGTCGGATCTTAAAGTGTGATACATCAATGTTTTTGTCTCAAAAGAGAGCAATTTTTCTGTTTTTGAAGTCGTTGACCTCAAGTCAAGCAAAAAAAAATACCAAAAATATTTTTTTGAAACTGTCTTGCATAAATTCTTCATATTCGAAGACGTACTGCGCAGTTTTTTAGTGTCACCGCCTTTTGCGTACGTTGACGTCTAAGGCTTTTCCGGGTTAAGCTTTTACATTAATTCAAGCGACTTGGCACAATCGCTATATTTTGAGCCAGTCCAAGTTTAAATCGGCTAAGCAAGTTGTACAATCTTGGGCTAATGGTTTTGTATGAAAATAGTTCAACAAAGTTTAAATGGAAATGAAAGTACTTTTTGCCAAATTTAATTAACACTTAAAGCCTGACTGACGTTGTCGAACGTTAAAGTTCGTTTGCTTTCTATGCGACAAATAGCTGATTTGGTAAACGCTAACATTCACCGAAATGACAAAATCCATTCGAACAAAAGAATACGTAACAGCCTGATCCACAATGATGTCCGTGAAGATAAATTTTAAAATTTAACTAGTCAAGACACAAATCGCCTTTTTAACAGAGCGGGTATAGGGAGTTAACAGAGCCATGTTAAGTGGTTAACAGTGAAAATGCTAACCACTATATATTTACGATTTCTGACCGATCGGACAAAAAAAATAAAAAAAAAACAAATTAATTTAAATAAAACAAGAGCACCCAACAGGGTATGTTTTGGAGTTTACCCTTAAATGATCATTACTAAGAACATTTGTAACTGGACATAGAGTGACAAAAGAAGGCCCACTCTGGCTGACTGGAAATAGATGCTGGGTCCACAGTAGTACCATGGATAGCTCTTGTGATTCCAAATCGATCTGTATATCACACTTGTCCAAAATCTGTTTCAGAACCGATTTATTCAGATTTTAGACTTAAATTTTAATTTTTCTGTAAGGCCCACTGTGACCAAATTTGTAATTTGTAATTCGCTAACAGTCACTAGAATGACAAAGCGAACGAAAACACAAGCGAACAAAAAAAATCTGATCCACGATGTTGATAGTTAACGTTCGCTTGCTTGCGATGAGACAAACAGCTGAATTCCGACCCACTAACAGCCACCAGAACGACAAAGGGAACGAGAATCTGTGCGACGAAATAAAACGTAAGCATTTCAGTACGAAATCGTGAACCACAAACTATTCATCTAAGCGAACGCAAATTTCAAAAGCACTCACTTGCGTTTTGTGTTTCGTTTGATAAAAAAAAATCAAATAATCGCTTGAACTGGTCTCCTGGTGACTTGATTCGCATGCGGTGCTCCCAAACACATCCTAATACATACGGAAATCCTATCAAACTACGGAACTAAGCTTCTGTATCTAAATATGTAAAATTGAATGCTCAGGACAAATAGAGAACACATTCATTAACCAAGATGGAGACGCACGTACGGATGGGTCGACAGGATGTTAGTGTCAAAGATGATCAATAATTTCAGAGCTTGTAAATCTTTATAAACAAAATGGGAGACGAAATGATTTTTGAAACTTTCTTAAATGCAAAAATATTTCCGAATACTCACCTGAGGTCAAATCTGAAGAGTAGGTCTTTCCGAATCACGGATTATGGAATTTTGCCATGGTCAGCGAACGAACGAAGAGTCAGCGAGTGACCGGATTTTTTCGCATAGATTTTTGTTCGACAACGTGGGCGAAGCAGTTAAAAAAATTGTCGGAAGATGGAGACGCACGTACGGATGGGTCGACAGGATGTTAGTCTCAAAGATGATCAATTCTTTCAGAGCTTGTAAATCTTTATAAACAAAATGGGAGACGAAATGATTATTGAAACTTTCTTAAACGCAAAAATATTTCCGTATACTCACCTGAGGTCAAATCTGAAGAGTACGTCTTTCCGAATCACGGTTTATGGAATTTTGTCATAGTCAGCGAACGAACGAAGAGTCAGAGAGTGACCGGCTTTTGTTCGCATAGATTCTTGTTCGACAACGTGGGCGAAGCAGTTAAAAAAAATTGTCGGAAGATGGAGACGCACGTACGGATGGGTCGACAGGATGTTAGTGTCAAAGATGATCAATTCTTTCAGAGCTTGTAAATCTTTATAAACAAAATGGGAGACGAAATGATTTTTGAAACATTCTTAAACGCAAAAATATTTCCGAATACTCACCTGAGGTCAAATCTGAAGAGTGGGTCCTTCCGAATCACGGATTATGGAATTTTGCCATGGCTATTAAAAACCTGTACTATGTCGTGCGGAAAAGATCTGTTTTTTCTTCACTATCAGATGTCAATTCTATCCAAATACTGTAAATGAATGAGGTTCGCCGTTGATTGTTTTACTCTATTCGTGATAATCGATGTGAATTATTGCACCTACATTAGTTGTGGTCATGATCTTGTTGAGAGATTCACTTAGGACTTATTTCGGGTGCGTTCATCTGGAGTAGTCGACTGATTTTATAGTGCCTTGATCTCTGGTGTGTCCTGAGGGATTCATGAATCATGTTTCGTCCACGAATATGAGGTGGCGCAAAATCAGATTCATTCATTTGAAGTGGTCACATGGTTGGCACCGGATCGACCGGATGGATTTTTCATGTCTAAATAGTCATGTAAAATCTGATTTATCCGCTCAATTGAGATGCCCACAAAGTCAGGAACCTCCCGCACATTCCATATCCGACCGCCCAATATCATTTCATGGACTTCTGCAGCATTTCTGACATGAGTACCTGTATGGGCGAGGGAAATTAAAATATACATTAAGTAATGTTTCATGAAATGCTATTCTAAGAAGGAATTTTATGAAGCTTACGTTAAATCGTGATGATGTCTTAAGAACTAAGTACTTAAGTACAATAACTACACCCACCCCCCCCCCCCCCCACATATCTAAAAAAAAATATCTTTCCCCCTTTAAACAATAATTCCACCCTAATGTGCCAGTGAATAATACTCATGTACACATACTTCTTCTGCATGCAGTTTCATGCATATGCATACATGTCATGTATGGTGATAACCCGAAAAAATACTGCATTGAATAAAGGACGAGGGAATAACAAGATTTCAAATGAACACGAACAATACCAGTGTACTTCAATCAGTAAAACGAAAACAATTGAAAACGAAGACAACTTTTGACATGACATTTCTATAGCGTCAAGTCAAGGCGTTAATTTTCGAGAAGGGCACTATTAATAGAACGCTCTAAGCAGGATGATTTCTTTGGAGTTTAGTATTTAAACACCAAATTCGGTTGGTTTCTATAGAAAATTACGTATTTTTCAAAGCGCCAGGGTTTGATTTAATTTCCCCCTTTTGTAAAACTTGTCCTCCCAAATCCACTACAAAAATTTAATATTATTTTAATTATTAACTGGAAACATATACTTTCTGCTAAAAGTGTTAGTGTTGCCACATCAACAAATGGAAAGTGTGGATTATTTGATTGACCACTCAAAAACGTTTTTGAAGTTTAAACGCAGTTTCATTTGAAGCTGAGTTTTACATAAACGTGGTTTAACTACGACCTCATTTATTGGGTCTAAATAAATAATAAAAATGATATTAAACTTTTGTGGTGGATGATTTTGGTCACACAACATATCGGCTAAATGAACTTTGGCACGGGCAAAAGACACATGTATGGAACTAGTGGTGAACGGAAACGAATTCCAGCAATAACCAATTTATTTTATTTGTGGAAGTTGGTGAACCAAAAAAGTGTTGATTCTTCTTGCGTTCGACATAATGAGCCAACGCTGATGTTGGAGCTCAATATATTTGCTAAGCCCGCTGATGATACAACACATTTGGGTTCTCAATCAATTCATTCGAACGTCTTGCGGGTGTTGATGAACGGCATCTGTACAGTGTATTTGCCTCGCATTTGACACGAAACGATGAATACGCTTGTCAGTCGCTTTCTGTTGGCCACAACATTTTGAACGATTGGCAAATCAATCAAATCTTTTGACAAATTTGGCTCGTGAAGCAAAACGACCACCAGCAACGTCGACAATTGATTCATTTCATTGAAGAACATCCGGACAAAAACTCATTGTCTCAGACGAAGCTTACCCAGCCATTAGACAGGGCAGTAATTGTTCGAAAAACTCAACACACTCACACTTTTTTTACCAATACACACACATTTTTGCTACTGTCCGGCCGACTGGCAACGAAAATTCAATGGCAGTAAAACATATTTTTTGTGTCAATTTATGGGATAATTTTATTGTGTAATTGTGTTTTGACCGTTTTGTCGTATTAAAAAGAGTTATATTTTGTGAATTGTTATCAACGAAGTATTTTTCAGACTTGTTTGAAGTACAAAGAACAAAATTTAGACGTATTTATGAAAACAAATTTGCGTGTCCATACTTTTCCCCAAATGCTTTGACAATTTGTGGTGTGGGGTAACATTGTGTTTTTGTTTGCTGCTGCGGACGGTAACAACAACAAGAGAAGTTACTCTTGTGACGACGTTTTTGAAATGATTTTTCAGATGATTTTCGATATTTGGTTTCTGTTTCGAAGAGTATATGTGTGCTCAACTGGCAACAAATTAGATGTAGGTGTAATGGCAGGGTTATTTTCAGTTGATTGGGTACGTACACAAACAAAATTACCATAGTTTGGCATTGGAATCCATGCCAAGGTGTTGAGGAACTCTTCTTTACCTGAATGTGTACTGGTTTTTTTTTGAAAATGCTTGGGAATCCGCCGGTGCATCCTCCGAGCGCGACAGTTTGGTTGGAATTTTGAATCACTGGCAGCATTTTGTCCACTTCGGTTAATAGTTAATCATGTCCCCACCCAAAGTCGATTCCACAATCGACGTGTTAGGATGCGGTTGCCCATTTTTGTAGATTACCACGAAGGACCGATGTTATGTGAACAATTCAATAACGGTTAAGGCCAATATCGAGCAAGCCCTGCATGAATTTTTTTTTTTTTTTTGGAAATAAATCTGTCATTTGCAATTGTATTGTTCGATTTGATTGGCATTTCACACAGACCTAGCTGAAGTGAGCTAAAGTCTGGAAGATGGACCGAGTGGTCTAACCGGAGATGAGCTAAAAAACTCGGTTCTCAGGACATAAAATAAACGCCAACATTTTATTTAAAATCCAGTAATCGTAATTGAAAAAATATGAGAATTACAAAACTCTGCTGAATGAAATTTGACACACTTATTTAGAAGTGGTGGTGATCAGAAACTACTGCACCAACACAATTACACAGCTGCATCATTTGTGTAATTTATTTTACAATTTCTGATTCTTCTTCTTCTTTGGTTAATTGGTCAAACTGCTGTTGCAATTTTACTGAAAAAATTTATTCGAAGTTTAAACTCAGTTTCAACGAAAAACGAACAATCAACCTAGAGACTTTAAGATAATAACAGATTACAGGCATCCCATTATAAAAGAATATTGAAAAGAATATAATTTTGTGAAATCAATATACTATCCGGCCCCTTTCTAAAGACGGCATCACTTCAGATGCTGCCTATAGTTGGTGTCATGTCAGCGATGCAATTCAACCAAACTCTTTAGTAAAAGCTAATGCATTTTTAGTGTTCTTTCGCTGTTCTTATTTCCGTTAACACATTTGCTAATACATTTCGTTCCCTTTTTCCAACTCTCTTCTTGGCTATTCGTTGCTATTTTAGGAATGTCCTGAAGGTGTGGTGCACGAAGACTGTTTCAAGGATATTTATGCAAAATTTTTTCCACATGGCAGTAAGTAAATCATCATAAAAAATAACGAAATACACATACACACACACACATATACATATAGTGTTTTATGGCTTTTCTTTTTATCCCATTATCCAAAATCCTTTATCCCACCACACCCGCCAGAAAACGAAACACGCGAAAACTCCCACATTTTTGGCTCGGGGTTTTGATGGAGTTCATCATTCTTCGCCATCTCTACAGCCGGAGTTCATGCTTTATCTCAACATGTTTCGCCATAATGTACCATATTTTGTAGCTCTTTTTTAATGTTCCTTTTTGTCATTATGTTCTCTTTTCATTCCTTGTTTATAGATTCAAGTTTATATGCTCATTATGTGTTCAAAGCATTCGATGTTAACTGCAATGGTGCCATAAGTTTTCGGGTAATAAATCACAACAGCACTCTTCAGTGTTTTCCTTTAACCTCCAATATTTTAATTCATATTTTCTTTTCTTTATTTCCTGTTTGTTTCTTGTTTTTTGGCGGCTGTCTAGGATTTATTGGTCACGCTGTCAACATTATTGAGGGGTTCTGTTTATGAACGTCTACGCTGGACCTTTAAGCTGTACGATTTGAATGGCGACGGACGTATCAGTCGATCGGAGTTAAGTGAAATTGTGATGGCCATTCACGAGTTAATGGGCCGGAGGGCGCACCAGCCGGAAGATGACCGGAAAGCCAGAGATCAGGTAAGCATTGTAATTGAAAAGGGTTTTTGTTGCAGAGAAGATAAAAAAAAATTAAATATCAAAACCAATTGAAAACGATAATTTATAGAAATTCGGATAATTGAAATGAAATTCGCAAAATCGCATTAAAAAGAAATTCGATTAAGTGGAATTCAATAATTAATATTAAATTGTCGACAAATTATAGAACTTTCGTTTCAATTTTATAGTCTTGCAATAAAACGAAATTCGGATAATTGAAACGAAATGCCCAAAATTGCATTAAAATAAATCGGATAATTGGAATTAAATATTTAATATTAAACTGCCCAAAATTTTTTTAGAACTTTCGTTTCCATTATATATTGTTGCAATAAAACGAAATTCGTATAACTGAAACGAAATACGCAAAATTACATTAAAAAAAAATTCGGATAATTGAAATTAAATATTTAATATTACATTGTTTAAAATTTATACAGCTTTTGTTTCAAGTTTAAATAGCGAAATTCGGATAATTGAAACTAAATGCGCAAAATTGGATTAAAAATAAATTCGGATAATTGAAGTTAAATATTTAATATTAAATGGTTGAAAATTTAAAGATCTTTCGTTTCAGTTATATAAAACAAAATTCGGATAATTGAAACGAAAAGCGTTAAATTGCTTTAGTGCAATATAGGGAAAAACGGACAATTGAGATGAAATTCCCAAAATTGCAGTAAAAAGAAATTCGGATAATTGAAGTTAAATATTTAATATGAAATTGTGGAAAATTTATACAACTTTCAATTATATAAAAAGAAACAAAATACGCAAAATTACATTTAAAAAAATTCGGATAATTGAAATTAAATATCCAATATCAAATTGTCGATAATTTATAGAACTTTCGTTGTAATTATATAGTGCCGCGATAAAACGAAATGCGCAAAATTGCATTAAAAAGAAATTCGGATAATTGAAATTAAATATTTAATATTAAATTGTTTAAAATTTATAGAACTTTCGTTTCATATAAAATGAAATTCCGATAATTGAAACGAAATGCGCAAAATGGGATTAAAAATAAATTCGGATAAATTGAAATTTAGTATTTAATATCAAATTGTCGAAAATATTGTTGCAATAAAAGGAAATTCGGATAATTGAAATAAATTGTTGAAAATTTTATATAACTTTCGTAACAATTATATAGTGGTGCAATAAAGCGAAATTTGACACAATTTGAAACAATTGACACGAAATGCGCAAAATTTTATTAATTCGGATAAATTAAATTAAATATTTAAATAATTAACATTTATAATATTTTTACAAATTAAATATCAAATAATTGAAAGCAAAAATTTGTATTTCATGTATGTGAAGTTTGCAATTAAACGAAATTTAGGCAATTGAAATAAAATATTAAACATCAAATAATTTAAACGAAAATTCTATTAATTCAATTATGTGCAGTAAAAACGAAATGCTGCTATGGGCAATTCTTTCAATTAAATTATCTTAAGCTTTTAACTTCATACAAATACAGTGGAACTTCCATAAGTGGGACTTCCATTTAAACATCAAATAATTCAAACGAAAATTCAATGGCATTCGCTTCAATTAATACAGTGGAACTTCCATAAGTCAAACTTCAATTTAAACACCAAATAATTCAAACGAAAATTCAATGGCATTCGCTTCAATGCACAGGGCAATTCTTTCAATTAACTTGTCTTAAGTTTTTAACTTCATACAAATACAGTGGAACTTCCATAAGTCGAACTTCCATAGGTCGAATTTTGTTTACGTCGAAACACTTCTAGTTGGAATTAAGAAAACAAATTCCGTTAAACAATTGTATAAGTAATTCCATAACTCAAAGTCTTCGTCAATCGTTCGATGTTGGATAATGGTGGTTCGAGTTATGAAAGTTTGACTGATTAAAAACTGAGTTTTAAGTGCATTCAAATTAACTCGTTTCTATTATTTTTTTCAATTAAATGATCATTCGAATTAGTTATATCCGATAATAAAATCAAGGAAAAATGTAACATCAATTGATTATGTGTTTGTCTTTCATTAATCAATCTTCATTGGATTAATGTTAAACTTCATGGATTAGTCAATTAAACAAAATTTCATTTAAACGAAGTCGAATGTTGTACAACACTGTTTACGATTCTCTTAAGCGAATTTTCCATTTAATCCGGATTTAACTGTCTCTTGTGGTTTGTGGTCTGACAATGTCTCGAATTTGAATCTCAGCAGCATTACCTGAAGTATTGTCGGCCCTTCAAATGTATTCCCTATTGAGGAAGACAACCGATTTGATTCGACTGGTAGTCTTAATAGGCAGACCAACTAAGACTATGTAGTCCATGCTAAAATCGTATCCGTATTACGCAGAGAATACTGTATTAAATTTCACCAAAATCTGACGTTCCGCTCAGAGCCTGAAGTCGATATTAATCGAAATTAAAGCTTTGGAAATAAAAAAAAAAGCTGCAGATCCTACTACGACCTATTTGGAACATGAAATTGACTGTATTTTTCATTTATTTTTTGCAGGTTGATCGAGTCTTCCGAAAATTGGATCTGAATCAAGACGGCATCATAACAATCGAGGAATTCTTGGAGGCATGCCTTAAGGACGATCTAGTCACAAGATCACTGCAAATGTTCGACAATGACCTTTGATGACCCGCTACCGATTACGAAATACGAAACAATCGTAATACAATATCTTTAATAGATCTTTAAACACTACAACCAACAACAACAACAACAAAAACACACAGCAACAACAAATAATAAATAATTATTAACGAAATGATTAAGAAAACATAAGAAATTGTTACTTAAAGTAAGTAAGTAAAATGTATTTAATGAAACGTTTTAAACAACAACAAAAACCCAAACCACAGAGAGCTCATACACCAGTGAAACATGTTAGTAAACTTTTTTTTTTGTTTTAGTCAAAAGTAAAGAAAATAATTTAAAATCTAAAAAAACCCCAAAGCATGTTTTAGCGCAAATACGAATTGGTATTCAAATAAAGAAATAGTGAATAACTAAAAATTGACAGCAAAGAACAAAAAAAAACACACACACACAAATAATCCTGCCATAAATTCTTAAATTGACTCAAAAACAAAACAAACAAAAAATTAAATTAAAAAAAAAATTGGCATAAACTTAATTACAATTAAGGATTTTACGACAACGTGATTAGAATGAAGAAGGAAATGAAACGAGAACGGATGTAAAAGAAAGCCAACCAAACGATACGAGGCCACTTTCCAAAAAAGGGCAGCAGAAGAAAACAAAAACCACCAATTTAACGCTAGAATGAGTGAAACACTGTAACGAAGTAAAAGAATGAATAATAGATAAGACTAAATAAACGGAAGTGAAGACAACAAACATTGACGGAAATTCGGTGGGTGGGGTCAATAATTAAGTGGACTAAAAAGAAACAAACAAATCAATAAGTAAGAAATTAGAAAAACTGAATTTTTAAAATGTTCTCAAAAGTGAATGAGTTATAAGAGTTCTTATGAAAATATATATAATTCCCGTATTTGTTTTGGGCTGAATCTGAAATAATTCGGAGAACATAAGTAACGGTCCACGATCTCTGTATCTTGTGATACATTTCCATGGGGTCATCCCGAATTTTGTCGCGTTTATTATTTTCAAAAATAAATTCAAAGAACATTTTCAGCATTTGTAATTAACAAGAACAAAAAGCCGTTGGCTTCGGTTACTTTCATTATTACTTTTATTATTCATTATTAACGGCATGCCTTCCTCTTTATTATGAACACCTCTTGTGGGAGAACTCTGTATATTGTCATAACTGTTGACGGTTATATTAATTGAATTGACATTTTCAGAGCTAAAAACAGAATTAAATTTAAAAAGTTTTTCCAATAATTTTTTTCTGAAAAAAAAAGAATATGACACAATTAAAAATGTGGTATAGATCATTATAATCGATGGAGGATTTTCGCATTCCTTCACAACTTAGTGAAGGCCCATTCAGGTACCCATCATACAAATGTACCATTCCGTTTATTTTTTGTACACATCATACAAGCAATTTGTTTATTTCTCGTACTCGGGGGCAATAGCACATCGGTATTGTATTACGGTTATTGACTAAAATTTTTCTTTGCATAGTGTTGCTTAGTTCGGTCTAACTATTAATTGAAAAACATTGTACATTTCTTTGATATTTCCATTTCTAAACTACAGACTTGTTTTAAATTTTTGTGTAAAATAACTAAAAATAGAAACTCGGTTAGTTAATTCTACAATGATCTGGAGCTCCTGCTAGCATTCGAACCCACCAACTCCTGCGTCGCACTTAATTTTCGTCAATGTTTGTCACACTTTAAGGAATTGAATGGAAATAAAATTCCAACCGAAGTGAATTGAAATAAAACAAAACAAAAAAGAAACAGGAATAACATAAAAAGGAACATGAAATTACTTTAAATCTTTAAAATAGAAAAGTTAATTAACAACATAAAAAAAGGTTTAAACTTAAAAAGAGAGTAAAATAAAAAAATACACGTATTTTTTTTTAGAAAAAATATCTATTATTTCCCCTTGAGAACAATAATTTGAGAAAAAAAAGAAAACAAAACAAACCCTAAAAGCAAGGCAATAATATTTGTTTGATTTCATTTAGTTATCCATTCCATTAAGTTTTCTAAACAATTTTTTGTCGTCTGTCAATTAAATGGAAATGAACTACAAAACATATGAACATGAACAACAACCAAAAGCAACAAATTCCACATTCCAAAAAAAAAAAAAATAATTGAACAAAACCGAAGAAAATACTATTGTTATTATTTATTTCTAAGAAAATATAAAAAAAAAAACTATTTTGTTAAAAAAAAAACTACAAGTGCTACATGAGCCGAGCGGTGAAAAAGTATGGGCGGTCATTCGAGAATTTGTTGGTGGATATGCGGATTTATGTTTTAATCAGTTTAATCAATGTAAAGTATCCAATAAATCAATTCATTGATTGAATTGGAAATCTTCTAAGATAGAACTAAACTGAATGTTGGATTTAATTTTCTCCAACTTAAGTGTACTTTCATGAGTTCATGAGTGAGTAGAAGAAGACAATTATAAATTGGTTTAGGTTTTCAACTGATAACTTATTCTTTGGAATTAAAAAAAAAAATAAATTTTTAATTCGCCCACATAAAAAAATTAATGATGAGTAGTTTTTTAATTGACCCAATCAAGATATTCATCATCAAAATATTAAATAATCTTTAAAGGGTAACATTTCTAAACGTATACAAACATTTTAATCAATTTTTCAATTAAAATCTTAAATGGCCCAAAAGAAAATTATTCAAGAAACTAACGAAGATGCAGCAGTTTAAACAACCGCGCCTCATACATGGTTAAATTAGTATTCAAAACTTTAAATCGTTTTTCTCACAACTCACATTTTCAAGACTAATTTTTAATTAAAAAAAAAGTGTAAACATAATGTTGATTTAGTAAATTTTTAATTGGTTCAAAAAAAAAAACTTATTAAAAATCTTAAAAAAATTAATTTATAATTAAAAAATTTAAAACATTTTTAGCATCAAAATTTTAAATTGATCCAAATAAAAATTATTCAGTTAAAAAAAATTAATTAAAAATCGTAAATAAATTATAAATAAAAAAAAAAAAAAAAATCAATATTTTTTGTTACATTTGTAACTGGCCCAAATGAATGGAAATTTCAATTATTTTGTATTTTCATAACAACGGTTTGTAAAATCGATTTAATTTTATTTATAAATACTATTTTTTATAAAAGAAAATTTTGATTAAAAGTTTAATTGGTTGAAAAGAAAATTATTCAAAGAATTACAAGACAAATTAAATTATAATTTAAAAGTGACATACAAATTTCTAATTCAAATTTTAATTGAACTAAATGAAAGCAAAATTTTGAATACATTTTCAATTCATCCAAAAGAAAGATTTTCTAATAATTAAACAAACAAAAAATTATAATCAACAAAGAGACAAAAACAATGTTGACTAGATGTTTATTTGGCCAAATGAAGCAAATTTTGATTAATAATTTAATTAAGCAAAATGACAAGTATTAAAAGATAAACAAATTAATTAAAAATCCGAACTAACTTAATTTTTAATCAAAAAAGTAGGCCAAGAAAAGTTTTTTTTGAAATTATTTTAATTACAATTAGTTCATTTAATTGGGCCAAATAAAAATATAAAAAAAATTTAATTTATTTTTTAATTGGCCAACATTTAAAAAAACGAAGGCAACCGAAAAGTCATGCATTTTTTGATTAAATACCCAGTTTTCCGAAGGGCTTCCCATGTTTTTTTCACCGCCACCCCTATATGTAGGACTGATATTACATACCGACAAGGCAACACCATAGCAATACTATTTAAAGTAAAACAAATTTAAAAAAAAAATAAATACATATTGAAATACTAAGAAAACAAAAAAAGAAAAACAAAAATTTATTAAGTGGTTGTAAAATGAAACAAGATTTTAAGTTCAAACAAAAAAATATAAGAAATAAAACTCCTAACTTATACAAATATGTACATAAGTATGTATATACATACATATACACTATATATATATATATATATATATATGGTACATATATATGGATGTATTTATGTATGCATTTTTCGATTTTCCCCTACACTACAACAACATATTTTTGTATACGACATATTTCTGTAATGTATATTTTTGTGCAAATTCTTCAAATAACTTTTACAAACGAAAACAAAACAAAAACGACAAAACAAGAACAACAACAAAAAACCACCGTGTGTACTTTTTGAATTTCTATCATTTTGTAATAGATTAGTTTCGGTTTTTGAATATTAATTTTTTTTTTAAAAAATTTACAATACATATAATTTATTTTGTTAACACAGCGAAGAAATTAAATAGGGAATCGAATGTTTTTGAACATTAAAAAGCAAAAAACAAAAGATTATATATTTTTCTTTCCAATAAATAACACGTATTTACTATTCTTATGGCAGAAGTGGAAAAAGATTGATAATTTTTGACCCAAAAATATTTTTTAACTTTTTAAACCTTTAATTAATATGGGTGGAAGTGGAAAATATCCCAAGCATCTGTTGACTATTTTAAAGTCATTTTAGTAAACGTTCAAAAAAAATACCAAAGTTATAGTTTTTCAACTCTGTAAAGTTCTGTAACGACTTAAAAAACGGCCCACCGAAATTATGCAAAATGTTCCAGATAGAATACACCATACTACTACAACTGTAGCAGAAGCGGTACAATAATTTTGGTTAATATGAAAGCTGGCAAATTTTTGTAAAACTATTTTGATTGGTAGAGTGTTTCCCTACTGAGGAAACAAAATTAGTATACAATTTCCAGACTACTAAACAAAATCGAAATAGAACTTACCCAGTTGATGATGGACGAAGTGGAGACTTTCAGAAATATATACAAGTCCAATTTTGCTACTGCTGTTTTAATCTCATCTTAGTTAGGGGTGGACAATCAATGCCGTTTTCTATGACTTGTTGTGGATAGCTTTCTCTTGGCGTACGGGTTTTGATGGTCCTAGTCCATGTTCACAGTTCTGAATGTTCGTTCATCCAACACTTCTTCTCTGTACCGCAATATGATCGAGTTGATTTTTCGTTTTTCCCTTGGGTGACCGCTATGTTTCAGTTCTTAATGCGTAATGTTAAATCTGGATGGATCAAAAAATTTATAATTTGAAATCTGCAAGACGAGGGCCGCGCCGCCGATTGTCGGTCTAATGTAGGTACTCATAAAACGTCGCCAGTCGGTGAGGACAGCTACTCCAATTGTGTCCCTCGGTGCGTAAACAATATTTAGGCTGATGCAGATTACAAATACATCGGAAGCCGATGTTTTTTTTAAATGTTAACTCCATGTCGTTTTGCATTTGCTAATCGGTTATGTCAGTCCGGTATTCTTCGAGTCCTTAAACCGTTTGCGTTACGAATTTCAGACACAAAACCAACCTCTTTAATCTGAGGAATGTTCGCCACTCACATGTAAAGCATTGCCTAGACAGAATGTCAAAAGCACCTTTACTTAGAAGATTGGTTTCGTAGAGGTCTGTGAGATGGCTTAATATGCAGTCGATAATGATCACACTCAGACCTGTCCATTTAAACTCGGGTCACATACTGTAGGCACTATGCCGCAGACGATCACAATATCAGCATGCTATTTTTAAGGTCTCCCTCTTTGGATCACAGATTTAGCTAGGGAGAGTTCCTGCAATAAAAAAAACATCGAAAATGAACAAAAGATTTAACAAATTAAGATTTTTCAAACAAGTAAATACCACTAACGACTTATTAATGTCTTTATTACTAAAACAACAGTTTGCCGCAACAAAAATAATATGAATTTAAGACTTAACAACATGTTGTTATTTTCCAAATGTATCGCCCCATTGGCCCGTCAGGAGTTAGTTTTCTTTTTTTTCCATTGAATCGCCACAATCCAACAACTATATGGCGATAAACCGTTTTTTTAACTTAAACATAATTTAGTTTGAATAGAATTCTATGATTTTGTTATTCCTATTTTCTGGTCTTCTCAAATCATTCGATTCCCTTCAACAAATGATTCGTAGCATACAAAAACCTTTAGTTAAACTTAAACTTGTATTTATTTTAGTTTTGATGAAACAAAAAGTTTCTATGAAATGTAGATGTTGTTTAGTTTATGAAACGACAATCAAATATGACGGTTTGTTGAAAAGTTTATGACGAGTATAATACGACCACTTGTCCCCTTCCTCAACGGTCTATGCATTTGTGCCCTTAAACCCTTCTCCAAATACCTATAACTACTTTTTTCACTGTTGTGTTTTTTTATGGTTTGAACTATGTGTGTGTGTATGAGTGGATTTCCTTAGTGTTTTTCCTGCTACTCATTAACATTTTTAATTTGCTCTTCTTTCCCTCCATACGTTCTCTTCTATTTTGTGGTTCCTACACGAGTAAATTGCAACCTTCAAAGTTTATTTTTTTCAGTACTCAGTTTATGTTTTGTTAAAAAAAAAATTCAACTAAACTGAAAATGTAAAACAAAACTTATTTTTGTTAACATACAAAAAGTTTGTACACTATTTACACTCCCAATGGAATTATTTTTTCTATGACTGAAAAACGAACTTTTAGTTTACAACAGTGTTACCCCCCCAAAGATGTGTCAAGAATTCTTTCTGACCAATACAAAGGTCTGATATAAGCGCTCTAGGCTGACTCGTCTCCTCTAAAAATTTTCGTCCAAAAGTTTTGTGAATTGTAGGAAATTAACTAAGTTCACTTAGGTCGGAACCATTTTCCAATATTTGATCAGTAAAATGCAATGGATGGATAATTATGTGTCTTCTAAATTATGCTTGACAAAAAATTAAAATATGATTAGCCCAAGGATCATCACCCTGTATCTTAGATCGACTCCATCGTTCCTAAAGGAATGTCATCAGATCTCCAGTAGCTCGGATTCTACGGAAGCCATACTGACGATCACTCAGAAGGTCGTTAGACTCTAGATACATTAGACATGCTCTCCATAACCTTCAAGACCGCACAACAAATTGCAATTGGGCGGTAATTTGCAAGATTTGTAGCCTCACCTTAACTGGGGAACTGCTGAACATTGACACCCTTCCAGTGTGATGGATAAATATCAACATGGTAAAAGTTCAAGAATAGTGTGTTGCTGCCCTTCAACACGAGGAATGTATGTGGCTTCATTCACTAGTGGCGGCAAGTTAATATGCGCAACGAAAAGTTATGCGTATTGGAGATGTTTGTCTACTTCAGAAATATTTTAATTATTTTTTAATTTATTTTAAAATCCCCATCAACCATAAATTCACTGTCTATAGTTTGGTAGGATTTTCGAAATAGTCAGAAAGTGTGTCGAACTACTCAGGGTTGTCTGCCTTTCCAAATTTGGTCTTCTGTTAAGAAAACTTAACCCAACGGCAGTTAGACACAATTATTATTGTCTCTCGAATACAACAACATTAAGTATATAGACCTCAAAGTTCCCTTCGCCTCTAATTATTAGCATGGCTGTAATTTCGCTGCATAATAGATGGGAGCAGACGTAAACGGAACATCTATGGACAAATTTGTAAAAAAAATTAATTAGTGAACATTTGCGTTCGGAAAATTAATAAGAAAAATTCACACATACCCATACATTGCACCAGCCGTTTTCATGATGAGTGTTTACGATATGTTCATGCGGGCTCATCACATGCGGGCTCATCACATGCCGACCAGCTCATCACTGTGTAACATGGCCGAGTATACATTTTCCACTAATGAATGTATTAAAATTTAAAATTATTTTCGAATACCTGGTGATTATTACGTGAAACCGAAAAAGAAAGTAAACTCCAAACCAAAAAAAAAAAAAAACAACTATAAATAAACACAATGTAACTATTCTAAAAGAATTTATAATTTAATCAAACCTAAATTTAGAATTTAAAAAAACAAAAACAAAATCCAACCTTATTATTATTTTTTTTAAATAAAATAAATATAAATCAAATTTATAATAAGTTTTTATTTGGCAAATACGAATAAGAAAACCTCCTACCCCTGTCCCCTTAAATCCAATCTTAATTAATTTCATAAATAATCGGATCTACTTTAAATTGGCTATAGTAGTTATATTCTATATAAATGTAAAGAAAAACCAAAACCAAATAGAAAACGAAAACAAACTTAACTTATTCCAAAAGTAAAATGTGTGTGTAAATCTAACGACAGAGGTTCACAAAATGAAAACAGAAATCATGAACGAGGAACGGCCTTCCAATAGGTTTAGTTGTAATATTTATTTAGTTTTAAACAGTACTTTTTTCAGTGTATGCATTACTTATAATTTAGAAAAAGACAACAACAACAAAAAACTAAAAAATTGGCAATTTTAAGAGCAACTGAAATGAAATTCCTATTAAAAACCAGAAAATAATTTTATAAAATACTAAGACATTGTAAAACCACCTTAATCTTTTACAACATTTTCTACAAAGTAAGTCTTTTTTCAACATCATTCATTTGCTGTACAATAAAACTATTTTATTGCTAATCAAAGTTGATGCTGAACGTAGACTTGCTGTTGTTAGTATTGGATATCATCAAACTGTTAGTTCTAAACACAATAAATTTAAAAATTAATACAAACAACAAAATACTTTAATAAAAGAAAAATAGAAAAACATAAATGTGTAGGTTAGATAAAATTGGTAAATAAAAATTAACAATAACGAAGAAAAAAAAAACTCAGATGAAGAAAACGAAAAACGAAATTTGTAACAGACTTTTTTTTTGGTTGAGATTTTGAAAGATTACCTTTTCGGATTAAACATATTTTGTTAAGGAAATATCTCTGAATCTGAGACTTTTTCTTTATGAAAAATTTCTCTGATGTTCCGCCCTTTCAGAGAGGTAAAAATTCTATGTGATTCAGAAACTTTTGTACCATGAAAAATGTCTATGATTCAGAGACTTTTTTGAGGCAAAAAATGTGTCCATTGGCGAAAAAATCGCAAACATATAATTTTCCATTATAGAAGTCTCGGAATCACATAAAGTTCAGAGAAATAACATGTTTGCATCGGAGACTTTTTTTCTCAATCAATTTCACTGTCTCACGTCTGCGATCGTATTTAACTAGTCTACAAATTAACTAGTCTGAAACTTCGATTTTTAAAAACGAATCATTTTTTAAAAATGTCTTTTCTTGATTATCATAATTTTTTAACATACACTCAGCAGCAACAAACTGCGTACAAGCAAAAAAAATAAACACATTCTTTTAAAGATTTTAAAATTTTGAGGATTGCAGGGTTAAACCTTCAAAAAAATAATATTTTATTAAAGAAAACAAAATTCTATTCAAAAGAAATGATATTAAATGCTTATCTACAAAATACAATAATCATCAATGTCCCATGGAATGTCAATAATGGAATGTATATGCATATGCAAAAGTCTGCGTACACCAATGAGTAATGCATTTAAGGAACGTTTGCAGTTTAGCAACATAGCTCAGATTTTGTTCAAATTTATACCAGTGGTTGATGTTCTTATTCTGAGGCGAAAAGAACAATTTATAAATTGTCAGAAAGGTGTTTTCATACGTTTTTCAACAACATCCATTTCCAGATCGAATGGTGTAAAACAAAGACATAAATAATTATATGTCCAAGCTCTGGAGGGCAGTAGCTCTGGAAGTATGAACCTCCGACAAAAAAAAACTTTTTTTAGTCGAATTTTAGAAGTTATCAATAAAAAGTCGTACAGCTTTTATTATGGATGACATCTGCCATGTGTCTCCTATTCAGTTTAAATTTTGGTCTACTTAATAATGAATTTGTAAAAGCCAAGACCAACAACAGGTGATAAAGACAACTTAAATAAGAAAGTAATAATGAATTTTGTCTTTTGGGTGAAGATCTGGTATTGACTCTAACATTTTGGATGCTTCCTCAGATTTAGTTGCGACTTTTTTCATTCTTCAACACTTCGTTAAACGTAAATATCGTTATAATCGCACGTTCCAATGGGACTTATTGGTGTTCAATTAGATTGAGATTCGATGGCTGTGCCGTCGTTTTAAGTCTTTATTAGGTAGCCCATGTTTCAGACGGTGATCTGTATGATTCTTGCGCAGTTCCCAATTTACTTCTTACTTTCTCCTTAAACGTTGTACAGAGTTTTTCAGTACCGTTCCGTCCTCGTGTGAACTTCTCATAAGCGGACATAATGCTCAGTCCCTAAGGTGTCCGCTTATGAGAGAGGACACTATATATAGGTGGACTTTAGTATATATGTGATAATGTTACTTACCCCTTTCAAGGTATACGGTTCATCTTCCAACCATACAATATACCTCCGCCGTGTGTCTCACACGTCCGTATTCCCCTTAACATTCCATAGACGAACAGACTGGGAAAATTCTCTCAAAGCTGCGTACGACAGAACATGCAACCTTGAGAACATGTACATCGAATGTCTGATCTGGACAAGTGTATAGTCAGCTTCGATGCTCTTTTTTTTAATTATTGAAAGTCGACGGCATTTGCGCGATGGAAATAGTCGCTGTGCGAAAAGATGTCAGAGCAAGAACTGTGACAGAACTCATAAGCTTGTTAATATACCGACATCTATTGCACTCAAATCTGGCCTGTTTCCTGTAGTCGATATTGGGCATGAGGATGCGTGCAAATGGATGGCAAAAACTACACTTTTTTTCGATATTAACAACTCTCTTCACATAGTAATACCATTTCACAAAGTATGTTTCTGTTCGCTTTATTTCTTTTTAATTTTTACTGCACTGCGCACACCAACACCACGTAGAAAAAAACAAAATAAGAAAAGTACCGTTTTATCAGAGTATTGCGTCGAGTTCCTTTTACGGCGTCGCCGGCTGGCCTTAAGATTCGTGGCGGCGGCTAGAAGGCTGTACCAGCCGACTCTATTTTCATAAGCCGGGGCTCAATTGAAAGTGATCGGCAGCTAAAAGAAAAAATATTTCTAGGGATGCACTCTTTATACCCAAAACTATTTCAGCTTATTTTGCCAATGATGGGAAATTCTAAAGAAAATATTTGTACATAAAGTATATCAATAAAATTTATATATACCGTCCGTTCTTTTCTACAAACTAAACCTGTATTTGTCGTCCGGTTCAGCGTCGAAATACAAAGTACCAACAGTCTAGAGTTTGCAAGTAAAAAGTTGTAAAGTAAAAGTGAAGCTGTACCACTTACTCACCAGTGGGACATTTCAGAGGGAACTGTCACAACCAAATCCTTCTTTCATTGCTCTCGTCATACACATGTAGCAAATTTAAATTAATCTTCGGAAAATACAAATAAATGTTAGTACAAATTTCAAACAATAAAAATTTGTAATTTTAAAAAATATGACTTTAAAATTCTTGGGCGGCTGATTTGGAGCCAACAAAATAGTTGTCGGCGGCTGGCAATAATCGCCGGAGACCCGCCGAAGACGACTTGAAATCGACCCGCGTAATACCCACACTACATGCAACTATGATTCGAATATAATCGATAATTCAAAACGTAAAGGGCAAAAATGCTTGAAACATTTCTAGAAACTTTTGAGGGATATTTAATTATAGTTTTACAAAATTATATAATATTTTTAATACTTTTATATAAAATATAAGCTTCTAAAGCTCTTTTATGCTGCTGAGTGTTTAAATCTTACAACTCTTTTTTTACAAAAAAAAAAATAAACGTGGTTAGTGATTTCTCTTACACTTTGAAATGTTTTTCCTGTAATAATCTAACTTTAGTCATTTCAAGAAAAAAAAAAACCAATATATTTAATAAAAAAAAATTTTAAATTTGACTATACTTGTGAAATTTCCGACCACACCGAGACTATAATTTCTAAGCAAAAAATTAAAATACAAAAAAAAAAACACCACCGCCGCCACAACACTGGGCTAACTACTGAGCGCTTACGGCATTTAAAACTGATTTTGAATTTTCAATTGTCTGATTATTATTTTTTTCTGTGGAATAAATTTAATTTTAAGACAGAGCTAAAAAGACACACTCACTCATTTTACGATGATGACTCTCGTGTAATAAAGTAAACCACAAATAAAAATAAAATAAATGTAATTGACTTGAATTACGAGTATTGTACAATATTTGTTATAGAATTATTTTTTTTTTTTCATAAATAATCTTTAAAGAAAAAATGACGAAGAAGAAGACGAATAAATAATATTGAATAAAAACGTAAATTGTAAAAAAAACAAGTAAACTGGTTTTTTTATTTTAATGGAGAGTTTTTTATTTTTTAAAGCAAAAAATAAAAATTAAATATTATTTATGTATTATTAATCTATATTCTTCATACAGATTTGTATCTGTTAGTCGAGTTCGAGATCATTGATTATTTCTATTTTTTTTTTTTAAATTTAAAAAGGTTTCAAGCATTGTGATTATGTCGATTGCAGTCAAGGTATTGGAATCCGTTTCGGAAGCCATTGACATTTTGACTCGCATTTCGTTCGATTGAACTTCTCACCAAAAACTATTCGCTTCACCAAATTAAAATCCACCTGGTAAGTATGTAATAAAACAAAGTGTTTTTATTGGCAAAACAATGGATAGTTTTCTTTTTACATGAAGCCTTTAAAAATGGCAATTTTAATGAAAATTTTTAAAAAAAAACCTCATTGAATTATTGATTTAATAATAAGTGACGAACAAAATGAGTAACATGGAAATATTTAAAAAAACAAAAAGAAACAAATCATATATTAAGTGTTTCCAAAGCAACATAGATTGGTAGAACAGAAGAAGAACAAGTTCAGTTGGTGTCGTTGACGTTATCCACTCAATTTTTTTTTAAATAACTCCTTTCGTATTATAGGAAAGCGGCGCATGCGGAAAAATATTTAAAGATTTTTTTTTATAATTTTGAGGTCCCTGGTCACCTGGCTACATTTTTATTTTCATATTTTTCACACATTTTCAATTCCCTACAGTTTGAGTACCCACGCAAAACCGAAACTAGCCAAAGTCTATGTCTTCAGTCTCCGGCCTTCATTTTCAATGATGCCACTGCTCTAAACTCCACACCAATGCATTGGCTTTCTCAACGACAACGTGAAGATATTCCGACGATCTGAAAATGAGCTTCGTCAGAAATGATAATTTCTTGAGCAAAATCGATTCCTTAAATGCATCACTGCATCTGATGCGCATCACGTTCGTAAATGCAACTGTGCATCATGTGTAATTATTTTTTTGTTATATTTCATTTATCTTTTTAATGTTTTACTTGATTTTCTTTAGAGAACTGCTGGATGCTTCTAAGGCTTTTTTTGAGGAGGGCGAATTTGTGCCCGGGAAAAAGAACAAATTAAAGCGGCAAGACCAAATTTGAAAATAATAAGTTTTCATAATGTGGATATAATGTGGGACTTTAGAAATGCACCTTATTTTATTCTTTAATAAACCCAACAGCAATAAATTCTTTCTTTTATTCTGTAAATAGCTTTTCCTGCACAATTGGCCTATTCACATATTAAATTCAACACAAAATGCAACAAAAAAATCATCTGCATAAGCAGATTGGCATCAGATGCAGAGCAGTGATGCACTTACGAACAGGGCCATACATGTAAAAGAACAATGGAACTGCAGGAACGAAAAAGCAGGAACCAGCTCCAGTCGTTACCGCAAGGGAATTGTTCGAGTTCGTTCCGGAACGACCCAACTCTATCTGGCAGTCGTTCAAGGATCATACTGGTCAATACTTTTCATGCTTCTATGTAAATAAAGATTAACAGCCTGTTTTTATAAAACGTATACGTCTGAGACGAACGGAAACTGAATTGTGTTTCTATAACTCAAACGAATCCAATTAGACAATACACACAAAAATACATAAGAAAAAAATGTCAATTAGAATTTAACTGAGACACTTTCGTGTTACAAAAACCCAAACTGACGAAACAGAATTTCTGTTCGTTATTTTAACGAAACGAAAAACCCATTCGTTTTATAAAAACAGGCTGTGACGTTCGCTATATATCAGAAGTGTGTAAGGTATTCCATTTCACCATAAATATTTATTTTTTTATTTATTATTAATTACAATACCAAGTAAATTTATATTCTAATTTTTGGGTCCAAGGGTAAACCGGGTGACAAAGACCATATGTTTAGATTTTTGCAGCGACAGACCAAAGCCTCTGGTGGGAATCGAACCCACAACCCCCACGCTGATAGGCAAGCACGCTACCAACTCGCCTACCGGGGCGCTTTCACCATAAATATTTATGGATTTCCCACGATACGCAGCCACGCATGAAATAAAACCACTTTCTCTATTTGGATTTTTAAATTTATTTTCAATAAATTTAATGAGTTTTTGTTTCTCTTTATTATTTTAAATTTATGATTTCTCGTTTTTTTTCTTATTCTTCTCTTTTGTTTCCACTTTCATTACAATGAATGGGCTTTGTTTGTTTGGGGTTTTATCTGAATTGCTGTCGATAATTTATATGATTTTTTTTCAATAATTTATTATGAATTATCTCGGATACATGTACTTCATTCAATTTGAATTGAATACATTTTTGTCAACGATTTTCTTTTGGGTGGTTTTTGTTGTAATGTTTAATTTTGACATGTTTAATTTTGACATTACAATGACATTGACACTACTACAATTAAATGAATTGTTTTTATTATTATTTTGGTTTTTATCATTACTTATTTATTGTTTTTATATATTATGTTTTTTATGTATTTATGTATGTATATAAGGGTTTTCTTTGTATATATTTGTTCTCAGTAAAATATTTTTCTATTTTGTTTTTCATGAGAAGTTTTATTTGGAATTTTGGTTTAATTTTGCTTCAGTTTTTTTTTTGTTTAATTAATTCTATGAACGACAATTATTTCTGTTTTCCTTTCGGTTTAAATGCGTTGGCAATTGGGACTCCTTCATTTTTAGTTATTCTACTGCATGACATTTTTCTACAGCTTAAAGTCTTGTCTGTTAATGTTTCAGAATCTATAGTCAAAGTTACAGGTCTGCGTTGAAACTAAGGAACCCTAGTATGGCTTTACGGAAAGAAAATCCATTTCAAATTCAAAAAATAAAATTCATCAGCCTGATACTGAATATTCCCCCGGAGATAATTCCCGGGGAAATTATATTTCCCGATAAAAAAAAAATCCTCCAATTCTAAACAAACGGGGAGAATAGTAATAAGGGAGAGAGATTATTTCGATTATTAAAAGTCAGCTGTTTTGTTTGGCTAACAATTTGCAAATTATTTTTATGAAGTTTCAAAAGTACAAACTTAATAAAGTGAATATAAACAAAACAAATATACAAGGAAAACCATACAGAAATGTTCAGTGTTGCATTTGCGATAATAGCTGAAGCACAAAACGCTGTAGGAGAAGAATATGCGAAGCATAGAATGGAATTATCAATAATTAATGTGTAACCAAATGTAAGAAATAAATTTACAGGTCTATAATCATGAGCTGAGGATTCAATACGTGCACGCATCGCATCCCGTTGCGTGTCACGACTCATTCATTTGGAATACAATTGAAACCAACTTGTAATAAGTTTCAGATTAAACTTGTTTCTGTATATTCATAAGCAGAACTCCGTTGCAATTTATTGGCGGAATAAATCCCAAAAAATCACATCACATTCATCCATTTATTGACATTCATAATCAGCGTTGCCACTACAAAAAAATGTGTACTACCAAAAATTTTCAAAATAATTCCAAATGCACTTTAAAAAAATTAAATTAAGAATTTAGTTTTTTCTATTACTAAAATATGTACTATTTAATAACGCATGTTGTAAAATTAATAAAAAAAATATATATAAATTTACGATTAAGTCCTAAATCCACCCAAATCAAATTGAACCGACCCCCCGACCAAATCTTAAAACCCATCCGACCAAATTTGGTAGACAAAGCCCAAAACGGCAACGCTGTTCATAATACCTACTTTTTTCCCATTTTCGAAGTTCGTTTACAATGTGGGGAACAGGGAAAAGGCAAGAAATTCCCGGTGAGATTTTATTTAGAATAGGGGAAAAGGGAAAGCTATTCGAAATCGGGCTGCATATCTTTTTTTTGTATTTTCAATAATTTTTTTAAATGGTACTATTTTTCATGAATTTCAAATAAATATTTTTCCATACAGCATTTCTCTTTCAATTATTACTGAAATTTATGTATAATGGTTAGTGAATACAAAATGGTTAGTTTTTTTCGTTGAGCTAAAGAATTTGTTTCATTCTTTCTGAAATTATTTCAAATAGTAAATACTTTTGAAATTGATTAAGATGGATATGCCATTTTTGTCATTGGTTTGAATTTTATTAGAGCTGAATTGAATTTTAAAGCCTCTGCGTTTCTTGTTTCAAATCGTACAGATGTACAGTTAGTAGTAGCACCTGAACTACGACTATTTTGACTAAGTCTGCGAACACAAGTCGTATCTATTCCCGGCTGCATTAGATAGCATCTTCTAGCTGACTTGTAGCGGTTTGTGTCTAGATTTGCAAATATCAGAGCCCCATTGTTTTTTTTTTGTTTTATTTAAATTCTGGTTTTATTTTTAGTATTTTATGGTATTTGTAAAATGTTTGTGTGTATTGTTTTCCGGTTGTTCGTTTCCGGCTTTTAAAGATTTCATATAAAATTTCAATAATAAATTTCTAGAATTTCTTTTGGTTTTCGTATTATTATAATGTTTTCTTTGTAGATTTTTCTATTGTTTTACATTTCCTTTAAAGTCCAACAATTAAAGTAATTATGTTGAGAATGAGAATCTTTAGTTACGTTTAAATGAAAATTATTATATTTTGTTATGAAGAAATGTCGAACTGAAAATTTTCAATTGGCTATAAAAAACGGCATAACTTTTTTTTTTTAATAACTATGAGACGATAGCTTTTGACAAATGGGCTAGTATTTCTGCGTGGTAGTGTGGCGAAATCGTTTGATTTTGAAAAAATCTTTTCAAACAGCACAAACCTATGAGATTTTCATCAATTTAAAGTTTATAAAGGGAATGAAAAACAAATAAAACAAACAAAAAAAAGTGGTTTCAATTGCAGGGTTGCCAACAATAGTTTTTATGCTGTGTTTCAATGTGATACTTGTCACTCGTTGTTCATACGGCAATTGTTTCACAAAATGTATGCAAAATTTTCTTTGAATTTGATGAATGATTTTAAGAAGTTTATAGAACCCTTTCATAAATTCAATTATTTAATAGAATTTATTTTTTAATGCAATTGTTTCATTAAATCAGTGCAATTGTTTCATTAAATCAATGCAATTCTTTCATTAAATTAATTTAATATCATTGGATTTATGAAATTTTTTCATTTAACTGAATATTTTTTGGCAATACGTTTTTCTTCGGATTAGTGGAATGATTTTAAGAAATTTATAAAACCATTTCACATAATAATTTCATAGAATTAAATTCATTAAATTTTTTTAATGAGTTACAGCAGTTGTTGAATAGAATTACTGGAAGTATTTCATTGAATTTATGAAATTATATCACAATTTTTGTCATTTAACTGACGATTTGTTTTCTCTTCGAGTTCAAGACATATTTTATGGCAAAATTATTTTTTTTTTTCATTGAACTAATGCAATTACGATAGTAACTCGATTCTTGCAACATAGAAATATTTTTCCTTACGCACTCAGCACTTGCGACATCCGAAATTTTGAACACGAAACTTGCAACATTTTTGTATTACTCTTGAGTGCTACTTTGTTTACGTTTTCTTAGACTGAATACATTTCGAGAAATCCCCGTCGTTTTGTGCTGCTGATGAAATCTTTGTAATTTGAATCAGTTTTATGCTGACTATTGAGCGGTCAAAGAAAAAATTTACGCTGCTGACAATTAAAGACAAAGCTGAGATTTTAAAGAAATGAAGTACAGGATTTTCCACCAATTCCTTAGACAAAAGTGTTCATGTTCACAGATCAACAATAACTCGTGTTAAGAGAAATGAAAACACCATAAAGAAATTTTGTGACGCATTCTGAATCCGGTCCTGGTAGAAGATAGACGCTTAAACCGCCGGAGTATCAAAAAATGGAAAGATCATTGTTCAAATGGTTTTCAAATCAAAGAGCAATCATATCTGATATGCTCAAGGAAAAGTTACCCCATGCCAAAAGTAACAGGAAAAGTCGGGTGGCAAACTTAAAAAAAAGACATGGAATCCAAAGACTCAAAATATGTGGGGAAAAAGGTAATAAAAGTGCTTGGATGACAATGGCCTGAAGAATGATTTCACAGACCATTTGCTCCAGAGGTTAATCAATTGTTGGTCCTAAACAAACATTTCTTTTATTAATTTAACATTTCTTAAATCTGGTGAAAGAGTTCCTTCGTGGAAAAAATCTTCCCGAAAGTGCTCTTTTACTTACAGAAGAAGGCGAGTTGCCACCCTCCAGACTGTACTGCCCCTATACAGGCCATGGGCCAGAATGTTATAAAACTTACGAAGCTGAACTACAAAAGAAGCCTATTAAGTCGCATTGTTCGTCGTGGAAAAACAATAGACGAGTCTTGGCGAAACATCACCTTAAAAGACGGAATATGATTTTTAGCTAATGCGTGGAATGCCCTTAATGAGTTTTCAATTCGGTCATCATTTCTGAAACTGTTTAACAAATCATCCGACTGGGATAATGAAGATGCCCAACTCAGAGTTGCTAACCAAATGTGATATTGATATTGTCTTGAAACGACTCTGTTTTTTGTCGTCATGGCTTTTGGTAAGGACAAGGACAATTTCAAAGTAAAACAAATTTTAAAAGTAACACGTGCAGACCAGTTTGTGAAACGTGTGGAAGAGTTGGAGAAAAAACCTTCGCTTGCCAGAGGATTTTGTAAGGCCACTGTCCGAGTAATTTTGAACAACAACGGGACGACATTATATAAAAAACACAGCATATGTTTGGTCACCAACAAAGCTAAATGTAATGCCCACCAGTGGCAGTAGATTTAAGCAATTTGCTCTCAGCATGCCGGAGGAGGCGTTGCCGAATCTGCTACAAAGGGATACATTCTGCTTTCCAAGACATTCAGAGATTCAGACAGATATTATTAGACAACTAGCAGTGTCAGTCCCAAGTTAAAGTCGATTCCATTAATCAGCTGGGCAAAAATCTCAATGTTGCCGACAATTAATGTTTTCGATATTAATGTTGATCTGATTCGGGCTTGTTTTCGAAATGAATGTTGATCTGATCGGGCTTGTTTTCGAAATGAATGTTAATCATGTTATTGTGTACTGCACATGTATAAAGTCTGCTTTATTAACTCTCAATCGTTTAAAAGAAATAAAAAAAATGTACACGTCCAGGAAAAAACAGACTTTGATTTTGCCACTCACTTTTAATTTGTTATTTGACGATATCTGACTCCTGTCTCGTGACACTTCTTTAATATATTTCATTTTCTTTATTTTCCTCATCACGCGGAGCGGAATTAGAATCAGAGATAAAACATTTTCCCACAAAAACACCAAATAAAATAAATAAACCGAATCAACCGCTAGATATGCCAATTTATTTATTCGATTTATCGATAAACAGTCGTCGTCGTCGTCGCATTCATTCAAAATGCCATGTTTGGATTGAATTGATGTAGACGACGACAAGAAGTGACGTCGACTGAAAAACGACGACGACGTCGACTCCCGCAATAGGGCTGATTAATGAAATCTTGTCATTAAATTAATGAAATCTTGTCATTAAAGTAATCAAATCTTGTCATTAAATGAATCAAATCTTATCATTGAATTAATGAAATCTTGTCATTAAATTAATGAAATCTTGTCATAAAATTAATGAAATCTTGTCATTAAATTAATTAAATCTTGCCATTAAATTAATGAAATCTTATCATTAAATTAATGAAATCTTATCATTAAATTAATGAAATCTTGTCATTAAATTAATGAAATCTTGTCATTAAATTAATTAAATCTTATCATTAAATTAATGAAATCTTATCATTAAATTAATGAAATCTTGTCATTAAATTAATGAAATCTTGTCATTAAATAAATAGTTTCATATAATTTCACAGTTTAAATTTAATCGGGTCCACTCATTATTGCCGGCAGTATTTTCATAAATTTTTTCAATACGATTTCGCCACACTTCAAGATGTTTTTTTTTTTTTTAAATATTTCTGCTACTGAGTTTCCGATCTGAAGTCTGATTGATGATGAATATGGATTTCTTTTAAATTTGCCTAACAACTACAAATCGATTTTGAGCTTTTCGTTTCCTGACTTATACGTAGTAAAAAGTTGCATTCTTTGTTATGTATTTTGAATATGAACGTTAATATATTTTTTTTTTTACTTTACTGGATTTTCTTTTTCTATTCAAACGCTACTTGATGGATTTTGGTTTTCAATTTTGTTAATAAGTTTTTTTTTATTAAGTATCTCTTAAATTGTGCTGATGTCAATGAACGTTTTCTTATTTATATTTTTTTTGAGGGGTTTTTTTCTTTGTAAATATGTGGTTGGTTTTCTGCATTCGGTTTTTGGTTTCTTTAATGAATAGAAAAATTGGAATTAAATTTTTATATTTTATTTAAATATGAATGGGTTCACTCTTCTTCTATAAGTTTTTTATTTTTTTGTTTGTTTTTTTTTTAAAAGTTGTATGCTTTATTTTTGTATTTTAAGTTAATTAGTAACAAAAAAAAAAAAAATTTAAAGACTGTTGTAAATAGTAAATATTCTGTCATCTTCAATAAATAAATAACAGTTTCTGTGTTTAAGGGGAGGTTCTATGTGTGTGTGTTTTTGTTTTGTAAAAATAATTCATTTTTAATTGAGTTTATTTGAAATCAAAACATATACTCTTTTGTTGTTTTTGTATTTCCTTTTCTCATTCAAGTTCGACTTAAAAATGTATTTCTAGAACAGAAAAAGGTTCGGTTTCTCACATTTTCTTCTTTTTTTTTTGATTATTTTAACGGTGTAAATAATTCAATTCTAAAAGCAGGTAAATAGTTACAAATTCAAGGTTGATTCTTACTGGGTACGATGTTTCTATTTTTTTATGATTTTTAAAAAATTTTACTAATAACATATTGGGGTTTTGGTAAAGAGAACAGAGTGCAGAGAACAGATTTTGGGGTTTTTAACGCTGGGTACGTTGAAATATTTCCTGTCGGAAATTGTCCTTCCCACCCATGGTATTAATTTGAATATTTTCGTGGAGTTGTTCTTTGAGACATAGAAGTTTTTTCGTTGAGTTAAGTAAAGTATTCTTTGAAACAGTAAAATTTCAATGTTAGCATAACGGGGTTTTTTTTTAAATAAATCAATGAAATTTTACTCACCAATGTAAATAAAATTATGTGATTTGATTTCAACAATGAACATAATTTTATAAAATTAAATTCAAAGAAATTCGAAACTGTTTATGACTGTTTCTTTGTATTGAATAAAATGAAATTGAAGTATTATTTCCTATTCATTAATTGTCATGCTTAAAACGACCAATAGTTTCGGCCATACAATAGTAATGACCACTAAGACCAAAAGTCAGCTGCAGTTTCATTTCGAACCCTTTGGAAATATTTCCATTCAAAATCGTTCTTTGCACCGTGCAATTCCTTACACAATAAGTTGAAAACAAAAATTTTTAAAATAACTTAATTTTAACAAATTTATTTTGTAACTTTTATAAATTGTCGGAATTAAAGGCGAGCGGTCTCACGCTCGTAGGATTTTCCAATTGTCAGACCTGCAATAGCTTTAACATGACCGACTGCGTGATGGTGCTGTTCAATTGAATGAAGTGCATGATAATTTTACTAATTTCTATTTACATTTAAAAAAAAAAAATATTTACGACCGTTTTACGGAAAAAAGAATTCGTTCGTTCCTTACAAATTGTCAAAAATAAAGATGCAATAAAACGGATTTTGGCCATTAATAAGAGTTTATTCTTTTAGGCTTCTGTTCGGTCTGTCGATATATAACATATATCCGAAAACCAGAACTGAATAATGTCTGAAACCCATTTTATAACTCTTTCAAATTTGACAAATTGAAACGAACAAACAAATTCGTTTTATGGAAACCGGCAGTTAAATTTTCTCAATTTCAAAGACCTACTAGGTTTTTTTGAATTGCCATTATAAATCAGAATTTCCCGAAATTTACAAAACAAGGAAACAGTTCTAAAGTTGTATTTTGTTGACGGGCATTTGTGATTATAATGAAATTTAATAAAAAAAAAATTTTCACTCAACGTTTCACAGTTCGTATCTCATTGAATCTTTCCAAACGTTATGTTTTAATATAACTGCTTTCAGTTATGAATGTGAACTGGAATTTCAATAATCTGAATTAAATTTTTTTTTTTTAAATTAAATTTCTCTTGAAATCTCTTTAGTTTTGTGTGGGAAATTCTCAACACTCAGTTGTAAAACTCGTGTAAATAAAAGTTACAAAAGTCAATTCAAATGATTTTCGGTCATTAAACGGAAAGTCAGCGATTTCAATTTCAATTATCTGAATTAATTTTTTTTTTTTTTTAATTCAATTTTACATGGAATCCCTTTTCAATTATCTAAATTTTATCTAAATGGAATCCCTTTAGTTTTCTGTGGGAAATTCTCAACACTCAGTTGTTAAAATCGTGTAAATAAAAGTTTCAAAAGACAATTCAAAGGTCATTAAATGGAAAGTCAGCGATTTCAATTGACGACTTTAACAATTCAATGCTCGATTTCAATATGTGTATTTCTTTTGTTTTCCATAAATCTTCGTTTTTCTAATTCTGCAATAAGTTTCTTCACTTCACAAGTCAAAATGTTTTAATTTTTGTGGTTATTTGGCTTTTCTTTTTTTTTTCGATTTCATTATTTGAGCTTCTTCTTGTTTGTTTTTATGTTGCATTTTGAACTTGTGGAATGTTAGGCAAAATACTTTTAAATAAATTGTTTTGCATAAAAACTATAAGTAAGTAAGTCTGTATGAATGGTGTATAAATCTATAAAAATCATTTGGCAAATTTGAATTTTTGGAAAACATACAAATATATATCAGTAGTTAAATACGATTACTTAATAAGCGGAAGACTTATAAACAGAAAAAACATTTCCATTACAAAATTTATTTAAACTGTAATTAAAAAAAATAAACCTAAAATAACCACAACAAAATTAACATGTTATGATCAAGCAATTCTTATAGAAATCCAAATATAAATTCGTTTGAAAAATTTCTAATGATGTTAGTAAGCTTAGCGAAAGGTAAGCGAGAGAGAGAGATAATAATAATTTTCTATACATGGAAATCCAGAATTGAAAAAAGTCTACACCCCTTTTTATAACGCTTCCAATTTTGACAATTTGCAATGAATTCGTTATAATTAAACAGTTACCCACATATTCATACAAATTTAAAAACCCTTTGAAAACACAAAACAATTTTCATAAATTTTTATTAACAAAGGTTTTTTTTTTTGTAATTTTTTATGAATATGGCGGTTAGTTTTGTTCAAATTTTGTTTAAGATTTTTATATTTGCCTTGTGGCCAAATAAGAATAGATTCTGGAATATTTGAAGAGTTTCAAGAACCTTGTACAAAAAAAAAAACCAATAGTGTTTACAGTGTTGGCATATGTTAGGCATGGGCAAAACTGGATACTGCCGGGTGGTAATAAATTTGTTATAAATTTCAACGTCTTTCAAATGTTTAACTCTTTGTCAAATTTCCATGAAAATTTTACAAAATGCAAGGCAACTTGAGAGAACAGGGATGCATTAAAATTAATCTTTAAAATTGTTTCCAAAGTAATGTAGAAAAAAAACAGAGTTTGCTTTGGTGTTATCCACGGAAGAGGCAACAAATTATTTAAAAAATATAGCGCCATTTTTTTAAAATTCCTTTTCATCTTTGGTAAGTGAAGGAAAGCAGCGTAGGCGAAAAATTATTTTCAAAAAATCACGGGTTTTCAATAGTTTTTCATCTTTTGTGATTTTAGGAAAGCGCCACATTCGATAACCAAAAATTTTGTTTGTGAGACCACCCGGAAGTTTTTGTTTTCATGCAATTCCCTCACAATGGTCCTTGATGGACTAAGTGCTTCTAATATGGCTACCGACGCTACCCGACAGTTTTGAGTAAGTACCCACACTTACATAATGTTGCTAAATACACTTAAATGCGTTCCTAGGGGCGATTGGGGCCACGTTCCCAATTTTAATATTTCACAAAAATGCAAAAGAATAGAAATAATCAATGATCTCAAATTCGACTAACAAAAACAAAACTGTCGTTCACATCATTTTATAATTACCTACAGTTTAAATATCCAGACAATGTTCTAAATTTTGGGATACCCAGGGGCTTTCCTATTCCTATAGGCTTTAGTTGACGGCTTATAAATGTGGCCAGAACCAACCAAACTTAAAAAATAGAATAATCTTAGACTTTTTATTAACTCAAAACCACATTTCCGCTTATAGAACATCGTTTCTCCATGAGTCTGAATCTTCTCTTTTCTCTCTCTCTCTATCTTACCTATTTAACTATGAAACATAAAAATTTCTGATATGAAAACTAAAATTTGTAATACAAATAATACAAAAAATAGTGTACTGACTTTCACGATGAATTAAACTCATCGATTTTGGGGTGAAATCATGTTTATAATGTGTTATATGTCTGAAAACTATTTTATTTATACTCATTTGACCAAGTGCAATTTTGTAAAAATAAACTCTTCCCCCAAAGCACTGAATTCGATTCACCATGAAATTCAGAACGTGTGTAGTAACTTTAATTACCATTTCAGCAAGTCTAGTTAGAGCTAAATTATAAATTTCGAATTACATACATACGGACATCTATAAGTGTTTGTTAGCTCCAACTTTAGGTTGATATTTTGAAAATGGTGTCAAAGTATTTTTAAGAATAGTTTTTGTTTTTGATTTTGTTGCGCTTTTATGAGTGAAATAAAAAAATACACTGGTGGCCAAAACTAAAGCAATCGGCTGGATACAGATACCGGGCAGTGGGCGGGTAAAATTGTCTACAGCGAGCGGGGCTATTTTTCAAGTTCTAAACATTGCAATTGTTTGATTACAACAAACCTCAGATTTCTTCAAAAAAAAATGTTGCCATTTTAATTTTTTTTTCAATTTTAATACAGCACGGCCGCCCACTTTAAATCTATTAATCGGTTCATTCCTTGACTATTCGCTGCATTTAATCTGATTGAAAGTGAATATTGCGATCTATTGTATTTCACAGATTTCAGACGGAAGTTATGGTGACTGAGCAGGGCACTCACACATAACACGAACATGTCCTTTCATTTGAGTGCCACGTCTTTGCCAAACCCTACATAAGAACCACCCAATCAATTGTTCTAAGGCTACAAGCCGATTCACAATGACAAACACATGTTAAATGTCTACAGCAGAGGGCATTGTCTAAGCGGAAATTGGTCAGTAGTAGTGATGGCAAAGACAACAATTTTACTTTACATTCACAAATAAATAAACCTTAAAAAAATGTAATGGAGCAAAGAAGTCAAAACAGTTACAATCAAATTTTCATATCATTCGAAAAAATCTCTGCGAACTCTCAATGAAAACTGATCAATAAAAATCAGTTTTACTTATTTCAATCGTCTCAGCTGTAACTATGTAATAGACGCTTATCAGGAAAGCCAACTTTAGTTTAACTAATTTTCTTTGAAGATTTATTAAACATTTTAGAAATTCACTTGCACTCCATGCCATAAAATATTAAAGTTAGTTAAAGATAGAGAACAGAAATACAAATTTCATTGCATTACATCTTCCAGCCTTGTAATTTCAAGTCTGTAGGGCAATCTGTAGTCAATTTACTCCCTAGGGCAAGGAACAACGAATGGCAGTGTAGTTTAATAATATTGAGCTTGGTTTGAAGTATAACCCTTGAGTATTAAATTCGTTAGCCCCAGACTATTGTGGTATTTTTTAATGGAATGATAGGATACAGTTTTTGCAGTTGTGAGTTTATGAGGAATTAATTTAATCCGAAACATTTCTTCATTTATCTTTATTGTGCCACATTTATAAATAGGAGACTCAATCTTCCATGTCCTGACAATCGTGCCAAGAAGAACTTTTGCACCAAAGACCTAACGAAAACACTAAACATTTTTTAAATACACGTTTTTAATAAAAAAAAAGTGTTTAGAAAAATATATTTTTTGCGATCATATAGGAAGAAAACATGATTTTAAAATGAATTCAAAGCAAAAAATATGAGTTAAACAGGTAGAATGCATGCGATGGACAATTTCGGTGACACCAATTTCGCGATTTCAACTCACAATGAGCGAATGTTTAAAAAATATTTATTCACGCTTACGATTCCCAGAGACGAAATTACCAAGGGCTTCTCAAAAAAAAAAAAAACACTTTCAGAAGACCTTCTCTTCAGACCAAAAACCAATTCTATAGGGCATTCATTTCTTTCTTTGTACATGAAAAACGGATCAGAGGCACATTCGCAACTCTTAGTTAAATTTTGCAAATGCTTAATATTAAAACCACTACCTCATGTTTCAATTATGGATTCACCTAAGAAAGATTAATAATTGTCATAATTAAGAAAATTTTAAAACGACCTCCATTAAATAGTACAAGTAAAGATGAATAAAATGAAAATATTCTGTAGGCATTCTTTAATTAAAAATGGACGAAGCAGAACGGTCTATACGTTTGTATTATCAGTCAAGACGACAACTGAGGGTGACGGACGGTCATTGAAACAAGTGATAAGAGTTTTAAATTGTTTGCTGACTCCTCGGTCTGCAACAATTATGCCAGAGATGGGCACTGGCTAATAAAGAGACTTTATGAAGGTTATCGTCATTGTCAAAGGACTGACTGAAACTTCCAGTTTAAGAAGAGATAGTCAGAGTCAGGCTAAATAAGTATTGGAAATGAACCTAATGTTGGAGATGGTCAAAACATAAATGTTATAGTAGAGTTGAATTAGTTTTGTTAACAAGAAAATAATGAACAATTTTTTGCATTTCTAAAAACAACAAAGTTTTCAGTTTAACCCTTTAAATTAGAAATGGCTATTAGCGATGCCCGTCTGTAGACGGTCTTAGTGGTTAAAGGGTTAAGAAACATCTTCTTTTTTGTTAAAAAATTAAATTCAGTTTGTTTTTTTTTTAAATTAAATAATTCCACTTTGTTTTGGCCAACAGTGTATGCCTGTTTTAAAATCGTGTTATGAATCCTAATCATTGCGACCTAGACCAGGGTAAATTTAAATTTAAAAGTGTTTGAATAAAATCCTGAAGTCAGTGTGTCGTCCTACTTATCGTGTGGGTGAATAAGGCTTTAAGTCTTCCTTTAACTATGTTTACAAACAAATTACAAAAAAAAAGAGTTGCTTTTTCGTGTTGTGTTTTTTTTTGGGGTTTTTATAAATAGTTTATATTTTTGTTTGTTTGTTGTTTTGGTTTTTCTTTTTTGTTTCAATAAATTTAAATTTAGTCCCTTAATTTACGTGTTTTATTTATTTAAATTATTAACTAACAAAAATTTCTTATTAATTCTTTTTTTTTAATAAATTTATGCGACATTTTCTTTGTATCGTTTATCTCGGGTCATTTGTGTGTTTTAGTTTTACTGTTTTCATTTTTTTTTACGTTACTTCTATGAAAATTTTATTTAAGTTAAGGGTTCATTTTTTGTGTGTTTTACTTTTACTTCATTTCTTTGCTTGTTTTGTTATATTAATTTTCGAAAAATTGAAAAATTCTTTTTTTTTTATTAGTCTATATACAAAAAATAATAGAAAAAAATAAATATAATGAGAATTGCTTTTGTTTTGCACAGATTTCATTTGTTTGTTGGGTTTTCAGAATAATACATGAGATTTGAAAACATGTTTTGCTTTCTTTCGTCGGTATCCGTTTTGAGAGATTTATACTTCGATCGTCATTCTCTTCTTACACTTTATACTTTTTCTTTTGTCGATATTTGCATTCATTTATACGTTCAATTTGATTTTACAGTTGCTTGTCTTCTCATTTAATACAGTTTTTGTTTCCTATTTTCTTCTTTCTTGGCGAAATTTCTTGTTCTTATCAAGTTTTCTTTTCTTTTTGCTATCAAATTATATTCTTCTCGTCTGCGTCTTTTGCTTTTCTTGCTTTGAGTTTCAATAAAAATGCTGCTGCTGCTGGTGGTGATGTTGATGCTGATGGTGATGTTGATGCTGCTGCTGATGATGATGTTGATGCAGTCGTTGTTGTTGCAGTTGTTGCTGTTGCTGATGCAGTTGGTGTTGCTGTTGGCGTTGGCGTTTCCTTAAAGAATATGGTTAGTATTTCTCATCGTCTGATATTTCCCTTTGGGAATTCTGTAATTCTCAGGCCTTGTACTGTTGATTTCGCACGGCACAGCACAAGCTCAAGGAGAAGGTCAACGACAACAATTCCAGCAAGATAACGCCACCGGTAATGCCGAACAGCAGGATCCAGTTCTCATAGATCAATTCGATCAGCTTGTCCACACAACCCTGAGGGAGAAAACAAAGTTATGAATCCATTTCAATTTTTTAATCGTATGCTCACTAACCTGTTGATGGATGGCGGCATTGAGGGTTCCGCCAAATTTCAATTTTCTCGACATTTCACAAACATTCTCTTTCAGTTCATCTTTACAGCACGACTCGGGTATATTATAGAAGACATTCATGGACGAAATGGCAATATCGATAATATTTGTGCGATCGACATTATTGAATCGGCTGGTGGCCCAATCGGCCGGACCATCGGCACCACAGCATTTTAGCTAAAAAAAAACAGGATGGCGTACAATTTAATATTTCGTTCAAATAGTTCTGTACCACAGAATGCAAGCTGTTGGTGAAAAATGTTATGGTAAATTATAAATCAATGTCTATGAGTAGTTATGCCAGTTTAAGGTGAACTTTTGGAGAGTTTGGTAAAATGTAAGGGAGCATTTTAATGCCAGTATTAAGATTCATTCGTGGATATTGATCGACTGAGCTATATATAGCCTTCATGAACGCAGTAAAAGGTGCTATTGTTGGAATGTATTTATAAAAGTGGAACCGTTTCTGTTGGCTTGTCCCATTATAGGGACATAAACGGAAGAAAAAACAACTTAGGTTACCCATCAGTCAGAGCTTATCATAAAACTAGTTTTAGAAGGCCTTCTTTCCACTTTTTTTTGGTTTCGATAGTTTTTGAGACGCTCTTTCACGTGGTGAAAACTAGAAAGTCCTAACATAAGCCACCTTTTCATAGGCCGGGTCACATATAGTTTGGCGAATGTGGGTTAAACTGGGCAACTTTATTTGTTTATCTATTTAAATATATTGCTCTGATTTCACGTTTCTACAGAAAACCATTGTCTGAGCAAAGGCTTATCTAGGAAACCTTGCTCTGATCTCAGGGTTCCTTTACAAATATCATTCTGAGTTGTGGTTTCCATTAGAAATCTCGTTCAGAGTTCAGATTTCATTTGGAAATCTCGTTCAGAGCTCATGTTTCCTTTACAAAACTCAGTTTTCCTTGAGAAATTCTGTACAGAGAATTCCTGTACAAATTTCCTTCTAAATTCAGGTTATCTTTATGAATCCAGTTCCTTTAGAAATTCCGTACAGAGCTTAGGATTCCTTTAGACCTCAGGATTCCTTAAGAAATCTCGTTCCAGATTAAGATTATATTTATGAATCCCGGTCCAAGCATAGGTTTCCATTAGAAATTCCGTACAGAGCTCAGAATACCTTTACAAATTTCGCTCAGGCTAAGGTTTCCTTAGGTAATCTCGTTCAGAGTTGTGGATTCATTTACATATTCCGATCAGAGTTCGGGTTTTCTCGAAAAATTTCCTTCAGAGCTCAGGTTTTCTTTAGAAATCTCGTTCTAAATTCAGGTCATCTGTATGAATCCCGGTCCAAGTTCAGGTTTCCTTTAGAAATCTCATTCAGAGCTCAGGATTCCTTTGGATATCACCTACGGTGTCTATGCAATCGTCCGTCCTTAAAGTATTTTTTTGTTGTTATATATTTCGTGGGCGTTTTTATCATTAGATTTATGGAAACCTATAAATATCTCATGGCAACTTTCTATAATTTAATCTTATTAAGCTTACAAATTACTTATGGACTTTGTGTGGACTTTCACTTACATTCTTTTGGATGGTGTCAAATGTGACCGTACGCGAACTCATGGTCGATTGGCCGTACTCCTCTTGCACCGAATATTTCACAGACGCCCGTACAATGTCGTCGAGTTTATCTTTGTTATGGAATGCCCAAGCACCGGCTGCTATTTGCGCCACCATCACCACCAATATCACGCAGAAGAACTGTGGGGAAATGAAGAGAAAAGAAAACCAATTTTAAGAAAATTAATTGAGCCGAAATCATAACAAGCGACCGGGGAATGGGAAATCTTAACAAATGAGTGTTTAAATGAATGACTTCCATAAATGTGGGGGCGTCGGTGCACACAAACCAGCGACGACGACACAGTCAAACCAACCGACATTCAACAGTTGGCCGGATAATAAACGCAAACAAAAACCAAAACAAAATCGGTTAAGTGTCGTTGTCAATCACGGCAACTTGTTGCATGTGTTTGGTGGCTTGACGACGGTGACAACGCCCTCTTCCCACACCTCAACGACACAGTCGACGGAATGTGGCTCACACGCATGGGTTTTAAAAAAAGGAATTTCAAATTCGTTTAGTTCAAAGATTAAAGTTTATGATGAGAATTACGAGTGGGTATAGGAAGTGGGTGGGGGCTTGTCTTTTCCGTTTTCCATTCACAACTTACCGACACCAGCAGACACTGTGATTCCTTGAGAACACCGCAGCAGCCAAAGAAAGCACCGATGGTAATGAGCACGCCAATGCCCAGGAACACATAGAGGGCGATGTAGTAGTGATTGTAGGACTGCGTCATAGACAGCACAAATGTGGGATCTGTCAGCATCCATGCCGATGCTATAACAATCGTCAAGCCAATGATCTGGAAGAGAGAGAAAAACAACAACAACAATGAGTATAAAATACAATAGACGATACGATATGATTGAAGAATAGCAAATAACAAAACAAGATGATAATTTAATTTATGACGCTGGTGATGGCGTTGATAAAGTTGATTGGATTTCAATCAAGTGGAAGAGTTACTTTTTCAGGCCATTGCGAAGACCGCGTGAATTTGGGCTTGGGAAAACCTGTACAAAAAAACAAAACAAGCGGGTAATACATTGGTCAAGGCAAAAGACGAAAAGATCTTAGGAAAAATAAATGTGCAACGGTTAGATCTTTCTAAAACAGTTTTCAGCTGTCGTTTTCTGCCTCATAAATGTCAGCGAATTTTCAAGTAAGAACGTTATCTCCTAACCAAGTAATACTTCTCCAGCGAAATCTTCGCATTTCGGTGACGGTGGTAAACCGTAGATCCCGGTCAGTACGCATACAATTTAATACAGATTATACACAGCTCACGGATTTAATGTAATTCGTCTATTTCTTTAGGAAATACTTAAGATTGGGGAGATAATGTGATACTTTGCTAGTTGACTTGGTAGACAAACCAATAATTCTAGCTGTAGGCGAAAACACTGCACAGTGTGAGGACTGCATATGTGCCTTTGAGAATTAGTCCCTAATCAGATTGAACACATCTTCACCTTGACTAACACTCAGGGGATGCCCCCTATAAATGCAATGCACTGTGTTAGCGATAGGAAGAAAGGCTATTGGAGAGGGGAAAGAGGGAGTAGGGTTTGGGTCCCCGCAGGTAGAAGAATACCTCTAGCCTACTAATGATCCAAAAAAAAGGCCTCAAATTCGAAAAAGCTGTAGGTAATTGCAAAAAAATAGCACAGTATTAACAGAAAGTATCCGGCCGCGGTTTTTAATTTTACAAAAAAAAAACTTTTATTTTTATATTTCATTTTCATTTCATTTATTTGCACAGATTTTGTAATTTAAAGCCTCACGGCCAATTATAATAAATTACAATAAAAACTACTCCCAATAAATATAATATGAAAAATTGGAAATAATGTGCTACTCCGATTAATCAAGTAATTGTATTAAAAACTGTATTACAAACAAAGATAAGATATATTATTTTTTTTATTTTTTTATAAAAATATTTTTTTTATTTTTTTATAAAAATATTTTTTTTATTTTTTTATAAAAATATATTTTTTTTATAAAAAATATTTTTTTTTTATAAAAAATATTTTTTTTTATAAAAAATATATTTTTTTTAGTTTTTTATAAAAATATATTTTTTTTATAAAAAATATATTTTTTTTAGTTTTTTATAAAAATATATTTTTTTTATAAAAAATATATTTTTTTTAGTTTTTTATAAAAATATATTTTTTTTTATAAAAAATACACAAAAAAAATATATTTTTTTTATAAAAAAAAAAATTATATTTTTTAAAAAAAAAAAAAAAAAAATTCTTATAAAAAAGAAATACTTTATTTATACAAATAAAAGTGTTTTTTCTTTGTAAATTTAAAAACCGCGGCCGGATACAAAAATATAAATTTTTTTTTTATAAAAAAAATATATTTTTATAAAAAAATAAGAAAAATAAATTTTTATAAAAAAAATATATTTTTATAAAAAAATATATTTTTATAAAAAAATAAAAAAAATATTTTTTTTTGCTTTGTAAATTTAAAAACCGCGGCCGGATACAAAAATATAAATTTTTTTTTTATAAAAAAATATTTTTTTTTTGTGTATTTGCTTATGAAAAAATTATTTTTTTTATAAAAACTTTTTTTTCATAGAAAAGTTATTTTTTTTTTAATGACAATGCAATTTGCTTTTCATTAATCCTTACGTAATTTCATGAAGTTTGAGTACTTAGGTAATGGGCGGCTAATCGAATGTAAGGAGTGACCCAGGGCCACCTATGGCCAAGTTTCAAGTTAAATTTTATTTTTTTCATCCTCATGTGTTTTACTAAAGTTTGAGTATTTACTAGAGTTTGAGTCGTGGGGCCTCCATTTTTTGGGGTGTCCCGGAGCATTTCGGCCCCTCTCATATCGATTTTTAATGATTTTTGCGTAATTTTGAGGGGGGTGTCATTTTCGGTTTTTTTTGGAGGGGCTTACGCCCTGTATGTATCTTAATTATAATCTTTGCTGGGTTATCGGAGAAATTGAAATGTGAATGAAAATGTACAGGCTACTGGGAGGGAGAAATTGAATACAAATATGCATTATTTTCGAGACGTATCTAAACTTCGGTCTGGAAACATGTGATAGGAGTCCGATTACATGGAATATATGAACCCAAAAAAAAGAACAATTCCTCACAAGACATTTCGGTTTTAGGACATCTATTTTCTTCAGCAAGTCTTTGACAGTCCACTTTGCTCTTTAAGAAGTCCCGAAAACTGAATGTTATTTCACGGTAAAACCACGATTACCGTTATTTATCTTATGTAGCTGGTAACCCAGTACCAAACTAGGTCATGAAGTTCTTCCATGTTCTTATCAGTTCCATCTTTCAAGATGAACCAATGTAAATATTCTTATTCGAGTGTATCCACCAGCCGAAGTGTAATGTGTTGTCGAAATAATAACAATAAAAATACTGCAGTTTTGTTTACATTTTACATTAATTGCCACATCTGAGAAATGTATGCCACACAACAACAACAACAGCAACAAAAAAAAAAAAGATAAAATTAAATTTAAAAAAAAAATGCATCCAAAAATAAACAGAGTTTTTGATGTTTTATTTATTTCCTTCTCCCTCCCTCACCCCACAACCAACAAATGAGAAATTCCAAAAATAATTCTCTGGCCCAGAAGCGACAAACTAAGACTCCCACCGCCGCCGTCACCTCTGGACATCCCCAACGACGGCATTGCCGCAAACTAATTAAGCATGAAAAATGTGAAAATGTTACAAATGGAAAGAGAATGAAAACATCAGACGGCGGTTCGGCTAAACAATCCCATTGAAATCGGATCGAGAAATATAAAGACAAAATTAACAGCAAAACAAAAATCTAAAACATGCTACCGACGAAGCCGACATCTTTCATCAATTGACGTTTGATGTGAACGGGGCACACTGAGGGGTGGACAGACAGCTGGGATGAATGACATGTATGGCTGGTGGGATATAGAGTGGGGTTCGTTTTTGGGCCAGACGAAATGAACAATGCAAGGAGCGTCTTCTCTAAGAGAATTGTGGATGTACGATGGGAAAAATTCCGAACAACAAGCAACAAACTAGGGAAACAAGATGGTCTATCCCCCGTCATTATTACACCAGAGCTAACCAAATATACCCAACATTTGATTCTTATGATATTTGTCAATGCTCCATTCACATCACCATCTACACGAGAGATAATTTCTAGAAAATTAACACAAACTCCCCTCCCCTCAAATTCTCCCAACCTACCCAACCAACCCAAAAAAATAAACAAATTTATCATAATTTACGACAATCACACCAGAAATGTTTGAACATTTAACGACTTTTTAAATAAAAATGCAGACAAAACACAGTACAGACGGAATGACGGTCGGTCGGTCGGACGGACAGTGAACAATTTCTAATGCCGCTGTTTAAGAAGAAAAAAATTCATTAACGACCAGAGTATCAGCGGAAAACGCCACTGGATATGAAGAGAGAAGAACAAGGAAAACCTTGCCGCCAGAAATGTGCAAATGAGACGGTCGCGAGGGGCGGGAAATACGGGGCGGAATAAATGGATATTCATTTCACACCAATTGCAAATTATGATGTCAGCAAAACATTTTAAGTTTTCAACAAACAGCAATTGAGAAAACCAAGCAAACTGCGAAAACAAAAAAACAATGTTTTTTTTTCAAACAGAGAAGACATGTTTCATTGAATGAAATTATTAACCCATTCAAGTCCAGTGTAACAGATTTAATAATGTTTTCTTGTGGAAACCTTGGACACGGTCTCTTGCGGAAGCCTTTCACAAGATTTCTTGAGGAAGCTTTGCTCAAGGTTTTTTTAGAAAACCTTGCGGAAGGTTTTATTTAGAAAACCTTGCTCAAGGTTTCTTTAGAAAACCTTGTGGAAGGTTTCTTTACCTTGCTCAAGGTTTCTTTAGAAAATCTTACTCGAGGTTTCTTTAGATAATCTTGCTCAAGGTTTCTTTAGAAAATCTTGCGGAAGGTTTCTTTAGAAAATCTTGCGGAAGGTTTCTTTAGAAAACCTTGCGGAAGGTTTCTTTAGAAAACCTTTCTCTGGTTTCTTTAGAAAACCTTGCTCAAGGTTTTTTTAGAAAACCTTGCAGAAGGTTTCTTTAGACAACCTTGCGGAAGGTTTCTTTAGAAAACCTTGCGGAAGGTTTCTTTAGAAAACCTTGCGGAAGGTTTCTTTAGAAAACCTTGCGGAAGGTTTCTTTAGAAAACCTTGCGGAAGGTTTCTTTAGAAAACCTTGCGGAAGGTTTCTTTAGAAAACCTTGCGGAAGGTTTCTTTAGAAAACCTTTCTCTGGTTTCTTTAGAAAATCTTGCTTCAAGTTTTTCTGAGTTCTTGGCATACGAATTTTGTGTTTCTTAGCGCTCTTAAAGGGTTAATCAAAACGTTCATGCAAACATATACAATTATTATATCACAATGTTTCATATTTTGTTGAGTGCTCAAAAATAAATACCACAGTCAAATATTTATTTTCGGTTTCGATATTTTCGGATACAAAGGAAACATTACGTTATTGTGATGATACACGACTACTAAGTGTTCATAGAGGTCATGGCCAGAATTCCAGATAATGTGGAGTTCACAAGATTATTTATGAGGGAAATATTCCAAAACACCAACAAGAACATTGGGCATGGCATGGTCGCGATTTGAATTGAAACCAAATGATGTGCTATGCGCCAGCCAAGAAATCACAAACAAAACACAACGAATGAGAAAACGCCAGAGAATAAGGCGAGGATCATTTCGAAATTAACACTAAATTATGTCACATTTGAAATGTTATTTATTATGACAGTGAATGTAGGAAAGAAAAAGCGCAAAACAAACCCGAAATTGTATAGAAATATAGAAGCAAAAGTCATGTTGTTGTTGTTGTTGGGGAAATGTTATTTTAGATCATCGATTCGATGTACAATAAATAAACAAAAGTCACTGCATCACAGACGACGGTCACGACGATCATGTGGCTGGCGATGAGGACGAGGATAACGATGATGATGCTCATGATGCTGGCGATGATTAGTCATGATGCAACTTTTAAAATGGGAAACAACACATCATTCTCTATTGAATACAGGGAAATTCAAATTTAGATTTGTTCATTACTTTATTGATTTGCTTGATTGCGCGCTCGCCATATCCATTCCATAGGTGGTGGGCTTCTATGAATTGGCGATACTCATGGAATTATACATTCAATTCGTGTTATTATCTGGCACAGTCTATAAATGGCATGAATGAATGAATGACTGACTGACTGACTACATGACTACTGGCCAAACGATTACTGCATATGAATATTTTATAGACTCTTGCCTTTCGACTTCTTCTACAAAATGCTGAGAGATGACTGTATAAATTTAAAAAAAAAAACAACAACACCAACAACGATTAGTATTCCAAACATTGTAAACTTTTCCTCCTCCTTGGTAATAATTAAAGTGAATGTGATGTAACAACCAAAGGTTGAAATTATATCAGCAAAAAAAAAATTAAAAATTTACATACTCCCATTATGGGACATTAAGTGAATCAACACAAGCAGACGGATGGACAGACAAGCACTCAGCCGTGCCAACCACATAACTGGCTGCAATCCAAGCCCACTTTCACTCCACCATATCTATGGACAGGAAACCTAACAAATTCCCGCCTCCCTTCCCACCGTTTTCTAGATGGAAAACAAAAGGGATTCATTTTCCTGTTGTAACTCGTTCATAGTCTCCTGCTTCAACATTTTCAATCATTAACTACTTTGTGCTCTAGATAAACTTCTCATTATCCTTAAATACATGACAACAAATCGCAAGAGAGTGCTGAGAGTGAGAGAGATGGTGTACTGCAGTGCTTTCTAGTAATATAAATTAACATTGGGCGACAAAATAAAATTTTCTAAATAAAAATTTCCTTAACGGAAATTTTGTTGGGCGACAATTTTCCTAAAAAGAAATTTTGTCGGGCGACAAATTTCCAGAAAATAAATTTTGTCGGGCGACACATTTTCTAAAAAGAAATTTTGTCGGGCGACAAATTTTCTAAAAAGAAATTTTGTCGGGCGACAAATTTCCAGAAAATAAATTTTGTCGGGCGACAAATTTCCAGAAAATAAATTTTGTCGGGCGACACAGTTTCTAAAAAGAAATTTTGTCGGGCGACACATTTTCTAAAAAGAAATTTTGTCGGGCGACACATTTTCTAAAAAGAAATTTTGTCGGGCGACAAATTTTCTAAAAAGAAATTTTGTCGGGCGACAAATTTTCTGAAAAGAAATTTTGTCGGGCGACAAATTTTCTAAAAAAAAATTTTGTCGGGCGACAAATTTTCTAAAAAGAAATTTTGTCGGGCGACAAATTTTCTAAAAAGAAATTTTGTCGGGCGACAAATTTCATTAAAAGAAATTTTGTCGGGCGACAAATTTCATTAAAAGAATTTTTTTCAGGTGAAAAATTTCCTGAAAAGAAATTTTCTTGGGCGGCAAATTTTCTAAAAAGAAAATTTTGTCGGGCGAACAATTTTCTAGAAAGAAATTTTGTCGGGCGAAAAATTTTCTAGAAAGAAATTTTGTCGGGCGACAAATTTTCTAAAAAGAAATTTTGTCGGGCGACAAATTTTCTAAAAAGAAATTTTGTCGGGCGACAAATTTTCTAAAAAGAAATTTTGTCGGGCGACAAATTTTCTAAAAAGAAATTTTGTCGGGCGACAAATTTTCTAAAAAGAAATTTTGTCGGGCGACAAATTTTCTAAAAAGAAATTTTGTCGGGCGACAAATTTTCTAAAAAGAAATTTTGTCGCCCGGACAAATTTTCTAAAAAGAAATTTTGTCGCCCGGACAAATTTTCTAAAAAGAAATTTTGTCGCCCGACAAATTTCATTAAAAGAATTTTTTTAGGCGAAAAATGTCCTGAAAAGAAATTTTGTCGGGCGACAAATTTTCTAGAAAGAAATTTTGTCGGGCGACAAATTTTCTAAAAAGAAATTTTCTTGGGCGGCAAATTTTCTAGAAAGAAATTTTGTCAGGCGAAAAATTTTCTAGAAAGAAATTTTGTCGGGCGAAAAATTTTCTAGAAAGAAATTTTGTCGGGCGACAAATTTTCTAAAAAGAAATTTTGTCGGGCGACAAATTTTCTAAAAAAAGAAATTTTGTCGGGCGACAAATTTTCTTAAAAGAAATTTTCTTGGCGACAAATTTCATTAAAAGAATTTTTTTAGGCGAAAAATGTCCTGAAAAGAAATTTTCTTGGGCGACAAATTTTCTAAAAAGAACTTTTGTCGGGCGACAAATTTTCTTAAAAGAAATTTTCTTGTGCGACAAATTTTCTTAAAAGAAATTTTCTTGTGCGACAAATTTCATTAAAAGAAATTTTGTCGGGCGACAAATTTTCTAAAAAGAAATTTTGTCGGGCGACAATTTTTCTAAAAAGAAATTTTTTGGGCGACAAATTTCCTAAAAAAAAATTTTCTTGGGCGACAAATTTTCTAAAAAGGAACTTTCTTGGGCGAAAAATTTCCTAAAAATAGAATATTGCTGGGCGACAAGTTTTCTTCAAAGACATTTTCTTAAAAGAAATTTTCTATAAAAAAGTCAAATGTTGTCGCAGCGACAAATTTTCTATAAAAAGAAAAATGAAAATGCTGTCGCGGCGACAAATTTTCTATAAAAGCAACATTTCCTATAAAGAAATATCAATGTTTATATTTCCATAGAAAATTGTTCCTAACTGCATTAGCATACAAAATGTAAAGCTGAAGAAATAAATTTTGCTTTAAGAAGGACATGTCAATTAAAGTGTCATGTCGAGGACATGCATTTACCAACCCCTCAATTGTATTTGGAACGTTGTTAAAATTGTTGTAGGCCAGTGTAACAAATACTGAAATCTAAATAAAAAAAACATTTTTCCTTTGCGCTAGAAACACTCACACAAACACAAACATATACATGGACATGTGTGTGTGTGTGTGTTGGGTATAACAAGAATTTTGCTCTGATGCAGCCACACATTTGGAATGTTCGCTCATAAGTGTGCGACTGTGTTCATGTGGATATTCAGCGTCGATGGTGACAAGAGACATGTTCTGGAAGGCCTTTTTACACCGTCCGAACAACGCAGATACACTTTGCCTTCCGTAAGAAGTGATGAACTCGAACAGGTGCCTTTTTCCCGAGTAATTCTCTGTAAAGTCTTCCACAAGGACATCCAATGTTTTATTCGGAAATAAAGACGCCGTGTAAATGGAAGGCCTTTCGGAAACCCTTATAAAGGCCTTCCACTTCTTTCTTTCCGCCGCTATATATATATATATATTCCAGAGTGTGTGTCCATTGTGCAGATAGGTTTACACGTGAACATGTGTAGTATAGTGCCAATGTGTGTGTGTGTGTGTAAAATATTGCATTGCAAGCGACATAGCGTCGGTTGGGTATGAAAGAAGGTGTGTCCTGTGACCGCTTAACACAGATACGGCACTTTTACACTTTGATGCCGACGTTGTCGAGTCGAGTTCATGTTATTGCTGCTAACGTGCTGCTGCTGCAGATGGTAGCTGCTGCTTTGCAGCTATCGTATTTGTTGCCGGTGTTGAACAGTGATGAGAAAACATTCAAAAAATAAACAAATAACGAAAATTATTCATTTGGTCGTTTGCAGAAAAACTTATAACAGTTTTATAAACCTTTGATAAGAAAAATGTGTGAAACAATTTTCATTATCAAAGGTTCATAAAATGTATTTTTCCAGAATGTACGACAAATTTTCTATAAAAAGTCAAATGCTGTAGCGGCGACAAATTTTCTACAAAAAATTAAATGTGGAACTGTGAGAAAAGAAAGTTTAGAATAAAACTGATAGCCAGATCAATTGCGAAAACAATGGATTGTTTTGAATGTGCCAACAAAAATCTATTTGAAGTTTAAACTCGGCTTTATTGAAAACTCAGTCGTACTGTTCGCACTGAAGTAGATGCGGCTGCCGTATCAGAGAGTGTGCGACTCAGAACATCGACTCGCCTCGATCACAAAACCATTCAACATTTCTCACACCAGCCTGTTGAGAATTTTCCACAAACTGCAATCGAAGGCACATGACCATTCGCTTCGTTATCGATTCTTTTTGTTCAGACTTGGAGCAGCTCGGAAGGGACACCGATTTTGCTCGGAAAACTGACGCACCTGAGAATAGAAAAATCCTATGCAATCCCTTAAAAAACATGGTAAGAATTTGTGGCAAGAGCATTCGCCACACTTGGAATCACTGTGTCGCATTGTCGTCGTCACTGCACGAGAGAATGGGCAAATGTTTGCAGTACTGATTGTACGATTGCGAGTACGAACGAGTAAACGAAACGTACGATGTCGTGTTGCAATAGTATTGGTACTGGCTGTTGATATCGTGTTAGCTGGATACGTAACGGATACAGGGATACGATGACAATGCAAGCACAAACAGTGCCCAAACACACACATACACATGCACACACTCACACAGTGACACAAAGATTTGTGTTTGCGAGTGTACTCATACACGTGAGCATTGTTGTTGGTATACTCGCATTTGGCATGTGAATGAATGAAGCATAGCATACTTTTAGGACTTTAAACCGGATGAAAGCCTGGCGCACATACTCACGCGAACAACGAAACACAATGTAATGGGAGAAACTGGGAATGAGACCGACCTAAAACAGAAGAAGACACACTTTTCACAACAATAACCGAAATGGAATTGAGGAAAAAATCGTTGTTTTTTCACTTTACCCTCCCAAAAAAAAAAAAAAATTAAATAAAAAACAAACAAAAATAATCTGCTACAAACAGCTGCATGTTTGTTTCTGTTGGTAGGCATGCTCTGCTTTCTAAACTCGGCTAATAAGCTGAAATGTTTTTGGTAAACATATTTGACATAGATTCGAGTACATATGTACATATTCTTTACATACACACTATGTACATACACAAATTTGCCATTATATGTAAGAGATTTTTCTGCAGAAAAACTGTGGGATTATTCCAAAGTATCACTTGACGTTATGGCGACAAGACGTGTGGGAAGCCTCCAACAGAGTGTGGTGGTGCTGCAGAGCCCACAAACAGAACAACAAATAAAGTCTGCAAATGTCTGCCACAGCTTTCGGGGTAAACGGCGGCTAAAATATGTATGAGGCTGTCTATATCTAGATACATCCATAATTTATAAATATGTTGGTATATATATACCAACATACAGCTTTGTGTAAGGACTAGCCCCGCCAACAAGGACATTTTTTCCTGTCACAATATCTTGGGTGGCTGCCGCAGGCGAAATTTTGCACAAACAGTTTTTTTCATCTGGGCGGTTGTGTTAAAAAAGTAGGGGGAAGCCAATGCATCCGCAGAGAGTGGCAGTGGCATCATTGGCCCATTTTTCTGCGGAAATGGTGCTGAAAACATAATTTTTTAATTGGGAAACATGGACTTGCACAATCTTTGGATTCGTCTTTAACACAACCCACGCCACAGCCCATCTTTCGTGTACAACGTTCGGTAATCTCTTTATCAGCAGTCTTGTCGATGTCAATTGGCCAGCACGGAGCTGCGATTTGATGCCCTTACTTTTTTTTATGAGGTACAGTGTTGGGACGTTAAGTGAGAGTGTTGCCTGGAATCCAGTCGTCAGCGGGCTCAGAATTTTGGCATCATTTTAACCGTTTGGAGTCTTATGCAACTGACTCAAACAATATTGCCGGTTGATCGACCAAGTCGCTTGGAATGCGAACAAAACAGTTGTTCGAATGGTGGACACTGAACCTGATTTTTGCAGCAAACTTTAATGACCGGAGCCCATTCGGTCCATTTCGAAGAGTTGCAGAGGTGTTAGGAAGATCTCAAACCCTAACCCAACACAGAGAATTGTGGAATTGGGTAGGGGGTCGATGGAAAGCGATATTGGTATGTCAGTCCGTAAATGCTAGATTTCAAAACTACAAACGTGTTTCTGTAACGAAAAATCCCACAGTGCACTGAGAAAATTAGGATAACGTGCCCATTTTGAGTAAATTTGATCTTCATACGACATCCAGTATAAAATGTCCAAGCAGTACAATTCACTATTTACTCCTCATAAAGTGCATAAAGTGAATCATTTTTTTGGTCTTGATTTGAGTTTGTTCTGGAACTTAATTTTGTAAGAAAATGTTTTTTCCGAACAGACACCGGATTTATCTTTGTGAAGCTATTTGAAAAATAATGTTTACACCAGCTGGCCTGACCATTGACGAGCTAAATACAAACAGTTTGGCGGAATCATCGCCCAATATGTCGAGAAAACGCAGAAAAAGTTCTCTAATCCTTCCAACAATATTGAGGAAACAAACAAAAATGGACATCAAATCAATGAAAAGGATTCTTCGATAGTTCTAAATCAAATTGATGAATAAATTCATTGACTTGATGAATAAATTCATGAATTTATAGTATTTAGTTTTTATGGCATTTTTCTGGGTTCATCACATTTTACATCAATCTTGCAAAAGAAAAAAACGCCATGGAAGAGAGGATCATTTTAAAACTGTTGTTGCAACAACAACCAAAGGGTAGTTCTCGTTTAAACGATAAAAACTATTGCTTAGAAAGCATTACAAAAAGTACCGATGATGACGCGAGGTAGCTTCCGAAATGGTTTCGTATACATGTTTGTACTATATTTCATCAAATTGATGTACAATATTCATTAAATTGATGTACAATGTTCATCAAATTGATGTACAAGTTTCATCAAATTGATATACAATTTTCATCTAATTGATGTACAATGTTCATCAAATTGATGTACAATGTTCATTTAGTTGATGTACAATGTTCATCAAATTGATGTACAATGTTCATCTAATTGATGTACATTGTTCATCAAATTGATGTTCAATGTTAATTATGTTGATGTTCAATGTCCATCAAATTGATGTACAAGTTTCATCAAATTGATGTACAATGTTCATCAAATTGATGTACAATGTTCATCAAATCGATGTACAATGTTCATCAAATTGATGTACAATGTTCATAAAATTTATGTACAATGTTCATCAAATTGATGTACAACGTATGGGACGATAATGTCTAACAAAATCTACCCCAAAATTGCGTCACTTTCTTGCTTTGGGGCCACTTTGCTTTGGAGTTCATTTTTAGGGTGCAATTGTTAAAATATTTAATCAGCCTAAGACACAATTAATCATTTAAAAAATTTAAAAATTATTGCACTATTCCCCTGCGAACCATCTATGCATTATATTTTCCCTCGGACAGTTCATATTCTCCTTTCCACGAGCATGTACAACCTAGTTCGATGTTACTTTTGAAATTGAAGTCTGTATATGCTTATGAAGGTAGTCTGGGCGAAATCACTTGCGCGAACAGCAGCACTGCCAACAACAACATTACAATGTGCAGAACCACAGCAACAACAAAATCCAGCCAACACACAACGAGAGACACAAAAAAAAATGCGCCGAAGTCAAAGCCCTGCCGTGCCTGGCCTGACTGTTGTAATTATTTGTTGTAAATTTGACCCAGTTTCCAAAAGGCATTTGTTGTTGTTTCGTTTTTTTTTGTTTCCTTTCTGTAAAATACTCCAAACTACTGGGCCCTCTCTGTCGTGGGGGGGGGGGCATATTGATCGGAAGCAAATGGCCATTCAATGTTTATTTCGTAAATGTTTAAATAGCATCGATAAGGGTCCATATTACACATACACACATCCACTCACACATACATATTACAAATAGTATTCATATTAATTTCAGCAAAAAACGCTTTTCCCAACAAACACACACTCCTGCTGCTACTCAGTATTCCTCTCATCACTGATGAACGATAGTAAGAAAAACAACAAAAAAAACACTCGTTCAAGTGGGATTCTTAATGAAACAAATTGTTCAACTTTTCCGTATTGTTTGGGTTTTTTTTTTATTTTCCTGCAGCTGCAGAAATGGTGCAATACCTTTTTATTTGTGTGAAAAACAAAAGTTTCATTGATTGCAAAAGATGAAGAAAAACATGAAATGAAATTTATTCCAGAGCAAATGTTTGAACTAAAGATTTTGTACATTTAACTATTTTCACTATAATCATATGACCTAATAATCCGCCAAAAAAAAAAAAAAAAACCAACCCAATATAAAAATTCATGATCACAAACAATTAACGACGTTAAGCTAGAAGTAGACTTATGATAGTGAGGCTGTGAAGACATTTTGGTACTCATCCATAGAGTTTCTTAAAATGTCCTCATCAAATGTCAAAGAATAAAAGCTTCACAAGTGATAGCTATCGAAATATCGGGTGATTCAAAATAACACCTCTTGTTGGAAACCCCTTTACATGAGGTAGTTCATTTATTTTATGACGGTACAATTCTTAAGGGGCATATAGACACATCAACGGTTTGACAAACATTGAGAGTGTGTGAGTGAGAAACGTCACATGTATACATATGTGTGTTGTTTGAAGCAATATCAAAACGATTTGATTTTTCTTCAAACGAGGCGTCAACGTTGATGTGTCTGTATCGCAATTGACTGTTTGATCAAACATTACGCATTTTTAAATGGATAGTAACGAGGCAAAAAATTAAATAACAATCAGCCGATAAGAAACCAAACGTGTTTACACTTCAACGTAACCATAAAAATTAATGTTTGAAATACAGTAAAAGCTCGATTTCCGCAACACCCGATTATTGCAACTCCTCGATTAGCGCAACCGGCAGTTTTTTTATATTACGATCTTTATAAGTGCAACTTTTTGAAGAAAAAAAGGTCGTAATAAGTGCAACTTTTTTCTGATGCGCTAAAATTTTGTATTTTGTTTGGATGTCATGGTTAAACCAACCATTTGATGTGTCTATATGCCCCTTTAGGCTTGGTACTAAAAGAGCCAATGTCAGAATTTATGGACTACCTTTTGAAATCAACGTCAATCAAAAAAGTGGCCACATTTATTGGTTATGTAAAAACTAGTAAGTTGTAATGCGCCTATGGCGCCCATTGAAATATGGAAAAAAAAATGTTTGTTGAAAAAAAAAATTTTGTTGAAAAAAAAAAATTTTGTGGAAAAAAAAATTTTGTTGAAAAAAAAAATTTGGAAAAAAAAATTTGGGGAAAACACAATTTCTGTACAAAAAAAAAATATTATTTTTTTTATTATTATTATTTATTATAGAATTATAGAATGCCTATTTAAATTCCTACGTACTGCGTGACAGAGTGAATCAGTGTTTCAGTGAATCAGTGTCGAGGGTAAATATATATTAAGATGTCTTATTTTTGCTGAGTTTTCCAGCATTTCGATTATAATTTGCATTATTTGCGATAATTTGCATTGAGCTTGAGCTCTTCAAGGGTCATGCTGTTGTATACTTTGCCTTTAAAAACCTGAAGATTGGGGGCTACTTTTATTGACTCTGGCAGACTCTGCAGAGACAGAGTGTCTTTGCGCTCCTTTAAGACCTTTTTCTCATTTTCTGTGGCCACAATACGCGGCTATCCAGGGTCTCTCATCCGTTCATTGACAAATGACCGGTTGACCGGACGACGAACTATAGAGAAAATTCGTTCATCAGCCGAACATACGAAATGTGGAATAATCTTCCTGCAAGTGTTTTTCCTGCCTGCTATGATAAATATTATAAAATTCAAGGCAAACAACAACAAACACTATTCCCTCTTTCCTCTCCCCTTTCTTTCCAATCGCTAACACAGTGCATTGCATTCATGGGGGGCATCTCCTGAGTGTTAGTCCAAAAAAAAAAAACTTCGACATTCACCGAGAACGATTCTCATCGACAGTTACAACTTTTCTTATAAAAATGGTCTAATGATTTTTTACCAAACAGATTGTAAATTTTACATGAATTTTACCCTGCTGAACAACGATGCGGCTACCGTCGCCAGTGGTGCCCGACGTGACGATTTTTCACCATTTTGACGATTTTTTTTTGTTTTTGCAAGAATTTACCAAAATGTCGATTGACGATTTTTTCATTTAAAATGCCTTTACTTATCGTACCCTAAATACCTAAAGGATCACAACTCAAAATTTTCCAAAGCGGACTTTTTTTCCATAAATTATCACACCCTAAATAGAAAAGGGTCACAACTCAAAATTTTCAAAAGCGGCCTTTTTTCCATAAATTAAATCGTCTTTTCTGACGAAGCACATTTTCATCTCGTCGACAATGTTAACAAGCAAAACTGTCGCTTCTGGGAATGAGAATCAGATCAAACCCGCACGTGATCGTCAAGAAGCCAATGCATCTCCGGAGAGTGACAGTTTGGTACGGTTTTTGGAGCCCATTTTTATTTCGTAAATGTTGAGCGCTACAGAGGAATGCATGATTAGCCAGTTTTTTTTGAGTCTGCAGTTTGAAGACTTGCGCTTGGGCGATTTTTGGTTTCAGCAGGATGGCGCGAGAAAGTCATTCATGAGAAGGAGCCAGAAACTGTCACCAAGGCCTTGGAAACTTGAGTTGACCGGATGCGCTGCCGAGCCCTCAATAAAATCAGAATGTTTGCTCTTTCGATTACTCCAATAGGTGCGAAAAAATTTACCTTTGTTAGTTTTTTTTTTGTAAAAAAAAATAAGCTCTATGCTGATGCAAATGTATATCATTATTTAAATTTAACAAATAATGACAGCGAAATATAACTGAACAACATAACAGAAATATCCGTAAACACTTGTGTTTTCCATTCCCATTTCAATTGTTTATTTAAAATGTTTGCGTAATGTACATGTCGGTCGATTGATTTCTATTAATATTCTGACAGCTGGTGGTATTCTAAGCAAGGCAATGAAATTGTTTCTTGACCAAATAAGCAAGTAGCGCCGCCAAAACGTTTTTTTGCCCATAGGCAATGTTTCCACCGAACACAAATTTAAATGCATAAACATAAAGATTCACATGTCTATGAACACATAACATCGTATGTATGAACACATGTATGAACATATGTATGTATAATTGTTTGTGTATTACGCACAAAGCCAAAAACATCCCCGGGCGGAAACCGCAGTTTTGGAATAATGTTTTGATAATTTCCAATTCTTTTTTTTTGGTTGTTTAAGAATAATCATAAAAATTTAAAAAAAAAACTGTTAAGAAAAATGTATGAAAATACACAAAAAATTTTCACACATTTTTATGAATACGGGGGTGAAACTAAAAAACATATCTTGAAATCCCTATTACTGTGAGACTTACAATTGGAAATATTATTTCAGAAAACAATTTAAAAAAAAAAAAATTCCAAATTGTTTCTTTTAATTACAAGAATTTCAATAATACTAAAATTTACAAATTAATTAATTAATTACAATTGGAAATATTATTTCAGAAAACAATTTAAAAAAAAAAATTTAAAAATAGTTTCTTTTGATTACAAGAATTTCAATAGATAATACTAAAATTTAAAAAAAATATGTTTAGGAGGAAATTCATAGATTTTTAAATGATGCCTATTAACGCATTTATGACCAAGACATTTTTTAAAAAAAGTTTTATACTCTACATTAAAACTGTTGACTCTTAAAACTTTTACAAAATCCTTTTCTCTGTGCCATATGGCATCACTGGCTATGAATGGGTTAACAAACATAAAACTCTGCGCACTTAAGTGAACATAAGATGTTTTAACATGTTGCCACCGATATTAATCCATGGATATTTCTGTTTACTTTAATTTATGTACAAACAAAACAAAAAAAAAAAAACAATCAAAAAGTACACACACAGCAATGAATAAACGAACGTGGAAATTCATTCATATCGTAACGTAAGTAAATGTTATGAAAAACCTATGCCAGGGCTAGGCTACTGAGGAAGCTGTGACGCCAACAAACAAATGAGCGCCGCGCGCCGTGCCGAGAATTCGCCATACTCAACAACAACAAAAGAAAGAAAGAAAAACAAATTGAAAATTTCAATAGAAAATAAATTTATGAATTTCGTATTGTTGTAGTAGTCGGTGGTAGTAGTGAAAATGATAATAATTTTCGAAAATAGATCATTGACTAATCACAATGGAGGGGATTCATAAATTCATTATGTATATTCATATATAGAACGAGGTACGTCAGAACAGAACAACACGTACATATGTATTTACAAATAAAAGAAATGAATAATTTATAAAGTTGCTGCAATAAATAATTTAAAATGTAATTAAACGAATTTAAAAAGCGTCTATTTTAAATAGTGTTTTGTTAACAGACAAATAAATAAGGATTCAAAATTCGTATTTAAAAAAATGTTCTGAAGCCTGGACAGCAAACAGTACCGCGATTCACAAACTTTTATCGAACCGACAATCGTAATATTTGTCGACATTTTATAAAGACCTCAAAGATAGAATTCGTGAGGCTATCGAGGACATAGGGCAGCCACTTTGCGATTTGGTTATGGAAAATTTCATGAAAAGGATATGGTCCTGTAAGCGTGGTCGTGGTGGCCATTTGGCTGATGTTGTTTTTCATTATTAACGGCATACCTTCCTCTTTATTATGAAATTAACATTCGATCATTTATCTCAAAAAATTCACTTTTCTTTGAATACCAAAATAACAACTCTTGTTGGAAACCCCTGTACAACCCCTATTCTGCATCTCTAAGTCCATTTATATTGCCACGCAAATGAAACATTCCAACCAGGGCACAATAATAGAAGGTAGTGGCAATTGTCCAACAACAAAAACTAAAATACAACTCTGGGTATTTTGATTGTCAAATTCTGATATATAAGAGTTGTATTTCAAATCGTATTTTGTCGCTTTCAAATTGTTGATTTGTCAACATTGTAATTAATCGCCGCTGTTCTGGCATCCCTAATTTTTTTTTTTGAATCGGCGAGAGTTTTTGAATTCCCATTTCTATAACTTTGATGCAACGTGATTCGAGGGGATTTGCTTTTTCGAACTTCTTATTCAATATGTAAACAGGAAAAAACTGGTGTTACGACCATAAGTACATGACAGCTGTTTTTGATTTGCTATTTATGTGTGAAAGTTTTGAAATAAAGAAACTTAAAAACTTTTTATTAGCCGCGGTTTCAATTGCGCAGCGACGCAGGAGAGAAGAGTGGATATTCCCGACTTGGCGTAAATGCACCTTATATAAATACTAGTAAGTTGTAATGCGCCTATGGCGCCCGTTGAAATATGGAAAAAAAATTTTGTTGAAAAAAAAAATTTTTCTTGAAAAAAAAAATGTTTGTGGACTAAAAAAAAAAATTTTGTTGAAAAAAAAAATTTAGTGGAAAAAATAAAATTTTTGTTGAAAAAAAAAATTTGGAAAAAAAAATTTTGTAAAAAAAAAAATTTTTGTAAAAAAAAAATGTTTGTTAAAAAAAAATTTTGTAAAAAAAAAAAATTTGGAAAAAAAAAATTTTGGAAAAAAAAAAAATTGGGGAAAACACAATTTCTGTACAAAAAAAAATATTATTTTTTTTATTATTATTATTTATAGAAAATTATAGAATGCCTATTTCAATTCCTACGTACTGCGTGACAGAGTCAGTGAATCAGTGTCGAGAGTATATATATATTAAGATTTCGTACAAAAATATATTTTGTAAACCCTGTCATGTACTTATAGTACGGATAGCGAAAACCTGAATAAAATTAGGTACTCTTTCAATTTACTTCTTGTTTTAAAAATAATTATAAGTATCATAATATTGTCTGGTGTTCATAGGTAGTGTGCTCAATAACACAGTTAACCCAGTTTCGCATCCTGGTAAGACCATCGAAACATTTGTCGGTGGCCATTCCACCGTGTAATTTATGAGTATGAGCTGTAGACAAATTATATGGTGCAGAAGCTTTCTTGTTCTGAGCGATTGACTACAAAAATTGAAAAAACCAAGCGGCTTTCACCATTTACATTTATTTTCTTCAAATTGTAAAAACTCTTATAGATATCTCCATGGATTGCTTAGGAGTCCAGACGTCCAAAAAGACCAATAAACCTACAGAACAATTAAATGAAATGACATTCAAAAATCTAATTTCAATATCGTGTTCCATTTATGCTTTGACATTTATTTATTTTTTCAAAATCACTTTCTCTTCTGAGTGGGCGCTGCACAGATGTTTCAATTGTCAACAGAACATTTATTAAAACCAAAAGAAATAAAAATAAAATCGTCGTTTACCAAAAAAAAATGCTGACATTGAGGCAGTGAGAGGATCAATGTCTAGTCGGACGCAAGTTTTCGCAACGACTGCTTGCGCTAAACATTGGAACGTATCCAAACAATTAAAAAACGGATTTGTCAATAAGCGAATTAAAAAGAAAACACACAAAATTGAAAAACATAACTCAATGAATCACTGAAATAATTTTAGAAATATGCAAACCCAACAAAAAGGACAGGCAACAGATAAAACTAATCCAAGGGGTCAAGGAAATAACAGCAGAAAAGATTACGAGATCGCATGTGTGTGTGGGGTGGGTCACAGGTAATCACAAGTAAATGTTCTTAAGACGTTAAAAATAGAATAATTGAAGAATTTGAATACAAAAATACATGATTTATGTATAATTAAACTTTTTCGGAATACTATTGGTTTGTAGGAAATAGAAAACATGCCCATTAATTATAAACACGACTTCAGGCATGTGTGTGACTCGGTCGTATTAGTAGCGCATCCTGTCAAAAGTCTAACGACTTCAAATCGCAGCTCCAAATTGGCCACATGAACATAGCCGAGATGGCTAATAACACGACTAGCGAAATTGGCGCACAACAGATCGATTGTGGGATGGGCTGTTTGTCATGACCCGTCATCCTGCTGGAATCTTCCGTTTATTATGCCTCTGTAGTGCTGACCTTTAACCAATGATGCCAACGCTTCAAAATCCACACTCACTCTCTAAGGATGCAACGGCTTCTCGACGATCACGTGCGGTTTTTTCGATCTCCAGATGCAGCAGTTTTGCTTTTTAACATAGTCGCCGTGATTAAAAAAGAAGAATTACTTTGTCAACCAAAATTGTTGTCCATTTAGAGCTGCTCTACGATCCAAACTTTGGAGCGATAACGAAGCGCGACTGGTTGCGTTATTGAGGTCGATGTTCCTGGCACAATCTCGGCTTTCACGTTCTTGTCAGCGAGCACAGTGCGACGACGGTGACCGTAAGTGTTGTTCACTAGGGCTCACTAACTATTTGCTCGAACTTGCTTAACCCTCTAACCCCCGAACTTTTAAAATCTATAAACGACTGTGACACAAATGGAGTGCATTGAGGCACTTCTTAACAATAAACGCCCTGCTTGGGATACACAATATTGAGTTCGGAAATAACTTTGTATTTCCAATGTTGTTCTAAATGTAAAGCGAGTCATTTTATTCCAAGGAAAAGACTTCATATCCGAATAAAAGGTGATTCAAAAAGAAACCACTAAGAATGGGCATTTCTTATTATTTAGAATTGTTTCTCTCATCGGAATGAAACTTTACATCCATTCAATGAAGTTGAGTTTTACCAACGTTTTTCTTTCCCAGCATCTCGTTATTTTGGCCATAGACACACATATTGGACCAGATTTGTCTTGTAAACTCATGGTGATCCGAACCAGGTTTCAAAAAGAGGTTTTAACAGTTTACATTTTCTCAAAAATCTCTGATCTCTTTATCGTTTCAGTTTCTTTTTAATTACAATTATGAATGCATTTCAAATTTTTGCCGCCTCGTGTAAATTGTAGATTCCAATTCCCTTTGCATATTTAAATCGTGGCCTTTTTTTTTTTGATTGTTTCTCTTCGGGTTTCTAAAGGAACCGTCAACTCCCACTAGTTGGACAGAAAACAACAAGAAAAAACAAAACAATGACGACGACGAAGCGCAGTATTAAAATGAAATGGAGGAAAAAACAATGAAACGTGAGTTTTATTCCCGTAGTAGCGGAACAGCAGAGCAGGCACTGGATGTTGATGAGTGAGTGAGTGCCGTGGTGGGTTTTGGGGTACATAAGTTAATGCCCTATTGTTTTTGTTGTGAGCTTCCTGCTCCGTACCCTCTGTTGCCTGTGCCCAGCCAACGACACCTCTTCGCTGTCAAGTCATTCCTGTACTCCAACCACCAACTTACGCCACCTTCGTGTTTGTGCTAGAGCCTCCAGCTTGATTTAGCGAGTAAATGGTGGTAAGCACTCACACACACACGCACGCTCTCACACAGAACATAAAAGACAATAGGCACACAATAAATTCTTCCTTATTTTTTGAGAAATTCTGCTGTGTTTTGCCGTTTTTTCCGATATTTTTTTTTCAGTTTTTATAACCGACAAGACGACAAACAGACGAGGAAAGCAAGCAAAATTCAAACCAACCAAACATAGAAGTGGCAATACATGAAATACCCGGACGGACGAACGGACTGATGGTTAGATGGATGGATGGAGAGACGGATGGATGAGTAGTTTACGATATGGCTGGAGTTTGTTTGATTTGAAAGACGACAACAGCAACGATGACGATGACGACGACGTCGATGATAAGGCTTCCGTGCATAGGAATAATTTCATAGTGTCACATTTGTATGTGAGAAACAAACCAAGAACAACAACAGATGACAATAACGCGCGAGATACTCCAGCACAGGAACGACAGAGAGACAAATACCAACAACAGAGATGAGGTCGGATGTTGGCCCGGAATGGAATGGGATGGGAATAAAAGTGATAGCAACAACAGATAGATGAAAAGACGACAGCATGCCTCTGACATACATGGTGGTACGGACGGCATGATGGTGGCGGGGAGTGGAGGGGGAAGCTCACAACTATGATGGAAGTAGAAAACAATAAAACAACATCACGAGTCTGCATGGCAGCGTTAGCATGAAAATGGTGGAAGTTTTGAAAAGTCTCTGAATTCTCTGAAGAACAAATAAAAGTTTCAAGTTTAAATTTGTGAAACTTTTTCTTGCCATCTAGGAAACTCGCCATAAAAATAAAGAAATTACGTAGACTTTTATGACACTATATAATGAATATATATCAGGATTTTTGTTATTATTAGGGGTTGTCTGCCCCAGTACAAAGGTAACAAACTCACAATGACCAATCGAACAAGTTGGACTGATGACATGTGATGACATGGCACACTAATAGAAGCTAGTGGCAATTGCCCAACAACAAAAACTCAAATACAACACTGGATGTTTTGATTGTCATTTCTTACATATTAAGCCCCATATTCATAAACATTTAGCGGGAGGCCTACAGTCTCCTACGCATTCCCGATATGGTTTGCAGTCTCATCAAGTCAGATGGAGAGGGTGAGGAAGCTGGAGAGAAGGATCCTGACATATTGCCTCGGCCTCAGGAGAAGAAGGTCGGTACAGGGACACTATATCAGCCCCTCCTGCGCTGAAATTTACAGAAGAGCTGACATGTGCCGTGTTGATTGGGTCATGGCTGGGTGCGCCATCGGTCACCTCATGAGATGCACTTCCCACCCGAATGGTATGGTTCGTAGACTATGCATGACGAGGGAGGAGTTCAGTCGAGTGCTTTCGGTGGATGGTTACATGTCGTCGATGTGCCTTCTGCATCTGCGTGACGAGGGTCTCCTGTATGATTCACAGAACAGAATTTTATTCTACCACAGGCGTTACGGGACGTACGGCTTCAACGACCTGGTATACAATACAGCCCAATGACTTTTCTAGAAATGCCTCTTAAATGAATTATTATTATTATTATTATTTTCCTTCTTTATCTTTATTTTGTAAATATTATTTTCTTTCTTCTCTACTTTGTACATATTACTATTACTACTCACACTGAATTGTTATTTGTTTTGTTTTCGGGCATAGCCCTTTAGATTTAATTTGTAAATAATAAGTATAATATTAGTTTTAAAAATTATCCACAAGAGAGTATCCCGTTTTTTGAACCCTTTTTAACGGTAGATTAACTGAGTACCATAATAATAAACGAAAGATTAAATGGGCTGGCCTTGCCACAAATTTAGTATAATATATATGATATAGTAATGTTCCTAGAAAAATACGCATGTATGTTAGGAGTAGGTAACTAGAATGACTTTGTAAGTATATATAAGTGAATTGGGAAATAAATTGAATTAGCAAACATTTAGCGAGCACTAACATTAAGGTGACAGGTCCAGCCGGGAGTGTGGTATTCAGTCCTGAAACGTCGACTCACCATTTCATTCGCCAGTCCGTTGTGAATTTTCCAGAAAGACCGTCATGGCTACTCAGTTTGGACCTTAGAGCAGCACGAAAGGGACAACGATTTTCCACGATAATTCGCAATTTCATCTCTCCGTCTGTGTTACCAATAAAAAACAGCCGCATCCGGCGATCGGAAACCCCAAGAGTTATTGATGATAAGCCTCTCCATCCTCAAAGTGTGACTGTTTGGTGCGGTTTATGGTCCGGTGAGGTCATTGGAACTTACTTTTTCGAAAATGAGGTGAATGTATTGCGCTATCGAGAGATGTTTAATGATTTTTTATGGTCGGATTTGGATGATATTGATCTGGACAACGTTTACTTTCAACAAGACGGCGCTACGTGCCGGTCCGTGTTATCTCCCGAAGAGGTGATCACAATTGGCCACCGAGATGTTGTGATTTAACACCTTGCGACTTCTTCTTGTGGGGCCACGTGAGAGATAAGTTCAACGCCAACAGCCCAGCGTCAGTTCAAGACCTCAAAGATAGAATTCGTGAGGCTATCCATGACATATGGCAGCCACTTTGCGTTTTGGTTATGGAAAATGTAAGGAAAAGGATATGATCCTGTAAGCGTGGTCGTGGTGGCCATTTGGCTAATGTTGTTTTTCATTATTAACGGCATACCTTCTCTCTTTATTATGAAATAAACATCCGATCATGTATCTGAAAAAAATTCCATTTTTCTTTGAATACCAAACTAACAACTCTTGTTGGAAAATCCCATATTTGAGGGAGAATTGCCAGTAGAATTGTAGGAATGAAAACTATAATAAACATTTTTATCAAACTCTACTTGAAAAGTAAGCAAGTAACTTGTTTTTAAATGTCTGAACAGATATGGAGAAGATTTCTTAAAAGAGATGGTAACGAATACCAAACCAGTTCAGTATACCTTCACATCACAAAATAAATAGCAAATAAATAATTAGACAGCTCTGAGGACCCTGGAAAACATTTCTGAATTTAACTAGAATAACCAAGGCCATTCTAGGCACCGCCAACCAATTTGTAATTGGCCGAGGATTTCATTTATAAAATAATGATTGACTTCCATAAGATTGTTGGCAAACTTTGTAAGCGGAGAAAATTAGATTCTTGATGAATTAACGACAAATATCAGGTGATCTTAGTCATCAGTTGTAGAATATGTTTCTCAGCCGATGCTGCCATGAAAAGTTTCTTATGAGCGATTCTTTTACAGGATAAGACTAATTTTGCAAGCAACTCAAACAAATCATATACTTTTATTATTATTTTATTACATCGAAATAACATCACCTTTTATAGAACAGTTTAGAAATGAATCAAATGCTATTTTCTTGGATTCTATAAAAAAAATTGTCAAATCATAAATAAACCACAGAACAGTGTAATAACAATGACAGTCGAAGATGAATAAAACATAAAATATAATAAAGAACTTTGATGGACACGAATAACATACCTCGTCACCTCCAAATCCGTTAACCCTAATGAAAAGAGGAGAAGTGGTTGCGGCGCCAGACACCAACCAAAAAGAAAAGGGCACAACGACATGAAGGGGGGCTCAACCGAATCGCTTACACACCCGCTGCGTTCCTTCCTTCCATGAGTCAGTCATTGATTCCGATACATGTCAATGTTTTAATATTCCGTGACTGTAATTCATATACCACGAATCGAACAACAAACACTCGTAACTTATAAAGAATATTGGCAAACATTTTCCCCGAATACTCCACCTACACTCATATCATATAAATTTCCTTATAATTTTCACTCCTTTAACGCACACCCCAAAACATAGAACACAAAAAAAACAAGAAATCAAACCGTATTCAAACATAAACATAAAAAGGAATAATGAAAATTAATTTTGCACCTAAACATGGCAATCAGGGCAACAATTTCATTCATTCGCCTTTGTTTTTGCCAATGACCTATGAACTAAGAAATCCAAATGAATGAATGAAATGAGCTCATCGAAAATAGAATGTTTTGTGGACATGTCCTCCGAATAGTTTATGCTCGTTCGGATGTTAAACATAATTAATATTAATACGAGTGTCATTTGATAATGTTTGGTAATGGGATGGGAGTGCCCTCTCATAGTTCAACATATTCTATTCACATATTCAAATTAATTGCAAATACTTTATTACAGAATTTAACCTTATTTTGGAGGTGGATGGGGGTGGAAGACTCCTTGTCATAATTTATGCTCAACGGTAGACTAGTTCCTTTATTGTCCATTAGACATTGGAAAGTCTACTCTACTTTGACCTCACTCCTAAATCGTCGCCAAATCGCGGTGGATTGAGTCATTCATCGTTCGCCTTTTATGGCCGACTTTCGATGGTCTGGTCTCTGATCTGAACCAGCAGGTCGTTAATGAAAATATGTAATAGTGGAGATAGCTCAGGACCTTGTGACACCGGCTCGGAGATAATCGAGTGAGTTATGAATCGAGTGATGCTATTGCAGACATCAAATGCAATAGAAAAATCTAGAGCGACGACTTGTGAATGGCTAGACTCCATCGGTCCAATGGGTCTCCAGTGGATCGGTTTCCACGGAAACCATTCTATCTGTCAGTCAGAAGGCCGTTAGACTCTAGATGCTTTAGCAGAGTGCGGTTAACCGCGGTCTCCATAAATGTTGGTTAGTCATGCTCACTCCGAACATTTGCATTTATGCGGTCATTTGCAGGATTCGTAGCTTCAGTTCAATGGACGAGCTGGCGTCAAAGAGTAGTTTAATAGGACAAATGCTGTAATACCCTCCCGGATTTTTGTTTACATTGAGTTCAAATTTGATTGAGGAATACATCCATACATATTTCAGTCAGAAGGTTATCTTTATCATCCGGGTCAGTGACTGACTGGACGAAGAATTGTCCCTTATCCTTTTAATAAATGGTCAAAAGGTCCAACTTTCCTTGGGAGAAGAAAGAACTTTAGCGCAAAAATGCTGTTCATGAAGATATTTCTCGCGCCGCATCACTCAGACAAATGATAAATGGAGTAATTGGTATCGGTTGGCATGCGAATTCAAGGACTCAATTAAGACGATTTTGATAAGCGCTTATTTTCACATTGTGGCCTCTGTCAATTGGGAACATTTGGCTTAAATACGACTGACAAAGTAAATTGTAGTTAAAATATTTTATTTCAATTATTATTTTGTTAAAATTAACGGCGGTTTTAAACACTCCATTCTTCCATTGCACAAACTGGTGTAGGCTAGTGTAATAAGTAGTGGCTCCGTCTTACAATACCGCAATATTGCCGTATTTACACAGCGTAATTGAACCCCCCTCTCTCACCCCCTCACACGTAATAGTCTCTAATGAAATAAAATCAAATAACTTGGTCCTAATTACGGCAGCAAAACAACGTATGTAAATATCGCTCAGTCAGAGAAATAACAGCATCCACAATAGTGAGAGGAGCAGCACATAGAAATGAGTAGCATGGGTGGGGGTGGGGGTACTGGAGTCTGTGTCAGAAGGATGTGGAGAAGGAGGAGGTGAAAGTGTTTGTCATTTTATTAAATGTGAATTGAGAATCTGTGGTAGAGATTATTTCAAAAATGGTCTTTTTGTTGTTCTTGCTGTTGGCGAGGCAGCAGAGATACACTCTCCAAAAAAGAGAGACCCATAGAGAGAGAGAGTGTGTGTGCGAAGGAGGTCGCATGAATGGTTGTGGATGCCAAACGACGCAAGGGGGTCAATATGAAATTCATTATGAAATCCAATGAGATTTTCTTCATCTCATTTTCTGCGTTGGAAAATATGTTGATAAATACAGAGAATAGAGATGAAGATGACGGAACTTACCCAAAATAAAATATTGATTAGGACCATTAGAAATTTCACACACGAACAGCAGCCGTTGAGACCCATTTTGCGCGAGTTTTGTTGATGACGGGATGAAGATTTCTGGATTTCTTGCCTATTTTTCTTCTTCTATTCCTTGCTTTTGTTTTCTTTTTCCTTGGTGGAATTTAACAGCAGTTTATCTTTGCTTGCAAAAGACACACACACAAACAATTCTTCTCAGAAACACTTAGAAAAAAACACACGCTCGGTGATAAATTTTGAAGGAGGATTTCACGAAAAAAAAAACAACGCACAATGGCCAACAACAAACAACTACTTCAATTCACTGATATTTCCGCACTGTTTTCTCAATTTTGCCTGTTGTTGTTGCTGCTTCACTTCCTTTGACCCTCTTTTGCAGATTGATTCTTTTTATCCTTTTGCTGCACACACACGCACACAAACTATTAAATCCTTTGTGGTTTGTGTTTTATTTTTTTATTACTTTCTTTCACTCTTTTTCCACTCACTTTTCCATGAAAACTTTTAAATTTTCCTCGGCAGATTCTACTTGTTTTTTATATATCACGCACGCAACATAACTTCCGCTTTCAGACGCTTCTTGTCCAACCGTCAAAATCGTTTTGTGAGTGAATGAATACATGTTATGCAGAGTTGGTATTTTGGAAACTTAAATTTGTGCCGCAATACAAATTAATCGTACCCAAATAGGGCCAATAGTGCCAACATTAACGTTTCCCTATTCTAATTATATTTTATCATGATAGAAATGATACAGAAAGGAAAAGACAGATGGAAGTGATGTGATAACGTAGCTAGTAGTAGTGTGTGATCTGTTGCTGGGATTGCTAATACACTACATAACATGTGTCCCCTTGCGTTGCATAGAACAAAATGAAATTGTGGTTTTAAATCCTCCATTCCATCTGCTTATGATCGGCAATTCTTCCATTACATATTCCTTGGATCAACAATTCATCCATTGCATGTTCTTGATTGTGCCAAAAATGGTACAATGTGCCACGATTTACCATCACTGATGTTATTGTGCAACGACAGACAAGCAGATAGAGAGAATGAGTGAAAGAGAGTTGTAATGAAGGCAAACAAACTCTTTGAGTGAATATTCTTGCCAATGATGGAAAATCCAGTACATCTTATTAACCTTCAAACGTATCGGAGAACTCTCACGATACACAGTATCGAATAAAATTCAGTGTAGCTTTGTTACGACGACGATGATTTTGTTGAATAAACGAGTAGATAATTTATTATATTTATGCAATTATCAACAAGTATTTCGAAAGATTACCTATGAAAAATACTTATTTTGGTGCTTTCGGTTGAATGAATACAGATCAACATCCAATAAAAAGTGGCAGGTTGTGGATAGATTTATGTTTCGACAATCGAATATGGGTTGTCCGAACCCCAAATGCATCAATTTTGACAAATACTGAAGTCTTATTTAGAGCCCACACAAAATACGAGCATGCCTGCCCAATCGACATAGGCGTTACTGAACATTTTTAATGGGTTGGGGGGCTATAGCCCCCGTTGCTGGTGCATTGTACATCTTTCGCAACCGGCAGAGCTGAGTTCTGGACAGGCCTAGCTACGCCTACGCCAATCAAGTGATTGCTTAAAGAATTTAACACACCCGCATGCTGGTAGAATATTCATTGCTGTACATGCTGTGAAATGGTAAAAGAACAATGAGGAATTATGTGACACTAAACAGTTGGCAATAATTGTCGAATTAAGCCTAAGCTGTCAATATATTAACTTTTGTTTTTGACAATTGCAATCTGGACGAACGTAATTTAAAATGTATAAAAGGCTCACTCGAGAAACCTACGATAACTAAAACATGTCCTATTGACCCGTGGTCTAGAAACTACTTCTCAAATGATATCATAAACAGGGTTCTCCAACAAGAGGTGTTATTTTGAATCACCCGGTATTTCGGTAGCTGTCACTTTTGAAGCTTTTATTCTTCGACATTGGACAAGTAGAAACTATGACATTACTAAAAATGGAACGATACACGCTTCAACAACACATTGAAATTATTAAAATTCACCACAAAAACGGTGAAAATCTTGCAGTCACAGTTCGCAAAACTAAAAAGTTTCCGGACAATTGGCCACCGAGATCATGTGATTTAACAACGTGCGACTTCTTCTTCTGGGGCAAGCGAAGCCCAGCGTCGATTCCAGACCTCAAAGATAGAATTCGTGAAGCTATCGAGGGCAGCAACTTTGCGATTTGGTTATGGAAAATTCCATGAAAAGGATATGGCCCTGTAAGCGTGGTCGTGGTGGCCATTTGGCTGATGTTGTTTTTCATTATTAACGGCATACCTTCCTCTTTATTATGAAATTAACAGTCGATCATTTATTTTAAAAAAATTTAATTTTTCTTTGAATTCCAAAATAACACCTCTTATTGGACAACCCTGTATATAACTGAGCTCCCAATGTTTTTGTTGTCAAAAACTGAACAAGTTTAAACAAATCGAGTATATACAATTTTTCGCTATTTAATAAAAATTTGAGTAATAATACAAAAGTCACTCATATTTGTTGTACAGCTGCAATTTTGCACAAACAGTTAGTGTATATTCTCCGCAATAGGTACAGAGTTTGAAGCCGATTCAACATACAATGGCGGCGCTCAGCGAGATGTGTTCAATAAGTTTAGTGAATTCCTCTCTGAATGAAAAAACGTACGTCGTGGAATGGAGGAATCGAAGAGTTCAGTATGAGTGGAATGGAAGAAAATCGAAAAGGTGGAAATCCGAGCCGAGCCAATATAGTCGGCGGTGGTTATTTATTATTATTTGCCAACAATTATTTTGCATGTCAATGACAGCCTTCGAAAGCTGTTGTCAAACATTAGAAAATATAATGTATGGCTGCAAAGTTTTTAGTTCTCTTTTACTGTTTTTCATTGTTATTCGGCCCTCACACAAACTGAGTTGAACAAGTTGGTCGTTTTCCTCACACTCTACAATTTTATAACCAATCTCATTCGCAAATATTTGTTGTAGCGTCAACACGAACGCAGCAAGAGAAAAAAAAACGACAATTCAGGCATTCTTTCATTTTATGTTGTTTTTCAAAACCACGGTACAAAATAAAGTTAAGAAGTTGAATGACAAGCCCTCAAACGTATCAACTTGCGTTGAAATCAAAATATTTTAGTTTTCATCCAACCGACGACTGGTTGTACAACCTGCGCAAATTGTACAAACGATAATCACAATGAGTTTCGCCGATTTCAGCGAATACTCATCGGCGATGGTGTAATTCCATTCATTCCTCGACGCGATTCAGAGGTGACAGGTCGAGAAAATAAATAAAGTAAAATCAAAAAAAAATCAAATTGGAAAATAATAAAAAAAAAATACAAACACAAGCAATAATAACGAAGTGACAGAATATACTCCAATCCAATTCTTACGTGATACCGTGTACAAATCAAAAAGTGAAAAAATACGAAGAATCAAAGATAATAAATAAATAATGGTGGAATGGAGGTACTTGAGTTTGAGTAGCAAATCAAATGAGAGGGCATTCCACCAATTGAATTAGATAAGTAGTGTCCCGTCCTTGACCGCACTTGTTTCCGGGATAAATCAATAGGAACAGGCACTAACAAAAAAAAATAATAATAAAAAATCAAAAATTATGGCAAATAATGCTGCGGTCAAACCACAGCAGCAACAACCATGGAATGCACAGCAATTGACAGTGGTGTGTGTTGTAGACACCCAACTTGGTGAACATCTCAAAGATCGTGAAAGTGCTTTGGAGGAGATTCAGCAGGCTGTACTGTCGGTGGGGGCCAACTATCAACGTGTTCAGGTGAGTCGGAAACGACGGAAACAGATATTTTCTCCATATGATGGGTGGGATTACTCGACAAAGTAAATTGCTCTTAAACGGGGCTTGCTTTGACTAGCTTCAGCCTTTCAACATTAGATCGAAAAACAAAATAAAGCTTAAAGAATTCCAACTTGTGTTCCATGGATAAATCGATGTTAGCTGATGTTTCTATAGCTCCGTTTAGTATGGATGGCTATAAGAATGTTCGACAAGCTTGGTGACAGCTTTACAACATTGTCACCTCTGCCCATTTCTTAGTTCATTATATCATAAACTTCTCTGGTGTGTTCGGACATGCATGTGGAAGGTGTATTGATTAAGGCAGTAAACAGAAATCGTCCTTCGAGGTTAGGTAAGGTAAAGGTTAGTATGATAGTTCATTAGACTATGTTGCCTTCCTGGATACATTGATGTGGAACTGAAGGAGTTGATAAATCTACCAGCCAAAAACAAACAGAGTGCTCGTAGGAGTTACGTTAGAGTTAGACACCATTAATTGGCCTTATAGGCTTTGTATATTACAATGAAACCAATAAATGAAATGAAATAGGATTCGATACTCGACAACTGCTCTCTAACCGTCCTTACAGAAAAGTCTGCGCTGATATTAGGATGAATATGTTATGAAAGACTTTCATTAGTTACCTGTGCATAAAACGTAGATCTTTTGGAATGGCAACAACACTCACGGACCCTGTCGTCGTACGGTGCGCACCGACGACCATGTGGCTACGGCAGCCGAAATTTTGCGACTCAGTCCTTGATCTCGGCACTGATGTAAACAAGGCAACATTTCATGGTTCGCTTCTCACTACTGAAAAATGAAACTTGCAAGTTCCTGTGCTAACAAACTAAGAAGTCCTACAATAAGCTACCATTTTGTACTGAAAATATTTTTGTGATAGACTTTACGGCTCCCCTGAAAGGTCTCCATGTCACCTGAAGGGGGTCTTCTTCTATTTTAAAATCGAACTAACCTTAGTCTTTTCTCGCATTCATTTACAGTTTGACAAATTGGACTTTGGTGAAACGAAAAAACTGGAGACCTTCTACAATGCCGATGTGGCCGTCATAGATTTCAGCATACAGCCCCATCAGAGATCGCTGTCGTATCATCTGGGCGTACGGGAATCATTCAACATGAAAGAGAACATCTTAATTTACAACGATGTCCACTCGAAGCAGACGCTCAGCTTAAAGGTGAGTTTGACACATCAATTATGATAATAATGTTGTTCATATGCATGTATCTATGTGGTTTATATTTCCGTTTTGCATTAGGTAGAAATGTGTGGCTGTTGGTTGTTGGTCTCCCGCGGCCGCCTGCCTCGCACACGCACCATCATTCAAAATGCATTTCGGTTGTTGGGGCAGAAAAATGAAATCGTAAAGCAAAACACCCACTCAAGTTTTGCGTTTTCTAAGTGAATTTACATATCGCTTTGTTTTGCTGTTTTGTGTTGTTTCTGTGGGACTTTTTTTTTTTTTTTTTTACACCTTCTGATTATCAGCCATTTATCAAGCAAGCGCAGACAAAAACAATAACGACAACGGCGATACTAGATCGTTGCTACTCTGGTGTCAAACAACCAGCATCGTCGTCGTTGTAATAGTTGTTGTTTACTTCAGTTTCTTCGAATCCATAAAGAGTATCACAGTGGGGAATTTTGAAAGGCTGGTGGACACAACTATTTTTTTTTGAAAACACTCGGTTGCCGCCTGTAAATGAAATGCATTGTGTTAGCGAAAAGAAATTAGAGTATCGTAAGGAGGAAAGAGGACACCATCCATGACTTGAAATAATGGTGAGACTCCACAAGACTCAGGAGATAGAAAAATGCAAAAAATTTATTGGAATGTTTTTACATTTGACAAAATTCTATTCCAAAAAATTAACAAACATTTATTTTTCGATTGGTTTTTGTCGGTTTAATCCGATTTTTTATGGAACACAATTACATGCATGCGGTTGCATAGGCTGGTTTCGATCCTGTTAAACACATTTTTGAAGACCTTGTTTACGGTTTCGTTCACCGTAATGACGTTTCCAGAAAAAAAAAACGAAAAACCGCAACAACTGTCTCTCTCTGAGGATACAATGGTTTTTCAACGAACTCGTGCGGTTATTCTGATAGCCACATGTTCCAGTTTTGGTTGGAGACGGTTGGTTGGTTCTTTTTGTTGTCACCGATTCAGCATTGTTGTCAATCTCCTTGTTTGTTGTGGTTATCTGGGCATGAAGATTCAGGGTGATGTTCCCTCGGCTGGGAATATTTTCGAAATGTCGTAGGAAGCATTTAAGTGTTAAGGTTTAAGGTTTTTTTGAAGCGGTTTAAGAAACGGACAGAAGTGGAATATAACTTCCAAATAAGGGGTTTCTAAATACATCTTTCCAGCACCAGGACCATGTACAGAGGTGGGTATGATACGGGAAAATAGTAGGGTATCCAACTCTATTGTGGATATTGACCACTGAGATCTTGCGATTTAACACTTTGCGACAGCTTCCTTTGGGGCCACGTGAAAGCTAAGGTCTACGCCAACGACCAGCGTCGATTCAAGACCTCAAAGATTGAATTCGTGAGGCTATCGAAGACGTAGGGCGGCAACTTTGCGATTTGGTTATGGAAAATTTCATGAAAAGGATATGGCCCTGTAAGCGTGGTCGTGGTGGCCATTAGGCTGATGATGTTTTTCATTATTAACGGCATACCTTCCATCCGATCATTTATCTCAAAAAATTGCATTTTTCTTTGAATATCAAAATAACACCTCTTGTTGGAAAACCCTTAGCATATTCTTCGTCAAGTCCCTGATGTTAGGACAATCAGCCTGCGTCTATCGAGGAAATCTCAACCGTGCGTCGTTGAAAAAAAATATTCATTTCGTTCCACGAACTTTCTGTCAAAATTTCAAGCGAGTGGAGCTGTCTATGATTCAAAAAGACACCACAACTGAATTTTATATTTGGAAGATAGTCAACAATATTCGCTTTTCGCCATATCCTGTTGGATTCGCTGTTTTTCTTTGAGGCTCCTAAAGAAGTTTTACTTGGTTTTGAGGTTGAAACGGTCGCTGAAAAATTCTTACCAGGATACGTAACTGGGTGTGATAGTCGCACAGACTACCTACTAAAGGGTTATCCATTTTGCTTTTTATATAAAGCACATATAAAATATTTTGTTTCATGATATTCCATTTTTATTATAAAGTTTGAACGTTGACATTGTGTGTGAAACACTACATCATTTAAATGATCACCACGCGAAGTGTTGCAGGCATTGATTCTTTTGAGGTAATTTTGGACCACTTTCAGGCACATATTGGGCGGTATCTCAGCCATAACTTGACGAATGTTGGTTCTTAAGTGCTCAAGAGTTAAAGGTTTATCTACATAAACACAGTCTTTCGCGTAGCCCCACAAATAAAATTCAAATAGCATGATCTTGGTGGCCAGTTGATGTCGCGACATGTCGCCACGACGAGTAATTACGCGGCTAGGAAATGTCTCTTGCAATAAAGCCATATTCGCTCGATTTGTGTGGCATGTGGCATCGTCTTGTCCCAAGTCGTTTTTTGAAGCATTACTTCGGCTACACACTCTAGATGTCGGTAATTGGCATGGCAATATTTGAAACAACTGAAAGGTTTTCAAAGCAAATAATGTTTTTTTTAAAACAAATACTGTTTAAATACCCTCTTGGAAATGTTCAGCAAACGACTTGGGACGTCTGCCCTCTGTATGGTTGTTGCCCTAGGCTGAGTTTCTCTAAAATTAACCCATACACTACAGAATTTTTAAATATATGAAACTATCCACATGTCTCCCATTGTGCGACCCATATCTTGATAACTTCATCTCTCCCTCATCAACAATAACCGGTGGTGCTCTTACAACACGGTGTTCCTCCTCCCCCCCCCCCCCCCCCCCTCTCTCATCACTCTATCCTATCGTTGTTGTGTTGGCGTGGGGTTTTGTTGTCGTTGATTCTCATTTGACCGGTTGTTTGTGTTACATACATAACACTTTGTTGTTATATTTTTTGATGTTTGTTTGTCGTCGGTCGGTCGGCGGTCTGCTTTATATGTGGGTTGCAATTGTTGTTTTTTTACAATGTGTATGTAACTGGATTGTTTATATTTTCATCCAAAAACGAGTTTGAATTATTTTTTTATTTCCATTTTTATTTATTAATTTTGTTTGCGGTTTTTTGTTTTGCTCAACGTATTTGGTTTTGTTTACATTGTCGATTAGTACGTCCATATTAATTCATTTCCATTTATCCATTCCCCAGTTCTTTGCTACCATCATCACCTTTGGGGTTTTTTTCTTCTTGATTTTGTTTATTCAAGCTTTAAAAACAAATACCAACAAGATCGTAATGACGATGGCTATAAAAAAAATAATATGGTGGTGTGCGCTTTGTTCTTTACATTTGTTATTCTTTCTTTCGTAAATAGTCGACTTTTTTATAGCAGCACCAATGTGTTGTTTGAAGACTGAGAAATACAACACTAGTCTGCAAAAAAATGCCTTTTTCTTTTGTAGACATTTCTGTATTGCGTTGGAGGGTTCTGTGACGAGTTCACAATCTCCCTAGTCTGCAAAAAATTGACTTTTGTAGACATTTTTGTATGAAGAAATGCGTTGGAGGTTTCTGTGACGAGTTCACAATCTCCCTTTATTCTCTTATTTGGCTAACGCTCAGAGAATGCCCCCTATATATGTATGCAGTGCACTGTGTGGCGATAGAAAATTGGTACAGAGCGATTCCAGCTGGATTTCCTACCACCAGGGATTGGACGACGGATAAAGGGTTTTCCAACAAGAGTCGCCGTTCGCAAAACTAAATCGTTTTGGGTCGTCGTGAAGCACCTTGTCGGAATACAGAAATTGATGGACAAATTCGAGCTGTTGGGACAAGTTAGTGATGTGAAGAAAAAAACCCGTGCATGTCGCTCAAGAACAACTAAGAAGAAAACCCAGGTTTGGAATTGGACATTCCATAAACGTCATTACACCGTATTTTGCAAAAAGACTTGGGTCTTAAGGCTTATAAAGTTCGGTTAACACAAGAACTCAAGCCGGCCGATTATCAACAACGTCGTGTCTTTGCTGATTGGGTACTTGAAATGCATGAAAATGATCCGGAATTCCATCGAAAAATCATCTTGGCTCATCAGGCACATTTCCACTCCGGTGGCTACGTCAACAAACCCAAAAGTTATTGTTGAGAAGCCTCCATCCTCAACGTGTGACCCACAGACATTGAAGACACTGGAACGTTTTTGTGCCAACAAACAGCACTGGGTCTCGTGTGCATTAAAATCTACTCTGTTCATTTGATACCAGTCTGAAATCATCGCCAAATCGTGGTTGAGTAAGTCCTTCATGATGCGCCTATTGTCCCTGACCTTCAGAGGACTTGGCCGATAATCAAATGAATGAATGACAGAGGTTGCTATAGATATGACTTTATCAGAAGGTCATTCTAGTTACAACACGCACTGACAAGAATGTGGTTCTCGGTTAGAAGTGTGCGACTCCTGGAACATCGACACGCCATCGATCTCAACAACTGATCATTTCAGGCAGCGGCCTGATGCGAATTTTGCACTGACGAGAATGTGATTCTCGGTTAGTAGTGTGCGACTCCTGGAACACCGACTTGCCATTGATCTCAACAACTGAGCATTTCACGCTCCAGCAAATTGTGCACAAAAAGCTCACATTGTCTGCTTACATTTTCCAATTGAATCTGCTATTGATGGCACATGATCATCCGCTTCGTCATCGCTTCTCAACCAATTTTACTCGAAAAAATCATATTTCCTGACTAAGCGTATATTCACCTCGGCTCGGCGGCTGTGTTAACAAATAAATACTGCTGCCCCTGGGGATGCCAAATCACGCAAGTGATTGTCGAGAAGCCAATGCATGGCATAATTGGCTCATTATTCTTGGAAAATGCTGCTGGAAACGCAGTTTCCGTTAACGATGAGCGCTACACAGACATGATATAAAATTTTTGTGGTCGACATAGATTTGGACGACCGTTAGTTACAGCAAAATGGCGAGCCTGTGTAACGTGGCCCACGCCATATTTTGCTCACCAACATTGGTAGTCGTTTTATCAGCACTGCCATTTCCGAGCTGTGATTTGACGGCATGTGGCTTTTTTTTGGAGTTCCTGAAATATTTTGAATTATTCCGAGAAAATTTGCTAATTTTGTGGAATTCGAAGAACAACTTCATAAGAATTTTATGAACACATCCCGAGGAATTGTGGGTTGATGGGTTCTATTTTTAATAAACCCATCTCCACTTTTTTTCGTCATTACAAACATCAGCATAAGCTCATAACCCGTGTTATTGCTTTTTCAATACAGCTTTCCTCATCGCAGGACACCAAATTTATTTCAGAAGAATCATCATGCTCTTGTTAGTAGAAAGAGGTACAACGAAATTTCACATTGGGTCTTTAAACGAAAGTCATAATCACATAACGCTGGATAGTGCATTGAAATTTATGGGTATAGAAAGCTGATACTCGGCTATAGTAATGAACGTACAGCATAAAACAGGGATTTTCTTGTTTCAGCGATGTTATATTTGTTTTAGACACATATGTATGTATTCTCGAAATGCCATTCAAGTACTGCTCTTCCGAACGATATACCTTTTTTTCATTTCCTTTTGCCATAAAACCTACACTAAACACATTGAATGATTATCTGTTTTTTTTTTTTATTACAGCTTTCGTTTCCCAACTATACATTTTTGTCGTATAAATACAACTTGGAGTATGGAGCGTGCAATTTAACCAACTTCAATAAAGAATTACCGTCTGATACGAAAGTACCCACATTGCAAGCGCGTATTAAACGGCTGCTGCAAGATGTGGAAGTACAATCCAAGTAAGTGGCCACTACATACGATTTTCCATTGTTCTCTTGTTAATGCTCATGTATTTTTAGAGCGCACATGCGTGAAAAGTTCTTAACTGACCTAAGGCAAGCCCGTGAAACGTATGCCACCAACTCCAATAGGCTGCAGAGTATTCTGCATGAAATGCGCAAACGTCTGGATGATGGTCATGTGTTGTCCGGCGAGGTGGTACACAGTTTTATGTGTTCGCTGCGCGATGTCCAAGACTATGATGCGATGGTGTGTTTGGTGAATGATTTGAAAAATATACCGAATACCCGGAAATATGTGGAAACGGGTAATATGAGCTTCCTCTATGCCTTCGCCTTGAATCGACGCAACAAAAAGGGCGATCGTGAAAAGGCTTTGGAGTCTTCCCTGAAAGCGCTGGAGAAAAAGGAGAACGAGTTTCCTGATATGTTGTGCCTGTGTGGGCGTATATACAAGGATATTTTTGTTGAATCGGATTACACCGATACGGTCAGTTTGAAGAATGCCATTAAATGGTATCGCCAAAGTTTTGAAGTGCAACCCAATGAATATGCTGGCATCAACTTGGCCACCCTTTTGGTCATTGATGGCAAAGAGTTCTCCAATACCGAGGAGCTGCAACACATTGGCATGACCTTGAACAATTTAATCGGTAAGAAGGGTAGTCTGTCCTCGCTGACAGAGTACTGGGATGTGGCCACGTTCTTTGAGATATCCGTGCTGGCCGAGGACTATGCCAAGGCCATAAAGGCCGCCGAATGCATGTTCAAATTGAAGCCACCCGGCTGGTATTTGAAGTCGACCATAGGCAATATTAGTCTGATACATCGTTTTCGCAAGAAGGGCGACGATCATCAGCCCACTATAGAAGAGCAAATCTTTCAGTTTTGGATGGATTTCTTTTTGGATGCCACTGACAGCAGCAAAATCAGCAATATACGCTTTCCCATATTGGTAAGTTACACTATCTCTGTAATGTCGTAATAATTGACTGTACACTTAAATGTTTTAAAACAGATTTTAGAACCCCAAAAAATCTACATGCCCAGTTATGTGAACATCAACATGGACGCCGAAGAGAAGTCCATACAGATCATCAACATATGTTTGGCCCATGCCAAGCTGGAATGTAAAAAAGTTCACGATTTCGTCTTCACTGCCTCGCAAATCAAATCCGTCAGTTTATATAAACGTGATGATCGCTGCGCCTACCTGTATGTCCATCACAATTCGGATGATTTTCAAATATATTTTCCCTCTACCGAGTGCCGTCAACGTTTCTATGAACTGATCCTGGAAATGGCTTCGGATCAAGATGTGTTCGTTAATCTCGAGGAAGAGCCACCTCAAATTGAGTACGAATATGATTATGATGATCAGAATCGTAAGATTGTACTGGGCAAAGGTACGTATGGTACAGTGTATGCCGCACGCGACAAACATACTCAGGTGAGGATAGCCATAAAAGAGGTGCCGGAAAAGAATTCGCAAGATGTCCAGCCCTTACACGAGGAGATTAAGTTGCACTCTCAGCTCAGGCATCGCAATATCGTGAGGGTGAGTTTCATAAATAATAATAAATTCGCATTAGTGAATTTAGGACTTATTTTTTCTGTTCCCTTTGCATTGTAGTACTTGGGATCATTGTCCGAAGATGGCTACTTTAAAATCTTCATGGAACAAGTTCCTGGTGGCTCTCTTTCCGATTTGCTAGAAAAGAAATGGGGTCCCCTTAAGGACAACGAGTCCACCATGGCATTTTATTCAAAACAAATTCTCGAAGGTCTCAAATATCTGCACGAACAGAAAATTGTCCATCGCGATATTAAGGGTGACAACGTTTTGGTCAATACCTACAGCGGTGTGGTGAAAATTTCCGACTTTGGTACTTCAAAACGTTTGGCCGGCATCAATCCCATGGTCTCCACCTTTACGGGTACTTTGCAGTACATGGCTCCGGAGGTCATTGATCTAGGCTTTCGTGGCTATGGCCCGGCCGCTGATATTTGGTCATTTGGTTGTACAAATGTTGAAATGGCCACCGGAAAGAGACCCTTCATTGAGTTGGGTTCGGCTCAGGCGGCCATGTTTAAAGTGGGCTACTATAAGAAACATCCCACCATACCGGACGAATTGTCAACGAATGCGAAAAATTTCATTTTGCGTTGTTTTACCATACAGGAGACTGAAAGACCCACAGCAGCACAATTGTTGGAGGATCCATTTTTGACAGAGTAAGTAACGTTTGTAAATGCTGTAAATTGATAGATTTATTTGAGTAATCTTTGGTGTTTATTCTTTTAAAGTAAACATCGCAAATTGAGATTGGGACCACCATCGACAACCGATTTCAGTCGAAGCATATCGGTACCAGCCGATCGTCTGGTCGGCAGGCCAAAGACCGGCAATACTCCAACAACACCGGAAATCGAGTAAGTCGGTCATTTGTAACTCTTTATGGACATTAATTCAAATTCCTTATTCAAAGTCAATAAACTATTAGCGCACTTTCTATACCCACCAAGGTTTGAAGATATTGAACTTAATTCCTGTTCAATTGCGGACAATTACACACATAGTATAATATTCTGTACCAATCGGCCGTGGTGTGAGTATGTTGTGTGTGCGTCTATCACACACAAATTTTTGCTACATATCCGCTCCTCCCGTGTGAATCATATCAGATGAAATAATTTATTAAAACGCTTGTTGTATCAATGTACTCCTCATCTAGTGAGGAGTCACTAGATTTGCTCCTGGATACTCACTTTCCTGGCAACTATCAAAATGAGACTCGCCGCTAGTTCGCGATAAGTCAACCTAGAACTGTTGCCCTAGAATCCTGTATTCGAATCCAAAATAGCATGAACACGTAAAAGCTGCACTGCTGGTTTCCTTAAAACGAATTCGTTTGATTAAGTAATCATTTCATATGAAGAGAGACCGTTATAGTCTTTATTCCCAAAGCGGAGAAACCCACCCATACGTTATCAAACAATTTTAGACATGTAAACCTTTTATCGTTGCTTCTGAAATCACTGGAGAGTTACCTTAGGGCAAACATGCATATTGCAAGGGTAAGTCTGCGGAGACAACCCTGCATGATTCGTCGGTCGGATTCGTTGAAGGTTCACTCGCAGTTCAGGAGTACACTACTGTACACTTTCAAAAGAGAAGGGGCGTTCCATAACATAACACTAGTGGTAGCAGACGACAGTATCAGAAGGCTTTTGAACGATCTTCTTCCAAAGTGACAGATCGGGACCAGATTAGGGTCATCAGACTTAAATAGATTTCTTCTCCTACTGTGGAACCTCAATCTGGGCGGCATTCTATTCTCCTTAGAGGAGATATCCAGTAATAGAGCACACAGAGTAACAAGCGATAGGTGGATGTCGGTCCGAGGATGCTTTCATTCAGAGAGATGGAATGAAGACAACTTTATTGGTGTAAATATGAGTTCGTTGGATGACCCGTCCCCATTATATTCACACATATTGTCTTAACATTGAATCACAGAGCAAATCGGTAAGCTGGGCGCTGTATTACTTTTAAACTCATTGACCTACATTAAAAGAAACAGTTGCCGGGGTGGAATGTTTCCGAATCATGTCATATGTTCTTAATCGGATTTCAATATGGTATCCTTGTATACTTCCTACGCACTATCACGCCACGGTCATCTTTTTCCCAATAATCGAAATGTGTAAATTTAAAAAAAAAAAAAAATTTGAGAAAAATCTTTTTTCTTTAAAAATTCTTTGAGACACTGCTGTTTATAATTAATCACAAGGATATAATTATCAATATATTTATTTTCTTGCAGAGGTTTCCACAGTACCTCCGTAGATATTGAGAATTTACCCAGCCACCAATCGTTCACCATGGAGAGACGCAACTCATCGGGCACTCTGCTCTCGCCAGAAATTGAAGTGTCCACACCGTCACTGCGCACCGGTGCCAGTTCGGAAACCAGTGAAACCAATGATTTCTACCATCTCAAAAAAGAATCTCAACGTCGCACGACCCTGTCCAAAGTCCTGACGACGGATGAGTCGAAAATATGCGATTTGTGGCTGGAGAAACTGCACGATGAGCACAGTACTAAAGTGGCCATAAGAAAGCAAGAACTGCAGAAGTTAATCCATGGCATACGTGAATACATAATGAATGAAAAGGAGAAACATTTGGAGGCGTGCATTAATAGCCTAAAGGAGGAGCTTAACTATGATGCAGCCGCCTTGGATCATTTGCATTTGGCATTGTACTCATTTCAAGATGCTGTCATATCCGTACTGAGATTACATTCGGTGAAGCCCCATTGGATGTTTGCCCTCGACAATTTGGTAAAGCAAGCCGTACAGGCATGCGTTATGATATTATCTCCCGAATTGGGAGCGAATTTGCTGGGAAAAGATCCCTCGCTTATCGACGACGAGAGTGTCCACAATCAACAACACACTTCCACCGATAGTCAGGAGAAAATTATCATCTATGATGCTCATGGCCATAGTACGACACCGGCTATGGATGAAGATAGCACCAGTTTTTCATCCAATGAATGTGTACGGCTGTTGCGAGACATCAAGGAGTCCAACCGTAAATTTCACTATCAACATTTGGAACATCAAAAGCAAAATTTGAAGGCTCTACATAACATCAGCAAAGAATTGGCTCACTTTTATATGGGCCGTAAAAGGACTAGACGTACAAAGTATACAACGGTGGGCAGTAAGAAACCAAATCGACCATATAAACGGCAATTGGCCAAACGCTCTATGAGTACATATAATGGTGGCTTGCAGGAAGTGGACGAACAGCTGGAGGTGTGGTTGACGCAACATGATGTCGATGAAGTATCGAAGAATGTTATATTGAATGAAGGATTTTCCTATGAAGATTTCATATATAATATGGAGAAATTGGATTTAATGCGATTGGAGTTAAGGTATGTGAGAAGATAAGCTAATCAAGAGAGAGTTAATTCGGCTTCGATTCAGTTTCGGAAATTCAGTTTCGATTTAAAAGGGGAGTGGATGTGGTGTGAACTTTTTGAAATCTCCAGTGTACAGTTGCAGCATCACTCGATGATAGCCATAGGTTTTCCACCTTCAATTGTAAAGAGACTGCAAAGATGTTTTCGGAACACAATAATTTGTGTATCAGTTGAGAACCTGATTAGTCTATGGATGATGTGTCTCGTAGTGTAAAGAGACTGCAACGCTTTTTTTCGGTACATAATAATTTGTGTATCAGTTGACCACTCCACTTAGTCTATGGATAATGTGTCTTGTAGTGTCCCACAGGGTTCTACATTTGCTTCCTATTTATATACTGTTCGTCTTCCCACGTCAATATCAGAAACCTAAATGCTTGATATATGTTGACGTCTCTGTAGAGGTTGTCAATACATCTATGACATGTTAGCAAATATTATTAGGGCTGGGGTGTAAAAATTAACATGTTGATATACGTGTTTGAGTAATGTTTTTATAAATACAATGTACTGTGTTTCATAGGAAATTAGGGCATCAGTAAGAGTTGTGGAAAGAAAGAGGGAGTTGTGTTTGTCTAGAATTTGAGAAAGTCACAACCGGTACTGCACTGCTTCAAATAAAAAGTGACCACTAAACTATTTTGAATCCTCTAAATGAGCTATAAATAAATTTAAGACAACAAATTGTATAAAAAACCCAGATAAATTTGTAACGTAAAGTAACGTCAGTAAAACGCAAAATGTTTCATAAAAACAAAAATTGGAAACATTCTAATGGACATTTTTTTTAAAGTAAACTATTTAAAAGACTTATGGGACGATAAAGAGTAATATAAAACAAAACACATATACACATACAAATGAAATTTTTTGAGTTAAAAGATGTTTATTTCATAATACATATCCGCGCTTACAGGATCATATCCTGAAATTCTCCATAACCAAATCGCAAAGTGGCTGCCCCATGTCTTCGATAGCCTCACGAATTCGATCTTTGAGGTCTTGAATCGACGCTGGGCTGTTGACGTAGACCTTATGTTTCACATGGCCCCAAAGGAAGAAGTCGCAAGGCGTTAAATCACAAGACATTGGTGGCCAATTGTGATCACCTCTTTGAGAGATAACAGTGGGTGCGATTTGGTTATCGAAAATTTCCTGAAAAGGATATGGCCCTGTAAGCGTGGTGGCCATTTGGCTGATGTTGTTTTTCATTATTAACGGCATCCATTCCTTTTTATTATGAAATAAACATCCGATCATTTATCTCAAAAAATGGCATTTTTATTTATATGAATGTCAGCCCTATTCTTAATACTTCCGATATTGTTCTCGAAAAAAAGTAAATTTCCCGGGAATTATCTCCCCGGGAGTAATCAGAATCGGGCCGAATGTTTCTCTTTCAGTACTTTTATGGTTTTGTGCTGTTTTATGTGGTTTGTTTTTTGAATAAAATTTGTTTGGTTGGTCAATGTGTTTTTTTGTTTGGTTGGTCTGAATGCGTTGGGAAGCCCTGCTTTAAAGTAATCAGAAATTAAAATATGTTAAAGTCTTACGAAAAAAAGTATAAAAAGGCAAAATAATTCTTAACTTAGTTACGACTGTGGGATTTAAAAATAATATTTGGTTCTTCCTGATTGAAGATTGAAGCAGTCCTCCGCATTTTAAAGCGTTTTTTTTAAAGATTGTGAAATGCAAGCTATCGTAATGAGAAGGCATTGATCCGTTGGGATAATGTTATTGTTTTTTGAAATAACAAACAAATTAAATACAATTGTAAGGTTTCAATCACTTAAGAATAGTAGATGTATTTAAAAAATTCTCCCCACTAATATTTTGTCTATCTTTTTTTTCTTTCCAGATTGGGCATCGAAGTGCGCATATGGTCGTTGATAACGCAACTTCGTTCTCAGCATTTTGCAACGAACACCGTCAATTCCACCGATGATCGACAATCAAATACTTCGTCTTATATTAATAATAATGTGGCGTATAGCAACAGTAACGCATTGACTAATTTAAATAACAATTTAAACATCAGCAGCAGCAACAATAACAATAATTCAGTGGCCTTAAATCATAAATACACTCGCAGCTCTTTAAGACGCAATAGTTCCAAACATTGCGACAGTGAATATGATTCATGTAGTGAATAAGTGAATAAGTTGTAATACCAACCAACTGTCGTTTCATCAACTCCATTTAATCTTTTGCCGACTCTTCTTTTCCTCCTCCTCCTCTTTCTTTTTTTCTATTATTGTTAACGCACACAAATCGATGGTATTTTTCCTAATCCGATGGGTGTCACAGGAAAAAAAATTGCATCAATTGTTTTGTTATAATTGTTAAATTATTATTAATTTTTTTTTTTGCTAACTTTGTATTTTTTTTATTATTATTATTATTGTATAATTTAATTTTATATTATATTTTTTTTTGTAATTTTTTTCTTTTTGTGAAAAAAAACAACAAACATTTTATATAACTCCCGCCCATGTCCCCGCTGCCCTTACCCTAGTGCCTCCACCAGTAAACAAACTAATGATACAAAAGTAAAATGATGATTTATTAAGTTGAAATAAGTGTTGAATAAAATGAAATTAATTAAAAGAAATAAAAAATTATACAAAATAAATCCAGAAACTGAATAAAATGACTCTGAGTAAAACTAGATCCTCAGTAGAAATAGGAAGCGACCTCTCCGAAACATTCACCACAATAAGAGGTCTCTGACAAAGTGTCAGTTTACCGTGCAACTGCTTCAACATGCTGATGGGGAAAAAAATATAGGTAAAACAGGCACCTCCTCGCATATGCGGATGACATTGACATCGTCGGAAAGATAGGGTGAGGTGTGAGGAGTTTTTTTTCCAGAATCGAAAACGCCATCGCTAGAAATAATAATGTCAGCATCGAAATAAAGCGAAAGATTCTGCTGACAAATAAATTCATGCTATTTCGAGCCGCCTCTCATCGAACTAGACTAACATTGGACAACATGCTTGTATTATGGCACCAAAACATGGATACGAGATTAAGCAGGTGAACCTGTGCTAGGTGTTTTTGAAAGAAAAATCGTATGCTAAAAGCCTGGCCTGGCCGGTGTTAACAAACCGTCTACTGTATCCCAATATGAACGTAGTTAAGCGATGTCCCAGAACTCGCTAAATCTCGGCTACGGCCGCCACATTCTTGTTTTTACTTCGATGGAGACCGTGAGTGACTTGCATATCCGTTCCACGGTCGTTTGGAGCCCGCTGTACGCAAGAATCAGAAATAAACCTCCCGATGGATCGACCGGTACTACGAAATTTAATTTATGGTTCGTGTTTTTTGTCCTCGTTTCCAATGTCATTATTTCCATTACATATTGATTTTGCAGATAGATGCATGTTCTCTTTATTATTTCATGTCTCAAATTTTTTTTTGTAATTTTTTCGCCTTTAATGACATTGCAGAATTTAAATTAAAAACTAATGTATACTCGGTTAATAGCACCTATAACAATTACAACACATTTGAAAATACATTTAGGATTTTTATACGAAAGCGTTCATTCTGTTGCAGCAGTTGCTGTTTACGTGGTTATCGTTGTCTTATTCAGTTGTCCATGTCCTCATAAGGTGTGATACTGCCCGCTAGTGTTTAAGCCTTAGATTCGGCTTCACTGGCAGTGCTCTGAGACTGGGCATCGCTGGATTTGCCATCATCAACCTTGCCAAAGACACAGCAGGGGCATTTCTCTTTCAAAGCAACTCGATATTTGGGATGGCTAAAGAGCAGAAGTTTTGACAAATGACAGTAAAACCGGATATTGCGTTGGGCTGGCGAATATTTACCTGATGCCGTAGACAATGGGATTGTAGCAAGCTGCCGACTTGCAAAAGCTCGCACCCCAAATTGTGTTCAAGGGCGTGAGACCCTCGTACTTGAAGAGACCCAACGTATTTATGATGAGGTAGGGCGTCCACGCCATAAACCACAAGGTGATGGTGACCAAAGCAACCTTGGCCAATTTTCCTTCAGCCGACTTCTCCGCATCCTCAGAGGAACGCAGAGATTTGACATTCATTTTCTTGGCTTGTTCGCGCATAGCTTTTTCGTGAGCCGATACAGCCTGAGTAATAAACACGCATTAGCGTCTTATGAATTGAGGTCTTTTGAAGAATACTTACAGCAATTATGAACCAGTAGGAGTAGCAAATCAAAAATAGAGGAGTGTAATAAACAAAAAGGGAATAGCAAATCAAATATGAACGTGGATTCCAGTCACGTTCCAAATATTCAATGCCGCACGAAGTCAAGTTGCCCTCGGGCACATATCTGTTTCATTAAAAATGAGTTGTAATCATGCAATTTGTCCAAATATTTTTTGAAAAATAAAAAAACACTTTACTTACCTACTCCAACCAAGAACTGGTGCCAGTGTCCAAATGCTGGCCATGCCCCATATGAACATGATCTTGAATATAGCATATTTGATGGTCATTGGCTGGCCAGCCATGCCCTTGACGATGACATTGTAACGATCCAATGAAATCATACACATCGACCATATAGAACTGCAGCCGAACGCTGATCCCAAGCCGGCATAAATATCGCACATCAATGGACCCAGTATCCAGGTTTCGTAGAATAAATTAATACCCATTATGGGTGTGTTAGTGATCATGATGCCAAAATCGGACAATGCCAAATTGATAACCAATAGATTAGCCGGTGTACGCAGGGATTTTGTTGTGGAGAAAATGTAAATAACGACACCATTTCCACACCAGGATATCAGACCAATAAGGACCATATACCACATTAGAATTTTATTCCACATGGGATCCATAGCTGGGAACTGATTCCAATAGGGATGAACTAAGTGCGCCATATCGGGTGTAACCTGCAGAAAATATGAAAGTAAAGGCTTGAAAATAATGGACCAGAAAGATATGCATATAATATTCTTAACAACGAAGGAGGCCAGAATAAAAAGGTTTTTTTAAAAATCAAAACATCTTCAGAAGTTTTAATCAAAAACAAACCGATTTAACAAAACAACAAGCCTACAATAATTTTGTAAATCATTGATTTTAGTTTGTTAATTCTGTAATATGTTCTATCCAGGAGCCTTTCTAGCGCTGATCATAAGAACATTCTCAAGATTTGACATTGACATTGTTGATGAATAGATCAGGTACTTTTCAGATGGGATTGAACAATTGCCATCTCTAACTGGCAATATAACCTGCTACGGTGGAGACTACTACCAATCGCAACCGGTGTCTGTTATATGAATCTTGGACGACTGGTTAAATTGGGGTAAAATTATCACAATGTCAAACATAACTGTTCCTTCTTCGAATGTAATTTCTTCTCATCATTATCATGACATTTACCCACCTTATCTGTTACTGATCCATTGCCAAGGGCAGCAAAATGGGGTCCAAAGGCCGATTGTTCAAATCTGTGAAATGTAAGACAAATATATTAATTCCGATGGGCATAGTCCGTCTTACAGTACTTTTCTCGAATCGCTGACAATTTATTTGATGTGATAGACATGGTAATTTTATATTCCGGATTAGAAAAAAAAGCTTTTTGCTTTGTTGTCATGAATTCGAGTATTGCACTGTTAATATGAGTACCACTTACCTTTCCATTTTGTTCAGAGTTTCAAAAAGTAGACTTCGTAAAATATCGTTAATTTACGGGGCGGGAAAAAGTCAGCAAATTATTTTTTTTTTTAATAAAATCTCATTTCCTTTTTTAAAATACTGTAAATATCTCAATAGTTCTCCACTTTTATTCTTTGTACTTTTAAAGCGTTAAAGTATTACCCGCGAGGACTATTGGCGTAGCGTTGTCGTGGTCGCCTTCCACTTGCGAATGGAATTTCGTGCAAATGGGTTTTATAGTTTTTCGGCCCATTGCGCTGCCATGAAACAAAATTCAATTAGGCTTATCTGTTGTCTTTCCTTCAATTTCACAAATGTCTTAAGAAATTTTGTATTTTCTATTTCATATATGAGCCATTCGCGGTTGTTAAACCCTTTTTTTTTGGACGGATCTAAAATTTGCAATACAATATTCGAGCACCTTAGCGAAAAGTAATGTCCACTTCCTTGCAAGGCATTTCCCTAGCAATAGCAGATCTCATATCCGTAAGATCGCCAAGTTTAGAATTACTTTGATTATTTAGCCACAACTATTCCATTGATTATACATTTCCTCCTCAATGTTTCATAAAACTGCTGGGAAAAAGGAGTTTTTAAACATAAATTGGTGATGTAATGCAAATGAATGGTACCTTATATTTTATTCAAAGTATTCTTCTTCTCTGCGGATATGGGGTCAGACGAAATGATCTGGATTTTGTACGATGTGACTCTTCTAATAAAAGGGGCAGTTCTTCTTTGGCGGGCAGATTTTGTTTGGTTTCAATTGGCCTCTGAGAGCTTTCTGACCCAATCATAGGATAGACATTGTAATTGTTTTATTTCAATAGTTTGAAGTTATTTCAGAAAATTATTCTAATGTTTCCCAAAACAAAAAAAACATTTCAATTGCAAACTTTATATATCACAAGAATTCAGAACATCTTTATGCATTGGAAGATATACCAATTTTGTATAAGATGACTGAGGAAAACCTATAGTGATGATGCCCCATTAACTATTTTCTTTTTAATAATAAAGGTGTGCAGAATATCAGAACGTGGCGTCTTCATGAATGTGGGAAACACAAGCTATTAATGAAATGGAAGTTATTTTTGGAGATTTTTGTGATCGGAGGGCTGTCTGGAATTAAAATACGGATTCTATGTGTTATATTTTCCTAAACCGTATATGACGGCGACTTTAAAAGTAATAGAATGCTCTATAAGACACGTTAAACTGATCGGGAAACAGAATTTGCCGTTTTGAGTCGTCGTTTCATAGTAGAACGGCAAACAAAGAAGGTCCTCATCTATTCCTTTAGGGAATGTTGTAGCTTATATTCGTACGCTCGTAGTTCCGCAGACTATTTTTATTGAAGACCGGAATATTGTTGGTAACCATTTCTGTCTTGGCATGAGAAGAGAACCTGGGTGCATTTCTTCAGGGATTTTACTCCAGATTCCACTGCAAGTTTTTTATTAATACCTTATATATGTATGTATGAATTTAACTTATTATTATTACCTCCAAAACATGATTCGAAAAGAAATTCACTTACAGAATTTTTCTTTTACCTTCTGCTTCAACAATTCGGACCAATAACAAAACCGGACTAGATTGGACAACGTTTTGATATATACCCATACAAAAGGGAGAAGGTGATTCTTCGGGCTTCGGGACGCCCGGTATCTGTAGACTGAGATGGCTCCGCTATTGATCTCTTTCGACACTTTCCACCTCATAACGTAAACCGCCAGGCATTGATGGAATCTCATGACTGCCTTCCGATAATGGCACAATAACTAAAAATAGAGTCATGCCAGCAGCTGATTATTTTTTTTTTCATTTTGATTGTCAAAATCATTGTTTACATTTCAATTGTTGGTTTTTTTCCGAATAGATTTTCGTATTAAACATTCAAATCAAAGAATACAATACAAAAAGCCAAACAATGAATTTTGGAGCTCTCAAAACTTAAAAAATAGATAAATAGACAAAATTATGCCGCGAGTTGTAACTGTCTCCAGTCTGTCATTTCTACATCAAAATTTGACAATCAAAATATCCAGGGTTGTATTTGAGTTATTGTTGTTGGGCAATCACCACTACCTTCTCTTTTGTGCCAGGACTTCCGTTATAAAGTAATTTGTTTTTGTTTTATTTATTGAAACGGCTTTAACCAGTGATGTTAAGTGATTCCCACATTGTTGCAATTTTGACTATTTCAAATATTTAATGACTCAGTGGCTCTCTTAACCCTAGTTTAACAGATCTCTACTATTTCGGTATATGGGTAATTCCAAAAAAATGACCCCTTACAGCTCAAAAATAAAATTATTATTTGTTATGTATTTTTCCGCTAATATTACATAAAACAAATGTATCTGTCATTTTCCGAAGGATGAACTTAAATTTTCTTTATACTAACAAAAAAATTTGTTTTTTTTGTTACCCACAATAAATGAATTCAAACACAAAAATCGCATATTTTTTATATTGTAACGACAGTTACTTTTTAAAAACATTTTTTTTTGGGAACTAATTTTCTTTGATTTGAAAATAAACCTATTACTTAAAGAAAACATTACAAAGAATTTAATGAGATTTTTTACTTGACACATCCTGTGCAAAATTTTACAATACATGATATTTGTTTCCGAAATTTGAAAACAGCACATTTATAAAGTAACGACCGTTACTTTTTTAATGGTCAAAAATAGTATTGAAATTAGATTTTTTATGAATTCTTTTGGCTGCTACCGATGCTTGAACTTTCGAAGGTCCAAAATTAAGCAATCCTCCTGACATATATTCTTAGGTTGGAATTTTATTTCAAAAATCACCGAAAATCGGTAACGACCGTTACTTTGGAAACACCCATATTTAAATTTTTGAAATCTATTTTAGAATCATTTCATCTACTCGTTAAATTGACAAACATGTTAAAATAATTATTTAAATGTATATTCATCTGTGGACCGTAAAAGCGGCAGATATTGAAATACTAGAAGCCTTCGAAATATGGATATAGTATATATACTGATGTATTGATAAGAACGTGCTGTGATAGAGACGAACAACATCTTATTTGGAACATATTTTGAGAAACTCCCAAAATATAAACTGTACCAAATCATAACGCGTGCAAATGTCGATGGAAGGCCAAGACAAACAACATGGCTTGGGCACATATAAGTATGGTCTGGTATCCGGGATATGGAAAAATGTATTAAGTGAGGCTAGAAGTCGAGAGGCTTTTGAGGAGGTGTTAACAAATTTATGGCATTTTTTAAATCTAATTAATTGTATTGATCACTCGAAAAACGAGTTGGCAAATAAAGAAGAAGATATCCGTCTGAATTGTAGTCGAATTGTTCATGTACGCAGCACAAAACTATGCTTTACATCACCATGATGTTTGTCCCAACACACAGTTTTCACTTCACCCCAATGTGCATATGGTCACAGAAGATTCTAAGCATACGGATTTATTTTTTCTTTGTATGGTTTCGGTTTTAGCAAAAATATTATTTAGAATAACATGCAAAGCATTCAGTGCACACATTATATATGTATATGCTCGGTCATGCTCACTGTTAATGTGCTTAAGCCGCTAATCTTTTGCTTGGTCAAACTTCCATTAATAATCAGCTCACAAGTCAGTGAGCCATCGAAAACAAAACATGTTTTGTTCTATCATACTGCGGGTTGACGCAGCGAAAACCATTGCCATTTTTGTGATCCTTTTTTATTATAATAAAAAAAAAAGAGTTGGTTTGGTTCTACTTCCCTAAAAGAGCGTTTTGGGATTTGCAAATTGCAATAGCTGAGGGAATAAAGTGACACCACGACAGCGCCCCACTTTAAAACTCAACTACGGGTAAGTGAAAAAATACCTCTTTATCGCAATGTCCTGTAATGGCAACGAGTTAAAGATGTCGGTTTATATGGACCAATAAAAGGGGAAATGGATTGTATTCCATATATTTTGTTAACTGGGGAAAGGTAGAGAATTTAAGGATTCGCGAAGACCAGATTTGACCACATCATTAAATGTAAATCTGTAATTTTGGGTATTTTTGTTTCCTATGATTTTAGGTAGCCGTTTTTAATTTGCAGGGCTCTGCAATGATCTCCAAACCATTTATGTTGCATTCTATACGCATTTAAAATTAATACATTGCAAGATTGTAAAGCAATCGCTTTCACTTCTATTCGTAGACCTTTCAAACACTACTTGGTCTTGTAGAAGGTCCACAAAACAGATATATTGAACAATGTTCTGCGAACAAATTTTTCCTTATGACCCTAGCTTCTAAATTACCCACAAATCCCAAAACATTTTCAGATGATCTGTTCAGAACCTTCAGAGTCTGTGGCTTGCTACCATAGAATCGTGACATAACAACTCTTGTCCTGCCTTGTTTAAAATTCAAATTGACAAATGAAAGATTGCATTCAAAAAACAATCCTGTGACATGCAGAACCCCAAGTTATTCTCTTTTCTTCTATTGACGTTTTTGTTAATAACAGGCGAACAAAGCGCTCGGCGCATTGTCTCAGTACAGAGTTGACATCACTGTTGAAGATATTAAAAATTCTAACCCAGCTGTTCTGTTTCCCCCAATTATTTGCGTTTAATTGCAAATTCGGAAAGTTGTGGACCGGTCCAGATAAATCGCACAGTCCTTCTAAGACAACGCAATACAAAAAATAGTAAAATCAGAATGCAGTCATCGTAATCAGATTGATTCACATCCACTGTCTGCTAAATTTAGAGCTCGGCCAATGGGAAAATAATATTGCATTGTTGGGTTAATATGTATTCGGAAAAATAGGAGTGATCTTTCATGAAGCAATGGGTAAGTTGGTTATAGATATGTACGATTAATAGTTTTTTATTTGATTTTTATCCTAGTTCACGATGGTTCTGTAGAAGTGCATTGAAACCTCTGACAGTGGGCAGCCAAAGTCGGCCGATATTTGTCCACTTGTGGCAAAAAGTAACGTCATATAACGTCAATATAAAAAAATCTTTCTGAATGTAGGTAAATGAAAAATATTAGTCACTTTGATATGTAGTTTATAGAATACGGTTTTCTGTATCAAAGACATCTGGTTCAATATCGCTGTCCGTATTTTCGAATTCAACTGTTATATATCAATACACAGATATTCTTCAGTAGAAGTAGACCCACAATCCCGTATTAAATATTGTAAAATTGAATATCTTTTAAAGGTACATATGTCGTGTTCGTTGCGATATTTGTAAATCTCTTTATCAAAACCAGTTTTGTTACCAAGGTAACTTTTTCCTTGCGGCTTCAACAATAAATACAACCTCAAGATCATCCTCTGTGATGCTCCGATATTGAAATTTATAAGCTGGGACAATTTCTTGATCTACCAACTCATCGAGGCTTATGCACATTTGGGGGGCGCGCACCACAATTATGAACGCCTTATACAAAGGCTGACAGACTTCAGAAGGATGAGTCGCAGCTATATGCAAATATAGTGCAATCTTTTCCTGTTTTCTCCCCATTTTACGATCCAATTTATATCTCGACAGCCACGCCTTTTTATTTGATGGCATATCAGCGAGAGGAGTTTGCTTAAAAACTCGGGCTCCAACAGATTTTCCGATTACTGAAAGCACTTTTTTTCTATCCTTTCGTGCTGACACAAAACTGAAGTTTCCCCCATTCCTCCCCTGGCTTAGATGCAACAAAGCTTTGCATTCCCAATTTTGTGGCGATTTATTTTGCCTTTTCTTGGTCCATATCAAACCTGTATGTTTATATTTTGGTTTTAAGATTTTTTATATATTGTCCACAAACCAAATAGTGTATAAAATGGGGTCCATAGCCATCTAAGAGGAGATTTTTTTCTCTTGGAAATTGGAATCTTGAGCTACGTTTTCTAATAAATATCGGAAGGTTTCACTGTATTATATATGTATATTACTCTCTATGTATAGTATATACGAGTATTAATGAAAGCGTTTGGTTGGATCGATAAATCTCATTTAATGGTCCCCACAAGTTCCGCTTCAGTTGGTCCACTTTTAAAGTCCAGTCCAACATTTTGTTCATGATAACGTGGCAAAGAATATTGAACATTTTTATGTTTGACGCATGTCAGGAATCACACATGAGCTGACAAATACATAACACTGAACAATCAAACAGCAATCAAAACTCACCTTGCCTTCGTTATAACTCCACATTTCATTTAGTTATGACACCTTGGGGATACGAAAAGAAAATACACGTTTACATTATTTTGAGATGAACCCAACATTTTGATTCCGTTTTAATATGGACTGTGGTGAGAGCAGTACTTGAATTGAAAAACTTAATTCCTATTATGTAAATAATCAAACTCACATTCTCGTCAATTTCTAATAATATAAAAATGTGTCTTAATACAATATATGACCCAAAAATCAATAAACATAAAAATTGTCAAAGAAGAAAAATATCACAGATTCTTAACACTAAGTATCACAGTTGAATGCTAGAACTAGACTGAACTAGAGCTGTGGTGTGTGTTTGTTCACGTTGTACGGTTTTCTTTTAAGCTCTTAAGCGGTTCCAGAAGAAAATGCAACATAAAACAAAATGTCCGCACCAATTGTACAGGAGGGGTTAGTTAGAGGTTGAATGTTAAAGTAGAACAACTCAGATGAGAGAATATTGTGTGTTTTTGGACAAAACAACTTATTTACAAAACTATGAATTGATTACAAATAAAATTGGTGTACAATTCTTTTGAAAGCGACAGCCAAAAACACTTGCAGAGTGTTGTTTAGCTTTGGTCTTTGAAATGAAATTACATACAGTTTTGTATATTCTTAAACGTTATGGAAAATAAACATTTCTATTACTTTTTGATGATGAGAAAAGTTCAGATAATTCAGAGTTCAGTTGCCGCCATTTCTGATAATGGAGAAGGTCCAAGTTTCCATTACTTGTTGAAGATTATATCGCTTAAATGGGTGATTAACATTTGGAACCTTTTTTAATAACGCTTTCAGTTGTTCTAGATGAAACTTCCTCCAATGTTTTTCAGGACTTCAGAGTCTTTGGCCTACTAACTTAAAAAAATCTCAAAAAAGTCAGGAATGTTTTGAATATTTTTTTAGAAAATTATATCTGTCAAGTGCGGACCGCTATTTGTGATTACTAGATTTTTTTTATCACACTTTCAATTGTTCTCGCAAGAAGTTCGTAGGATATTCTCTTGAGAGCTTTCACAGGGTGTGGCTTGCTAACGTAGACCAGTGACCTCATAAAACTAGAAACTTCCCATTCTTATGTCCGATTTAGAGAAAATTGTTGCGACTCACAGCCTGAAGAAAAGTTTTTTAAAAGAAATCTCGAATCGATTGGTTTTACCATAAACTGTGATCTTATTTCACTTTACCTTTCTTTACGAAAAAAAACTGAGTGAATAGAACGCAGGCCAGACATAAGGATTGCATAATAATTCATCATCTCTGTAGCAGAACAATACATTGATACAGTCAAGAATATGGAAAGTAGGGTGTCCTAATGTGGAAGAGGTTTAGCGTTGGTAGAAATCGGATTTTCTCGAATAATGGGGATTTTTGGAAAAAATGTTTCATAACTATTATGCAGTTTGAAAGACAATAAAATTATATGTAATTCTAATAAAAAAAAATTCAGTTTATTGTTGGCGTTTCAAAGTTACAGCTGATTCGTTGCATAGGAACAACGAGTCTTTCACTAATAACGAACTTGTTTTTACCCAAAATGAAAGAGTTGGACTGGACAACGCCACATTTCACGCGATACCATTATCGAACTCAGAGGTCGACTTAGTTCGACCACACTCGACTATTTTTTTGTGTCTCTACCGGCCGAAATCTTAGAAAAAGTTTGCCAACATTGGATTGTACAATAGACCACCATTCCTTGTTGGTCGTGGGCAAAGTACATATATGGCAGACATTAATTTATAGATCTAAATAAAATTTCCACTCACTTAAACACTAAACAAATCCAAATGAATTGGCATAGAAATGTGGCTGCATTGTCTGTCACAAACTTCTCGTTCATTATTGGAAAATATACCTCCGTATTCAGAAACATTTATAATAGGTTTACAAACCTTTGTTAAGAAAAATGTTTGAAGATTGATTTTTTTTTTTTTTTTTATAAAATTTGCTTAACAAATGTTTCTGAATACCAGGGAAAGTATTTAACCATAATAACTCACAGACTTAAACAAATAAGGACTCTACCATTCGAGATATAAATAACGATATCTAAAGCTAAAATTTAAAACCATGTGTAAACAGTTATTTTATTTCCTAAATTAATTAACTTATTATTTATTAAAAACTTTTTTTACTAGCATTTTTGGATTCGCCAGCTGGTAACTCTACCATGGTACCACCCGTACAACTCAATATTTGGGACGACCAAATGTTTGGAACTAATAGAGGTATGTAAATGAGATTCTGTATGGAAAGAAATAGGTCATAGGAATAAAATGAATAGACCGATTTTAATTTATTTATAACTCCAAAACTGTCATTAAAATAAAAATGTTAACCTTTTTTAAAATGCATTTCTAGAAAAAAAAAACATACAAATCATAGCCATAGAAAACAATGCGACCATTTTTATATCAAGCAGACCAACAAATATCCAAAAAAGTGTTTGTTGTTCAGTATAATTATTTATTGGTCGACCATGGTGTGTGTGTGTGTTTGACTATCACTCAGCAAACCCAGGTTCGCATACTGGTAAGACCATCACAAACATATAACAACTTATATTAAAATAATATAATTTCTTTAGAAGCGCTTATTGTATGACCAAAAATAAAGAAAGAATGGATTTTGTGCAATCTGTCTTACCAGGCGATTTCTAGATGTACCCAACCATGTCGCTATGTACTGTCTTATCACATATATTTTAAATTCTGAAACAACAATGTCAACCTACGATGAACGTGGAGGCTGCTGTTATATTCTTGGAGAGAAGTCTATTAGCATATTCTAAGACCTAAGACTAGGAAGGATACTTAGCATGTCAGTGTGACATTCGAGTAAAAACGTACATAACAACAAGCAGCACCTCTGCTTTCTAAGATATCAGCTTCTTGGAACTTTCCAAATTTCTCTGGTCAAACTATCAAATCTTTGCCCTAATCCGTATATTTTCAATTCCCGAGAAACATTCTCAATATATGATGGAAGTGGAGCCTGCTGCTCTCTTCTGGGGTTAAAGTTTATCGGGCGAAAAATGCACACAAAAATTGTATACGTTTTTGTTATGATTTGAGAATCTATTGAAATCAACCCCCATCAATATTGAACGTTCGTTCGCCAATGAAACAAAAAGCGTTTATGAATTGTTGTGATTGTTTATAATCATTCAAAGTGGCTTAAAAACATTGGGGTAGGATTGTTTTTTTTTTTTTGAAATTCCAAATCTCAGGATTTGTTTTTTTACCCTTTTCTATTCCCCACCATCAAAAAAGAAATTCCTTCGTATGTTCTTCATTTTGCGTATTTGCTTGCACGCGTATGCATGTTCTTCTTTTATTTCATTTTAACATTTTTTTTTCTTAATTTTTTTGTTTGTCTTTAATGACATTGCTTCATTTTATATAAATAAATCGGTTTGGATAACAAATACAACACATTTGATAGAAACGTATCGGTTTTAGAATTGTAAGAAAGCTTTCGTTCTGTTGCGGTTTAAGGTGGCTCTAGTTGTCGTCACGAAAGTATTTAATTTAAGCCTTTGACTCGGTATCGGTGGCCTGAGAGCCGGCGTCGCTGGGTTTGTTTTCTTCGGGTTTTCCGCAGACACAGCACGGGCACTTCTCGTTCAATGCAAGGCGGTACTTTGGATGACTAAGGGCAGAAGTAGAATACAAATTAAACATTTGAACAGGGTTTTGTGTTATTTGCAATAAGAGACCAACAAATGTTAGTGGTGAAATAGGAATTGCAACGGTTTCTTAAGTCAGTTTGCATGGAGTATCTCTGTTGGTCTCCGTTCAACCGCAGATTGTGAAAATAACCACAACAGAAAGTGAGAGAAAATGTGCTTACCTTGTTGCATAGACAATTGGATTGTAGACCGTGGCCGATTTGGCAAAGCAGGCACCCCAAACGGTGTTCAAGGGTGTGAGACCCTCGTATTCGAACAGACCCAACATATTGATGATCGTGTACGGTGTCCAGGCCATAAACCACAATGAGATGGTGACCAAGGCGACTTTAGCCAATTTACCTTCAGCCGATTTCTCTGAATCCTCAGAGGAACGCAGAGATTTGACATTCATTTTCTTGGCTTGTTCGCGCATGCCTTTTTCGTGAGCTGATACAGCCTGAGTGTGGTGGATACGAATTACGTTAGTTAAAGCGTTATAACTATGACGCAGAAATACTTACAGCAATGATGAACCAGTAGGCATAGCAGATCAAGAACAATGGCATAACGTAGACGAAAAAGGTATAGAAGATCAAATAGGTACGTGGATTCCAGTCGGTGTCCAAATAATCGATGCCACAGGATGTCAAGTTGCCCTCGGGCACATATCTGTTAATGTTGACATTAGAGTGTTATGGATGCCTAAATCTAGAGATTATCTTAAAACATGCATTTACCTGCTCCAGCCCAATACGGGTGCAAACGTCCAAATACTAGCCATGGCCCAGATGAATATAATCTTGAATATGGCCAATTTAATGGTCATCGGCTGACCGGCCATACCCTTGACAATGACATTGTAACGATCCAGTGCCACCATACACATGGACCATATGGAACTGCAGCCGAATGCCGAACCCAAACCGGCATAGATATCGCACATCAGCGGACCCCATATCCACGTTTCAAAATATAAATTTGTTGCCATCATCGGTGTGTTGAGGAGCATCATGCCAAAATCAGAGACGGCCAAATTGATAACCAGGAGATTCGCAGGTGTACGCAGAGATTTTGTTGTGCCGAATATATAGATGACCACACCGTTTCCGCACCAAGCCGTTATGCCAATCGTAAATAGGTAGGTGGACAGAATTTTATTCCATATGGGATCCATGGGGGGAAATTGATGCCAGTAGGGACTGATCAAATGGACCATGTCGGGTGTTACCTGAAAAAAAAAAGAATTTTTTAATTGCACAAGTTTTATGGGACTATATAGAGGGGGAAGTACAACTATCAAAAGTTCTCCTTGTCAGAGTCTCGACTTGCCTTATCTGTAACCGAACCATTGGTGAGGGCTTCAAAGCGAGGTCCAAAAGGTTGCTGATCGAATCTGTTGATATTAAAAAGAAAGAAAAAGGAAATAAATAAACGTAAGTACTAGTCCTTATTCTAAAACCGAACACACAAAGAAACAATCGATTTCATATTTCCAATTTGCATGTACTAGCACATGTACTCAGAAAATTACTCTGTGCCATGTAGCTAAATTAATTCGATTGTTCCGTTGTATTTCCATTTTCGAATACAAATAATCATATCATCAAACAACTCCTTCTTGTACATACCTTTCCATTTTGTGTGTTTTATTTAAAACTAGAAAATACTTTTGAAAATGTCTTCTTTAATGTTTTTTTAAAATTTAACAAAAGTCAGCAGCTAAGATCTCCTATCCGTTTACAGGCGCTTTAAATAATTCCGTATTTTTGTTTTCTTCTTCCTTACAGTTTTTTTGATTTATTGCACCATTCCACGGTGTCCACCGGCTCAGAGTCTTCTCTAACGGTCGAATGGCCATAATGCCATCGATACCCATGTGTTTTATAGTTTTTTTCGTCTTTACGCCATAAATAGACGGTCATCTAGACAATTAAATTAGGTTTTCTTATTGTATTTTACATTGATTTCGCAACATGGTCTATGAAATACACTTTGATGTTTCAATAGAACATTTGAAAATAATGCAATAAATCGGGGGTGTTATGTAGGCAGGTGTCAATAAGAGGCAGGTCTGAGAAGTCGCCACAATAAGGTGTCTGTGTCTTTGATACGATTGTAATCATACAAAAGCAGCACATTTCTTGAAGCATTTGAAGTACTACAAACATTTGTATTTGATTCCGTTGATGATTAATTTCCCAAGGGAAAATTAGTTCCATGTGATGTGGAAAGGCGGTAAGTCTTGTCGACCATATCACAAATCACTTTTAAAAATGGTTTTACGACGATTAACTCAGTTTTCTCTTTAACCGATTTAAATTTGTGTAGCGGTTTTATTCAACTACAACAAATTGAATACCATATGCATAGGCACACAGTTTGGGTATCTGCGGGAATTGCTCGTGGATTGGGAATGGAAATATTACAATTGGCGTGTTATATGGACGCCTTGAAAATAATGGCAATTACTTACTTGCTTATTTCCTTAACATTTCATGAAGAAATAAACTAGAAACTTCTCTCGCATTAGTAAGCTATGCACAATATAATTTGTATACCCACTGACCTAATGTTTTAAGCTGGCATCGCAAGGCTAATGCTCTTTCTAGAGCAGTTTATACATGGTTCTTACTCGAAAAGTCGCCAGGAATTGGCCGCTGCAATATATTTGATGGTCTTACCTGGTTTCGAAACTGAGTTTAACTGTGTGCGTGGCACACACCACCTACACGGTCACTGCCAGTAGCACAGAAACAACAAAAAATTCTAGAAACTAAAAAATTATTATTGATTGATTGAATTTTTTGTACTTTTCCAAAAACGGTCATAACTACATTTATACATAGATTTTCTTCAAATAAAATCAGTCAGTTTTTTTATAAAAAAAGTTTATATTTTTTTTATATTTATATTATATGAAAAAAGTTTATATATTTTTTTTTTATAAAAAAGTTTATATTTTTTTTTACAAAAAAATTTATATTTTTTTTTTACAAAAAAATTTATATTTTTTTTTACAAAAAAATTTATATTTTTTTTATGAAAAAAAAAGTGTATATATTTTTTTTTTAAATTTTTTATAAACAATTATATAATATTTTTTTAAATTTTTTATGGGTCCTAACTTCTACATTTACATAGAAATTCTTCAAATAAAATATACAAAGTTTTTTTTTAAAAAAAAATTTTATAAAAAAAAAGTTTATATATATTTTATATTATATTTTTTTTATAAAAAAAAAGTTTATATTTTTTTTAAATTTTTATGCCTCCTTTTTTGCAAACTGAACGCAATTTTGTTCCAAATTTTATTTTTTTTTAATTTTTTTTTAAATATTTATGGGTCCTAACTTCTACATTTACATAGACATTCTTCAAATAAAATATTAAAAGTTTAAAATTTTTTATAAAAAAAATATTAATTATCAATTTTTTATAAAATTGTTTATTTGAAGAATGTCTATGTAAATGTAGAAGTATATAATTTATAATTTTTTTTTTTTTTTTTAAATTTTTATGACTTCTGTTTGCGCCTACAGAAAACGATTTTGTTTACAATTTTTATAATTTTTTTTTAGTTTCATTCATATACAGTCGAGTCCTTTTATAACGTACACCGGTTATAACGAACTTTCGTCTACAACGAACACTTTTTTAAGTCCCAAGTTTTGCTTCTGCCCTATTTTACCCTGGATATAACGAACTTCGCTTATAACGAACCAATTTGTCGAGTCCCTAGGAGTTCGTTATAACCGGACTCGACTGTATTTTTTTTTAATTTTTTTTGCCTATAATTTGTAATTTTGTTATAAAAACAGGTTTATAATTTTTTTTTTAAAATGTTTATGACTTTTTTTCGCATGCAGTTCATAATTTTTTTTATTTTTGTGCCTATTATTTATAACTAGTAAGTTGTAATGCGCCTATGGCGCCCGTTGAAATATGGAAAAAAAATTTTGTGGAAAAAAAAAATTTTCGTTGAAAAAAAAAATTTTGTTGACAAAAAAAAATGTTTCTTGAAAAAAAAATTTTTGTTCAAAAAAAAATTTTTGTGGAAAAAAAAAATTTTGTTGAAAAAAAAAAATTTTGTGAAAAAAAAAATGTTTCTTGAAAAAAAAATTTTTGTTCAAAAAAAAATTTTTGTGGAAAAAAAAAAATTTTGTTGAAAAAAAAAATATTGTGGAAAAAAAAAATTTTGTTGAAAACAAAATTTTGTGGAAAAAAAAAATTTTGTAAAAAAAAAAATTTGGAAAAAAAAAATTTGGGAAAAAAAAATTTGGGGAAAACACAATTTCTGTACAAAAAAAAATATTATTTTTTTATTATTATTATTTATTATAGAATTATAGAATGCCTATTTAAATTCCTACGTATCCTTCAACTTTTCCAGCTGCATTTTCAAAGAAAAATCATCCAATGCTCCAACAGTCACTCTCTGAAAAATCCTTGGCTTCGCGGCATACACATGTGGGGATTTCCGATCCCCAGATGCTGTTGTTTTGCTTGTTCATATAGCCACTGAAATCCAAAGAGGCTTCGTCAGAAAAGATGATTTTCGATCGTTGTTCATTTAGACCTCGGATCTCGCAGGCGAACAATACATATACAATTTCGATGTATTATGCTCCCCTAACAACAATTTGCCCTTAATTTTCAAAGATATTGAAAGGATGCAAATACAAGAATTTAGAAGGACCATTCACCAATACCAATGACATGCGGCATCAACAATAGAAGACCTGGGGCCTAATCATGACATCCGTTATCGACAACATTTTCGTGTCGACAGAATTGTATATGCTTCGACTTCATTGAATCACGGCTTCCGATTAAAAGTTGTCTTAGTTTGTTATTTTACGTCGTTGTCAAAAACGACTGCTGTGATCCAAAATGGTAACGAATGCCGTAATTAGGTCCCTGTTACCATTTGCAAATTTATTCGAAAGGTCAAGCCAAGCCAAGCACTTCTTAGTTACAATTTAACACCACACACGCATTTCCTCAATTCTATAGCCCACCTCGTGTTTTCACCTAATGTAATCTGGTTTCAGCAAATGCCCGATGACAAGTGTGAAATATTAAAATGTACCCCCTGTCTACACACCCTGCATTATTATCTTACTAAAATATTTTTTCCTATACACGGTTTCAGCAATCATTTGAATTCATTTAAAAATAGAAGACACACCATAATAGACCATTTAAAAAGAAAGGTTGACGTTTCAAAATGTCGATTTCAAAGTGAGTTTTATTTGGCAATGTCCTGGAGAATATCTTCATATTGTTTTTCAAACATATCGAATGAAATGGCAAAAAAGTGTGTAAAAAGGAGCAAGCATGGTTAAACTGGAAAAAACTGGAATTGTAATATTTTCAAAAATAGTTAGAAATTAATTCAAAATAACACTCCGACGAAATGATTATTTGGAAAAATAATTAAATAGTGTCACAGAGAGACATAAAGTGATTTGAAATCTGAATAACCCGAATGAATACCGTCGAATTCGGATAAGCACACGCCTTTTAATTGAAAAACTCGCTTAATTGACAATGAATATTAGCAACGATTGTTCTGGGTGATTTTCCCTGCACTGTACTTCGCTTAAACGAAAATCCGCTTTATTGAAAAATCGTTTATGTGAAACACATTTTTAATGCAGAAACACGAACGTATATGATACGAACACCGCTTAAGAGAAATATGAAAAATAATGTATAAAATAAGACAACTCAACCAAATGAAAATAAGAAACTAAGCTCATTAATTTTGAATTAAAATTGTACAAACATATATTTTAATAGTTGAGTCACAAGTTTCCATCTCGATTTAATAGAATAATTTCTAAAGTACATACTCAGTTCGTTTAAATGAAAGAAGTTGCAATTATCCGAAGTACTTATTATTGAGAATCCTGCATATAGGTGAAACAAATGTGATGATTTTTTTTCATTTCCGCTTAACCGAATTCGACTGTATATGGTGTGGCGCATTTGAATGGCAGGCAGTGTTGTCGCTGAGAATTTTGAAAAAGTTGTACAAAAAGTCGTCCTTAAAAAAAGTAGCACTAAATAGTAGTTTTGTCAACCAAAAAAAAGTCGCACACTTGTTTAAGGTTTTTATTTGAATAAATCACAAAATGTTATAAAAAATTAACAATTCAGGCAGTATGAAAAAATTAAAAACTAAACCATCTTTTTGTTTACACTTTATAAATTAATTTTAATTTTTTGTAACTTCGCTTCTGAACTTTTCCACAAGATCATTGTTGGAAGCGTTCACACGAACAATGTTGTAAGCGACATTTTTTTCGAAAGATTAATCCAGAAGACCTAAGAAGAGAAGCATGTAAAGTTCCGTCAGATTTCCATTTATATTCCATTATGCCCACTTTTTCTGTGAAGAAGATAGTTAAGACGTAGCTAAATATACAGTCGAATTCGGTTAAGCGCAAATGAAAAAATAAAGAAATTGTGTTTACTTATGCGGGCTTTTCAATAAAAAGGACTTTGGATAATTGAACCTTCTTTCATTTAAACGAACCGAATATGTACTTTTGAAATTGTTCTATGCAACGAAGATGGAAACTTGTGGCTCAACTACTAAAATAGATGTGTGTAAAATTTAAATTCAATATTAATGAGATTAATATTGAATGAGGTGTTCGTATGTCTTTGCATTAAAAGTGTGTGTTCACATAAACGATTTTTCAATATAGTACAGTGCATGTAAAATAATCCAGAACAATCGTTGCTAATATTTATTTATTTAAAAGGCGTGCGCTTAACCGAATTCGACTGTATTTTTATTTAGGGGCTGTCTCTCATTTTAAACGAAAAAAAAAATATTTGTTTCACTACCCGTTGAGTTTAGTGGCAATAACAGAACTCTTTTCAGTCCGATTTAAGTGAAGTAAAGCTAACCAACTTTTGGAAAATTATTTAAAAAAACCGCTAAAGACACCAGAACAATAACTGGGAAGTGGGAAAAATTTATTGTCAGTGGAACTTGAAAATTTAATAAAAATCGAACTTTGCTAAAAAAAAGTTACAAATATTGTTTATGCACATAAAACAATAATTTTCATTTTCATTTTAACCAATATTTCGTCACATAGTTTCGCTTAAAAAAAAGTCCCAAATTGCTACTTTAGTCGCACAACCGTCACACTGATGGAAGGTAACACAACGAACCTTCACTCTATTGTGAATAAAATCAAAAATCATCCATATATTTTAATGATCTATACCTCACTCTAATTGTACAGGGTTTTTAAAATAAGTGGTGTTATTTTGGTATTCAAAGAAAAATGGATTTTTTTTAGATAAATGATTGGATGTTAATTTTACAATAAAGAGGAAGGTAATGAAAAACAACATTAGCCAAATGGCCAACACGACCACGCTTACAGGACCATATCCTTTTCATGAAATTTTCCATAACCAAATCGCAAAGTGGCTGCCCTATGTCCTCGATAGCCTCACGAATTCTATGTTTGAGGTCTTGAATCGAGGCTGGGCCGTAGGCGTAGCCTTATCTTTCACGTGGTCCCAAAGGAAGAAGTCGCAACGTGTTAAATCACAAGATCTTGGCCAATTGTGATCACCTCCTTGAGAGATAACACGGTTCGGAAACTTTTCCCGTAAAAGATTTCAAATTAAACACACTTTTTAGGGGATTTTCTGAATAAACTATTGCTCACATATAAAATATCGATTCGTGACACATAAGATTGTAGAAAAAATATTCTTGTATTCTATAACAATCTTATGTTTAAAAATAAATTTTCTACGATTAAAGACAAACGGTTACAAACACTTGAATTAACTCTTAAAAATTTCTCTATTTTCATTTATAGAACACATCTACAAGGCTAAACAGGCCATTGAAAACAGCTTATTTGCCTGGCAATTTTCAAAAAAATATGTAACAAACTGGTGATTATTACGTGAGTATTATCAAATATGTTATAATGGGGTTATTAGCAATTATATTTTAGTTTGTGACCGCATACAAAAATACGCAACGTAGAAAAAAACGTATTTCTTGTAAAAAAACTGTTTCAAATAAAAATGCATATTAAGTTTTGTTTTCACATAATTATCACCACTTTTGGCTAAATTGAATTTCGTGGGATCCAACACCAAAAAAAAAATCAGTTCTCTTCCAAATGACCCTAATGATTATTGGGCCCATGGGGGGTGCTCACAGTGGGATGGCTTCATACATTTTTGTGCAAAAACTATGCTACACCATTACAAGTTGGCACAAGGCATTATTTATTAAATTAAGAGAGAAAAAAATTGAATTTCACGCCCTTAATCTGGTTATAAAAGGGTCTGATGAAACCAATAAGCGATGACGAATTTCACTGTTTGTCGAAAATTGTCTCAGTGTGCAATATTTTTTTGCAAAAATTGTATAAAAACATCTTGACTTTTAGTTTCGAAAATTTTAGAGATTTTTTTTTTAATCGCTACATTATTTTTTTTTTCATTAAAAATCAATAAATCAGTTAATTTTTATAGACTAACAGATTTGGGTTTATAATATCCCCATATTTTTTTTTAATTTATATTTTTCAAAAATATAATAAAGCAGAAATCATTGCAAATGGGTACCGATGAAGAAGTGTGACAGCTTCCGAAACGGATCCGTATACTTTTGCCTGCAATCAAAGCAAACACAATGCTTGAAACCATTTTAAACAATTCTATACTTGCCAAAAAAAAAAAAAAATAGAAATAATCAATGATCTCCAACTCGACTAACAGAAACCAATCTGTATGAAGAATATAGATCAAAAATACATAAACCAAAATATATTAAAGTCAAAAGGTATTATTAAGAAAATTAAATTAAAATTTACCGTCCCACACACAAAATATTTGTTTAACTTGTTTATCCTATTCATGAATTCTTCCATAACCAAATCGCAAGGAGGCTGCCCTATGTCCTTGATAGCCTCATGTATTCTATCTTTGACGTCTTGAATCGACGCTGGGCTGTTGGCGTTGAACTTATCTCTCACGTGGTCCCACAAGAATAAGTCGCATGGTGTTAAATCACAAGATCTCGGTGGCCAATTGTGATCACCTCTGCGAGAGATAACACGGTTCGAAAACTTTTCCCGTAAAAGAGCAATGGTTTCGTTGCCTGCGTGGCAGGTAGCGCCGTCTTGTTGAAAGTGAACGTTGTCCAGATCAATATCATCCAACTCCAACCATAAAAAATCAATAATCATATCTCGATAGCGCAATCCATTTAACGTAACTGTTCATCCAACCGTATTTTCGAAAATGTTAGGTCGAATGACCCCGCCCGACCATAAACCGCACCAAACAGTCACACGTTGAGTATGGAGAGACTTTTCAACAATACCTCCTGGCCTTTCCGAGTCCCAGATGCGACAATTTTGTTTGTTGTCCCGTAGCTACCGAGGTGGAAATGGGCCTCATCAGTCAAGATGATTTTTCGATGGAATTCCGGATCATTTTCATGCATTTCAAGGACCCAATCAACAAAGACACAGATGTTGTTGATGGTCGGCCAGCTTGAGTTCTTGTGTTAACTGAACTTTATAAGCCTTATGACCAAAGTCTTTACGCAAAATCGGGTGTAATGACGTTTGTGGAATGCCCAATTCCAAAGAATATTCTTGAGCGACGTGCACGGGTTTTATTTTTCACATCAGTAAATTGTCGAATTTGTCCACCAATTTGGAAATCCACTAACACCTTTAGTTGGAAATCCTGTTTATTTATTTATATTTATTTATTCATGTGTTTATATTTATTTATATTTATTTATATTTATTTATATTTATTTATATTTATTTATATTTATTTATATTTATTTATATTTATTTATATTTATTTATATTTATTTATATTTATTTATATTTATTTATATTTATTTATATTTATTTATATTTATTTATATTTATTTATATTTATTTATATTTATTTATATTTATTGATATTTATTGATATTTATTTATATTTATTTATATTTATTTATTTATTTATATTTATTTATGTTTATTTATATTTATTTATATTTATTTATATTTATTTATATTTATTTACATTTATTTACATTTATTTATATTTATTTACATTTATTTATATTTATTTATATTTATTTATATTTATTTATATTTATTTATATTTATTTATATTTATTTATATTTATTTATATTTATTTATATTTATTTATATTTATTTATATTTATTTATATTTATTTATATTTATTTATATTTATTTATATTTATTTATATTTATTTATATTTATTTATATTTATTTATATTTATTTATATTTATTTATATTTATTTATATTTATTTATATTTATTTATATTTATTTATATTTATTTATATTTATTTATATTTATATTTATCTATATTTATTTATATATTTATATTTAGTTATTTATATTTAATTATATATTTTGGGTTCATGCTATAAAATAATCAAACGAAACAAATAATCTTGGATTTCCCAAAATTTTGGAATCATCAAAAGTGCACGTTGTTTTCTGCGACTTCTCAGGTGTGGCGCAAAAGTAATCCTCCTATCAGAAAATGCTATATAATATTGAGTATAAAATAAATTTTGCAATTGGACCCTAATGTCAGTGGCAACTCTGGCGGCGGCCATTTACATGACATCATATTCTCGACTTGATGTAAAAAAAATTAAAAGACCAAATAAAAATAATCCACAAGAATCAAAGTTTTTCATTTTTTTTAATTACAGCCAAAAAACATCGGAAGTTTACTTTTGCGCCACCTGTTATTTCAAATAAAATTACATCATTAAAATAAATGGATGGTTTATTTTTGCCTTAAATTTGTTTATAACTCCGAAACTGTCACTTAGATTAAATCCCACTAAAGTTAAAAGATAAAAATAGATAAAACTATGTTTTCCAAAATTTATTTCAACAAAATTTCGACAATATTTTGTTGTTGTCCAGTGTTGTTGAAAGCTTTTGAATTGAAAACATTGTTGGAATTAGTCTTGATGTTTTAGTTTCATATAAGCGGACACCTCTCATAACCGAACCAAATTCTCTGTCCCTCAGGTGTTCGCTTATGAGTGAGTACACGGTATATGCACATCACTTTCGCCTAATATCAATGTTTCGATTTAACTCTTCGTCTTGCGTTCTCTCGCACTTTGATTTAGTAGTATCTTACTAAAATGAAATACAATCGTTTTCCTAAAATTGCAATAGGTTGGTATGCACGTTCTTTATTGTTCCATGTTTCAATGTATTTTTTTTTTTATTTTTTCGTCTTTAATGACATTGCACAATTTAAATTAATTTCTTGTTTTGGAATTAAAAATAATGCATAATCGGTATATAACAAATACAACACATTTGATTTAAATATTTTCATTTCTTTTTTTTCGATTTATTATACGAAAGCTTTCGTTCTGTTGCTGCAGTTGATGTTGCGGTGGTAGAGATTGTCGTTATGGTTCTCCAGAAATGGTGATGAGTGTGGATGGGGGCGCTTATGCCTTAGATTCGGCCTCACTGGCGGTAGATTGCGATTGAGCATCACTGGATTTGCCATCATCCACATTGCCAAAGACACAGCAGGGACATTTCTCTTTCAAAGCCACGCGGTATTTTGGATGACTGGAAGAGATCAAAAGAGAAAACACATAAAGGACAATCAAAGATAAACCAAAGCAGCAGAATATACTTTACCTTGTGGCATAGACAATGGGATTGTAGACCGTGGCCGATTTGGCAAAGCAGGCTCCCCAAATGGTGGTCAAGGGCGTGAGACCCTCATATTTGAAGAGCCCCAATGTATTGATGACTTGGTAGGGTGTCCACGCCATGAACCACAATGAGATGGTGACCAAGGCGACTTTAGCCAATTTACCTTCAGCCGACTTTTCGGCATCATCAGAGGAACGCAGAGATTTGACATTCATTTTCTTGGCTTGTTCGCGCATAGCTTTTTCGTGAGCTGAGACAGCCTATTTCAAAAATAATACCCTTAACGTTCTGTATGTTTCTAGATCTGGGACTGGATACTTACAGCAATGATAAACCAATAGGAATAGCAGATCAAGAACAATGGAATATAATAGACAAAGATGGTGTAGAATATCAAGTAGGTGCGTGGATTCCAGTCACGTTCCAAATAGTCAATGCCGCAGGATGTCAAGTTGCCCTCTGGAATATATCTGTTGGAGAAGAGTGAGTAATATAGTGAGAGTGTGGGTTAGCACAAGCGCAGGCTTCGTTAGTCACAGAGCATCGTAATAGTCGAGAAAGCGGGAAGAGAAACAATAAAAAGAGACACCAATCCGCTCTAGTTGAGTATTTCAGGCTATTAAGAAAACTTAATTCGAGTATACGATTCCGTTTTGGTGACTAACGCTTCCTTAGATTTCGCCAATATTTACCTGCTCCATCCGAGCACTGGTGCAAACGTCCAAATACTGGCCATGGCCCACACAAATATAATCTTAAATATGGCCAATTTAATGGTCATCGGCTGACCGGCCATACCCTTGACAATGACATTGTAACGATCCAGTGCCACCATGCACATGGACCATATGGAACTGCAGCCGAATGCCGAACCCAAACCGGCATAGACATCGCACATCAGTGGACCCCATATCCACGTCTCAAAATACAAATTGATGCCCATCATCGGCGTGTTGAGTAGCATCATGCCAAAATCGGAGACGGCCAAATTGATAACCAAAAGATTCGCAGGTGTACGCAGAGATTTTGTTGTGCCGAATATGTAGATGACGACGCCATTTCCGCACCAGGCCAACATTCCAATCATGAGAAGGTACGCAGCCAAGATTTTATTCCACATGGGGTCCATGGGTGGAAATTGATGCCAGTACGGCTGGATTAAGTGAGCCATATCGGGTGTTACCTGATGGAATCGAATAAATATCAATTAACTGGGAGAAACAAAACAATGAAACCATTAAATGGTGTGTCGTCCATGACTGTCGATGTCATCGAAAGCTTCTCCAGTATATACACTGTATACACTTACTGATCGGTTTTAAAGCCTGCTACGTATTATTGCAGGTTTTTCTAGAGCTGATTTTAAGCGATCAATTACTAACTCGCAAATTCGCCGCCATTTACGAGGTAACAAATAGCTACTTCGGTTTTAATACTGGATTTCTTATGCGTTAACAGAGAAGTTAAATTATAGAGGGAAGGCCTGTAAGAAGCTTTAGTCTTAAGGGCAATTTATTACCGACGGATCTGAGCTTTTGCTACCACGCCAAAATAATACAGCTTTGTTATGGTCCTTTTTTTTCTATAATTCGACCTCTTGTTGACTGCATTTGTTATTTTAGAAATTTAGAAAAAAAACCCGTAGAAATATTGAGTATAAAATCGAGCTTTTCAATTTTGAGAGAGCTTAAAGCTTTTTTGCGTTATAAAAACAAGTTTATATACAAAAAGTGTCAACAAGTCAATGTGTTCTAAAAACAAAGACCATTTAGAGGGCAGACGTCGCAAGTCGTTTTCTGAATATTTCCAAGAGGGTATTTAAACAGTATTTGTTTTTAAAAAAACACATTAGATATTTGCTTTGAAAAACTTTCAAATTGTGTCATGCCAATTAGTGACATCTGTAATGTGCTTTCGAACGAATGCATCAGAAAACGACTTGCGACGTATGCCCTCTGTATGGTCTTTGATTTAACTAACAAATCAATTTTCTGTGTTTTCATTTTAGAAAAACTCATTCGCTTAACTGAAAGTCCGCTTATTTAAAAATAACCGATTTCTGAAAACATATGCTTCGATTTCACATTAAAATGGTTTCGATGAACTGAAATTATTCAATTGCTTGGAAAAATGTTATCTAATATCTGCCTTTGGCAGCTTTTGAAAATACTACGAGGAATGTTGAACGTCGTGCTTCCAAGTATTAGAATCTTTTATTTAATTCATGATTTTTTTTATAAATTTTTTTAAATCCTTTTTTTTTTATTTACTTTCCAGTTGCTTGTCATTTTTAAAATAGTAGGAAGCTAACACTTGCTTCATATTATTAAAATTGTGGAAATCTCGCCATTCTACTATTAAATGTTCAGCATTTTTTTTTTTCAGAAATATTATTTTTATTAACATTTGACTTCTTGCTTTCACAATAGTGGCAAGCTATTGAGAAGAAAGCTATCACTTCATTTCTATTAATATAAATTAGTATTCCTTATTAATAAGGGCTATTAGTTTTCCCTCAGAAATAGTTGTTTATTAAGGAAGCTTTCACTTTTTTTTCAGTAATATTTGTTTATTAACATTCCGCATACTTTTTGCAATTGGAATTTTGCGAAGCTATCACTTGTTTTCTATTACTTCTTTCGTACTATTATGAAAGGAAGCTATCACTTGTATTTAATTTTTTTTTTAAGACTGTTTATAATTTTTTTTTAAATACCTTTTTTTAATTAAATTTCCAGTTGCTTGTCCCTTTTAAAATGGTAGGAAGCTAACACTTGATTCCTATTATTAAAATTGTGGGAAGCTATCACTTCCATTCTACTATTGAAGCTACCCTTTTTTAAAGACTGTTCAGAATTTTTTTTTTTTTTCAAATATAGTTTTATTAACATTTCACTTCTTGTTTTCAAAATAGTGGCAAGCTATCTAGAAAAAAATCTATCTCTTCCTTTCTATTATTAATGTAAGTAGTGGGAAGCTATCACTTCCTTTCTATTATTAATATAAATGGTAGGAGCTATCAGTTTTTTCTCAGAAATATTTGTTTATTAACATTCCGCATACTTTTTGCAATTGGAATTTTGCGAAGCTATCACTTGTTTTCTATTACTTCCCATTTTAGAGGGAAGCTATTTTAATACTTTTGAAGACTGTCGTACAATATTTTCGGAAATATAATACCATTCTTATGTTCGAAACTGTTAAGTGAGCTCTTAATCAAAATCTTGTTGTTGAGCAACTGAGGTTATCACGAAACGTTGTTAAAAAAAATTCGGAAAAATGTCTATATAATTCATCCTAGACTTGCCTTTAGGTGCAACCTCTATCGAATGTCAAAAGGACCTGGTAAAGTTCTCTGGTTTCCATGTTCCATAAACTTTTACTTCCGTATTCAGAAAACTTTTATAACAGCTTTAATAATCCATGATAAGAAAAATGTGTGAAAATACAAAAACAATTTTCACATATTTTTCTTATCAAGGGTTTATAAAGCTGTTGTAAATTGTTCTAAATACGGAAGTCGGTGTTTATTTTTGTGCAAAATTTACGACGATCAAAAGCTCAGTGACTTTGAATTAAGCTCATCAGATAATTTGCCTTCGCTTATGAGACTAGCCAAATTTTTTTTTTTTTTTTTTTTGAATTCCATTGAGTATGTCCACTAAAAACATCCATTTCCGTATTATGACTTTAAGGCAAAATCTGTAAAGTCGTAATTGTTTCTGATTAGAAAATCCATCGAAACCTTTAGCCTTAAAGGCAAAAGCTAAATTAAATATCCCTTATCCCTAAAAGTTAAATATCCCTTCTCAAAGCGCCCCGGTAAGCGAGTTGGTAAGGTGCTTGCCTATCAGCGTGGGGGTTGTGTGTTCGATTCCCAACAGAGGCTTTGGTCCGACGCTGCAAAAATCAAGCCAAATGGTCTTTGTCAACCGGTTTACCCTTGAACCCAAAATTAGAATATAAATTTACTTTGTATTGTAATTAATAAAAAAATAAATAAATATTCCTTCTCAAGGATAGTAAGTAACAGCCCTTTTTAAGCACCTTCTTGGTATTGAAACTACTGATCGCTCACGCCTGACATTTATATAAGTCGCCCCCGTCCCCAAAATCTACCCACCTTATCCGTTACCGATCCATTGACCTGGGCAGCAAAGTGTGGTCCCAAAAAGGGTTGTTCGGCAAATCTGTCCAAAAGATAAAACGTTTGTTTAATGCTGCCAACACCGGTCTTTCCACATCCCCTCTCCTTACCTTTCCATAGTGTTTGATTTGATTTTCTTTAAAAATACTCTCTAGATTTTTTTTTTATTTTACAGATATAAAAAGTTAGCAAATTATTTTCAAATAAAATCTCTTTTACTTTTTTTTACGCCACTGTAAATTATTTAGTATTTGCTATTTTTTCTAATTTTTTTTTTTTTATTATTATTTTTCGCACTTATAGAAAACAATGACCGGCTCGGACTGTCGACGACACGATGCGGTTGTTTTCCACCTGCGAAAACGCCCTGAACTGCTAGCGATTTTTATAGTTTTCCATCGGCGATGATGGCTCAAATGGAAATTAAATTAAAGCTTAAACATACATTGTTCTCTCACACCATTTCCCCTCCAAATGGGAGAGGACGTTATGTCGCAATAATATTTTTAAATATTCACATTATGTTTTTGTCTTGGTCTTGGTCTTTGGCCGGGCGACAATCCGAAATAAGAGGTACATCTCGGTAATTAAAGCTGGCAAGGGTCACGTTGGCGATTTTATGTTTTTCCTATGGAAAATATCGGATATATAAATTGGAAAAAGTTTTTGTTTTTCTTCTGTGTCACATGATTTTAATTGAGCTTAAGAAACTTTTTCTATTTTACTCCATCAAAAAATCTGTATTTTCCAAAACGATAGAGAACTATGAAATAATTACCAAGAAAAGATCCACATGGGGTATATATCGCACACCCACATCAAAAGTGACACAACTCAAAAATTTTGAATTTGGAGTTTTTGTGTTAATACTGTGCAGAATTCATCACAAAAACCGTTTTTCGCATTTTCTGAAAAATTTCATTTTGAGTTGTGTCATCTTTGAAGTGGGTGTGCAATATATTCAGTTTCCTGGTACAACAATAAATATTTTGAATGGAAACTTTTAGTCATGGTAAATTGTTGATGAGATGTAAAAAAAAATACGAAAATAAAATTATTTTCTTTACCGCTTACCGGCCATTACTAAATAATTGAAAATGGAAACTTTTAGTGATGATCCTTGTACATGTGTTATAAAAGAAAATATGAAAAAACATATTTTTTTTTAAATTAATTTACAACTTCGAAACTGTCAGTCAGATTAAAATTTACTAGCACTGAAGGTTAAAGAAACTACAAATTTATTTTTCAAAAATTTTTTCTGCCAGATAGGACGAGTTGTTTTCGAGTAACGGCAAATAATGTCCCAAAAAACTAAGTTTAAAAAAAAAAAAACTTTTTACAAATGTCAACCATTTTTGTACTCAGGGGACCATAGTATAGGGTTATCCATTTTGTGGTTTCAAAAGTGTGTGGGGTTGACATTCGACATCTATCAAACTAAATTGTTAAATCAATTTGTTTTCTTTTCAGTTGGAAGTCTGACGTTGACGAAAATGGATCGCTTAACTATCACACAATTTTTAAAACCTACTACAAAAATGGTGATTCAGGCACAGCCACACATATCGTGCTTTAAGAGGAGATTATGGTTTATGGTTATGAAGCACATTTCTCACTCGGTGAGTATGTTAAAAAACAAAATTGTCGTATTTGGGATTCGGAGAATCCTCAAGTAATTGAAGAGAGGCCATTACATCCACAAAAAGTCACTGTTTGGTGCGCTCTTTGGTACGAAGGTGTGATTGGGCATTACTTCTTAGAAAACGATGAGGGAACGACTGTCACCGTCGGAGCGTTATGGTCGTATGATAACCGACTTTATTTGGCCTGCTATTGAAGAATACGACTTGGGGAATATGTGGTTTCAACAAGACGGTGCCATACAACTCGAGCGAATATGGCAAGAGACATTTTCTGGCCGCGTAATTTCTCGTCGTGGCGACATCAACTGGCCACCAAGATCATGCGATTAGACGTCTCTTTTTGTGGGGCTACGCTAAAGTTCGTGTTTATAAACCTTTAACTCTTGAGCACTTAAGAATCCACATTCGTCAACTTATGTCTGAGATACCGCCCAATATGTGCCTGAAAGTGGTCCAAAATTACCTCAAAAGAATCAATGCCTGCAACACTCCGCGTGGTGATCATTTAAATGATGTAGTGTTTCACACACAATGTCAACGTTCAAACTTTATAATAAAAATGAAATATCATGAAACAAAATATTGTACACTAGTAAGTTGTAATGCGCCTATTGCGCCCGTTGAAATATGGAAAACAAATGTTGTTGAAAAAAAAAATCTTTAGTGGAAAAAAAAAAATTGAGTTGAAAAAAAAAATTTTGTTGAAAAAAAAATTTTCTTAAAAAAAAAGTTTTTGTTGAAAAAAAAAATTTTGTTGAAAAAAAAATTTTTCCTTGAAAAAAAAAAATTTTGTTGAAAAAAAAAATAGGAAAAAAAAATTTGTAAAAAAAAAAAATTGTAAAAAAAAATTTTGGAAAAAAAAATTTTGGTAAAAAAAAAATTGGGGAAAACAATTTCTGTACAAAAAAAAATATTATTTTTTTTATTATTATTATTTATAGAAAATTATAGAATGCCTATTTAAATTCCTACGTACTGCGTGACAGAGTCAGTGAATCAGTGTTTCAGTGAATCAGTGTCGAGGGTAAATATATATTAAGAAGATGTGTTTTATTTACGTTTACTTTTAAAAAGCAAAATGGATAACCCTTTACAGAGGAATTCTATAGTGGTTATTCAATTCATTTTGAAAAGTGTTTTATTCTTTCACCGAAAATGTATGCCTAGAATTTTTAAACCACCTTCCTAACCACACCTGTGTAGTCTTTAACGTCTCTAACAACATTTATTATATTATTGAATTACACATTTCCAAATGCATGGACATGTATTTGCATGTACATACATATACCAGCCTTACATATGTTTGTGCATATTACGACAATGTCGCCCCCACTTTTGTTGACCAATTAGAAATTTAGCTAATGTCACATGGATTCATATTCATTTCCGTTTTAGGTTTCAGTAGTCGGTATGTTTTCCTTGAGGATGGCCGATGCGCCCAGTTTCTCTTTTGTGAGCTCCATAATAACTAATTTGGATCACTAGTTTTCAATGAAGAAAATAAACAATTTCACCAACACTTCCGATGGCACACTCGATGTCTGACTGTAAATCTGGCGGAGATTCGATGTTCAAGGTATGTAACAGCAAACAAAGTATCCATATTGTATATAAGGAAAGTAAAGAGGATGAAGTTGATTCCACTAGATTTCGAAATTAGCAGATTTTTGTCCATTTTCGCAAATCTAGACTTTTAAAATACCACATTTTGCAGAAGTCCATCTCATCTCTTATACAGATGTTAGCTGCACTGAAACGAACTCGTTTTTTACTAACGCGAATCTGCAGATTTCAAAAATAGTTTAGGTTTTTTTTTGCGAAATTTACTTCATTTCGAAAATAATGTAATTTTCACCAGTTTACATTCAGACAAAGACCATACAGAGGGCAGACGTCCCAAGTTGTTTTTTGACACATTAGTTCGGCTACACACACTAGATGGCAGTAGTTGGTATGGCAATATTTGAAAGGTTTTCAAAGCAAATATACTTTTTTTTTAAACAAATACCTACTTTTTAAAGCAAGTACTGTTTAAATACCCTCTTGTAAATGTTCAACAAACGACTTGGGACGTCTGCTCTCTGTATGGTCTTTGATTCAGGTTGATTTTGCATACAATTTCAGCAGATTTTTAAAATAACTTAGAAAGGCGTAAAAAACCTTGCGAATTTTCGAAATTCGCAAAAAAAAACATTTTCCGAAATCTACCCAGTATTTCGAAATTAAAATAAAAAAATAAAAGCATCACCATTTTCTGAAAAAAATTAAAGCTTTGCTTAGTTGTGCCGCTTTTTTTCCGAAAATGTACTGAAATTTCAAAAAAGAAAACAAAAAAAAACAAAAAAACATTTGCTACTCATTTCGTTTTTGTTTACAAAAGTTGTGCTGGGTTATGTTTTTGTATGTGGTGTTGTGAAAATCTGCATAGTTTAAAGGTTGCCGCCAAGGTCCAATAAATGATATCGTAGTTAAACCACGATTATTTAAAACTCAGTTTAAACTTCAAATACGTTTTTCAGTGGTCACCCAAAATAATCCACATTTTCGGCTGTTGATGTGGCAACACTCACGCTTTTATCAGAAAACATATGTTTCCGGTGAATAATTCACACGAGATTTTTTAGAAAAATATGAGAATTAAAAAAACTCTTCTAAATAAACTTTGACACATGTATGGAACTGGTGATAGTCGGAAACCAATTCCAGCACCAACAAAATTACACAGCAGCTTTATTTATGTAATTTATTTTATTTGTGGAATTTGGTAAACAAAAATATTATTGATGCTTCTTCTTCTTTCGTTGAGTGCTGTCAGAATCATATGGCTATTAAACTGTGGTTTAAACACCCAATATTAGACGATTAAACTCTGTTTAAACGTAGACTGAAAAAATTCATTTTTTAGTTTAACTTCAGACTGAAAAAATAATTTTTTTTGTTTAACTCCAGTTTAAACGAGAAACGTAGATTAACCTTGACTCATGACTTGGCCCTAAGTGTTTTTCGAAAACTGACTGAGCTTTAACAACAAAAATATTTCAATAATTTGGTCTTTGTTTACAAAGTTGTGCTGGGTTATAGTTTCTATGAGGTGTTGTAAAAATCTGCACAATTTAAGTTAATTTTATTATAAAAAAATTCCTATACATACTTTTCAAATGAGAGCTAGGGTAGGAAAACCTAACACAATTTTCACATGTTTTTAATATTTTTTAAAAAATATCGCGATTTTTTCAGAGTTTTCAAAAGTTTGCTTTTTTTGTGAAATGGTCAAGAAATTCCATAAAACATAAGTTTTAGTGAATTGTGCCGTTTTTCGAAAAATGACCGAAGTATTTCGAAAATAAGAAAAACGTGCCAGCACAGATTTCAATTTGTGTTTTCGATTTTTTACATCGAAAAAAGTGCAAATTTTCGTGTCTCTCGCTCTCAATTCAGCAAAAAATTTAATTTTCAAAAAAAAAAACACATGTTGTGCTGATGTTTTGCCGTTTACATAAAATTTCTATCTGCAGTTATTTTCGAAAAAATTGTAAATTTCGAAATAAAATTTTGTTTTTTTTCAAATTAATATTACTCATACGCTTCAAAAATTGGCTAATGCTATTCTAGAAAGCAAATGTGAATGGATAGACATTTATTAAGAATTTCTTGGAAGTTCATATATATGTCCTAGAAAGTTAATATTTTAGATAGATATGGACCTGAACAGGGGAAAATTTGTAAAAAAAATAGTTTTTTAATTTTTGTTTGCGATTTTGACTTTGAAGATGTAGTTTTATTTTATTTTATATGATCACAACTTCGCCTCAGACAGTAAATCAAAATTCCAAAGGGTTTGCATGATATGAGCTTGAGAAAATGTTAAATGTTTTGCAAAAATGACACCGAGGCCCCAAACCTTTGGGGGCCCATAAAAATAATGCATGACTTTGGGCAGAACTGGCAGACATGGGTTTTGTTTTTTTTTCTTTCTTTTTCCATTTTAGGTGTTTAATTAAATTTTATACCAAAAAAAAAACGAAAATCGGCGAAAATTTAAATTCATTTGAGATTGAAAAACTCGTGTTTTTTTTTTAAATAAATCTAACAATAGTAACTGACTGGTTTTATTTGAATGAAATTTAATCGATCTAAGAGTCGTGTTTTCTAACATAAATGTGTAACACGGAACCCTCAACGCTGTAACACAAAAAGAGCTTTATGGGAAACTCCTCACAATTTTGGGCAACATTCATAATGGAAAGGAAAACAAAAATATTTAAGAAAATTGCTACGCCGGAAATTTGATTACGAATCCCAAAATTTTAAAAATATCTTTGCTTTTTTTTCATAAATAAAACTCCGTTCCGAAAGGGTTAAACCCTCGAAACGTTCCCGAATTGTTATAGTTAGTCTTTATAACTTATTGTGTTACATCTCTCTCACTTAGTTTTTTTTTTTTTTTTGACGCTTTCTGTGGCACTTAGTTAGGCTCTCGAGCAGCTCATCTAATCTCTGGTTGTTTCTTAACCCGTCGAAACTAGCCTGAGGTATAACAAATAAGAAATATTCTAAATTCAAAAACGATGACGTCCCACACGCTCTGCCATATTGTAAATCATCCAGAATCAGTGTACCTGGTACCCAAATTCCAGATTTCATCTGGTTTTGCATTTCTTGTGACTAATTTTTTGTTTTTTTTTCGAAGCTACTCTTTAATCTCTTTAAATGAAGAAATACCGAGCTTTCGAGGTTTTCAATAAGACGAAGTTCGTACAATCTCTGTCAATTGAACAATTTGTTTGTCTGTTAGTTTCCCGAATATGAATTTTCAGAGACATTCTAGGACCGTTTGGCTTCTTAAAATCTTTGGCCAATTAGGCTTTTAAATTGTTACAAAATACAAATAGATTTTTAAGCCCGTGCAAAAGAAAATGATTTAAGCTGATTTCATGTCTCTGAAGAAATGATTTGTTTTTTTCTTAATGGCGAATTTTTCACAAATTATTTGGGGTATTTCTTAGAATTTTTGGGGGAAGTTCTCCTGTTGACTTTCTTGGGGGAATTTCACATCTATTTTTGGGAATTCTACATTTGGGCGTTGAGATTGGATTGCGTTGAGCGAATTAATATTATTACACGATTTCTAAAGTGGGAAGAATGGTACATTTGTATGGGAGGTACCAGAAGTAGGGGTCCAATTTTTTCTGGATAACTTTATATGTTTAAAGCTCTATAAAATACGGAATTTGGGTAAGATCGTATTGGGCGTAGTAATATTGTTACACGATTTCCAAAGTAGGCGGGATGGTTCATTGGTATGGGAGGTACCAGAAGGGGCCTGGCCAGACTTCCATGTTTGTGTTGGAGTCTTTGTCCAGTTATAGCTTTACTAAATACCGAATTTGAAGATCACGTGGGGCATACTGATATTATTACACGATTTCTAAAGGGGCGGGATGGTACATTTGTATCGGAGGTATCAGAAGGAGTGTGGCAAGTCTTCCCAGCTTCTGTCCGAAACATTGTACAGTTATAGGTTTACTTAATACGGAATTTGGGCACCATTTCTAAAGTGGGTGAAATAGAAGATGGGAGGTATCCGAAGGGGTGTGGACATGTAGCCCATATGCAATCCCATAAGCAGTTTTGGGAAAATATTCAACCATGTCAAATTTCAGAGCGATTGTTTAACTCTTTCGAAAGTTATCGTGCGTACCAGCAGGCAGACGGACATGGCTCAAACGACTTAAAAAGTCATTAATCGAATTTGGTTCAAAGACACCGGGGGTCTAATGTGAATATTTCTATGTGTTACACTCCTACCCGTTGGGTGAGGGTATAAAAGTTTCTGTTGCACTTAGCCGTTTTTAGCAATTATCCGAATTTGTTGCTAGCCACTTTTTAGACGCACATTCTGGTTGACCGTAAACTTCTAGGTCAACAATTGTCTAACATGTTTTAGTAATTTTAAAAATGTTACCCTCGAATTCATAAAAATTAAAAAAAAAGCTTTACAAATCTTTATTAATAACATTTGTTTGAATCTGTTAAATTGTTTAATAAGTTTATATACAGCCTGATTATGAATACTCACGGGGAGATAATTCCCGGGGAATTTACTTTTTTTCGAGAACAATATCCTCCTTTTCTAAACAAACCGAGCGAATAATAATAGGGGACCTACAATTTCGAATATTCAGAGTCCGACGATTTGTTTGTTTCCTGGTCTGTTTAAAATAGGAAGATTTTCTTCTCTGAAATTATCTCCCCGGGAGTATTCAGAATCGGGCTGATAATTTTATAAACTGAACTTTTTTTATCTGGGGCTATCAGTAAAATTACAAAACTATTGCAGATTGAAAGCTTTTGAGTTAAGTGAGTTTTTCGTTAAGTCGTATAATAAGTTTAACCACTTTTTTTTTATGAAATGTTTAAAAGCTGTTGAGCAAAAAGTGTTTCGCTTAGGGCAGACAAGGTCCATTATAATGTTATACGTAGTCTTAAGGGCAGTCCATAGACAGCTTATTGTAAGCCTTCGATAGCTTTGCATGCAATTTCACTTTAGCACTGATACCAAACTAATTTCACTTTTTTGTTGTGGTTGATGTCCTTGCTCTGGCCAAAATGTACTTACTTTATCCGTCACTGATCCATTGGAACGGGCAGCGAAAATCGGTCCAAAAGTTGATGCCGTAAAGCTGTCGAAATTTGAAAACAAACATTTATTGATTTGTACACCTTATGCACCCCCCCCCGGACTCCCCCGTCGTGTGACTCTACCTTTCCATTGTGTTTGATTTGTTTTAATTGATTCCGGTTTTGACTTAACGTTAATTTACATACGTAGCAAAAATATAAAAAAAGTTAGGCAATTATTTTCGAATAAAGTCTCTCATAGCCGTTTATGAACAATTCAGTTTTTTTTTTTTGTAGTTTTTTTTTCTTTTTGTAATCGGTTCTTTTTCAACGGCGCGAGGAATATTCTTGGCGATGTGGTCGATTTTAACCTGCGAGACAGAATCGAGGTGTCGCTGAGTTTTATAGTTTTTCGCTCCAATGCCCTTCAAACGTTTGACAGTTTTTTTTTTCTTCTATTTCAGTTTTTTGTTTTGTTTGAAAATTAAATTATGTTTTTTTGTTTCTCCTACATTTCCACACACACACACGATGGCTTAAGAAGTAAATGTTTGCTGATGTTAGGGATGTTCATCACAGGAGCTTTTGTTTGAAAGTCCCTGCCTGGGGGAATGAATGTACATGTTTGCTGTATAGAATTGATCCACCCTTCATATGGGTCTATCATACTTGTATTACGGTTTAACATAGAAACAGGGAAATCACAAATTTCAAAAGGCACAATACTCACAACTATTTTTTATAAATTTAAAATTTTTTTAAAAAAAAAACATTTAATTTTAATTTTTTAGTTTATTCGAAACAGCAAATCTTCCCATTATTTATGGAGCACCAAATATTATACAAAGGGGAAGACGTCCCAAGTTGTATTTTGACAAATTTGCTCGGCTACACTCTCTAGATGTCAGTAATAGGCATGGCAATAATTTTTACAAAGCAAATAATGTTTTTTTTTAAATAAATACTGTTTAAATACCCTCTTGGAAATTATCACGCCAACGACTTGGAACGTCTGCCCTCAGTATAGACTTTGGACCACGATTGCATTCCCTTGTAGTCCCGCACCCTGTCAACCCAATCTCTATCTCACGAATGTCCTGCTCGATAATCGCCCCAAAGGTCCTGAATTGTTAATAGATTGTTCGCATAAAATCAGTCCTTCACGGTATCCAACAAAATATTCTCAGGGAATCAATTGACATCTCCGATATGGCTGATAACACGATTACCCAACATGGTATACAAAAGATCGACTTCTGCCATTCTGCTGAAATCACAAATTGTCCAATTCCATGTCTTCAATTAGGGCTCACCGTTAACCGAAATGCAGTTTCAAGAAAATGGCCCAATTATACCACTGGTCCAAAATCCATAACAAACTCGTGACAGTCGCGTATGGGTTCTCTGATCCTCAGATGTTGTAGATTTGCTTGTTAGCATAACTGCCGAGAGGGAAGTAAGCGTTTATATTTGATGTTTATTCTAAGAGTCGAACTAAGAAGCGACGACGAAGACGATAAACGAGCCTTCAATTGCTGATTTAATGTTCCAGGACTGAGTCGGACACTCTCGACTCAGTCGGACACTCTCGACTCAGTCGGACACTCTCGACTCAGTCGGACACTCTCGACTGAGTCGGACACTTTCGACTGAGTGGGACACTCTCGACTCAGTCGGACACTCTCGACTCAGTCGGACACTCTCGACTCAGTCGGACACTCTCGACTCAGTCGGACACTCTCGACTCAGTCGGACACTCTCGACTCAGTCGGACACTCTCGACTCAGTCGGACACTCTCGACTCAGTCGGACACTCTCGACTCAGTCGGACACTCTCGACTGAGTCGGACACTTTCGACTGAGTGGGACACTCTCGACTCAGTCGGACACTCTCGACTCAGTCGGACACTCTCGACTCAGTCGGACACTCTCGACTCAGTCGGACACTCTCGACTCAGTCGGACACTCTCGACTCAGTCGGACACTCTCGACTCAGTCGGACACTCTCGACTCAGTCGGACACTCTCGAGTCAGTCGGACACTCTCGACTCAGTCGGACACTCTCGACTCAGTCGGACACTCTCGACTCAGTCGGACACTTTCGACTGAGTCTGATACTTTCGACTGATTGGGACACTCTCGACTGAGTCGGACACTCTCGACTGAGTCGGACACTCTCCACTGAGTCGGACACTTTCGACTGAGTCGGACACTCTCGACTGAGTCGGACACTCTCCACTGAGTCTGATACTTTCGAGGTCTGTTCCGATTTTAAGTTCAGCCGCTCCATAAAAGGCGTCACGTTTTAGGGTTCTGCCTCTAAAGAAGTCACAGATAATGTCTGATCTTGATCAAATACAGTATAGTATATTAAAGAGGGATGGAGAGTTCTAGATTCATGTCGAATCTCAAGGTAAACATGACCTGAATACAATCAGAGACGATCTAGATCTCTCATCGCATACAGCAGAAAGGATATATCTAGACCGATATCAGTACTCACAGGACACTGGCTGATCGGTAACCATGCACGACGCCTGAATCTACAGTATAACGACCACTGCCGCAGCTGCGACGACGCAGACGAAGAAGAGACAGTTGAACATTTCCTTTGCGGATGCCCCGCACTGATGAACCGACGACAAAAGACATTCGACATCGACCTAAGCAGCATCATAAAATTCCTCAATCTGATGAAGTGGATATGAGTTAACATGACAACAGGCGGTTTCAGAGTGATGTGGTAAAATAAACAATTCAAAACGGTGTCACTAGACGCTCCTGAGTCTCTGGAGCGGCCACGTAAACCAACCAACCATATTAAAGAGGACTTGTAAAGATGCACTATTGTACGACCCAGGAAATTTAAAGGAAAATATTATTTTTTTTTAAGTCATGAATCAAATACGTCAAAATGTGCCAAGTTTTATTAATTTACCATAAAGCAACATAAGTTGCAGTTCAGATAAGACTTAGATCATGAAAATAGATGGAGGACTTTCCCTTTTATTCACAATTTAGTGAAGGTATCTCATTTTATGAAGTATTCTGATTTTTTGTCAAAAAATGTTCTCAGATAAAGTTTTCACCCGTCTTAACCCAAATTGGTACAATGTTTGAAATTGGGATTTTTCAAAAATCCCCGCAAATTTGCAATTTGCATCCCTGCAAAACATAACATTTTATTTCACTTTTCTAAACATACGGTGTTGTATATTCCGATATAATATTGTAAATATATTTCTTTTATTCCCCGTCTCAAGGCAATGTAACAAGACCAATGTCAATAGGAGGGTTTTATAATCAGTCAGGTGGCGGGGCAAGTGGATCATGGAGAACAACTGGGACAAACATTGGTAAACCGACGCAGAGAATCATTTTCATAATTCGTTTGTAAAGAAAATTATTCAGTGGAAACGCTTATTTCGAATAATTTGATGAAATAAGAAAGAATCGCTTGTAGTAGTTCAGAAAGTACCAAAAAGTACGAAAAAATATTTTTTTTTTTAGTTTCCATACAAACTATTTTTTTTTATTGTAGCTGTGCTATTTCCATTGTCTCTGGACGGCCGTGAGTTCTTTGGTAGTGTGTGAGACTATCACACTATAAACACAGATTCGAAAGCTAAGCGGCTTTTTCCGCCTCGTAAATTCTGGCGATTTTACGAGTAAGAGAGTAATCTCTAATCGAATCTCTAAAACTTCTCTAGGAAAGCATTAGCCGTTGTGAGCCGGCTTTAACAGGTGAATTTCCATAATTGCCATGACCATGAACTTGGTGGATTTATTATTTTTTTTATTTTCCGTCTTCTCTGTCCTATGGCAGATACAAATAAATATTTGTGGTGGGCTATACTATAAAAGAGGTGGACACTTATTAGACCAGCTTAAGCACGAAAGTGTGCAAAGTCGACAGCCGACAGCAGTGGGTTTATATCACAAAGGCAAAACACCAGTCTATGGGGTTCCAAAAATCTAATCTATTCATGCCGCCTTCTCTGCTGTTATGCCTCTAACCGAACTGAATATACCGTTCCGCGTCGAAGACAAGTCTTAACATCATTTAAAGGGTTTCTCAGTGCAAAGAGTGGCCGGCAACAAAGGGTGGTCAATGTTTTCACTTAAAGACTTGTAATCTGAGACGGACAGAAGTCCGTATTGACGTTTTGAGTACAGGCCTAGTCGACACGTCAACACTATATGCAGAGGATTTTCTCTAAATATTTACTCACACACACGCTCACAAGCCAAACATATTTATTAGGTTAAGAAATTATGACGGCGTGCTATTGACACTCGCTGAGAAGCAATCAATATTTCAAATGCACCTTGTCCCAGTGAATGGCTGGGTTGTTGTGGCGCGTACAACACTGACGGTCTTATGACTTTTCATTTATCGTCTATACAAGAAATGGCTTAGCGGCTTATATTGCGAAAGGTGAGGTGGTGTGGTGACAACCGAGCAATGATATTCTGGCCAACACCCAACGAAACGGCGGCTACAGCGACTAGGCAGACTGATGCAACCTCAATTGGTTATGAAGGTGGAAGATGGAATTCTGCGGACAGAAACAAAGCGCCAGGATAAAGATAATTTGTCCATCTACAGTTCTATATTTGGACTCATGACTGTGTCTAGAGTGGTGTTAACTTAAAACAATTGGCACATTTCAATAGAAGTTTATTTTTCTTTCAAGATGTTTCAGGCCTTCTTGCCAGATCTATTTCTTTCCGTTCAAGTGTGGGTTGTGTCCTATTCGAATAATTCTCGTTTGATAAAGTAAAAAAAAAAATTAAAATGCACCCAAAAAGACTAAAGATGACCCAAAAGAATCATATAAAATTAGAGCATGTTTTATTATGTTTTTTTTATAAAATAAAATGAAAAAAAAATATTTTTCTCTATGAAAAAAAATTGTTTTTTTATGAAAAAAAAATTAAAAAATTGTTTTTTTTTATTAAGAAATTGTATTTTTTAAGAAAACAAAGGTTTTTTTATTAACAAAAACTTTTTTTTATTATAAAAAACTTATTTTATTAAAAATTTTTTTTCTTTCTATTTCTTTTTTATGAAAAATTTGTTTTTATATAAAAACTATTTTTTATTGAAAACATTTTTTTTATGAAAATTTTTTTTTTATGATAGTGTTTTTATGAAGAGATTATATTTTTATGAAAAAAGTAGCTTTTTATAAAACAAATGTACATTTCTTATGAAAAAAAACTGTTTTTTATGAAAAACTTATTTTTTATGAAATTTTTTTTTTATGTTTTTGAAAAAATTATATTTTTATGAAAAAATTAGCTTTTTAATAAAACAAATGTACATTTCTTATGAAAAAAAAATGTTTTTTTTATTAAAAAAAAACTTTCTTATGTTTTCTTTTCTTGAGAAGAAACTATTTTTCCTTATAACAAAATCTTTTTTCCCTATATAAAAACTATGTTTATTGAAAACATTTTTTTATGATAAAAACTATTTTTTTATGATAAAAACTATTTTTTTATGATAAAAACTATTTTTTTATGATAAAAACTATTTTTTTATGATAAAAACTATTTTTTTATGATAAAAACTATTTTTTTATGATAAAAACTATTTTTTTATGATAAAAACTATTTTTTTATGATAAAAACTATTTTTTTATGAAAAATTTTTTTTTATGATAAAAAGTGTTTATCTATATGAAAGAATTATATTTTTATGAAAAAGGTAGCTTTTTAATAAAATAAATATACATTTCTTTATGAAAAGAAACTGTTTTTTATTAAAAAAAACTTTTTTATGATTTTTTGTTTGAGAAGAAACTATTTTTCCTTACAAAAAAAAATTAGTTTACTGAAAAAAAATGTTTTATTTTTTAAAAATTATTTTTTATGAAAAAAAAAATTTTCTTTATGAAAGAAAAATTTTTTTTTATAACAAAACATTTTTTTGAATTGTTTTTTTTTATGAAAAGAAATGTTGTTTTATGAACCTAAATGTTTTTTTGTATTAAAAAAATATTTTTTTTGAAAAGAAATTACTTTTCTCTATAACAAAAAATTGTTTCTTATAAAAAAAAAAAAATTATAAAAAAATTGTTTTTCATGAAAAAAATTTTTTTTTATGAACAAATTATATTTTTATGAAAAATAGCTTTTTAATAAATATACATTTCATTATGAAAAAAAACTGTTTTTATAATTTTTTTTTTTGAGGAGGAACTATTTTTCTTTATAACATAAAATTGTATTTTTATAAAAAATTATTTTTTATGAAAAAAATATTTTTGTTTATGAGAGAAAAATGTTTTTTATTACCAAATTTTTTTTATTTTTTTATGAAAAAAAATGTTGTTTTATGAACCAAAAATGTTTTTTTTTTTAAAAATTGTTTTTTTTTTTTTTATTATTAATTACAATACAAAGTAAATTTATATTCTAATTTTTGGGTCCAAGGGTAAACCGGGTGACACAGACCAAGCACGCTACCAACTCGCCTACCGGGGCGCTCAAAAAAAAAAAAAAATGTTTTTTTTATAAAAAAAAAATTGGTTTTCATGAAAATTTAGTTTTTTACGAAAAACTGTTTTCATGAAAATTTAGTTTATTATGAAAAATTGTTTTTTTTTTATAAAAAACTACTTCTCATTTTGTACATTCGGAGCGGCTGGCCAAAAAGTGGCCTCTCAGTGAAATTACGATAATCGATATGAGAAAGGGGGGAAATTGGGGATTTTCAGAATTTATTGGGGAAATTATCGCGTAAAACAATCATTTCGATCCACAAAGAAGTAATACGGTCTATCTTTCCAGATTTCGATCGGGATCAAAAAAATATGTTGCAAAAAGAAACTAGGACCACCCTAGATATAATACTGTGCTATTAAATTTTATAACATCGTTTCTTACTTATTGTCCACAATGTTTTTTTTTTATTAAGTAACATTTTTTCTATCATTCATTGCATTAGCTTACAAACTTTAACCCTTCTTTATCTTTTCTTCGTTTACTTTTAGGAGCATTTTTTCGAGGGATCTGCACAGCTGGCCGATATGGCATCGTCCTGACCTCCATCAGCCCTGACTGGCCGAGAATGGTGGTTGATACATCCGCCATATCGTCGATGCCAATTAACATCATCACTCAATTCAGAGATATCGGAGAGATGAGATATTCGGCCTTATTACAATTGTCGATGTCGTCTGGAAAACAATGAGTTGGAATTGTGTTTGTCGTGTATGGGAAATATTTAACTCTTCTATTACATTTTCGGTATTATGAGTGTCATATATGTATGTGTTTCTAGTATTGTAGAAAATGTCGCAGTCTCGAAACTGATTGTAGAGAAATAAAAAGATGTACCATATTTTATGTGATTTCTTTCTATTTAATATTTTATTTGGGATAGATATTATACAGCAAGTAAGTGTTTTCCCAGACATATATATATGTGTTAAAGTTATGATGTCATATATGCCAACTCGCATCCTTAAACCTTTCATGGTTCATGATATATAATCGCGCAAAATTTTGATTATCACCTAATACAAGTTCCATGGTCCCAGTAAAATATTGTGAAAATTCCGTAACAATCTCATTACTGCAAATATAGCGTTTGTTTTCTTTAGGGGGCGTGGCACAGCTCCCTTTTTTCTGGACGTATAATTTCTTAAGAAATTGCATATGTGCCAACTCTCATCTTAATATCTCTAATAGTGCATAAGGTATGGAAATGTTGAGGTGCGTGGTCGGTGACACGCACCTTCGTCAGAACATGACCTAATGTAGCCTATGACAATTCTCCGGGGACAGTAATTTTCTATACAAATTGCATGATATGCGGTAAATAATTACGGCAGATATAGGGATTATTTGTATTCAGGACATGCTAATTTCTGTGCCAACTCTGATCATCATATCTCTAATAGTTCAATCTGGTTTAAAATTTGAACTATTATAATTGTCACCAATATAAACAAAAAAAAACCAACCATATCAGCAGCAACTTCCATTTGAAATGCAAGCGAATTGTCCCCAATAGAGGCAGTGATATGATTGTTTTTAAATATGAGAGGTGTGGGCGAGGACACTCCCCTTTTTATAAAGTTGAATGCATATAGCCCGTTCATACATCTAGGCCACCTGTAACGTACAAAGTTTAGCTTCCAAATAGAGAAAGTCGGAAATTATTTTCTAAAATATTTGCTAAAAATGTGTGCTCGCTCAAAAGTTGAAAAAAAAAATGTGCTCAACAGTCAAGACCCAAAAATGAGTGCTCAACAGTTGCGATCCCAAGACTTCTACTCAAAAGTTTAAATCAGAAAACTGTTTGTCAGCATTTGAGCCCCAAAAATCGGTTCTCAACAATTAACAGGCAATAATCTGTTGAGAAACAACAATTTGTTGCAGAATAACAATTTGTTGCGGTACAAAAGTGTGTTCATAAACAAGAATTTGTTGAGGAACAAAAATTGGTAGGGAAACAAATGTTCTAAACAAACATTTGTTTCTAAACAAAAATTTGTTTCTAAACAAAAATTTTTACATAAACAATAAGTTGTTGCTAAACAAACATTTGTTTATAAACAACCACTTGTTTGGAAACAAAAATGTATACACACATATGAAATCATAAAACAGCAAACAGTGAAAAACAGCGATTTCTCCATTTTCTGATACCAGGCGCCCAGAAATGTGTAGCAGGTGATTTGTTACATGTGACTCAAATTGAAAACGCTATAACTCGCTAACGACTGCAGCTATTGAGATGGAACTTTTACCCCCAGTTAGAGTAAAGGTCTGGCTATCGGATGTATATAGTGCGGCACGCCCACATTTACGCCTACATATTGCAATTCAATGAAATCCACTACAAATCGTTATATCTGCGCAACTGTTAAGTTTACCCTTATGATTTATGCCAGTGATCTGTAGCCCATGGTGTGGGCTAGCTGTGTGCCAATTATGAGAAGTTTACCTTTGAAATAGAGAAAGTTACAGCTTATTTTCGAAAATATTTACTATAGCTGATATCTGGGGAATATGCGAATGACACAACTCGCATACGAGTGCAGATATTTCCAAGATACTTCATATGGACGTTCTTTCTACAAATACGATCGTATTTTTGCTATCCACATAAAGATGCAAGTGTTTTGAATTCCAGTCGTATGTAGAAGCAAAATCAAAAACCATACCACCAACAATTAGCCAATTCTCTGGTTTCAGATACCAGGCGGTCAGAAATGTGTAGTAGTGGTATTTTTGGGATATGTGACTCAAAACGCTATAACGACAGCAGCTATTGAGATGGAACTTTTACCCAGTGTTAGATTTAAGGTCTGGCTATCGGATGAATAAAGTATGGCACTTCTACATTCTTCCCGCCATGATACTCCCTGAAGGACAGTGCCACTTTTCCTGTTTCAATAACAGATATTCGAAGATATTTCAGTGTTCCTAGCAATCTCATGAGTGTTGAGCCCCTAAACGAATATGTTCGTTCGTTACAAATTGTCAAAATTGAAGGTGCAATAAAATGGATTTTTGTCAGTAATGAGGGCTTATTCATTTGGAATTGTGTTCCATATGTCGATAACTAACATATATCTGAAAACCAAAATTGAATATTGTCTGAAACCCATTTTATAACACTTCCAATACTGAGGATTTGTAACGAATGAACAAATTCGTTATATGGAAACATGCATGTCGTAGTCAAATAATTTTTCCTATAAAAAAAACATGGGTCCTTCCTACAGGTCGCCAAATTCAGTCTTACCATGGACTGTTTTGGGTTCGAATTCAGTACCGAAAATGACACGGATTTCTCTTCTCCTCTAAAGATTTTAGTTAGCTCAATTTTTCTTTATAACAAAAAATGTTTTTTAATAAAAAAAATTGTTTTATTTTTTTACGAACAAAATATTTTTTTATAAAAAAAAATATTTTTTACGAAAAAAATATTTTTTTATGAAAAAATTATTTTTTTTACGAAAAAATTATTTTTTTACGAAAAAAATATTTTTTTATGAAAAAATTATTTTTTTTTATAAAAAAATTCATTTTCTACGAAAAAATTATTTTTTTTACGAAAAAATTATTTGTTTACGAAAAAAAGATATTTTTATAAAAAAAATTATTTTTTTATAAATTTTCTTTATAACAAAAAATGTTTTTTAATAAAAAAAATTGTTTTATTTTATTATGAAAAAATTATTTTTTTATAAAAAAAATTATTTTTTGCGAAAAAAATATTTTTTTACGAAAAAAATATTTTTTATGAAAAAATTATTTTTTTACGAAAAAAATATTTTTTATGAAAAAATTATTTTTTTACGAAAAAAATATTTTTTATGAAAAAATTATTTTTTTACGAAAAAATTATTTTTTTACGAAATAAATATTTTTTTATGAAAAAATTATTTTTTTTTATAAAAAAAATACATTTTCTACGAAAAAATTATTTTTTTTACAAAAAAATTATTTGTTTACGAAAAAAAGATATTTTTATAAAAAAAAATTTTATTTTTTTACGAAACAATTATTTTTCTACGAAAAAAATATTTTTTTATGAAAAAATTATTTTTTTTATAAAAAAATTATTTTCTACGAAAAAATTATTTTTTTTACGAAAAAATTATTTGTTTACGAAAAAAAGATATTTTTATACAAAAAAATTATTTTTTTACGAAAAAATTATTTTTTTACGAAAATATTATTTTTTTACGAAAAAATTATTTTTTTACGAAAAAATTATTTTTTTACGAAAAAATTATTTTTTTACGAAAAAATTATTTTTTTACGAAAAAATTATTTTTTTACGAAAAAATTATTTTTTTATAAAAAAAATTGTTTCTTTTATTTCCACTAGACTCGCTGGCGAGAGTTTGTTTTGAATCTATTAACAAAACGGTTTTTCTTCTCCTGCAGAGGTTTTATTTCACAAATAAAATACATTCCGTTTCACACAACTCTAAGTTGCAGGTTCAAATTCCATACACTGTCCGCTGTTTGCCCATGCAGCTCTCGTTGAGATTACACATCTCAAACCTTGACGAGTATCTGCTGACAGTTATTGTTTAAACATTTAATTTCTTTTAAGGTTTTTTTGTTTTCTTTATTAAATAATTTGTTTGGTTGGTTTTTTTCTTCTTTTGTTTAACAAATTAAATAAAATCTTTGGTTTTTCATTCTTTATCAATGGGAAATCATTTAATCATTTCGCAAAATTTCATTTTTCTTTGTTTTCTTTTAAAATTAAGGGAATTTTTTTGTGTTTGTGGGAGATTTTAGGGGAGGATGGGGTTTTGTTTTTTTTAATAAATAAATATAGTAGTTATGCGTATATAAAAAAAGTTAACAAACATAAAAGAGAACTAGTAATATAGTTAAAAAGAGAAACTAAAAAAAAAGGAATATAAAACGATTAATTGACTAAATTCAAACTAAATGTACAAATAAATTAAGCAACATAAGAAAATCTCAAAAGTAAAATAAATGAAAAAAATTTAATGTTTAAAAATTGTGGTTTCGTTGTTGTCAATGAAAATCAGTTTCAAAGTTTCCGGGTATTTTCAGTGAGTTTTGAACTATAAATTCTATGAATGGTAAGTATGTCGATAGTTTAGCATAGAAGAGCAGTATTATTTGTTTGTTTTGGATTTCATTTTCTTTCGTTTTGTGTTTCATTTTAAAAAGGTATAAAAAGTAATTGTTTATAATGTAATATAATAAATATGTATGTATATAAATTAGTTAATTATTTGTGTTTGTGTGTGTGTTTGTGCGAGTGGCTTGTGCATGACTGACGCCCCCTCTCCATCAATCATTCTCCTCTGTTATCAAGAGTTCATATTCTTGGGCGGCAAAACGATCCCAATCGGATGTCTACAGGAGTTAAAGAGATTAGTTAATATAGTCACCAAGTGAAGTCATTGCAAATGTCCATGGGACTTACATAGTCATCCCTTTGTGAGGCAAATGGATCACGCTGCTCGTGGTCTAAATATTTTTCCAAATTAAAGAACGTATCAAAGAACACATGAGTCATTTTGCAATTCTTCAGATCGCTCAGTGTGATGGCATCACGATTCCTCGGCTTGATCATGTCCAACATCTGCAAAGACACAACAAAATATGATTGAAAACAAATACGGAAACTGGTGTTTAAAAATAACATATTTGAATTCTCACCGATAAGGCATGGTACCGTTAACCCACAATTTTGTAAATTTAGACAATACATTACAGTCTGAAGCAATTTCTTGTTCATAGTTTTAAAAAATATCTCATATGGTTCAAAAAAGGCTCAATAAATTTAAACTAAACTAAACTAATAAAATATTGGACTAAATTTAAAAACGATTTTCAAACAATACAAAAAAATAAATTATTCTCAAAAAAAAGGGAAGTGGATTATGACCACCTGGCAAAGTTCAACATAAAATCGAATTGATAGTGGAACGTGTAACAGACATGCGAACGTTAACGTTCGACAGGCGGTTATTCTCAGATCGGAGTTCACATTGAAGTGTCCTTACCTGACATAAACAATCCTCGAATGGCAACGATTCGATGCCAATCGATTCCATGCGCTGCTGTTGCTCCTCATAGAAATACTCCAGCTCATACATGGATAGGAGACCATCGCCATCGATATCCATGCAGCGGAACCAATATTCGATAGCAGTCGGTGTACGTTTATCCTCCTCGGACAGAAGGAACCACACAAAGTCCGTGTAGGACATTTTCGGTTCATCGTCGGGTTTCTTCTTGTTGTCGCTGCGCGTAACACATCCGGAAAATATCCGCTCGACGATGCGCGTGGACAGGGCATGATCACTGTGCCGGGCCAGATCATCCTGATTTATCAAAAGATCATGATCTTTGTCCAGTTCCCAGAATTTACAATAGATGACATAGAAGTGTTCGTAACTGAAAAAGGCCATGATTTGATTGATGTCATCCTCTTCCTCCAAGAGGGTGATAATCTACAGTAAAGAGAACGAGAGATCAAAACTATTTCCCTTAATATCTTGTTAGAGTTCGAGTGTACTCACCTCTAGTAAATCGGATTTCTTCAATTCCGATATGGAAATTTTGCCCGACCAACAGCGATTCACATTATAGAATATCCGTGCTATGACCGTGTGTACATATCTGGAATGGAATTCGGTGGCTTCTTTGAGGAAGGCCAAACCCGGATGTGTATCAACGACGTCTTGCACCAACGGTGCCAAATCTTCGGGCAGTATATAGGAACGCATACGCTGACCCCTCGACAGGATATAAACAAAACGCGAAGCTTCATCATGACAATACACATTCATTCTAAATCAAAACAAAAAAGTCGTACATTTAACCATCCAACAGGCATTTGACCGGCAATTTTCTTACTGTTTCCAAAATTCAACAAAACGTTGGCGCTCCACCAAACCGGAATTGGACTGCTGACAGAAGACCATCACCGGCATGCGCCAATAGAACGGTAGGCCGCAGATTTTCAAGATGCGCGGCAATTCGTCACGGGTCACCTGATTGTTGGGAAATGTATCGAACGCTGATAAGATGCCGCGCAGCGTACGTTCCAAGGCAATTGTGGGCTGCGGTTTGCCATGGGGGAAATAAAATCTGAAAATACAAAAGGTGAAATGTAGTAGACCGGGTGGATGTTCTGAGTGTTAGCTTACCTGGGTATGTAAACGCTTTTGGTATTTCGAATCTCCCGCTGGAGTGAAGTGTGATCGGGTGGTGGCGGAGGTGGCGTTGCATGTAATTTTGCCTGTCAAAATAAATGTGTTAATTAGTTTGAGCTTTATAAAAAAAAAGTTATGACAGGCTTTATAAAAAAATCATGATTTTTTTTAAGAAAATAGGCATTTCTGTTAAGCTTTCTGGGCCGCCAATATCTGTGGTCACAAGTTATAACAGACTTTATTTCGTTTCTCAATTTTTTTTTATAAATAAAGTCATTAGTTCTTTCTTTATAAAAAAGTCATATCATGCTTTATAAAAAAAAGTCACGAAAATTTTTTTTTTCTTAAAGAAAATCGGCTTCTCAATCAACCTTTCTCGCCCTGCAATATCTCTGGTCACAAGCTATAACAGACTAAGTTTGTTTTTCAATTTATTTCAGGAGAGCAGTTTAAGGTATTGAATCCTTGTTTATTGGGCTTATTGGGTTTAACTTCCATACAGATTCTAAGGTAACGTTTTCTTTTATGAACTTATTATAATGCTCTGAACACAATAGCACTCAAAACCCAATTTAGTCCTAACTGGATTTGTGATCACTGCTACAACTGTGACCCAAATCATAACGGTTTTTTTCTAGTAGAGCACTTTAATGTTTCATATCTTCTCTGAACATGAGGAGTCGATTTATGTTCGTTTAACATTCTTACAGATTCTAAGATAATACGCGGAACTCAATTCTGTCCCAACTCCAGTTAGGCCCTAATGGTTTGTGATCACTGATTTTTTTTGGTTCTGTGTGTGTGTTTTTTGAAATTGTATAAGTATTTCTATAGTGGTCTGCTTTATGGCCCACTTGTGCCCAACCGATCCGCAGTGGTTTATTAGGAACTTTCATCGTTTGTTTTGTTCTTTTCCTATTTCCAAAGGAATTAAAATATCATAGAATAAACATTTCTCTTTAAATTTAAATTCATGTGTAAACGAATACAGAGCATGCACATATATAACCGTCGTTAATATTGATTGCTATTTTATTTAAATATAATTTCATTTTCGGCACGTCTACTCGTGGAATTTCGAAACGACATTTGTATATATTTCCATCAACATACTATTTGAAATAATCTATGGTCTATATTGAAATGTTTATAAACTCAGGTGTCTGATTTGAAATGGCAACACGGTACCGCGTGTTCCATCACTCGATCTTTTGAGCATTAAGTTCGGTCACCGCTCACCAAGGTCTGGGGAATTCCATTCAATTTCAGCAAATAAGAAGACCAAGGTGTCAAATTGTTTGTTCTCATTAAATTAAAGCTGGATCGAATACACCACGCTCACTACAATAGCTTTTTTTGGAAAATTAAGTATGCATTCAGAACGGACTTTTTTGTTCATATCTTGAAAACGTGCTAGGCAATCCACCGTTTTTAAACCGGGAATTTCCGGGACGTATTTCCCGCAAAATTTGACGATTTTTTAGATCGCGATTCCCGCGCTTATTGAACGGGAGTGTAGAGAATGAAATATTACCATGTGCCCCGATAGGCGAGTTGGTAGCGTGCTTGCCTATCAGCGTGGGCGTTGTGGATTCGATTCCCACCAGTGGCTTTGTGACGTGGCTGTAGAAATTAAGCCACATGGTCTGAGTCACCCGGTTTACCCTTGGACCAAAAATTATTATATAAATTCGCTTTGTAATGTAATTAAATAGAATTAAAAAATAAATAAAATAAAATAAAATAAAATAAAATAAAATACAATAAAATAAAATAAAATAAAAATAAAAATAAAAATAAAAATAAAATAAAATAAAAATAAAAATAAAAATAAAAATAAAAATAAAAATAAAAATAAAAATAAAAATAAAAATAAAAATAAAAATAAAAATAAAAATAAAAATAAAAATAAAAATAAAAATAAAAATAAAAATAAAAATAAAAATAAAAATAAAAATAAAAATAAAAATAAAAATAAAAATAAAAATAAAAATAAAAATAAAAATAAAAATAAAAATAAAAATAAAAATAAAAATAAAAATAAAAATAAAAATAAAAATAAAAATAAAAATAAAAATAAAAATAAAATAAAAAATAAAAATAAAAATAAAAATAAAAATAAAAATAAAAATAAAAATAAAAATAAAAATAAAAATAAAAATAAAAATAAAAATAAAAATAAAAATAAAAATAAAAATAAAAATAAAAATAAAAATAAAAATAAAAATAAAAATAAAAATAAAATATGAACTTCCGATAAAATAAACTGTTTTTTCGCCTCAGAATGCGAACATCAACCATTGGTATAAATTTTAACAAAAGCTGAGCTATGTTGCTAGACTGAAGTTGTCCCATCAGCAGCTCGTCTCCTCTGGTCGTATTCCTAGATTTTTAAGGAGTTTCTTTTGATTTCTTAAACACAACACTAAATGATCTCCTGTTAAGTGCGGTAATTACACATATATACATATCAAGCCCTAAAGTCGAAAAATACGTAAGCGCCAAAAAGAAAATTGTACAGTAGAGGGATTTTTGTGTGGTCAGGCATGAAGGCGTGTGGTGCTTACGATACAATTAAATTTGCTTTATTGTAAATATAAAAATTAAATTAAATTAAGCGTCATTTTTTTCGAAACTGGCTTTTTAATGAAATTCGATAGAAAATTCTACCAAAAAATTGAATATTTTTTTTTATTAAAAAATTTAAATTTTCAATATTTTTTTTTAATAAAAAATTAAAATTTTTAATATTGTGATAGAATTTTCTATCGAATTTCATTAAAAAGCCAGTTTCGAAAAAATTGCGCTTACGTCTTTTTCGCGTTAAGGGCTCCATGTGTAAGTCGGTTTTCCTTAGCAGCACACCTGCATTCTTCACCTCAGACCATAAATACATTCATATAAAAACTGGGCGATCAGTTAACAACTTAATTACCACTTATTCAGAATGCTATCGGGCGTGGCCCGGTTTACTGTTACTTTGAGTATTTAAAATTGTGAAATTTCTGTGTATACACTTTTCCTTTGCCACAAATTGTTTGCTTAATTGCGAAAATTCACTTACGAAACTGAAACAATTGTTTATTTATTCAAAACAAAATATTTGTGGTTATTAAAAGTGTATATGTTTTTTCTTTTTTGCTTCGTTTATTCTGCTTTCGCCTCAATGTTGAACAAGAAAATTGTATTTATCTTTCAGTTCATTTGGTTAATTGCAATTAATTAATAATAAAAAAAAAAATTCAAAAATGTTTCAAATGTTTTCAAGTGCTTAAATTCAATTCTTCAGGCGAATCATATCTTCTTGGGAATACCTACATACCTACATACATACGTACGTATGTTCTACACAAAAACTCATATAATTTCACATCTTTTGCTGGTTGTTCGTTTATAATCTGCTAATGAAACTGACCTATGACACTTATCAGCCTCATCTGTCATTCATAAAACACTTTTTTCCCGTGTGTACGTGTGCTCGTATTTTCAAATGGCAAAGAAGGAAAAAGAAAACAAGAAATATCACTTTGAAGAAAAACATTAGAGGGAAAAAATACAAAAACAAAAAGGCATTCTAGTGGTGGTTGGTTCAGTTCATCGTGATCTTCAGAACGTAGATGTTCGTATCTACGTATATACATATGTATGTGCTCGTATTGTTGTAAATATATTGAAGCGAACGGAAAAAGACTTAAATGTTTGTTTTATATCTTGACCCTGACTGATTATTTCATTCACCTACAGAGCACATACCAACCAACCAACCGAATCGTCGGACGGATGGATGGACCACCACGCGTTGTCATTAGGGTGCGGATTTTCATGCACTTACAAAAATAAAAACACAAAGAATTGATAGAAAAAGTTCACAATGTGTCAAGCACACACACACACCTAAGTTTGGTGCAAATACAGTGGAACTTCCATAAGTCGATTCATTTCTAGTGACAGTTAAGGAGACAAAGTCCCTTAAAAAATTTTATAAGTAATTCCATAACTCAAAGTCTGCGTAAGTCGAACTTTTCTTCGGGATAATGGTGATTCGAGTTGTGGAAGTTTGACTGTAAGTAAACAAAATATTTCACACTAGTAAGTTGTAATGCGCCTATGGCGCCCGTTGAAGTATGTGTGGAAAAAAAATTTTTGTTGAAAAAAAAAATTTTTGTTCAAAAAAAAAATTTTTTCTGAAAAAAAAAAAATATTTTTGTTGAAAAAAAATTTTGGAAAAAAAAAATTTGGGGAAAACACAATTTCTGTACAAAAAAAAAAAATTATATTTTTTATTATTGTTATTTATAGAATTATAGAATGGCTATTTAAATTCCTACGTACTGCGTGACAGAGTCAGTGAATCAGTGAATCAGTGTCGAGGGTAAATATATATTAAGATTGTAAAAATTCGGCTGTATGAAAAATACGCCAAATGCAAAGCATCCCAAAATACCCTAACTGTGATACCGACCGAGTCAAGATTCTACTCAGGGGGATTCTACGGGATTGTTGATAGTTTTGCGTGGTATCTCACTAACCGACAGAGTCTAAATGAGTCTGCGTATCTGAGTACTTTTGGAAGTAACCGAATTTTTCATTTTACGCCCATTTTTCTTATACAAAATAACAGAAAATTTAAAAAAATAAAACTTCCCAATTCTTTTAAAGAGAAATTTAGTAAGTATTCGTTACAAATTGTCAAAAATGGACGCACAATAAAATTAATTTTTATCGGAAATGAATGCTTATTTCTTTTGTTTTCATTTTACATTTACGAAAAGGCTCAGCACATGTTTTCAGAATTCGCTAACCGCCAACCATTTTCACAAGAATCCCATCCCTACGCAGTGGCAGCACAGCATACAGTGCGTTACTAATTCCTCCCAGTGTACATAAATATTGAGTGGTTTCGACTGTGCCTTGTATGTCGATTTCGATGACGCGACTGCCGATGTGTGTGGGGGTTTTTCGTGTTTTTTTGTTTGTATTTTATTACTCGCATTATTGAAATAGATTTACCAAAGAAAAGAAAAAAATCATGCCAGAAAATATTGAGAAAAGAAAGCAAACCAAAACATAAGATAAATAACCGAGCATTTTTCATTCAAATGATAATGATGGGCTCTGGTGATGATTGCGTACCGACAATGTCCGTCCCGCCTGAATCAACAAATACCCATGGAGTATTCATGAATGGCGAATGAAGCCAACAGAATCTGACAAGGTCTTTGGATTTCATCTGTTAATTACTGGGATTTATCTAAGGGCCAGTCGGGGGTGAAATGTTTCTTTATGGCAATTTTGTCTTTTGTATAATTTAGAGTATTAGTTACCATTTTTGATAGAGATGTTGGGAATTTCAAATCCCAGAGTTTGAGAAATCTCAATACTCGACCGAAGGAAGTCTTTGACTATTGATATCAAACAACCTGGCTTTTTTTCTATCCAGAGATACGGAATTTAAAAAATGGAATACCCCAACTTAACATTTTTGAGTGTTTTTTTTTTGTTCTTGTTTCGATTATTACTCACACATGTGTATGTGTATGTACATAAACATTTAAATGTTGTTACCTTTTTTTTTATTTATTCAGAAATTGTTGTTATTGTTATTTTTCTTCGGTGTAGTTCGAAATTTTGTTTACAACTAAAACACACAAATAAAACCAAAGTACGAACATATTTTGAAAACATTTCGGCGTGTGTGTGTGTGTGTCTGTGTTCAAACAATTTCAATACTATTTATGAAAATAAATTTCAATATTCTCTCGGTATATCCGAGATAAACATATGTGTATGTATTTATTTTTGCGGAGGTTATGTTAGACGGCTCCCGCTATTAATTGTAATCGTTCAAGGGAATCGGTCACTATCTGCCGAGTGATCGAGTCAGTGAATGTTTAAATCGTTAATTAAGCTCTCAAGAGCTCGACGAGATTTGTGGTTATACACCAAAATAAATTTTCAATTTAAACAATTAAAATCGTTATATCTGTAAATCAATGCAATGGTCCTACAAAATAAATCATGTGTGTTTGAAAAGGTTAATATAAATTTGAAAAAAAACAACCACCGACATTTTTAAAAAAAAAAAATATGACGGAATACACAAAAAATTGGTTGTTCTATGGTCCTCTGAGTACAAAAATGGCAAAAAAAAACATTTTCTATAGATATGATTTTTTTAAAACAGATTCGTGAATACATGTTCTTCAATTTGATCCTCAATGTTATTATTTGTTAGTAGACGGGTTTGGGATCTGAAAGACCTATGGGATCTCTGCTGTAATGGGGCATTTAATACACGTGTGCATGGAATGTCCAAACAACGCTAAACTTCTTCAGAAATAATGCAGAGTTGGTGGAGAAATATTGAAAACCCTCTTCTTTGATTTTATCTTAGTCTTTAAAGGATAATATTTACGACTTCTGTCTGAGTTTCCTAAACAACCTAGAACAAGAAGTCGCATAACTGTACTGAATGAAAGGTAACTAAATATTTTCGTTTGGGCTATGGTGCTTTCCATATTATTTATTTAACATTTATTTTGAAAATCCCGACTTCGTGATTGTTATGGCGTGCATTATCAACAACAGACAGTTGGTGAGGTTTACACACTGGTGGCATCATTCTTTACAATTTAGACGTCTGGAATGCGTTTCGTCGCGAACCGCGTCGATTCATTAATGTTCATTTATTTTTTTACTCACGCTCAGGGAGTGCGCTCTATGAAAGCGATGCAAAATAAATGTATTAGAGGGAGGAAAAAGAAAGTAGTGTTTGTTGACGTTGACCTTGTATTTGATAATTTCATAACAGGCAGGAAAAACACTTGCAGGAAGATTATTCCACATACGAACAATTCGGCTGAAGAATGAATTGTCTCCTCAGTACGTCGTCCGGTCAACCAGCTTTATTACAAAGGATTGCAAAGGGAATGACACAATGAATTTCTACATAATGCTTCTGTGTAGTGTATAATGGAATGAAGTAATTCTTGATAAAACCCGATTCGTTATTTAATAAAAACCAGATTTTGTATTTTTTTGAAATCGGATTTCCGGTTCGGTTTTCTTAAATAAAACCGGTTTTTGGGGTGTATACTAGTAATAAAAAGAAATGAATTCATTCCAGAAAAAGGCCCAATTTTTTCGGTATTCTTAAATAAACCCGGTTTTTGGTGTATATACTAGTAAAGAAAAGAAATGAAGATACTTATAAAACAAACCCCGATTTTTTTTATTTTTTTTATATTTAATAAAAACCGGTTTTTAATTTTTTGAAACCGGATTTCCGGTTCGGTATTCTTAAATAAAACCGGTTTTTGGTGTGTATACTAGTAATGAAAATAAATGAAGTAATTGCAGAAAAAGGCCCAATTTTTTTTTTAAATAATAAAACCCGGTATTTTATTTTTTGAAACCGGATTTCCGGTTCGTTTTATTAAACAAAACCGTTTTTTGGAGTTTATACTAGTAACGAAAAGAAATGAAGAAACTTATAAAACAAACACCGATTTTTTTCTATTTTTTTCTATTTAATAAAAACCGGTTTTTAATATTTGGAAACCGAATTTCCGGTTCGATATTCTTAAATAAAACCGTTTTTTGGAGTCTATACTAGTAATGAAAAGAAATGAAGTAATTCCAGAAAAAGGACCAATTTTTTTTAAATAATAAAACCCGGTTTTAAATTTTATAAAACCGGATTTCCGGTTCGATATTCTTAAATAAAACGGGTTTTTGGTGTGTATACTAGTAATGAAAATAAATGAAGTAATTGCAGAAAAAGGACCAATTTTTTTTTAAATAATACAACCCGGTGTTCAATTTTTTTAAACCGGATTTCCGATTCGTTTTATTAAACAAAACCTATACTAGTAACGAAAAGAAATGAAGAATATGCTGGTACTGAATAGAAACGGGTTTTAATAAAACCGGTTTTGTGTTCTTGAACCGGATTTTCTAAAGGGGTGATTTCCATAAAAAGAAGAAATTCTTGATAAAAACCGATTTATTTTTATTTAATAAAAACCGTTTTTTTATTTTTTGAAACCGAATTTCCGGTTCGGTATTATTAAATAAAATCGATTTTATTCTAGTAATGAAGAAAGTTGTGAAAAAATCCCAATTTTTTAGTTTTTTATATTTAATAAAAACCGGTTTTTAATTTTTTGACACAAGATTCCCGGTTCGTTATTATTAAATATTTCCCGAGTTTTAGAATTGTTCATAATAAAAAGAAGTAATTCTTGATTAAACCCATTTTTCACTTAATAAAAATCTGTTTTTATGTTTGGAAACCGGATTACCGGTTCGGTATTATTAAATAAAACCGGTTTTTGTGGTGTATACTAGTAATGAAGTAATTCGTGAAAAAAAAACCCCGATTTTTTTTTTTTTTTGAAACCGGATTCCCGGTTCGGTTATATTAAATAAAACCGAGGTTGAAAGGGTCCAGTGTATACAGGTAATGGAAAAGAGAAGTAATTCGTGAAGAAACCCATTTTTTTTATTTAATATAAACCGGATTTCCGGTTCATTATTATTGAATAAAACCGGAACTTTTTCATTGTTCATTGGATGGGTTAATTTTTTTAAACCGGATTTCCGAATCATTATTATTAAAGGTTATTTTCCATGGTGGATGGTATAAAACCAAGAAAAAGAAGAGGTTTTTTTTTTTAAAACAAAACAAACAAAAAATAATAGAACTTTCTCGTGAATACCATCTTTATTCCAAAGAATTCACAAATTAAATAAGGAATATTGAGACTACATGCACCCGATTTTAAAGGGTGATATTTCGTTACATCTTATTTGTCTTTATCTCGTCTCATTTGTGATACAAAAATAAACAGAATTGCCCAATTTCGTGCGAAGAGTTGCCAGGGGCCGTTCAGGAAATGGCAAAGCATTCTAAAAAAAATATTTTAAACTCAATTTCGTCGTTTACTTCAACTTTCAAAAACCAAAATCATTCTTTACATATTATATGCTTTTTATTTATTTTGTTATTAATTAACACAAACTTGAAGCACTCTTCAAATACACCCTAGATGTCTCGCTCTCTTTCTTTCTCTGCCTTTTGAGTACATTCCGAACAGTTGATCCTTTGGTCAGTTGAAGCACAAAAATCCATGAGAGAACCTAGTCAGAATGATAAACACTGGATCTGTCCAAATATAAAATCTGTCCACTTGCATGTAAATCTATCCAAGTATCTATCACTTCTCAAAGTCATCTGCATTTAAACGACATGATTGTGTGACCATTTCATTAGGTCACTACTCATCAAATCTGTCTGTGTCACATCCCATGTAGAATAGCGACAACTATAGAAATGGGCAATTTGTTCAACTTTATGACTAAGTCAGTATAAATAGTTACATTGAAATATTAATTAATTCTCGTGTTTTTTTTTTTGTTAACTGCTACTGTTGTCGGTGATGCTGCCTGTGAACCCAGCGAACAATTTATGACAAACATTAGCCGCTTTTGCGTAAACAAACAAAGAAATAATAAAAACAACAAAAACGTCGATGGTACATTGTGTTGGCAAACTAAATAGAGAAATAACCTTAAAAATCAATCAGTAGTATCGCTCAGAGGTTTTGAAAAGAAACAATATACACTCAGAAAAATAAATCCATTAAATAGTTGAAAAATACATTATTTTCCGATTTAAATTAAACTGAAGTCACAGAATTACTAGAGTGATATTCCTCTATTTTGTGAAAATAAATTTTAAAAAACTGAACATAAAAAAAATTAATATATAGAGCTTTTGAGTCTGTATGGCAGTTTTAGAGATATAAATAAATTTAAGGCAAAAAATATGTTTCTCTATTGAAACAAAATGTCAAACGTTTTTGTACTCAGTTAAGAATTGCAAACAGTTTTGTATTTTTTTGTTGCATAGTGTAATTGGTGAGTAAATAAATTTTAAAAAAATGTATAAATCCATTCAGGGAAGAGGTTTATTTTGTATCCATTTTTTCTTTTGAGTCATTTTAAAATAATTACACTATGCAACAACAAAAAAATGTCATAACTCAAAAACGACTTGTGCGATTAGGTTAAAGTAAATTTTAAAAAATTTACCACTAAAATATATATAATCTTGTCCTTAAGAGCTTTTAAATGTGAATGGCAGTTTCAGAGTTATCAATAAATTTAAGGCGAAACAAAATATTTCTCTATTGAAAAAAAATTGCAAACATTTTTGTACTCAGGGGACTACAGCACATGAGAATTGCAAAAAGTTTTGTTTTTTTTTTGTTGCATAGTGAAATTGGTGAGTAAATAAATTTTAAAAAACATGTCTAAATCCATTCAGGGAAGAGGTTTATTTTGTATTTTTTTTTTTGAGTCATTTTAAAAAAATAACACTATGCAACAACAACAAAAAATGCCATAACTCAAAAACGACTTTTGCGATAAATTTTAAAAAAATTACCACTAAAATATATTTAATCTTGCCCTTAAGAGCTTTTGAATGTGAATGGCAGTTTCAGAGTCATAAATAAATTTAAGTCCACCATTTTTTTACTCTGGTGACCGCAGCACAACACCTGGTGTAATTGGTGAGTAAATAAATTTTAAAAAAATTGATAAATCCATTTAGGGCTGAGGTTACACAGAAATGTGGTTTATTTCGATCGTCTTCTATTTAAAGAATTCGGAAAAATAAATTGTAAATGGTTGCCTGTAATATAAACATGAAATGTCGAATACATTTACTGCCGGTTTCCATAAAACGAATTTATTCGTTCGTTACAGATCGTCAATATTGGAAGCGTTATAAATTGCCTTTCAGACATTATTCAATTCTGATTTTCAGATATATGTAAGATACCGACATATGGAACACAATCCCGAACGAATTAGCGCTCATTACTGATAAAAGGCCCATTTTATTGGGCCCTCAATTTTGACAATTTGTAACGAACGAACAAATTCGTTTTATGAAAACAGACACTTAATGAAATAAATCTCTTGAGTCACAACATATAGGGCGTGTATCGAAATCTGAACCTAATTAACATTCTAAAGTCTCCGGCCCTTGGGAAGATTGCCTCCGGCCTTTGAGTAGATGCGAATTTCTGTTTTATCAATGCATTTTGTAATTTATCTTAAATTAGCCGTAAGGCTTCAAATTAAAAGTAAAGATGAATAAAAATTAAATGAATATAATGTGAACAATTTCATTGAGATCGATTGACCTTTACCTTGATGGCAGTCTGTAATTATACAGCAGTTGCATGTGTCCGAGCAGCTCGCTGTCATCAAGAATCGATCTTAGCCTTCGAAATGTTCTTCGTCACAGAACAGACTTGGAGATTACCACACTCTTCAAATCAATCACTGATTTTCACAGCAAATTCTTTGATTTATGACTTTTTTAAGGAGATTGTGCCATTTTCTATCATTTTCTATCTATGAGGTCTTGAATCGACGCTGGGCTGTGGGAGTAGACCTTATCTTTATCACCTTTTCGAGAATCGATGGAAATAATTGAAAATTTTGTAATGCTAAAACCAAGTGCGAGTAATGAAAACTGTTCTACATTCGAGTACATTTTGCGAATTCTTTTTCAATGTAGGATCACCAGTTTTCTGAGTGTATCATCTGCACATTTGTCTAGACTACAAAGTGATTGTACGTTCTTGTTCTAGGTTCTTTTTAGCCATAATGTGTCTCTTACAACAACTTGTTGTTTTCTTGGCTAAAATCGCTTTTTTTTTCTTTCTCTTCATTTTTTGTTCTTTTTCCGATTTGAAATACACATGTTCGAAGACGACAAAACCCCCTCCCCCAGAGAAGAAATCCCATGAACGAGAAAAAAAATATCGGTTAGATAACACACAATACTTTCAAAGCAGAATGTGAGAAAAAAAAATTGCAGAATTTCTAAATGAAATTTTGTAGATTCTGGACTTACCTTCAGCAGAGATTTGGGCGGAGCATCGGCCCTATCCGGACGCTTGATGTTTAGGAACGAATTACGCACATCCGGGCATTTTTCAAACATTAAAACCCTTTCGGCCACGGAGCCACGCGTCAGAAATGGACTGCGTACTGTACGATGATGAAGGGCGGTGGTCCGGAGCGGTGGTATGAAAAAGAAAAGAAGTTGAAAAAGAAAAGTTGCGTTTAGTGGCTCTGTTGCTTTGGGTGGGGGCGGGGGGAGGTTGGTTTTTTATTTACAGGTTTTCTCTTGGCCATTGGTTAGGGGACGTGTGGATTTGAGTTTGGTGGGTGTGAGCATGCTGCTGCCATTACTGCGGGCCACTTCCATGGTGTGTGGTGGGCTGCTTTCACTGGACGGCGATGGAGAGGGTGACGGCGACGATGAGGGCGATGTTGGCCCGCTGCTAGCTGGAGATTTCGGTGAGGAATCTTTTGTGTCGCTGTCTGCGATGGACCTGGGCGAGTTGGCGCTGCTGGAGGAGGAGTCTTTGTTTTTCTCTTTTACACTTTTGGTGGTTTTACCCGTTTTGGTTGGAGACTTTTGTGATTTTACCGCTGCGTCCAAAGATTCTACGTTTTGTTGCACGTTCAGTTTTGGCGAGTCTTCAGCTGTTTTGGATTTGTACGATTTCGTTTTCAATACCGAATCCGAAATTGTATCTAAGGCAATGACAACCCCAACACCACCGTTGGATATTGGGCTACAACTACGGTTCGGAGTGCTGTTGGTGGTCGTCGTTACACTGGTGCTGCAGGGACCGCCGTTGACATTAGTTGTACGCTTTTTAATGTTGCCTGGGCTGTTGCCGTCTCTATCTTTATCGGATTTGCGATTCGATTTGTCTGTTACTGACACTATCGCCGTTTGATTGATCATCTGGCTTCGATTATCTAAAGTATCTAAGGCATTCAGCAGCGGGCCAGCATCCGTCGGTACACTGACACTGCCACTGGGACTTTTTGTTTTATTGCCAATTTTCTTAATTGACTGAGGCGTTACGCTGGCTGCGCCGGTAGCAGACGTAGTCGTCGTCGTCGTCGTCGGTTTTCTATGCACCACCTTTGTTTCGTCATTGTGTTTATGGTCCTCTGCTGTGACGGATTTCTTGCCACTTTCGCCGGTCGCAGCTTTTTTCACTTTGCCTTCTTTGAGTTTGTTGGCGGAGGACTTCTCAATGATCACGGACGGTATCTTGGTGCTCGAGGGCAATGACCCGCTTTTGCCGCCGCTGCCGCCGCCACCACCACCAGGTGTTGACTCTTGCTGGAGTAGTTCTTTGATTTTTTGTAAATTCTCCGTTTGTTGCAAAGTCAACGCATGAACATCTAAATTTAAATCCAAATTTATGTCGAAATTCAAATCCAACGCTTTGGTGGTGGGGTTCTTGGAAAGTTTCGCCGCCTCATTTATAGTTCCCCCTCCCGACTGTTTCATGGTTTTCAATTTGGTGGTGCCGGTGGTCGGTTTGAGGGAGGGAGCATCCACCACATCGCCTCCCATTTCCCCCAAACGGGAAGTTTTGTGATTCAACAAAAAGGCCGGAGTGCTGGTTTTTGTTGTTGTTGTGGCTGTAGAGGAGAAGGGTGTCGATTTGTTGCTAATGGTTCCCTTAAGATTTGTGTTGACGGGTGACTGAGGCGACTGTGTGGGCGAGGGGGATCTGGCTTTTTTCTGTTGAGACGCCGTCGCCGTTGCGGGCACTTTCACTTCCGTTTTAGCGGCTCCCGTCGACTTGGAACCACCACCGCTTTTGCTAGTCTTGACTCCTCGTTGCTCTTTATCTTTAATAACAAAGGAATTGACCAATTTCTGCAGACCCTCCGTACTCTTGACATCGTCCGTTATGGATCCGGTGGCTGCTGCCGCCTCCGCCGTGTAAATATCTAAAATTTCCGTAGGCGCAATGCCATGACTTTTCCAGGTGCGATACAACGCATCGGCGTGTTCGGAGATTTTCTTGGAGATCTCTTCAATTTCCCGCGTTGTTTGCAAATCACGACCGACAGCGGTGCCATTGTTGAGGGCCGCTGTTGGAACGGCGGCATTGAGGGTGTGGGAGGTGGGTGTTTTTGTTTTGAGACCGGTTGTTTTGCTGGGTTGCATTAACTTTGTGCCGAGGTGATGATGGTGGGCTGGTGACTTTGTGGCCGTTGTCGTGCTGGCACTGGAAGGTGATGATGATGACGATGACTGCATCTTGTTGAATTTTTTTCAATTAAAAACAAACAAAAAAAACACTTTTTTTCCTCAAATACTTTTTTAAATAAAATTTAGGTCGCAACACGTTTCTTTCGGCTTGTTTTCTTGTAGTCGTTGTTTCGTCGAGGCGTTTTCTCTTGTGGATTTCCTTAATGACTTTTCACATTTTCACTTTTTTTCTTGGCGTTTTTCGCTCATTTTGTCGGGTTGAGAAACCGATCGGCACGGCGATATTTTGCGTGTTTTGTGCCGTATTTCAGTGTTGTTGTTGTTATTTTATTGTGGCTGCTGTGTGTGTGTTGTGTTTTAAATTTTCGTTGTGTATTCTTGCCTCGTTCTTTTTATTCGCGTTCCGTTTAGCGAAAAAATCTATTTTTAAATATTTTGAAAAAATTCCTATTTTGTATTTGAGACTTTTAAAATTTTGCACTAAATTTCTGGTTTTCATCACAAAGAACAGACAATAAACAAGAGGTCATAAGAGGACTGGCCGGTTTGAGGGGGAGGCTGGGCGATAGCACACCAAAATGAAATTAATTCCCTTTCAAAATTGATTTGAATTTGAATCAATATTTAAATTATAATTAATACACCAGAAGACAGATGAGTATCAACATCAAAACAAACAAAAAAAATTCAATATTTTTGTGGACTTTTAATAGAACGATTTCTTTTTCCGAATATGTGGTTTTTTGGCACTGCTTTTTTTAAAAAAAAAATTTAATAAATTTGTTTTCATTGTTGACCAAATTTCACTTAATTTTTATTTTTTTTGATTTGTTTGACGATTTTTAGTACAACGCTGTAAAAATACTTTCAATAGTTATGTTTTTTTTTTGATTTTCCCCCAAATTTTTTTAATATTTCATAGCTATTTTTCTTAATTTTTAGATTTGGTTTTTTTTTTAAATTTTTCAATATTTCAATTTTTTACCGCGAAAACAGATTTCTAATATTTTCATTAATCGGTGTTTTTTTTATTAGTTCGTCGGTTTTTAACACAAGATTGTAAGATTGTTTTTTCTATTATGGAAGTTTTTTATTTATTTAATAGATATGTAGATTTTTCAAATTACCCGTAAAGTTATTCGGGAAAGATTGGACTGTAATTTTTCTTCACAGTTTGTGGGTTTTTTAAGTACATGATTATTTTTTCGATACCATTCTTAAGGTTCTAACCAAAAGAATGACACATATTGTTTATGGTTTGAACAAAATTTTCAAGATTTTTTCTTCGAAATCTTGAATTTTTTAAATATTTTTTTTGTTTTGTTTTTAAATCGTATATTTTTAATGTCCTCACTAATGTAATATCAGCTGAATTTTAATCTTTTTTAAAGAGTTATTTTCTTAAAAAAAACAATTAAACTATTTTTTTAGTTTTTGTTTCTAAAATTGCTGAGGTTCTCAACAAAGTTCTCACTACTCTTTAAGTTTTTTAAACAATTTTGAAGATTTCTTTTTCATCAGAACACAACTTAAATATTTTTTTTTAAAAACATTAATTTAACTCACTACACTTTAACCCCCATATTCATAAAAATGTGAAAAACCTTTGTTCTAAAAAATTTGTGAAAATTGTTTTTGTATTTTCATAAATTTTTCTTAATAAAGGCTTTTTTTATTTTGAGTTTCTAAAAAATTTTTAAGATTTTTTCCATCAGAAAATAATTTAAAAAGTTTTTTGAAAAAAAAAAATAATTTAACTATTTTTTTTAAATAATATAATTATTTTATTTTTAAAAAAATTATTTAACTATTTTCTATAAAAAACTATTGTTTTTTAAATTTTTGTAAAAAGGTTCTTACAGATAACGATAACTGTTTTTTAAGTTTTTTTAAATAATAATTTATGAAGATTTTTTTGTAAAATAAAAATTGTTAATATTCGTTTTTTGTTTTTTTTACATTCATTTTTTAATATTTTTTTTAAATAATAATTTCTGAAGATTTTTTTGTAAAATAAAAATTATTAATATTCGTTTTTTATTTTTTTTTAACATTAATTTTTTAATATTTTTTTTAAATAATAATTTCTGAAGATTTTTTTGTAAAATAAAAATTATTAATATTCGTTTTTTATGTTTTTGTTTTACATTAATTTTTGAATATTTTTTTTTAAATAATAATTTCTAAAGATTTTTTTGTAAAATAAAAATTATTAATATTTGTTTTTGTTTTTTTTACATTAATTTTTTAATATTTTTTTTTTGAAATTTATGTACTTTCGAAGTGTTAAACACAATTTTTAATATTTTGTTGTTCTTTAGCATTTTTTGAGTTTTTAACTAACTAAATTTTTAATGGATTTGGAAATTTGTATTCACGTTTTTAAAAATGTATAATTTTTGGACTTTTTTTAGAATCGATATTAATTGTTTATTATATTTGTTGATATTAAATTTATGTTATTAATTTGAGCTCGAGGTCAAAGATTTGTTTTTTGAATTAAATTCTTTATTTATTTATTCGTTATTTTGTTATAATAATCAAACGTCACACTACGTACACATTTTGTATTGAATTGTTTATTATAGTAAAATTCTCATAATTTGTACTGATCTCTACAAAACAATGTTAACTAAATTGTATTGCACTTTTTCGAGTTCCTACACTAGCCCCTCATTATCACTATGGATGTAATTCTCATTCATTTGATTATAACTTGGTCTTAAAGATATCAAATTTGTTCTATCCAATGTTGTAGCCAAGCTTTTAGATAATAAGAAGTAATGTTTAATAATGTACAAGTTTAAGAAGATTTGTATGTGTGGTTATTTGCTATATAACTCATAACATATAACTCATTGATTTTTTTTTTCAAGAATATTTAAAAATATTCTCTTTTGGTGTTGAAATTTCCTCCTAATAGTCTGTAATCTCTAATATAACCCATATTGCCTTCACTTTCACATATTTTTTTTAATTATTGAAAAAACAATTTTTTTCAAATTTATTTTCATTCATACAAAATTATTAAACACCTCTGGTTTGTATCTTAAATTTGTATTCCTTCTAGTTTTGCTATTTTCACAGAAATTTATTTTAATATTTAAATCCAATTATTCTTTTTTCTTTTAATTCACTTTATTTCTTTTCTTGTAATTCACAGAAATATTTGCCATTTATTTAAGTTGAAACCCATAAAAGTAATTGTAAAATGTTCTTTCTATGTACTTTATATAGACACCAATTTTTTTTTGTTCCTTTCTTTTTTTGATTTAATTTTAATTTAAATTTTTTTTTCTCTTTTCTTATTCACTTTTGCCTTTGCCGCCGCGTTTCTCTATGTAAGTAAGGCCGTTTTCGCGTCGTGTTTCGATAACATGCACACGTTATGAGTTCTCCGTACTTTATGAAAGAACGAAAATCGGGATGAAAAACTCACGCATTTTCTTTGCCCCCATAAAATTTTAGTTAAATTTTCCTGGTTCTCCGCAATTTGTATTCAGCCGACAACGAAATAGTTTTATCTCAAGACCAAACAGGAAAACTCTCGCTGAATGTGTAATTTCCAATTGTAGACATTTGGTCTCTCTGCAGTCGTGTGTTTACTCTCGCGTTCCCTCTCTCTCTCCCTGTCTCGATCAGTCTTTTCTAATCAAAATAATCTCTGTTTTACTGTATTCAAAATAGTTCAAAGTTTTTGCATAGAATCAAATTGAAACAAATACTATCACTCTCTCTCTCTCTCAGTTTTTCTACAATTGATCTTCACGTATTTTGGTGTTTTTTCGCCGATTCTTCAAATGATCTTTAGTAATTTGGTGCTTTACAATAAGAATTATCTTGCGATCTCTTTCAAATAGGAATTTCGTAAAAACTTTGGAAACAAAAACTACAACGATTGAATTTTCCGAATTAGTTCACTTCCACTATTTCAATTTCCACAATGTACACGAAAAACAACGGAACACGATGTTTTTCGCTCATTTTGTTGTCAAAAAACATTTGAAATTGTTTATAAATTCAATTTTTGTACTCTCCCAGCCTCTCACTCTCTGATAAGTATATTTTCTCTACCGGTGCACAATTTTAGAGAAGGAGGATAAAAGTCAACTGTTGATTTGGTATTACCAATTGAAATGATGCTGTTCGATTAAAGTTACTAAACTAAATTCATGTTCACACACAAAATACTGTTTTTTTTCTTTTCAATTTTGTCCTGAAACCGTTTATTTAGGCATATTCCTATGCAGCATAACATTTGTATGGAAATTACTCGCAAGGTGTTGCCAGATCTATTTTTCTCACCGTAAAAACATATGTTTTCGTTAAATCGGAAAAATACCAAAGAATAATTAAAATCATTCTTTCTTTTTTGATGTTCAAACATTTAATTTATTTGCTACCTTTTCTACATAAATCATTTCAATGTTTTGTTTAATATGGACCACATTTACAAATGTTTTTTTTTTTGTTCTGGCCCGGTAACCGCGAACACAGCTAATGCAAGACTCCGTTTCATCGCTGTGAGCGGTAAATTAGTGGTCAAATATGAAATTTGTTTGACTTCCGCCAAGATAACGATTTTGTTTCTACAATTCTCAGATTTTCAAGGCACATATTTTCGTTTGTCTTTGAGATATCACAGTGCAGTAGAATTCGTGTTCAGTAGCTTATCTTTGAAAAGATGCTTTATCTGTTTTAAAGTTTGTGTAAAACATAATTTCCAACAAATGTCAAAAATTTCCACGAATTTATGATTTAGATGCGTAGAAATAACGCTCGGAAAAGTTGACAGGGAAAACTCCATTGGAAAGGTCTAACTGTGGTTTGGAGGAGTTTCATTGTGATAAAATGAGAAATGTATGTGAAACTAATTTTTTTAAATTCCAAAAAAAAAAAAGATAAATATTTCCTATTACAACTGCGCCGATTCCGGTCTCCCTGGATGGCGTACAACCGAAATGAACAATTTTCCTTGACTCTGGCACATAAATCAGTTTGAATTTGAACGATGACATGGGTTATGTTGGCTTTTGATGGCCACGGAGCCCACAAGATAAAGTCTAACGGTTTCAAATCATACGACCTCGGTGACCAGTTCACATCACCTTCTATGAGATGACCATGCCCTCAAATAATAATCAACCGCGCCATTTAGGGTGGTGTCCTGGCCTGGCTTTCAAAGAAATAAGAACCAGACGGAAATCAAAACTAAACAATGACTTTATGCATTCGATGCTCTCGTGGTCTCACGTATTGTTTGTCGACGTAGACAACCGTGGATCCGGGGCGCCTTCAGCCTGCACAATTCGTTGTCTATGGTCGTTTACCGTTAGCTACGAGAATAACTCAAGCCGGCCGATCATCAACATCGTCGTGTCTTTGCTGATTGGGTCCTTTTAAATGCATGAAAATGATCCGGAATTCCGTCGAAAAATCATCTTGACTGATGGGCCCATTTCCACCTCGGTGGCTACGTCAACAAGCAAAATTGTCGCATCTGGGGCTCGGAAAACTCAAGAGTTACTGTTGAGAACTCTTCAATGCGTGACTGTTTGGTGCGGTTTTTGGTCCGGCGGGGTATTGTACCCTACTATTTCGAAAATGAGGTTGGATCAGCAGTTACGGTCGTGGTGGCCATTTGGCTGATGTTGTTTTTCATTATTAACGGCATACCTTCCTCTTTATTGTGAAATAATCATCCGATCATTTATCGCAAAAAATGCCATTTTTCTTTGAATACCACAAATAACACCTCATGTTGAAAAACCTTGTACAGATGTATCTGCAGATTGTTCTTAAGCTCTGTTGAGATTCGCTTCCTGAACAAAAATATGTGGGCTTCATCGATTTTCAAAGTCGATGCGTGCCTATAACATTTAATGGGTCTATCAAATACAATAATAAAAAAAAATTGTCCAATGTCATAATAATCTGCATCACAGTGTGGCCAATGCAAATTAATCTAACGACATTCTCTTTTTAAAAGACATTTCAAACAATAATTATTCTTGAAATACCAGTAATATGTACGTATTTTGCTCCATTCTCTTTTAAAAACACAAAAAAAAAAATTTAAATCGCTCAATACAATGTGTGTTGAAAATTATACAAATTTTCAAAATTTCAATATGAATCGTGGCGATTCGATTTCTACGTCAATTCCTGATTTTCAAACCTCGCACAAAATGTGCCATACCAATAGAATGATCACAATTCTCAATATCACCACGCACTTATCTCCACATCGCCTACTCTTATTTCTTAGACAAAAAAAAACACACACACACACGCGGGTTTTCCAATATCAAATGGAATGGTAATTCAATTTCCGTTTCTCACATCTCGTAGCTCAGAATTCAGCTAAACAAAGTAAGAAACAAAAACAGATAACAAAACAAAAGTTCACTTTCGCTCTTTCATTCCTGTCACAAGATTTTCGATTTTCTTTTACATTTTCCGATCGATTGTTCAATTTGTGGTTGTTGTTTACTTTTTGGATTCTGCGCCCCGCGCCTTTTTTTGTTTTTGTTGAGAATTTATCTTAAAGATACACACGAGTGCCGCACATAGCGAGCAGAGCCAGAGCAATGAGGGCTGTTTTCTTCAAAACTATTCAACGCGTTTAGAACTACTAAACATCTGTTTTAAATTTAAACTCAATACGCGCATTTTGCATCCAACCGTCTATTCGCTATTCGAAACAAAATGATCGTTCGTACGAGTACCACGCTCTGTAATTCGTTGGTGTGTGTGTGTGTTTCAGTTCATCTCCCTGCTCTGTCAATCTCTAAATCTGCTGTCGTCTGTCTGTCCTTCTGCCGTCTATCTCTCTGTACGGTGTACTCGTATTCACTCTATTCTCCTTCACTTACGTACTTACGTGGTGTTGGTACCACTACTGACATTTGTAGTAGAAGTGTTTTGTTTTTTTTTTTGCCTCATTTTTGTTGTTCATATTTATTTTTGTTGATTACCCCCATTGTTGTTGTTGTGGTTGCTCTTTTGTTGTATAGAACACAATTTGTTGTTTCTTGTTCTCCCACTTGCGGCGGGCGCTAGTCAAGTGTGTGAGCGAGTGTGTTGTTATTGTTGTGTTCATTTGCATTTTTTTTTTTTCATCTCATTTCGTTCGATGGAAGTGGAAGTGGATTTTGATTTTATTTATAATTCTTTTGTATTTTAGTATGTTTTTATTGTTGTCGACTGATCGTTTTTTTTTTTTTTTGGTTTTGCCTTTTTTTCTATGTTCGTATGCACGTCGCATAGTGGCTCAAAGTCGTAATAAAGCACGAGAAATAAATTTCCCTCTTTGGTCTTCAACACTGAAAATTCGGCCGAGTGCCATAAAAAAAACACATTCATGGTGAGACAAGCACTTATTCGATTTCTAATGAAGTTTTAGACATTTCCTTTTAAATTAAAAATTCAATTTCATGAAAAGGATATGGTCCTGTAAGCGTGGTCGTGGTGGCCATTTGGCTGATGTTGTTTTTCATTATTAACGGCATACCTTCCTCTTTTTTGTGAAATAAAAATTCCATTTTTCTTTGAATACCAAAAAAAAACACTTCTTGTTGGAAACCCCTTTTAATATTGTTTTCTGATTTTTTTTTATTTCGAGTCACTGTACGCTATATATGGATTTCTTCAATATGTATGAAATTCAGCTAAAAACATGAAATTTAATTTTGGGATGACAATAGATTTGTGTGGTACTATTTTGATTTATAATTAAGAGCGCTTCATTTTTGTCACACAAGCCAAACGTTAATTTGTCATACAGTAAGTAGGCAAGGTGACCAAATGAAACACACCACGCATACACACACAAACTCCGAATGCCGAAAATATTGAAATCTCCAAATTCAATGAGTTAAACAAACTTGATGACTGCATCACACACTTCACAGCAGTTTGGTAAACTCTGAAATGCAGTGTTAGGAAGAATGGAGTTTTTTAGCATACTAAGAAAGATTTCTGTATATGCATTTTGTAATTTGCTTAAAAGTCTGGAAGAAATAAATGAAATGAAATATACGTCCTAGTGTTGTGGTAATTGAGATATGACTCCCAGATTAACTGCCGGTTTCCATAAAACGAATTGGTTCGTTCGTGACAAACTGTCAAATTGAATGTCCAATAAAATGGATTTTTATCAGTGATGAGAGCATTCGTTTGGGATTGTGTTCCACATGTCGATATCTAAAATATATCTGTAAATTACAATTCAATAATGTCTGAAACCCATTTTATAACGCTTCCAACATTGACGATTTGTAACGAACGAACAAATTGGTTTTATGGAAACAGGCTTACATACATATTTTCGGTCCACTTGCTACTTGCTTGGGAAAAGCCAATTTGCCAACACTTTCCCTTACAACTTTAGCCAATCATACACAGGTACTGTTACTCTCGATGAACCTTCGATTTGAGAATACCGACACTCATTAATCATAAGATTGTTTTGTAAAGTTTCCAAGATTATTGAAAGAATCAAAAAGACATAACTAAACAGAAAATTATATAAAATATAATTAGAAATGTAGTAAGACAAGTCTAGTCAGGCGGATGATACCATTAGATCATAGGTTCTATTGCGGTAGGATGGCAAACCACAACGAACAGTAGGGCTCGTACAGCACACAAGAAAAGCGTAATGATTCAAATTGGATGACATTGTCCGCTCCTAATTCGGTTTGATAGATAAATTCATGTATATCGGCTCTATGCCTCACCAAAACTGCTTGAAATCCGATAAGCGGTAATAAGTCGGTGATTATATTCAAACATGTTCACAAGAAACGACACAAATCAAAATTCATTAAAACCTATTGAAATATCTCGCTAGTAAACCAGTTGGAGACCAAATCGGGCCATGGATCTTTTCAAAACACTGACCGATACGACCAAGGGTTCACATTAACATCTGATTATATTTCCTGCTCTTAACCCTCTAACCACCAAATGTTGAAAACCTTTAAAAGAATGTGCCTCGAGGCACTCTTGTGGGTTAGAGGGTTAATTCAGTTAGACACCAAATCTGGCGGAACATTAGTATGGGGCTATATCAAAATATAAAGAAACACAATGGTGCCAATCACAAAGTAGAATTCCCAAAGTAATCGAATTGAAAAACATGTACAACAACAATTTCAATCTCGCATTTGCAATATTAAGCCAAACCCCAATGGTTTATGTTTTAATTGTGTTTTATTTCGAAATTTATAATAATACAACTAAAAATATACATTCATGAATGTATTTTATTAATTAATCGTTACAGGTAAATATAAAAGAACGTTTTTTTTACTGTACTTTTCTAGTTTTATTTGTATATTTTTTTTTTTGTGAATCTATTTAAAAATATTTTTTCTGTTGTTCTAACAAAATTTTATAATTACAATTGTTTTTTGTTGTTGTTGTATATCTAAAAAATAATATAGGTTTCCGTTTTTTTTTTAGTTGCCTACTTCCTAAAGAGTTTCCATTAGAGTTGGTAAAGATTTCCATTTCCAAACAGAAACACAGTGCCCATCTCTATTTATGAAACGACAAAGTAAACATTTTTTTAAAAGTACTCATTTTGTTTCTAACATAAACACTTAAGATAATGGGTTTTGGATTTTGGGGTAAATGGTTCAGTTTTTTTTTTTTATATATAAATACAAACGGGTTCCGATAACGTCGTTGCGAAAATGAAAACTGTCGGTTCTACTCTACTAAGTAGGGAAGGAAAGTATGATAAACGAAAACTTTCAACAGGTGTTGGACCAACCAACGTGGTGTCTAACTAAGGTGCATACATATGTAACACATTATTGCGTTGCCCGGACTTTCGTGCTCTCACTGTCTTCGGTGTCATCATTTTCTGTGCTAGATGTTTCTTCCTTACGGATATAGACGGGCTGGGTTTGGCCCTTAACACAGGACGATTTAATGTGAACAGTCTTGATGTCCGAACCGGGAACTTCAAACATAGGATCGAGCAAAAGTTGTTCCTGAAATTATAGCAAATTTTTTTAAATAACAAATTGTATTCACAACATATATTACGCTTTATAAAGGGATTTGAAACATACACTAAAGTTGTCTTTACACACAAACCCGAACAGTTTGGAACTCAATCTCTTCATTGTGGAAGAGCTGAAAACACAAAACACGAAGAAGAGTTTGAAACTCAAAGACGCTTTAACAAATTAATTTGAAACTGAACTTTGAAATTTGAGAATTTTGGAAGACAAACTCTACATAGAGAAGTACAGGAGGCAAAGACATCTTTACTTAAACTCAAAGTGTTTTGAACTCAAACTTCCATTGTGAAAAGCCTAAAACAAAAAACTCAAGTTTACACAAGAGCTTGAAATTCAAACTTCACTTTACAAAGGGGATTGAATCTGAAACTTCTCATTTCAGAAAAGTTCGAAACTCAAACTAGTCTTTACAGAGGAGTGTGAAACACGGACTCGTCCTAATGGTTCTCCCCCAAAAGAATACTGAAGACGATTTTGAAACACAAATTCCACATTACAAACTCATATTTTTAAACTTAAATTCGTCATTACTAAAGAGTCTGAGAATACAACTTTTCTTAATAAATAAGTTTGAAATTCAAACCCATCTTCATAGATATTTGAAATTCAACTCAAATTTTAGAGAACAGTTTTTTTTTTTTTTTTTTTTTTTTTTGAAGACTAACACTCAGGGGATGCCCCCTATGAATGCAATGCACTGTGTTAGCGATTGGAAGTAAGGGTATTGGAGGGAGGAAAGATGGAGTAGTGTTTGTTGACATTTGTTTTGAACCTGAGAATGTCATAACAGGCAGGAAAAACACTTGCTGGAAGATTATTCCACATACGAGCAGTTCGGCTGAAGAACGAATTTTCTCTATAGTGCGTCGTCCGGTCAACCGGCCATTTGACAATGAACGGATGAGATTCCCTGGATAGCCGAGTATTCCGGCTAAATGTTCTAACGTACTAGTCCTAAGAGAAGAGTTGGAAATTCGCTACTGTCATAACAGAAGCGCTACCGAGCCAACATCATCTTTACAAAAAAAACTAACAAAATCTGAGGAGTTTGTGGCTCAGTACAGTACCGAAGCTATTGCATTTCAAACTCGTTTATAAAGATGAAATTTTATTAATTTAAAGTCTTACCATAATTGAACGTAAACCTCTTGCTCCGGTCTGACGTTCCATGGCCAAAGCGGCAATAGCTTCAATGGCATTTTCCGTAAATGTCAAATCGACATGATCCAAACCAATCAAAGCCTTATACTGAGGAATTAAAGCATTTTTGGGTTCGGTCAAAATGCGAACCAACATGTTTACATTAAGACTATGGAAGGGCACAATGACCGGAAAACGGCCAACAAATTCCTGAAACCATAGAAAACAGAAAATGAAAAAGTTATTCTGAAAATTTAAATGCGTAATGATTGTATATATATTACCGGTATCATGCCAAATTCAACGAGATCACGCGCTTGTACTTTCGTCAAGCATTTATCACGTTCCTCTTGATCGTCATCCATGGGACTGGCAGCTGACTGAGCAGCACGACGACCCGAAGAACCAGATGTGGGTGCACCAAAGCCCAAATACTTTGAAAAATTGAAAAGTAAAACGAGTAAGTCTTAGAGTATATATCCGAGTTTAGTGAACAGACCTTTTCATTAAGCCTCCTGGCTATAAGACGGTCCAGGCCCGTATAGGCTCCGGAGGCGACAAATAGAATATTGGTGGTATCAACCTGAACTGTTTCACCTCTCAGCTTACGGGGTGAATTGCGTTCGGGCACATTAACAATAGTGCCTTCCAACATCTTCAACATACCCTGTTGCACACCTTCTCCGCCTACATCGCGCAATTGGTGAATGCCGGGCACCGCTCCAATCTTATCGACCTCATCCAGAAACACAATACCAGTTTGAGCACGCTCAACACTTGAAAAGAAAGAGGTCAAATATATTTCCCGCAATATATTGTAAACTTACTTGTAGTTGGCATCTTGTAATAGTTTTGATATGACACTTTCGATATCTTCGCCCACATAGCCCGCCTGTGTCAATGTGGTGCAATCACATATGGCAAACGGCACATCCAAACATTTGGCTATAGTCTGAGCGATCAATGTTTTACCCGAGCCCGTGGGTCCCAACATAATGATATTGCTTTTTTCCAATTTAATTTCATAGTTTTGCTTCTCCAGTATCTCTGAACCGGTATCGTGATTGTGGTGATGGGCGCCCGCACTCTGCGCTTGTTTGGGCGGCAATTCTGTGCCCGCCGAATTCGAAATTGTATGACCGATACCGGTGATGTGTAGTAAGTCTGTTCTCGTGCCCATCGGGTCATTCATGGCACTTTGGGACATTTGCTGTTGCTGTGGATTCAGCTGCGGCAAATTGTGGTGAATACGTTTGTAGTGGTTGTAGACGGCCACCGCCAGCACCTTCTTGGCAAAGTCCTGGCCCACGACATGCTTATCCAGATATTCCATAATTTTCTGCGGTGGCGGAGGTGGTTTGCGTTGATTTTTCGGCTCATCTTTGATATTTCGTTTTGTATCAACTTCGGAGAGGACAACGAAGAAATGATTGCACTTTGCACACTTTACGAAACGTGTTGAACTGACAAAGGTTTCTACTTGTGTGCAGGGACTGCCGCATTTCGGACACTGTAGGAAATTTTTGTCATTTGGCGGTTCACCAGAACTGGCACCGCCGCCGCCTCCGGAAGCGGAAGCTGATGACGACGACGACGAATTATCGCCGCCAACTGTACCACCAGCACCGGTGCCTATGCCCCCACTGCCGGCAGCACCAGCGGCATGTGCCAAAGTTATATCGATTCGTGGACTAGTTGCAATATGTATAGAACGGGCTGCTACGGCCGGCAGATATCCGATTTGAGCTTGATGTTTGGGGCAGGAAAGACCTGAAAGTAGAAAGACAAACTTATAGTTGAGAACGGTTATATATACGATCTAAAAACGTTTGTTAACTTCCACAACTACTCTCGATGTCACGTTTATTCCCTCAAGGATTACTTCGATCAAACAATGGTTGTTTAAATAACACATACAAGGATCCAGTTCCATGACTAAGCCGTTCAAACACTTTGAGTTAAAAGGGATTCTTGCAGAACTGAACATAAACAAAACCCCGGGCCCGGACGGTGTTTCAGCACTTGTCCTAATGCGTAATAATAACATCATGTCGAATCGTGTTGATATTTACCATTCGCATTGGAAAGTTTCCTGTATTCAGACCATCTTCAAGAAAAGGTGGCCTACTAATCTTGCAAATTACCGCCCAATTACAATATGATCTTAGCTGTCGAACGTTATGGAGAGCATGGGTATCCTTTTGGAAAAATATGTTCGGTAGCTTCCCTAAGGCAAAACAAGTCGTTCACAAACAAATCAATCCTTTTGCCAGAAGTCAACTCTTCCAAGGACAACAGACAGTATTATTTCCAGATATATTTGATGTATTCTTTGATTGATAGACACTGACACAACTGGACTATTCATTATTGCAACATTCTTGTCATAGATTTAATCTTGTATATATGTACTCGTATTGACGAAATTGTGTATATATGATCAGACTGGACTCATGATTATAGTATGTTTGTAACTTTCGATTATTATTTATTGAAATTTGAATTGTATGCCTCGTTTGTAGGGAATGAAGATAATGAATGCCAACAATCAGAGCATTAAACTCATTTAATCGTCTTGCCTGTTAATTATAATTCTGTAGTTGAATTATTATTGAGATTTCGGAGGAAGACCTGCCGGACAATAAATATAACAACTTATGTGTAGACAGTCAAGTAGGATACAGACTCACTTGATGAGATATAAACTGGTTAAGAATTCTACGAAATCGTTAAAACACACCGAACAATAAAACTCAGCACTGACCCTGGGCACAGTGGAGTAGAATGGAACAACTTCTCAGACTGGCACGTTTTGGCTGCATTTGCATGATCAGCGAGTGATTAATAGAAGGTTAAAGTTATTTCTGAAAATTCGACGAGCTTCGTAATACCTGGGCTCTCTCTCTCTCTGTCTAAGCATAATCTCCACCAGGCTTTCCACAGCCGCAATTAATTTGTCGCCAATCACATTTCATATGACAAAAACGCCTATATTGTGCTCCACTGTTGACAGAATTTATCATCAAATAATTTACTATTTTTCTACTTCATGATATGTTCGACTACTATCGATAAAACAGAGAAGTGCGTCGACAATCAGCTACGACGTGATTCAATACCGGAACTTCCTTCACATTTATTCAACCCAAAGGGAAAATGAAAAACTTAAGAACTGCGTTCACAATATAGAGAAACTGATTGGAAAGATATGCAAATAATTATTATGGTAGCATTTGAAAAAGTGTGCAGCAGTAGACTCTAAAGCAAAAAAGGTTAAGCACCCAACAACCAACGCACTAGCTTCTTTAAAAAATATCAATGTGAACTCATGAATCCAACTGAAACCGGATATATGCTACATTCAAATTCTTAAAATCTCTCTCAAACAATGCAGAAATCTTTGTTCCTCACCCGACGAAAGATATATTGCCATTGAATTATTTAACCGGTCTATACTTTGAACCCGTATGTTCAATACATAGAGGAATACATAGAGGAATTCTCGATTGTCAACACTGTATAAATCAATCGAACACACTGTGTTGCAAATGTCTTCGGAGCTAACTGCATAGTAAACGACAGATCACCATAAGTATCAGCAGGATTAAGTCCCAGTTTAATTCCCTATACATTCAATGACGGAACAGACAGGGAAATCCTCTCACAAGAGTGAACTATGTACGGTATAATTTCTATATTCACTTGACCGATATCGGCCACTAATGCTTAATTTAGCGAAGATTTACATCGTTTACTCGCCCTTAGCTTTTACATGTTTTGTTGAACTCGGGTTATTTGTTTGATAGACGCAGCTAATCCCTATCGTACACGGGCCACCACCTATTTTGTCCCATAGGCTATTTAAGAATGAAGAAATGACTCTGCGATAAGATATTTGATTCGAATGAATGCTTATTTTGAGGACAATGTCTATCATTTGAAAAGAATAACAACATTTGGAAAGGTAAGTGCTAAATGTGTCGAAACTTTGAACGAAATTCAGAATAATTTTCAGGCTTTTGAAACTTCAACAGAATTTTCAAGATAAGCGACTATTGTTTTCTTGCGCAAGAACATGATAAGTCATCACAATTAAAATAAAGTACAATAGGCGGATCTTATTATATACTTTATTATCTGTTGATGACGAGTATTTGTCCAACAGTCCACCGTATTTACCCAGAAGGGTTAGTATTTGTTGGCTCTACAACCTGTTGTGGGGGTTAGCCTTTCGAAGAAATGTTTTCCAAGCACTTCGGCCTTAGGCGTACTTTCTGTAATGTCAAAGATATTCAAGTCCTCTTGGTCTTTCCATCGGAGATTTGGTATTCCCTGGCTGCGCTTTCCGAGGCCTCTTCGAACAACTTGGCCTGTTACTGATTACTACGTTCATGAAAGGATAAATATCTGCCACGGTTCATTTCACTTTATCGCACCAAAGCATTTATTTTAAAAAGGATCTTTCTAATAAATACTTAAAATATCCATTTCCCTGCTTTCTCAATTTCTCATGTCGTCATAGACAAGCCCGGGTAGAATAAGCGGGTTGTAAAGTTTAGTTTTCGTTTGTTTGGAGCCCAAAGTACCATCACTTTGCCAGCATGATCAATGGTGAATAAATTTTGTCGACTAGATCGCTTTACTTTCAATGCGACGTTTCATGGGCAGTATCAGCCATGCATTCCGTAATCTTTATTTATGCATGTGTTGTTAGCTGTGTCTATCTGTTTCGCTGAATTAAATTTGGTTTAATACTATCTCCATCGGACAACGATCTTTTAATATATATATATATGACACGACTTGATTTTATGCAGCTGTACTTGCAATCCATCGGAACCTGTGGTATTATTATTTCATCTTGTTGAGGGGTGGACATTCAACATTTGGAGAAATGATGTTTTTTAGATCCCCAGTATACTCGACGCATCAGTTACCCGATTCGATTTGCATCGCGATGTTCTGCCAATAGCCAATAGTCTTTTCTTTATTGTGTAACAGTGTTGATAGAATTTTCTGTTTTCGTTTATATACCCATAAACTGTGACACTTCTCTTTTCATTGTTCAGATTGTGGTTTAGCTTCATTGGTACGGTCTATTCTACTGTCAACGAGTTCTCAGCGTACCAATAATGTTGGCATGGGTTCAAGCTCATTTTAGCTAATGTTCTTAAATCCACCTTGCTTCGGTGGAGGCTTTACACTCCACTCCACTCCACTTCATATCATATCATTGATTGCTTTATTGCACCCTCAGTAATACAGTTTTCTTCTGTGGTTTTTATTTTGATCTCCAGTATGTACTGAAGGCTAATAACATGATTAACACAATCAAAGAAAAATGGATTTTTGAATCGATGCTGGGCTGTTTTCGTAGACCTTATCTTTCACGTCGCCCCAAAGGAAGAAGTCGAAAGGTGTTAAATCACAAGATCTCGGTGGCCAATTGTGATCACCTCTTCGAGAGATAACACGCTCCGGAAACTTTTCCCGTAAAAGGGCAATGGTTTCGTTGCTTGTGTGGCATGTAGCGCCGTCTTGTTGACAGTATACATTGTCCAGATCAATATCATCGTTCCATTTTTAGTAATGGCGTAGTTTCTACTTGTCAAACGTCAAAGAATAAAAGCTTCAAAAGTGACATCTACCGAAATACCGGGTGATTCAAAATAACACCTCTTATTGGAAAATCCTGTACATGTTTTCAATATGCAGCCAAAGCAAAAGGTTTATCAAGCCTCTGTAGGTCTCGGTTGTAATCAAAATGCCGTTTTATCCAAATTTGCATAGGAAAATGGGACAATGAAGACATCACACCTAAATTCGCACCGAACCGAGAATGTATATCTCGACGATCAAGTCCGGTTTTCGAATCCCGTGATGTTGCATAACCGCTGAGATGAAAATGTGCTTCGTCAGAAAATATGATTTTTCGAGCAAAATCTTTGTCTAATTCGAGCTGCTTTACGGGACAAAATGAGCATAACTTGGCGACAGGCTGTGTGCCTTTAAGACTATAGGGCCTTGTAGGAGAAGAATGCGTGTTTTTGGTGCAAAAGTCGCATCAGTCTGGACCGTGAAATGTTGAGTTTTAAGATTGCTATTCCACATTCTGGTCATTGCGCACCGTACGGAGACGGCGACAGTGAATATTGTCCACTGTCGAAACTTCCGCACGGGATATGCTGTGGCATTTTGGAAGTAAGTTTGCATTTTCTCCCCAAAGTTGTCTAACAGTACTTCAAACGAGAAAGAGCTATTACTATCATAACAACATATGATTCAAAAAGAACATCCTACTCTATAGGATGAAATATTTGACATTAAAGTAATCATTTTTTCTCATAAGCATCGTTTCAGTACACACCGCTCTATACTTCTCCTTAAGTAGTTCCCAAACTGTAGTTTCCGCGTTTCTCACTACGCATACCCAATCAAGCAACTGATTTATATGTACTCCTAACCACTACTGCCATAAACTACTACTCTATATTTGGTTCAATGGGGAAATGACAAACGAATTATCAAAACTAAGCAGAGTTGTAGCAGCGAAAAAAAACATAACATTAAATGTCGAAACTTAAACTTGACTTAAATACATATTGGTCAATCATCATCGTTAAAACCAAGCAAGCAAATAAAAAGGTCATAACCACCGTTAACAAATAAAGTCATGACTAAAGCCAAAAAAAAATATATAAAACAAGTTTGTTCTAGGCTTATGAAGACTGGTTTTGTTTGTTGCTCACTTTGAAATTGTCGATTAAAGACAACAAATACGAAAAATCCACTCATGATGAATTTTGTTTAATACAACGAGAACGATGGCATACAAAATAACAACACGGCGAGACCATTCGTCGTTATTGACAGTAAATGAATGCCTTTAGATAGACTCTAATGACCTTGATTTGATAATACAACGAAATCATTAAATGGGAGTAATTGGGGGGGAAAACCCCAACCACAAATCAGGGATAGCCCCTCCACAAAAACGAATCTGGCGATATCCATGGAACCCGATGTGGATTTCTACAGAATTTTTGCATACAATTCAATGCACTTGACCACTTGACGTTTCTGGATACTTTGCATAATTTGTTTTTAGAACAGAACAAAGAAAAGAAAAAGTCAATCAGTGTGAGTAAACAAATTGCAGTGTCTTAAAAAACAGACAACGCAAAAAGAGACATAGTTTATTAACCCAAGCATCATTGTATTGTTGTATAGATGATTATGAAATGTAGTACCTCCATATAAAGATGACCATCATAGCAACAGACTCACCTCTTAGCCAGCAATAGTGGACACCAGATTTCGGAAGCTGGGACAGCGAGACTATGTGGCGAGCCATACTCATAATTAGGCCGGAACGAGCACTCTAATCGGTCGTCGTCGGCTATTATCTGCTGATGTTTTCTTATACTCTTGACAGTCAAACGTATATTAATCTGTTTTGTTGCGGATTTTACACTGCGTCAGAAAAAACTTCCGTATATTTTCGATAATTATTGACTTTTTAAAATGTCCTTTGTGGTACTTTAGGTTCCCTTTCAATTACACATAAGACGCAGGCTATTTGTAGCTTTTCTTGAATTCCTTCTTTGTTCTTTCGAAATATTATTGTTAAAATATCACTGAATTTCTGCCTTTTTTTCGTTGCTGTTTTTTTTTTCTTTCTTTATTGGGAAAATCAAATGACAGCACTTGCTGCGAGGGATTCGTTCAGTTGCAGCCAGCTCAATTAACAGTTTGACCAATGTCTGGATATCACTGAACGTACTCTTTGTTATTTAACTTTTTGCGCATTTGTTTTTGTCGTGAACTGTTTACCTTTTTCATTTCCCACTCAAACCGAACGCTGCTCACTCAAAAGATATTTAGATATTTGAGTTGGCAAAAAGAAATCACAAATTCTAATAAATTAATTACAATGTTAATTTTTCGTTTTAAATTTATTGGAGGCCAAAAAGTGTGTCATTAAAAAAAGTAAAATGGAAATATTGTAAAAACTCATTCTGTTTGTTGAAGAACAAATCACAGTTGACTCGTTTAAAATGTTTAAAAATAGTTGCAATTATCCGAATTTTTCTCAGTTAAACAATTTAAATGGAGTTATTGATTGTAGTATTTATATCATTTTTTTTATTTATATCATTTCATTTGCATATGAGAACATTATGAAAACATGTACAAAATCGAGCTGGAATAAAAAAATAAATAGAAAGTATCTCTTATGCTATGATAGGAATATCTTTCTATTTTCGTAAAAAAAATTTTTAATAAATTTGTAATTTATTCTAAAGGGTTTTCCACGAAAATATGTTATTTTGAATCACTCGCTATTTCGGTAGCTGTCACTTTTGAAGCTTTTATTCTTTGACATTTGACAAGTAGAAACTACGCCATTACTAAAAATGGAACGTTAGACGCTTTAACAACGCATTGAAATTATTCAAATTCACTACAAAACTGGGGAAAATATTGCAGTCACAGTTCGCAAAACTAAAAAGTTTCCGAACCGTGTTATCTCTCGAAGAGGTGATCACAATTGGCCACCGAGATCTTGTGATTTAACGCCTTGCGAGTTCTTCCTTTGGAGCCACTTGTAAGATATGTTCTACGCCAACAACGCAGCGTCGATTCAACACCTCAAATATAGAATTCGTGAGGCTATCGAGGACACGGGGCAGCCACTTTGCGATTTGCTTATGGACAATTTCATGAAAAGGATATGGTCCTGTAAGCGTGGTCGTGGTGGCCATTTGGCTGATTTTTTCATTATTAATGGCATACCTTCCCCTCTGTATTATGAAATAAACATCCGATCAGTTATCTCAAAAAAAATTCCATTTTTCTTTGAATAGCAACATAACACGTCTTGTTGGAAAACCCTGTACATGGTTTAACTGCCTGTTTCCATAAAACGAATTTATTCGTTCGTTACGAATCGTCAATATTGAAAGCGTTTTAAAATGGGTTCCAGACATTATTCAATTCGGGTTTTCAGATATATGATAAATACCGACATATGGAACACAAACTCATAAGAACTATCCCTCATTACTGATAGAAATCTAATAAAATGTAGTTTTCAATTTTGTAACGATCGAACCAATTCATTTTACTGAAACCGGCAGTTCTCTAAATTAGTCATGAACACATTTCATTCAGTTTTGGATCATTTTTCCTATTACATTTTGTTTCAGAGTATGTTGGTACTCGAATGCAAGTTAACAAGATCGGTGTTTTTTTGTTGTCAAATGGAGACATTTTTCATTGTCAACTGGTAGCAAATTATGTTTATTAGCAATCAGCACAAAACACGATTATTTTTATGCGACAGGTGTTCGGGGCCTACTGTATTCAAGTGTTGCCAAATTGTGACAGATATGTTGCGGCACTCATTCGTTATAGGAAGCTCTTTGACTACAGGCTGGTACCAAGCAGAAACAAAATTGCCATGGACCAAATGTTTTCCTTTATCTACTCATTTCATTCATATTTATAGGCTATTATTAATATCTAGGCCAATAAATGAATTAATTCTACAAACCCAATTCGAATACTTATTTTTTCTAGATTAGTATATAGTATATTGGACTGGACCATAATGGACATTTCTGTTTGTTTCTTAAGTATTATCATCTTATTCATAATATAAATAATAAAACTCAGTCTATTTGGTAAGATATCCTAATATTTTATTAAAATCCCGGTATAACTCTTCCCCTCTTGGCCGCCTTCTTAAGTTTCGTCTTTTGTTTGTCCTTAACACGCTTGTCAAGGTTCTCCTGGCGTTTCTTTTGTCGTGAAGCAATATCCTTCTCCACTTTCTGTTTGCGATCGGCCCATTGTGTCTTGGCCTTCTTCTTCTCCACCTTACGCTTCTTGATGGCCTTGTATAAGAGTTTTGGATCATCCTTGACCTTTTTGCCGTCGACTTTGTCGAAAGCCTTCTGCCACGCCAAATCATTTTTCATCTCAAAAGCCTTTTCTGTTTCACCCGCTTCCTTCAGTTCGTTGATCTTTTTGTCGGTGGCCTTCAGTTTCTTAAGAATTTCACGGGGATGTTGATGGGAATTCTTTTTCTTTTGGGCAAAGTCAAATTTGGAGAAAACGATTTTACCCTCCTCATTGAAGACAGGTTTTGGTATGATGGGCTTGATGTCATTCTTGGACTCTTTGTCGTCATCTTGTCCCTCCTGTTTTGATTGTTCATTTTTCATGGATTTCGCAGCAGAGATGAGCACCTTTTTGAATTCTTTATTTTTCTTCAATTTTTTTGCTTCCTTCTTTTTACGTGACTTTTCAGATTGGGGTCCTTTTTTGGTTTTCATTTTGTTTTTGATGCGATTGAGTCGATCCTGCAGCTCTTCAATGGAATCAGCTGCCGAATTTTGTTTCGTAGGCAATGCTTTGGAGACGGTTTTACTGTTCGTCAAGAGGTAGTCATCACAATCGGTATCTGCAAGAGAGAACAAATACGGATAGGTATAAGTTTGTAACTTTCATTTTAGACATGTATGTATTACAACACTGAGCCATAATATAACGAATGTTTTTTTTTGTCAATTATTATGAAACAAAATAGTTTTAGAGCAATACTTGATTTCTTCAGAGACTAGTTCTTATCTCGCTGATTTTATTGTGGCTTAAGAAGCAAGGGAAATACTACAGCCATATTATACGATTTAACAGAAGAGGCAGTGGTTCCAAACTCTAAACAATTGGTAAAAGTTATGATGGAGTCGTTTCGCAGGTTGTTACAAGGGCTGCATTTACAAGCCGGACCTAATTGTCCACTCTTGGGACAACACCTGAGTGAGTATTTCCGACATTCCACACGAAATTACGTTTTACCGTGTGGCCATCCTTAATTGTTTCAAAAGTCTATTGTGGGGGGTCAATGATTTTCGGTCACATTTTGTCATTAGGACAAGACCAACACTGCGATATAAAGATTTTCTGAAGATTTTAATTATATTTTGTCAAAGCAGTGTTTTGTTAGAAAGCAAATGGGACGGATGATGGGCGGATTTATGGCTTTGCGCCAGAAAATTCTTCATGATGCGACTAAATAAAACAGATACTACGTAATGTCATCTTTCGTGTTGATAGGTTGTTGGTACGAATAGTACCCAAGAAATACTGGCAAGAACATCAGACATTTTGAAGGTTTTTTACCCTGAAAATACCTTCAACCTTACGAGTAAGAAATGAATCCCTAAGCCATGAAGTAACAGACGTGTAACTTCTCTCGAATCAGTGAGCTGTGCGCAATTTGTGTATATTAAATTATCGAACCCTGCTGTTTAAAGCCGGCTGCGAAAGGCTAATGCTTTCCTAGAGAAGTTTTACATAACTTAGAGATTACTCTTACTCGTAAAGTGGCCAGGAATTACGAAGTGGAAAACAGCCGATGAAAATGTTTGTTGGTCTTACACGGTGATAACCACGACCGTCCACATGTAAACATCTCCAAAAAAAACACAAATATGCTGATTTGTTAACATCCTTGTCAGATGCTTCGGGGAACACTGGTGAGAAATTTGATGGCCATGGTTCCTCGATGACTTCTTTCATTCATGTTAATTCTGGGCTCATTGGTCAATCAATATATTTTGCTTACCTTCTATGGAATCGGGTACATTGAAAGTCAACAACAAATCCATAATCTTTTCATTTTCAGAACGCATAAACGTCTGCAATTGCTTTTTGTCTATTTGTATAGTCATGCTTTTTTTGTTTTAATATAAATTTTCAAAAATTAAATTTTAATTTCGCTCCTACACGTGGTAAAGTGAGGAGTAAAAGACGTCGTCGTCGTCTAAAAACAAAACATAAACACGCCTGACATCTGACAAATGTCATCAGCACATTTGGTATGTTCAGTGAATGCCGTTGGTGTTGGCTAAATCCAGAGTTGTTACAGATGAGAACTCTGTGGGCATGCACTGAACGTACCGCCATGTGCAAATATGTTTGTGTGTGTGTGTTGTTTTTGTGACAACTGACTGAACTGTCATCAACGCCTTGCCTTTGCGTATTTTTTTTTTATTATTCGTTTTTCTCCTATCACAGATCAAAGAATGACTAATTTTCGTGAGTGTTTTGTTGTTTAAAAATAAGAATTACATTTTAAATTTATTCCAATAAAACAAAATAAAAATAAATAAAAACATTTAGCCCGTTAAGCTGTGCAACGCGTTAATTATAAGTGGTGGTGTTAAACGTTGATAAACAAAAAAAAAGGCGAACAAAATGAAGAAACAATTTACAAAAATTAAAATAGCAGCTGAAAATCTTTCAAGGTAATGTTGTTTTTTTTTCGTTTTTGTTCGCACTGAAGAAGATAATTTTTTTTTTGTTATTGTGAGATATGATTATGAGTCTCATCGATGTGGAGACAGCAAAAATACACAAAAAGATTCCCTCTAATGGAATGTCTGGCTTAATTGTGTACTTTGCAACAACAACGAACACAACAAGTACCCACCCCCACCCCTTCCATTTCCAAATGCCCTGGATGTGTGAATGGTTGTGGGAGAAGGGGAGTTTGTCCTTTTATGACATGGCCCCAATCAGAAGGGTGTAACTCGCCGTCGCGCCTCGTCTCACATCGCACGAATGTTATGTCATTGTTTTGATTGTGTCTCCCTCCTGACTGACCAGCTTGTTTTGTGTTTTTATGTTTTTTTTCTCTCCCCTTCATCGGCATTGCGGTTGCCGCCATACACCCACCCCACAGATCTAATAAACCGGATCGTAAAGATTGCGAATTGGAGACAATAGAGAAACAAGTGGACAAATATCGAGATGTGCTGGACAAAATGGTCAAGAAACTGCCCGCGGGCTCAGCCGATATCCAAGATCGAGATAAGCGCATAAAGAAGCAGAGCCATTTTAAAATTGGCCAAGCCCTGGAGGAGTCATCGAAAGAGTTATCAACTGATATGCCACTGCATCATGTTCTATTAAATAGCGGTGAGTTGAATTGATAAACGATTTACTACTAAAATCGAATATGAAATAAGATAAGGGGACAATCAACAAAGCAACCAAGAACTCTGAACGATCAACAAATCAACCAAAACTTCTTTGTATGTATTAAGTGAAAGAACAACAACAATCTGCGGCTAAAGCGAGCCCCGTCCGTCCGTCTTGAGCAATCAACACGATTATATTACGAGGGTGGTATGCGAGGTTAATAGCTTGAGTATTGGTCTGATAACCTCATACTTTGAGAGTACTGTTTCTTTTGAATCCTCGTAGTTTTTAACAATAGAATGCTAATACAGGATTAAGATTAGCCAAACATTGAGACTTTAATCCATGATTTGGGGATTCCCCAAAACGTCAGCTTCAGCTAACATGGACGTATGTATTATTACTATTTTAGATTGTCTCATGAACTTAAATATTAATATCTTTTCAGTAGATACTACTGTCGATGAACCTTTCATGTAGGGTGCGATTCACCATTTGGCCATAAACGTATCTATCATTACGACAACAAAATACTAAGAACACTTGAAATAATAGGAACTAAAGCCAACAATTGTAAATGAGAAGAAAAAAAACTATGAAATTGGGGATCACCCCAAAAATCTAAATTTTCATACTGATTCGTCTGCATATTCACAGGCAATTTCTGCAACACATACTTATCGTTTACAATGAATATAGTGTATTAAGGATTACTGCCAAATTGTAAGCAATTTGTTTACGAATCTAAAATGAAACGTGGTAGACTGCTCACCATTTTAATATAGATCATTCGTTGGGTTTCTAATCCTGCTACGAAGATAGCCATTTACTACTGCTACTGTCCAGAAAATCATTTTAGTGAGAATAAAATCGATAGCTTTCAACTTTATGGATTTAGAGACCGGAATCCAACAATGAATTTAAAGAAGATAAGTTCATGCAAATGTTTGCCCAATTGACAGTCCGATTTTATCACACTTTTTCCAATATTTCGGTCGGTATCTCATCAATGATACCAATGCAATATTGTCTTGAAAAAGAGAAACGTCACATGCCCCCACAAAAAGTAGTCGGGTGGGGAAAAATCGTACGTGCCAAAACGTGAAATGAGTTGCACAACAATCTCGTTACTCTGTTGGTTTATGACATCGCGTGCATTGTGGCATAAGTCACCGTTCCGTAGTTCTATTCTGGGACAAAAATGTCCGTGGTCATCAAACGTTACCTTGCTCCATTGGCCGTAACGATGCGGTCATAATCACATCTGAAGAATTACAATTCAATGATTTGGCCCCACCAAACAGTGAATTTTTCCGTGCGTATTGTCAGCTCTTGAACTGCCACCGGCTGCTCTTCGGACTAAGTTCTCTTTTTTCACGAACTCGTCCCAAAAATGAGGCTCGACCATAATGAATCATGTCCGTTGGATAAGTGGAAATCTTGTCAACGAAAATTGTCCAACAGCAAACCGGATTTATGAAATCCTCACAATCAATCATTGAACTGAAGATAAATATCGAAGAGCAAACAATTTTACAACACAAAAAAACATAAATCAGATGCTGTTTAAAACGCAGTGGACTTTCTTCTTTGCGATCAGTATTAACGCCATTGTTTTATACTCTCCACACATTAGACTTGAAGCATCCAACGAGAGATGACTTAGCATTCTATGCAGCTTGCCAGCAAGGTATGCCATAACAACGGCAATCTAGAGGGCAGGCGACTTAAGTCTTTTTTTTATGCCATATTGGACATTCTACACGAGCGATTTGAGGGTATGGCCAACGAGATCGTGCGATTTGACTCCGTTAGACTTTATTTTTGTGAGGTTTTCTTAAGTCGCATGTTTGCGAATAACAATCAAATCGCAGCGCCCGTCAATGCCAATATAACTCATGCCAGATGCGCGCCAACCAGGGAAGTCGGGCCTATGCTCGAAAAATCGGCGGGGTTTAGGTCTGGGGACTTCGCAGGGTGTGATTTTATACGCAAGCCAAACAGGATAAAATTATCTACACTAATATACTGAATGGAATACTGCTTCAGATAATAAATAAGCAAAATCAGACTGTATGAAAACTTTTAATTTAATACCATGATTAAAAATAATCCAGACTTCTTGCATTATGAGTTTATAGACAAAAAGTTAGTGCCTTATATTTTAATCCTGATAGATTTTCTCAAGTACGTGAAACAATCGAACAGTTTTAATGTGATATTCGTTTGCAGCCATTCAAAAAGTACACAAACACCACGTTAATTTAGTTCCTTAAATGTAATAAATAAATTAGATTGTCTGGTAGTTTAGTAAAGAAAGTAATTATGTGCACAGTTTTGTTCTGTTGGAACACACAATATGGACATATTGGCCGTGTATTATTTGGCATGTGGGCAAACTTAATTTTGCGCTAATTGTTTTTGTGTGTGGAGATTTTGCCATTTGCAAATTGGAAAAGAAAATCATTGCAGGGGAAATGGGTTTGCCAAATGTTCCATTTATATTATTATCTTGAGGAATTAAAATCTTTGGATGAAAATTTGTTTTGGGAAAAGTTTCACTTATATTGTTACTCTGGATATGTTTCGAGTGACGTTGAGGAAATGTTGAGGAACCACACATTGGCTGAGTGTCAATGCAATGGTCGTTTCTCTGGTTTAGTGGCTTGAACTTTGAAATATCTCTATATGTTTTTGCTGTAGATAAGACGTTGTATTTCCCGTCAAAATTTATCAATACTTGATAAGTTTTACTTATGTATATGGTCTCTCACAAAAAGCCATCGATAGATTCTTCAGAAAACAAGCGTATTAAATTTATGGCTCATAGAAAAGACATGTATGACGTTGTTGAGGTTTAAATTTTATGCAATTTGGTACAGGCGACGGGTGTCATGCATTTTATAAAACGAATCCGAATTCTTTGTTTTATTGATTGCAATGGGAAAATTCTGTTCTTTGCAACATACAGCTGTCCATGAGAGAAGCATGTATTTTATAAAATCAAACTACATACATACTTTGTTTTATTGATGGCCATGGCGAAGGATATGCAGTTCTTTACAATGATCTGGAAAAGGAGTGCTGGTAATGTTGAGACTTTGCGAAGCAGGTCTATGAGCGTAGTTCCAAAATGAGCATTGAACTCATGTTACTCAGAGTTTGGCTCAGTCACTTAACTGAGGAGTCAGATTACCTACATACACTATGGTTTGACTTGTCCAATATGTCTCATGTTCTATTAGCCTACAGAACTGTCTGGGATTCTGGAGATCTTTCAGGAGGATATAAATAAAACGACATTAAAAATAAAAAAATTTAGACTGGATAGACATAAAACCTGTCGAACTACAAAGACATCAGCTTCGATGTAGACAGTCAGGCAGAATTATAAGCAAGCAATGTACAAAATCTTTAAGCGTCCTGACAAGATCCATTTTGTCCAGACTCTATTGCGTTCGTGGTCAATCGTCTAAAGAGTTATCTAGAGTTATTGGGTATCTCTACGATTGCCACATAAATAAAAAACACATCTTTTATGAAAATGTTTTCATTTGTGTGAAATATAGGAACGTGCAATAATAATAAGTTGGATAGTTGAATTTGGCCTAATGGAATCAAAACCCTGACAGAATATTAGATCGACTGTAGATTGTTTGTAGAAGTTATTCGAGGCTCTGCGAACTTTGATCTATGACAAAAATAGTGTATGGTGGAGGTTCAGTGTTGAAGGTTGTGTGAGGAAGAGCTCTAAATTCACCGTCTCTACAGAGAAGACGACGGACCACTACTTTCTGGAATACTTGCAAGAATATTCTTCCTGTAAAATGGTAGATGTTAGGTATTGTGGATGGCCAGTCGTGGTATAGAGCAAGCTCTTTGCTAATGTTATCCACCATAATTATTTCAGTTGAAGACATTAAATCCATTGACGATTCTGGTTCACTGAGTAGATGTACGGCGTGGCAATTACTTCGCCAAAGGTACAAATCCTTCTAAACTAACCGAACCAGAGGTTGTTTTGAACGTGTTCACAGAATAAATATCCCAAATTCATTGTTTAATCTTCTACTACCAAATACCTGCCACATTATCACAATGTCTACAGGTATAAATTTAAAATGCCATACAAACTGACACCTATAACTGTTGCTTAGTTATAGTAGTTTCAAATACTTTTGGTAATAGTCAAGCAAGCAAACAAACTGTCAGAGTAATTATCGATAACACTGAATTTGTAACCATTTCATTTCATTTATTTAAATTCAATTGGTAATTGTGCCTGAATTTGATATTGAATAAATAAAACACACTATATAAGCGAGAATGGAGCAGAGCACGCGTATTGCTAACACAAACCAAGTACGATCAAGGTTGAACTGGGAATTGCGAAAGGATCTGGATAACACAAACTTGTCTTAGAGCAATCACAGAGAACCGGAAGCAAGGAATAAACAGAAAATAATGTAAACTGTGACATTTTACGAAACACCTAAAATTGTAATTGCTCTGTGTGATCATGCCGATTCAGTCCAGCCACACAACACTTTTCCCTATGCAAAATTCTTTCAATATTTCCGAAAAATCGAGAGTTCGTACTCATAAAATACACCATCTCTCAATGTTATGAATAAAGCACGACTTGAACAATGCAAAATCCAGTCATCACTTAACAAGCCGAGACTATTAAATGGAATTTAGCTTTTGTATTGTAAACCGAATTCTTTGAAACAAAGAATCAATAAAGTCAAACGCTCTATCGAGAATAAGACACTTTATCTCATCTTTTGTTATTATTCATGCAAATGTTAAAGTTGAGATTAGAAAGGCCCATAAAACAAAGACAGACATTTACATATAAATAGTTGTCATCTATCAGTTGGCTCAAAGACTCCATGAATTTCGATTCTGTTTTGTACATGGCATAGGAAAAGCGTTTTAAAATTAGATCAAAAAGACTTTTACTTTTATAAGAAAGCGTAGATAGGAGGGGGTGGTTGCCAGGCCATACAATTATAAGGCAAAGATTAACTTTATCGGGCGTAAGTCCCCCCAAAAAAACTGAAAATGCCAACCTCCTCAAAATCACGCAGAGATCACAAACATCGTTATAAAAAGCGGGGAGTGCTCCGGGGCCGCTAGGGACCACCATGACCTAAAAAAATTAAGTGGGTACAGTCGTTTGAGCTTATGCTGTCTCTGTTTAATAATCTGGTTCGGCCGACCACTTTACAAAGCTGTGACCACTAACATTGCTGGGATTGTAGACGCCGCTTCTGGTACAACCCATATAAATTTACATTCTGAAAACTTTTAGAATTCGTTTAATATAAACAAGGACTTTTGGATAATTTTTGATTTATAATGTCAATATTAAATAATATCGGCAACCAAACTGGATATCCCAAAAACTGAGATAATATTAGAGAAAGAGAGACCCTCAAAAGCTATCGCAGAAACTGTGATACTATTAGAGAGAGAGCCGCTAAGAACTCAACAATAACGGAGTTTTAATTTAAAAACAGCACGATTAAAATTATTTGTCATTTGTTATCTGTACAAGTGACAGCTCTGATATTTGACAGCTGTTGTCTACTCGTACGATTATTCCGACTATTAAAAGTGGTGATCATTCTATAGATATTTTAATGGTATCTGTTCAGAAGATATCCGTCGTCTGGTCCCTGACGTTAGAACATTTAGTCGGAATACACGGCTATCCAGGGTATCTCATCCGTTCATTGTGAAATGGCCGGTTGACCGGACGACGCACTATAGAGAAAATTCGTTCTTTAGCCGAACCGTTCGTATGTGGAATAATCTTCCAGCAAATGTGTTTCCTGCCAGTTGTGACATTCAGAAATTCAAAACAAATGTCAACAAACACTACTCCCTCTTTCCTCCTTCCGATACCCTAATTTCCTTCCGCTAACACAATGCATTGCATTTATAGGGGGCATCCCCTGAGTGTTGGCCTTCAAAAAAAAAAAAAAAAAAAAAAAGACACTAAAGAGTGCAGACGAATTATGTAAAAAATTTAGATCTAGTCATTTCTCTATTTTAACTGCCTGTTTCACTATCTGAGAAGAAAAAGCTATGCGAACGAATGCCAGTCACTCACTTTCGCTACGACTAACGTATCACTATCGTTTGATCGTTCGACTGGCTGTATGTGTCATAAGGCAAGCAATTAAAACAGAAAGAAAACGCTTATATGACAAGTTAAAGCGCCAAAATACCATTTTGGCACCAGATGGAAACAGCTGTTAATAAAATTGTAACCCACAAACAAATTTTAACACTCCACCTTTGGAATTGACGGTGACAGTCGTTCCCTCGTCGTTTTCGAAGAGGTAATGTCCAATCACACCTTCAGACCGAAGAGCGCACCAAACAGTGACTTTTTGTGGATGTAATGGCCTCTCTTCAATTACTTGAGGATTCTCCGAATCCCAAATACGACAATTTTGTTTATTAACATACTCACCGAGTGAGAAATGTGCTTCATAACCATAATCTCCTCTTAAAGCCCGATATGTATGGATGTGCCAGAATCACCATTTTTGTAATAGGTTTTAATAATTTGGATGTCACATATGATTTATTCCCAAACGAACTTAAAGAAGTTTTAACTAACGAACTGTCCACATGTTTGTGTCAGTCAAAACTATTCTGATATTGTTTAAATTCCATATTTTTGTGCATATCATTTTCCTTTATCACTAGGCCTGATTTGTGAATAAGTGGATCAAAAAGTTACCACAGAAATTTAGCCTGCATTGACCACAACATCCGCAACGGAAATTTGTCAGCAAATTGTTATACCGGCCCCTCGATATGTTAATGAAATTATTAGTGAAAACCCATACCATGGTATCGTTTTTCAAAAACCAGAAGGGTTTATCGGTTTGCGTGCTAACCAGCAATTGACTTTTGTTTTTATTTATTTATTTTTCTTGGTCACTATACTTGGACTACGACGCCGATATGATTCCCCCACCCTTTTCCCTCGGGCGAGACCTATGTCGCATGGGTTATCATATTGTTGTTTTTGTTTTTCACTTTTTCTTTATGATGATTTTGTCGTTTTTTTTGTCTTTTCATACGTCCGTCAGACGTAACGACGACCATGCATAAGTAGGCCTCACCTCAACTTGGTCAACGACGATTTGACCTTGTTGGCGTGCATGTCTGCCGCCGGTATGTGTTAAGGCGGTCACACTTATAGGGCGGTTATTGGTTTGTGGCGTCGATGGTGGCTAAGGTGGTGCTGACGGGCGCTGTATAAAATCGTATGCGTGATTTGTTGTAGACAGACAGACGGACAGACACACCTGACACCTTATGTTTGTTGTAGTTGTAGTGACTTTTCGTTTTCATTTTGTCGTCTTTTATATTAAAATACCTCTTATTAATTGAATTGTAAGGGATTTTTTACCAAAGACAGCGTAACCGTCATCCATCATAAGATTGTGCGCGCCTTTTATTTGCTTTGCTTTTGTGAGTTTCATCTTTCGCAGAATGTCGGAAATTAATTTATTTATATGGACTTTTGTTTTCTTTTTTTGCATAAAATGGTAACTTTTGTGAAGAGTGGTCGTTGGTTTGCATTAGCAAATGTTTTAGGAGTGCCATACTTGAATGAGTCCAATTTGGTCATAACAAAATCCACTTGGGAGCTCTTTAAGCTGAGTTAAAAAATAAAATGTTGTAATGATGTGATTATGTGTTTATGTTACAACCACCACCAGTTTGCCATTTAAATCATTTGTCCGTATGTCTTTTTGGTAAAACAAATCATAAATTTGTCCCAAAAGAAGTGTATGGTTGGCAGCGAATGAAAGGGGAACTCAAGATGATCCCATTAGATAGACCGTCAATATTAGATGGCGTTAGACGAAACACAAGGTGTTTTGAAATGGACTAAATTGGAATTGAAACAAAATTATCGCAAGGCGTGAGGCTTAGGTTTAGGGAAATATTATCTTTTTAGTCATCGTACTTTTACTGAAGATACTGGAAAATGCTATTTGATTTTTGTTCTTACTCACTACAATAATGCTTTCCGTTTAAATAGTTTTTAGATATTTTTTTCAGCAATGAAATTGTCATTTTAAAGTTTGAGAATCCTTGAAAGATAATAAAAATAGATTTGTTTGCCAGTCGGAACTACATTTTTCGAATTGAAAATTTGTGTTGTAATGGAATTATGGCGGGGAAACCAATCATTTAAAATTCGTAGTACATATCGCTCATTTACTTGAATAGTGGCATAACTCAAAATAGGATTTTTTCCGGAGAGCCGTTTAAAATAGTCAATTTCGTCGTACTTTCCAAATATAGAAAAAGAACTGCAGGCTATTTCAATAATATGGAGACCTGTCATATGAATCCAGAAGAACAAAAGCCAATTTAAATTAGAGATTTACAGCTTTTCCAAGACCAAAAATATATAAAGTGAATTTTGAATTATGCCACTATTCAAGTAAATGAGCGATATGTTTAAATTTAATGTACTTATGGCAGGGGAACCAATCATAGTAAAATTCGTAATATTTTATTTTTTTGTCATGTAATACATTGTTTGGCCCTGAAGGCTTACGCATTACAAGATGAATGAATAAATAATAATAAATAGAACGCTACTGGTTGATTGGTAATCTATGTGAGCTGAAGGGTAACATACGGGATTAGATCCACTGTAGACAGTAGATGGCGATAGACGAAGCACCGTGGTTTAAAGGAGATAAAGGAGAGGAGTTAGGCCTAGGCAAATACTTTTTTAGTTACCGTACTTCACCGTGAGAAACTCTCGTAACAAATTGCTGTTGCAGTTTTGCAATTTACGCTAGCTGAAGGGAAATTTGTGGCCAATTGACATATTCGAAATGGCTGATAACATGATTAATGAACTTCGATTAAGTCCATGTCTTCAATCTCTGGCCATAAAAAGCGATTTATCGTGGCTCTGTAGCGTCCACATTTAAACGAAAAGGCTTTTCCTAGAAAATTTTCAATGAAAAATGGACCAATGATCCGCACCAAACTTTAACTCTCAGAAGATGCATTGGCATCTGGACGATCACGAGCGAGTTTTCCGATACCCAGATGCGTCAGTTTTGCAACTTAATATTAGTCGCCAAGATGAAATGATGAAGTGAGAAAAAAAAAGAATTTTCAATAAAAATCGTAGACGATTTCGAGGTGCCCTAAGGCCAAAACTGGGAAGCGATAACAAAGCGGATGGTTTTTTTTGTTTGTGAGGAGATGGCCCCACTCCGCGTATTTCGGCTAAATGTTCAGGAACAGGGACGACCTATATCCGAGTAACAGATACCTTTAAAATATCTACAGAACTTGTGAGGAATATTGTTTGTTCACACATTCCAATAAATGGATACATCACTCATATAAATGTTAAATGGAATCTGATCAAATAGTAATCGATAACACGGTCTTTAAGCACAATGAACATATAACCGACGGACACACAAATACACACCCACTTCTTCCCTCCTAAGTATGGCTTTAAAAAAGAACCATTTAATAAAAAACAGATCAATTTCTGACTGAATTTAAATGTGAGAAAAGATCAGACTGAGCACAGAAGGGAAGGGGATTACCCAGGAAACTTGAGGCTACAATCAAAGATTAAATACCACATTAACTATGCCGAGGAACGTATTCTTAAAACAACGTTTCCATTAAAATATTTTCTAATTCGTACATTTCTGAAACAAACATAATTCGAATTCACAAACACCTAGATAAACTGTAACAAACATCTAAGTTCTGAAGAAAATGCCAACTGGGGCCGCAAATATATGGTTAGACTTTAATCTTTTTTATAAATACACATATAATATCTAATTATTTATATATACATACATAAATATACATGTTATCGAGAGAATATCATTAAATTGTGGTTAATTTATTTTAGTCCTTGACTGTATTTGGCAAAATTGAACAATACTTTACGCCATCTCTGTCAATTAATTGAACACTTGTTTCAATTTATGACAAAACCGCAAATGAACTTTATAAGAAATGTACTTTTTTTTTAGTTTACGCTACATGGGAAGGGCTGGTATATTAAGTGTGAGATTCTGGATGTTTTACACATGTACTTAATTATTTCCCTTAACATTCCATGAAGGAACAGACACAGTGAGCTGTGTACGATATAATTTGTATACTCACTGACCGGGACCTACTGTTTAGAGCCGGCTCCGAACGGCTAATGCTCTTCTAGAGAAGTTTTACATGGCTTAGAGATTACTCTCTTACTCGGAAAGTCGCCAACATTTACGAGTTGGAAACAGCCGCTGAAAAATGTTTGATGGACTTACTCGGTTTCGAACTCGGGTTCTTCTGTGTGATAGTGGCACACACTGCCTACCACACCACGGCCGTTCAAATAGTTTCCAATAAAAAAAATATCTACGTCGTTATCCGATACATATTGTTAGGCATTGAAAATCTTTTCAATGTATTGGGGAGCGAGTTAAACAACCTGGCTATTCTTAGTCGAAATGACTTATTGATATATCCATCTACTCTAGGAGTAATCAGTTGGTTGGCACGTGATGAACGACAGAATGTAATCGATATTTGTAAATATATTTGTAAATTTCTTAAAATAAGATAAGAGACCGGCAATGAATGAACAACCCAAGAATTGATTTACATGTAAACTCACATGATCATACCGCCTAAGTAAAAATAAATATCGAACTACCCGGTTAATACAAAGTTTTATTTGATTACAAAACTTTTTTGTAGTCCCACAAAATATTTCCATGCAGTACAAAATATTTGGCATAACTAATGCATGTACTAGTTTAATCTTTATATTGCGAGGTATGACTAAATTAGTTGTGTACAGTTGACGAAGAGATAGAGTTGTATGGATTACAACGTTATTGATATGCAATTCAAAGGACAACGTATCATCCAAAACTATAAATAAATTCTATAAATTCTAGTGAAACATTTAAATGTCCATTTAGGGTCCAAAGGATAATCTGCCCTCCGTTTTTTTTTGCAGATGGAGAACAAATTTAAGTATTCTAAAAAAAATCCCAAAAATCCTTGCATGCCAAGAAATTTGTAATTTGTACAAAATGCCATGTACAACTAAGATAACATAGATGCCGACTTTCCCTCTAGAGTCACAACAATTTCCTGTCCCTCAATCATTAATTATGAAAAACTTGGAACTTGTCAAGAAAGCGACATAGCGTGCAGTTCTTCCTAAAAAAGAACAACAATCTTGGTTTAGTTTGAACCATTCTAAATACAGAAATTAAAATTGTTGGTTCCTCTGTGGAACTAAATCCGTATATATTGATATACTAGTAAGTTGTAATGCGCCTACGGCGCCCGTTGAAATATGGAAAAAAAAATTTGCTGAAAAAAAAAATGTTGAAAAAAAAATGTTTTCTTGAAAAAAAAAATTTAGTTGAAAAAAAAAATTTTGTGGAAAAAAAAAATTTTTTGTTGAAAAAAAAAATTTGGAAAAAAAAATTTTGTAAAAAAAAAATTGTTGAAAAAAAATTATGAAACAAAAAAAATTGTTGAAAAAAAATTTTGAAACAAAAAAATTTTTGTAAAAAAATGAAATTTGTAAAAAAAAATTTGGGAAAAAAAAATTTTTGGTAAAAAAAAAAATTTGGGGAAAACACAATTTCTGTACAAAAAAAAAATATTATTTTTTTATTATTATTATTTATAGAAAATTATAGAATGCCTATTTAAATTCCTACGTACTGCGTGACAGAGTCAGTGAATCAGTGTCGAGGGTAAATATATATTAAGATTAAGGAGTAAACTCGATTCTGTCTGACCGAATTTCATGTCAAATCCACATTAAAGGGGAAACAATATTCGGTAAGACCGAATTTAATGTCTTTTAGTAGTTCTCAGCTTTGGCGTCACTACATGACGCAGTCGAGAATGACGTTGAACATTTTGGAATTTCAGGCCTCGCTGCTAAAATTCAAATATTTTGAATGTCACATTTTAATAAAGAGAGTCGTTGGTTGGTTGGTAGTCGTGTTGGTATTTTAATAAACATTTCCTGTCATTATTACTGCATTTAAGGGATGGCTGGATGGATGGCGGGGTGGTGGTGCTGGTGGGTGTAAAACATTACCGCCACACATACATCTCCATCTCCATCTGCAACATGATAATCATCTTCGTTTGCGACATTTATTTCATTCACATTTTGATTTTAATTTCCTTCGTTTCTTCTGTCTTTTCCATGCTTTTCGTTTCGTTTATGAATGCGACCGGCACAGGCGATCTTGAAAAGTCATTGGCTGAATGTATTGTCGACAGCGAGTTGGAGACCGAATGTAAAGTGGTGCGGCGTCTTAAATTAATTTTAGACAAGGAAATACAAGAGATCTCAACAATGAAACGTAATGTGTCACGTACATTGCAAGAATATGCATCGATAACCAGAAGCTATGAGGTGAGTTTTATATTTATAAGTCTTGCATTTAGTTGTCTTTTTTTGGAATGTAATTTCTTTTAGAGTATTTTTATATTTGTTTAAAAAAAAAACAGAAAATATTGTCATAAATAATTATAGACGGTCTTGCAATCGGCATTAGTATGTAGGCGACTGCTTAATTATTTCTCAATTATTAGGTTTACAGTAAATTGAAAGAAGCTACAGCTGTTTGAATCTATTAAAGATCGGGTTGCATGGATTTATTGGGCTGTTAACAAACGTCTCAACAAAAACATAAAATCCCGAAATATTCGGTATAATTAAACTGAGTACTATTGGCTGGCGTAGCCTGGACCTAAAATCTCGGACGACTTTCAATATTCCCAAATCTCCTCCAATACCCTCATTTCCGATCGCTAACACAGTGCAGAATGTTAGTTAAATAAAAAAAATAGAAAGGATTGTCTTTTGTAGACATATCCCAATAACAGTTCATTTTGCATTGGACTCCTCTCCATCATTCATATGGGAAAAGGGAATCGGATAAGTTTGTGCAGAGGATCAGGCAGAAAAGTTCCTCCTTTATCGCGATTCCAGTAGCCGCAAAACCTCCACGAGAGCCTCCTGAATTATGTCATTCTTCTTTAATTTGGTGAATGGTGCAGACAACTTTTTTTGATGCGACCAGCCGCACGGGGTGGTACAGCCTTATTAATACCCCCACATTTTTTACAGGTTGGTTGACGCTGGCGGCTATCATTGATTGGCTTTGGATGCAATGGGTTAATGGATGCCCACAATTTATAGATTGTGGGAAAGATTTTTCTATGACACCCATACTGTGAAGATTAGGTGATAAACAACGAAGATATATGTGATTATATGTCCAAGCTTTGGAAGGCCGTAACACGAGAACTATGGGCTTCCGACAAAAAAAATATTTTTTTTGTCGCCTTAGGCTAACTTGAAGCATTGGTATAAATTTAAATGTTGCTAAACTGCAGTTGTTCCAAATATTTTTTTTTTTTTGAAAAATAGTATTTTTCCTTAAATTTTATAAAGAAAAGTCAAATAACATCAGGAAATATAAAATAACCTTCAACGTTTTTTTTTGGGTATTAAACGCCGGCAAGACGTCGAAAAAATTCCTGATTCCCGGGAGTTGGAAAACGTCGGGATTTTAAAAATCCATTTTTTCATGAGTCCCAATGTCTCCGCAATGAAAATTAATAAATGAATATACAAAGTTGCGCCATTCATTTCAGATATTCTGCATTCCATTCATATCGCTCATATTGTTGTTTTTAATTGATTATTTCCCTCTCTATTTCACATTTTATAACGCAATTTCTTTGCGACAATCGATGGGAAAGAAAAAGGAGGTTCAAATTTGTTTTTATATTATCGGCAATTGATAACATTGCCCGCCAAAGTTTAGTTTGATAATACAATTGAGTAGTATTGGTTTTTTAGTTAAGCAAAAGTTTCCCTGAAAAATTGAAAATATCCAACGATAACACTGCATGACAATATTCTGTATTTTTTTCTCCAGAGGATCGGGCAGATAAGATTACCGCAGAAAATTCAGAACTTTCGAATATAAATTGTACGAGGAGTTTGTTGAGGTGTCAATGGCAGATAGTCAATGAAACAGATTGTAGAGAAAGTATCTCATTGTGTCTTTATATTGTTTGATATTTAGTAAGGTAAAGGACAGTATTCAAATTCAAATTAAAATTTATGTTTATTTCACAAATGACTTTACGAACTAAAGAGCTTAGGACATTTAATTTCCTTTCGTACATTGTAATTTAAATTTAATGTATGACATTTTGAATGCAACTATGTTGCGTAGTATATATTTACAGAGGAAGGCAACATTTAACAATTTTTATAAAAAAAAAGTCTAAAACGAAGTAGATTCTAATTATATGTTAATCAATAAAGTTCTTTGATTTCTTTTGGCTTTAAAAAAACACACTTCCTATTTTGTACAACACTTTAGGTTTTATTTACAATACCAGTCATTTATCTATCCAGACTATTTACCAAAAATGATATCGTTTCAATTTTAGTCAAAAACCTCTGCTATTTGCTTTTGATTTGCATATAAGAATAGATGCTAGTATGTCATTTGTATTTAATTGAGTTATCAACTGCTCTGCTTAAAGAATGTGTCAGTTCATTATTCAACTTATCCGCCCCACCCTCCTCTTGCAAGTCAATCAATAGCTGTGGCTCAACCATTCAAAATGGAAAACGTGATATTCCCATAAAACTTCTTAGAATTTCACACCAGCAAAGAGAAGAAGGTGGCGAATCTTCCATACACATACACTCGAATGCCAGCAACAACGTCGATAACAAAATAAACATTGAACGATAAGAATTGACACTTATCTCTTACTTTTGTTTGGTGGAGAAAAAGTATGAAAAAGTAAAAAAAAATAAATCGAAGAACGAGAAAAAAAACTGCATTCACAGCCGTTTAAATAAACAGTAACGCGCCCAAAAAAATGGCAAATGATTTAGTTTATTTTTGTGCAATTTTTGGGGATGAATACGCAGCAGATCTGAAGTCGCTGTAGATAATTACTTAAAAGTATCCGTACATATTCTTCATTCTTCTTGCTTTATTGGTTGAGATATTCGCAAATAAAATAAAAATAAAGATTTAACATTTTTTTTTTTAAATTTTCAATGATCCTGCAAAAAAGATTTTTTTAGAAAATAATATATCTGCCCATCGCTTTTTAAGCATTGTTTTTATATAAAAATCATGTTCACATTATTTTTAGCAGACACAATTACCTTTAATTTGGTGTATTGTATTTTCTGCTCCGACGTCTCCTTTCAAATTAATAGTAAAATTAATAACAATACAAACAGCAAAAATAAAGAAAAAAATAAAAAAAAATTCTACACTTTTTTTTCGAGTTTAGGTCTCCAAATTATAGCATAAAATATTATAAACACACCTTGGACAAAGTTGAGTGTTGCATGGTGTTATCCACTCGGCTTAATCTCTCGCTTGAGATAAACTTCCGAATGTAACTGCCGGCAATATGTGTATACCCACCCTACCATTGTAAAATATCCCTTGCAGACTAAAATAAAATATCGCTTGACGACTAGTATGAGATATCCCTTAACGACTAATGTAACATGTAATGTAACCTTTTCCCAGTTTATCACACGTATATATTTGAAAGAATACTGAGTCTTATTCTGAAGGATCTTCCTACCGGTTGTTTGCTGACTCGATTCACTTGAAGAATTTAATTCCAGGCTGTTCTGCTAAAAAGACTACTTTAGGATGTTTCGTCGAGTATTTGCCTACAGAAAATCTAGCTTTGTAGATTACTTTATAGATTACATTTAAAAATGGAAACGGCCTCAGAAAAATGTTTTCACGTTCTTACCAGGATGAGAACCAGTGTTTGCCAGTCTGATACTATCTCACACATCCGCCAAAACTATTATCCAACGAAATCATAACAAAAATATTGTCATGCCATACGAATGAATAACACACAATATCTCCAACTTTAGGGAACACGATAAATGACAACAACAGCGACAAGAACAATGTTTTCCATTGTCATTGTTTAGTTGTGACTCAAGTGCTATTTGGCTTTATTAGGTCATACACACAAAAGAAATATACAACATTTCACACATACAAAACAAATCGAACATTTTTAACTTAGTCAATGTATCAGATTATTGATTTTTTCAACTTTTTTTGGTAATCCTTTGTGTGTTTTTGTTTGTTTGTAGGCTGCCAAACGTTTGGATGAACCTCTGGCGAAAATCAGCAACATTAAAGACCAGCAGGAACAATGTGAGGTGAAACTGGAGAAGGAACGTGACATGTGGGCTGCTCAAATGTTTGAACTTATAGCCAAAGAAGACGTTATCGTCCATTGCATACGGGACTATGTGCTCAACCAAAGAAACTATCACGAGCGTGCTTTGCAGAAGGTCAATACATCGCTGGCCAACATTCAGGATATCATCGAGTCAACGGTCAAATCGCGATTTGGCACCTCGCTCACAGATCATTTGACATCGACAAATCGTGAAATTTCCTATATCATCGAGTTGTGCATCTGCTGTCTGGTGGAGAATGGCCTGAACGAGGAGGGTCTGCTGCGTGTCGGTTGTGCCAGCACTAAACTGCGGCGCATGAAACATGCTCTGGAAGCTCAACATGTAAAAACACCGCTCACGACTGACTACCAAGATCCGCATGTCATTGGTTCAATACTCAAGTTGTATTTGCGTGAACTGCCCGAACCTCTGTTAACCTATCGATACTACGATGACTTCATTAAAACCGTTGAACCCCATTCGGAACAAGAGCGTAAGGTGGCTATAAAAGCAACGCTGGCCAAACTACCCAAAGCAAACTATGACAATTTACGTTATTTAACCAAATTCCTGTGGTTGGTCACGCAAAATGTCGACTACAACAAAATGAGTTCGCACAATTTGGCGATTGTCATGTCACCGAATATGCTGTGGCCCCGCAAAGACGAAAACAATCCCGACGACTACATGGGTCAAGTGAACAGCTCATCGGCGGTAAATATCATCATTGATCTGTTGATAAACCATTGGGAGTATTTCTTTGAGGGCGATGTGGACTTTTTTGTTACCCTCCAAAGAGGTAAACTGTATGTGGAGGACAAAAGCAAATCGAATTCTTCCAATGAAAATTTGGATCGTCATGATAACGGTGAGTGATTGTTCTGCTTCAAAATGATATGCTTCAAAATAAAAAAGAAACACACAAAAACACCAAAAAAGAAACTATTGCTAATTGTTATCCAAACTTTTCATTGAACAAAGGTTATGTATGGCACAATATTTAAGGGCTTTTTGATGTTGTCTATTGCGAACGCACTCACTCCTCCGCACTACATTTTTGTATAAGGAGAACGAAAAGTATTAAGTATATTAAGTATTGTGAATACTTTGAAATTTGCATATAATTTTTTTTATTTGTTGTAATCATAACACGCTTTTGAAAATCTATTAAAGGACCTTTCGAAAAGGAGGTCATGTAAAACACAAAATCATTCATTTGAAAATTGTCATTTAATATCACAAAGCATTCATTGCATTTTTATTAATTCTAGAAAATTGCTAATCATTATCATTATGACCTCCAGCATTAGGAAAAATTAAAAATATTGAAATAGTTTGGGCTTTCTGTTTCTGTTGGATTTTTGCTAACCCTTTATAAAGGTCTATATATTCTTAAATTCCTATAAGAAATTACAGTTGAGAATACGTATCATTAACGAACAGGAACACTGAGCATCAACAACTCTACCATTTGACAGTGAGAGAAGACGGGCTTTCCTTTATTTGCATTAAGTTTTATTTGGTTTTTGCTATTATTTTTTGCCAACGTCCAATAACGCAGTTCTTACAAGAGACTATCAAGAATGATCTTCTTGAAAGACCGAAATCATACTATTAAATTCCCTCCTGCACATGAAATCATATCCCTCACTCATTCTCATGGAGCTTCTTTAAGAAGTCCTCATAAGGCCTCGTTTGCAAATCCAATAAAGCAAGCTTTTGGCGCTGCTTCAAATGTATTCTTAACATACCACGAAGAAACAGACAGGTAACATCTCTCGTATCAGTAAACTGTGCACGATATAATTTGTATACTCACTGAGCGGGGGACCTTCTGTTTATAGTCGGCTCCGGACGGCTAATGCTTCTCTAGAAGATTTATACATGGCTGAAAGATTTGATATGGTTACCAGAATGTGAACACCAGATTAGGGCAGGCACAATTCATTCGCTTCCCCTTAATCGTTCGAGTTTTCTCAACTGACGGACGAGTAGACAATTGCAATAAGAATAACGTATTTGGGGAATAACTAACATAATTCGATTTGGGGAAAATCTGAGATTGTTATAATTACATAGAACTGATTGGAATCTACGACTGTGCCAAAATTGTACTCAACTCATCTTTATATGCCGAAATTGTCCTCCAGGAGATTGGGGTTTTTGGATTTTGTAAAATCTCGTAAATGTTGGCTATGGGCCCTTTCAAGAATTGTTTCCTTTCGATTTTGTTCCTGCCAAATGAAAGATTGACTGATTGACTTTCTTGGAGAATACGATGCCGACCCAATATTGAAATCATTGGTTAAGTAGCCGGTTGCTGATGCTGTAAACTTTTTGCCTTTTATTTTTATTTGAACACACTATTTAACTTATTCATATCTTATTTTCATTTGATGTTTTTTTTTCTAGATATCGCCGAAAGTCCTCGTTATGGTACTATACGCCGTCAGAAGCCCTGTGCGCCTTCACCACCCATGAAATTGCAAAATGTGGTCAGCAGCGATCCGAATGGTTCTTCCGCACCCGAGACAGCCAAAAATAATGGCGAACTACAACACAACAATCACCAAAGAGCTAAGGAATTATTTCCACCAAACAATGATGCTTCAAGCAATCCCACTACCACCAACACCTCTCTGCATAACAACAACAATGGCCATATAGAAAAACCCGAGATTCCTCCATTGCCCAAACATCTCCTTCAGCAGCCGCTGGCACAGCAGCAGGACGACAACACTTGCAATTCATTTAGCATATCAGCACCCATACCCTTAACGACAACAGCACAATTTGCACCCCCACTGTCTGCCAAGCCTGTACCAATGACACGTACACAATTTTTTGGTTTAGATAATTTGCCATCTCCCGTTGCCGATCGCAAAAGTAACGACAGCGTCAATTCGATGACATTCAAACCTGATCTCCCGCAAAAACCAAAAATACCCAAACGACCCGTGGTCCTGGGCATAACACCGACATCGATGACCTCAAGCAAAAGCGATGACGAGTCATCACAGACACCGACACCAGTGAACACAACAAATCACAACGCCGCCACCGGCAATGGCACACTAAGGGGCAATAAAACTGCCGAACAATTGGTGCAGGAACATTGTGATAATGTATCGGCCCTACAGGCCAATATCGGTAGCAGTAATACCTCAATACCTTCAGCAATACTTAAGGAAGCCAATCACAATAATCACACAACTACAGAAGTAAATGCTAATCCCTCAAACCCAGCCATATTTGCTCCGCCCCCCTCAGTTGTTAATAAAATCCCAGCCTTTAATTATAATCCAGCACAAGCCTCGACCCGGTCAGCATCGGAATTATTGGTGAGCAGTGAAAAGACTGCGGCTGAGATTCGCTTAACGCCCACTACGCCCGTGTCGCCCAATATGATAATGACACCCAAACGACCAACTGTGCCCGCTCCACCTCCGCCTGTTGCAGTTAAGAAACCAGTAGAGTAGAGCAAACATCACGTACCATGTCATCTATAAGAAATGAGTATATTTGTTTTCGTTTCCGTTTCTTTTTTTTTGGAATAAGCTTTTAAGACTTTGAAAAGGCTGGATTTTGTTGAAGAACGTAGACTTGGGGGTGTTTTGTGAGGTTTCTTTAGTTTAACTCGTGGAATAATTGTGAATTGTATGGAGATTTTTTCCAGACGGTGTATATGAATTTTGTTGGAAAGAGTTTCGGATGATTTCAAGAATTTGTAACTGGTGTTTTTTTTTAAAAACCTACCATCGCCAATACCTCTGTGCATATAGAAAACCCGGAGTTTCCTCCATTTCCCAGACACATTGCTGCTGTAACCACCGGAGCAACCGGAGCAGGTCGACAACCCTTCCAAATCAATTGATGATATCTATTGAATCATTGGTAATTCACATCAATAATATTTCAATAAGTTTGATTTTGTTTATTTGCCGTGGGTTTCTTTATGCCCTGCAATCCATATTCAAAGTCTAGTTCTAAAACCTTTATTGGAGAGATGTGGCTAACAATTTGAAACTCTTATATCTCATCGACTATTAAAGGAAAAACTGCAGGTGCCAGTGTAAACATTCGGTTCAATAGGTGTGCCGACTATGATAGTGCAAAACGTAATCCATGATGGAGGTTACATAGTATTTGGTCTGACCATACCCTCAGTCGGTTTCACTTGGTTTTGTTTTTTGCTAATTTTCCCCTGAACGCCTGATTGTTAGGCATTATTTGAGTGTAAAAAGTGAACCCAGCGTTTTATTGGATGACTTGTTCATGATGAAATACATTCTTTTTTGACTTTTTTAATTGAATCATTCTTCTGAAGTAATCTTATTTGAAGAGTCCCCAATTTAATTATCTTCCAGTTGAATCCTCTAGTTTGAACTTTCAGCAATTGCATTTTAAGATTTCCCTGAAATGTTCAATTGACGCAAATATTGAAACTGTTTTGTTTTCTCAGCCGATTGCCCGAGGCGGATAAATTGTAAACGCTTAAGTCTGGCAAACATTTGGAGACTGTGAACATTTTAAATGGTTTGTGTTTGCCTTTCAACGTTTAAATGTGTAAATGTGTTGTTAAAAAAAAACTATAAAATTTAGACTTCAGATTAGAAATTGTATGTTAACGAAAGAGGAGAAAATTTAGACTTCAGATTAAGAAGATTGTCCCATTAGAAATTTTAGTTTAACGAAATCACAAACTTGTAATTCTTAATTTTACAAACATTGTTTGTATTCTAGGAGCAATTCAACTGAAGACAGTAGCTCCAAATGAATAATAATTGAAAACTTTAACTCTCGCAAAATCCAGCCTTGCGTTTACTGTCTTTATTATTATTTTTATTCTGAATTAATTGCTCCGCTCTATTATAAGACTCGTCCTATTTATGTTTTTAAAACCTATCGATTTGTCGCTTTTATTACGTTTTCCTGCGCCCCCCCCCCCCCCCTTCCCCCCTCCATTTATATGTTCCTTTATTTATGTAAATAAAATAAACAAACAAAACTTTACTTAATTATAAAAAAAATATTTTGTTTGCTCTGCGAAACGCACAATTCAAAACTGAAATTTCAATAGAAAACAAATAAGAAAATCCAAAAAAAAAAAAATGAAAAGATCTTTTTGAGATCTGAAAAAATATTTTCAAAGTACTCTCATTGGCATTTTCGTGCATTTTTTTTTAACAAAGAAAGAAAAGCTTTTAGTTAAAATGAAGTCTTAAAATAAAATTTAATAAATCATCAGCTTTGTAACAATTTCATAAATTACAATCAACCACTAACTCTCTTTTCTAAGTGCTATATAACGTTTTTTTTTTTAAATTAACAATAATGTATGCTGTCATAGTCATATCGATAATGAATACTATTTATATACGATTATACATTTATCTATTCTCCATATAAAATATACTTTATATACATAATAACTATCAAACAATAAATACATATATAAAAATATATGTATGGTATATAAAATATTTAATATTTAGTTTATATGTATGTAGTGTAGTAGTACTAACGTATTTATATATGTAACGTATGCGTGTCTGTGTGTGTCGTCTTCTGTATTTCCGCAATACAATAAGTATTAGCCCTTTTTGGTTTTGTTTTTATTTTATGAAAAATTATTATATTTTATTTTACAATTTCAAATGTGTATCTTGTTTCTTTTTTTGTTTATGTACATATATATATTTTATTTTATTTTGAATTATTATTATTTTTTTTTTTAAAGTATTGTTATAAAAGAAAGGAAATGTTTGTAATTATTTAAAATTCCGAGAGGACACATCACTACTGGTCCATACAAAATAAAGCTAATAACTAATACTTGTCTATCAAGAGCATATAACTCAACATTGTGTAGTAGGTTCGGATCGGTTTTTTTTTCCATGCACATCGGTTTCAAAGGCCACAATTTCAGTGTGTTTGTGTTTCAGCACGTTTGTGTTCGAAAACCGAAACCAGTATAATTGTCAGTCGACACAATGTTCTATTAGCATGTCCTAACAGATTTTCTTTGAAACTGTCCTTTCTATCATGGAAACAAATTGTACTGTTGGGTAAAATAAGTGATTCGTATAAAGGGGGACGATTTCAGCCGTTTGAAGTCAATTGGCTGACAGTCGAAATCATTAATAGCGCTGTTCCAAACTTCACTTTCATTCCGGTTCACTTTTCACTCTCCACAAATGTGAAATATAATTTTAGAATTTTTTCATCTTTACTTTGTGATCTTTCGAGTCTCTAATGTTGAGAAAACCCAATAGCTTTCAAACTAGTTGCTCAATCTAAATGAAACGAATACCAAAACAAACGAATACAACGATGTACCAATACATTGTCCATGGACATTAGGTTAAAGAAATGTAGCCAATGTTCACAGTTTTGTGTTTTGTTTTCTCGCAGCTTTCAGCGTCATTGAGCTAATCTTCCAGACGTAAGCTCAAAAACACCTCAACTAGGTCTGAGAGTTCATTCAAAACGGAACAGGCCGCTTGAAATGTCAAGTTAATAGGTAAGGTAAAGGATAACCTATAACTGATCTTCAAAATGTATTACAAAATGTCACAAAAAACTGCAATTAAAAAAATCCTTAAAAAAATGTCGACAATTTCTTACTTAGAAAAACATTGTTTGTTTTATGTCCAGTGTAAATTTTCATGCAATGAGTATGTACTATGCAACATTTTTGGTTGGAAAAATGATTAACAAACTGTTTAGCCATGTTATGGGTTGACATTTACCAATAACTATCTGCTGTAATTAAAAGGCTTCAGAAGAAAAGGCGCCATTAGGTAATTTGCTATTATGGTTTGGAAAAATATGACCTAAATTTGATTCAGATGAAATTAATTTACTGGCAGAGAGCAATATTTCATATTTCTGAACTAAATCTTCATTGATACTCCATTTCAAAATGCTATTAAGTAGATGTTGTAACTATATAGGGCCAAAAGGCTCGGTTACTTTTGGAATATTAATAAATGAAATAAAATGAAAATGCACTCAAAACGGTTCCAAAATACTTATGCGTCGAATTCCATATCAAGACATGTATTTCCATATTTTTGGATAAACTACTGAAGCAAAGAAAGAATGGAAGGCTTTTTATCTGATTGTGCCTTAACTTTGCTCCACCCGAGCGACAATATATTTGTTGTAACGATTCTTATAAAATAAACCAACATATTTTTTTTTAATTGAAATATGTACATAATTCATTTTTCAAAATAACGTTTAATTTAAATTTATATTATCTTAAAGACATCACATTGTCCGAATACAAATTTTTCTTCCCCCATTAAAAATTAGAAACCCCTTTCTTTTTTATAATTTTATGGTTGTGAATTTTAAGGTTTGTAAAATTGTGTTGTTGGCTGTCCAGACGGCAACATCCAAAACAATATTTAATTTAATTTATTTTTGTGTTTGTCTAAGGGCTAATATTAGTAATTAAATTATCTGCAATAGCTTGTGAAACGACAATGGTATATAATATATATTTACATACGTATGTATATGAAGAATATATTTACATAGAATGCATAGAGACAAAAAAAAACAGAAAGTAAAACTAAATAAGAATAAAGAGATAATTTCCTAAAACAACATGTGGTTTAATTATTCTTTTTTTTGTGTGTGTGTGTGGTAAATGTACTACGTCTTACCTTACATTCCATAGATTTAGGTTACATTTCAAAAATCAATACCTTAAGGAAGCCTTAAATGTAGCCACACACAATTGGTCGTCAACAGAATTGTAGAATGGTTCCAAAACAAAAACTACTAATTTCAATGTCCATTCAGTGTGATTAGCAGTGTTGTGCGGTTATCATCGCTTGACCGTAGTCCCGTTTGTAACTAATGACATTCCGTCTATCATGAAATCAGCAAAACAGGGCGCTTTCACCAATTCAGCCACGGGTTACGGTAAGAAGCCGAACAATTCGAATCCTGCTTGTAAACATTCAACCAAGTGCACGAAAGCTGATTTGAAAACGAAAAAAGAAGAGGATGCCAAGCCCAAAGTTAATGTTGAAGAACATGATGCGGATTTGAATTCCGGTTTTGGATCATATTTGAGATCAAATGAAGGTAGGTGTGATGTTATACGATTGTCAACAAGGCTAAGGGAACATCTGTGAAGTTATAACACAAGAGCTCTTTCTCAAAAAAAAAAAGTAATTTTTAGGTAAGCTGCTAGAAGCGTGAGAAATGTTGTTGGTAGATAGCTATTGAAAAGGATATTGAAAAAGGAACAGTGTACTCGCTTTAAAGCGGACACATATGGGACCGAGAAATTTGTCTGTGGACCCCATGACTAGACCAAAAACAACGAAAGTGAATCGACCATATATACAATACAAGAAAAAATATTTTTATTATTGAATAACCATATACAATTAGCACCCTGTGTACCAGAAGACACCTTCACTAAATTGTGAAAAATCCTCCATCGATGTTAATGATCTACACGTCATTTTAATTGTTTAGAGTTTTCGAACTTTTAAGATTTTTTTAAAAAAAAAAATGTAGCTGCCTTTTTCCATAAAACTAATTTGTTCGTTCGTTACGTAAATATTGAAAGCGTTATAATATGGGTCTCAGACCTCACTGAGTTCTGGTCTGGACATGCACACAGGCCCAAAATAATGGACTCTGCAATTTTGACAATTTGTAACGAACGAATGAATTCGTTTTACGGAAATCGACAGTAAGAAAATCTAATTTTGGCTTAAACTTCATTTTTAACTCTGACACAGTCATTCAGATTAAAAGGCACAAAAGTCAAATATTAAAAATAATTTAATGATTATTTTTTTTAAAAATGTATTTGTACAAAGTAGGACAAGACGTTTTCCAGTTATGGCAAAATAAGTCTCAGCAAATTGCATTTAAAAATAACTTATCCATTAAAGAAAATGTCACACATTTGAGTACCCACATGATTTTTTATCTTTTGGTGTCTATTTTTTTGTTTGATAACTTGGGTCTTCAAGGATATTTCCCCGCTTCTCATAACGATTTTCGTGATTTCTGGGTGATTTTGAGGAAGCATTTTTTTGTTGTATCTGACACAAGCTTCTCCTAGAAAATTCTTACTCAACTAAGAAAAATAATGTTCTGATTTTCAATTGTACTTTTATTTCAGGTGTTGAAATGATGAAATTATTCGTTTTTGCCAATACGATTATGATGATACTTACTATGGCATGGCCCCACTTTAAGCAACAATACATTTGGTTTATGGCATGGTTGGATACTCTAAAAGAGGAATAAACTGTAGTAAAAAACAAAAAAAAACAAAAAAACTCCCCAACGTTGGAAGAAAACGAAGTATATCTCCTACGATAGATCCACAACTATTCTCACTCACAATGGTTGGACCATTTGCTCAAGGCATCTTCCTTATGGGCATCATATATTGGTATTCCAAGGGTTTAATGAATCTAATCAATGACTATTATCGCAGCGAATTCAACCGTAAACTGAAAACCACACCGATAGACCAGAGAAATCTGGAACTTAAACCACAGTCCTATGATTTGGACGACATGGAACAGTTGATAAAACTTGAAAGTTTACGGGATATAGAAGACAGAGAACGACGAATGCACGATACCGCCGGTACCGAGGACAAACGAAGAAATGAAAGCGATTGGATGATGAAGGGACCAATGCAAGGGAAAAGGCACTGCTATCGGCCAAACCGCAAAATGGAATTTTTAAATATTCTCTTTCAGTTCGACGATAAGCAAGTGTACTATAATTTTAATTATCCAATTTGTTTGTTAAATGATAATAGTACTTAAGGTTAGTTTTGTAAATTTAAAAATTTATATATTTTTTCGAAATAGCATAGAATTTTAATTATACGCAAAATGTAATGTAAAAAAATAGTTTATTGGCTTTTAGTACGTTATGGTGCAAATTGTTTCCCTCATAGCCATACAGAGTACATCCATATAACATTGCTTACTTATTTCCCTTAACACTCCATAAAGTTACTGACGGGGAACATCTCTCAAATAATGTTTGTACTGAACGACTGGGGACCTACGTTTTAAAACCGGTTCAGAAGAATAAATGGTCTTCAGAAGAAGTTTAACATGGCATAAAGTCAACCGCATTTGCGAGGTGGAAAAACGGAAGCTGACAAATGATTTTATATATTCGTACCTGGTGGTGTGGTAGAGAGTGTGTGTGGTAGAGATCACAGACAGAGTCGAAACCTGGTAATACGATCAAATATTTTTCTGCGGCTGTTTTCCAACTCGTAAATGCTGGCGACTTTACGAGTAAGAGAGAAATCTCTAAGCCTTGTTAAAATTCTTTAGAAAAAGCATTAGACGTGCAAAGCCAACTGGAGACATTAGGTACCGGAATTATATCGTACACAGCTCACTGATTCGAGAGAAGTTCCCCGTCTGTTCCTTCATGGAATTTTTTAGAGAAATAAGTTACCAGGATACGAATCTGTGTTTGTTGTGTGATAGTCTACAGTGTGTACTTACCTTTGTGATGGAATGTTAAGGGAAATACGTAGACTTGTACCGAAGAAATCATAAAGGCCGGATAGAAGAGCCTCTTTTGAACGTCCGTAGTTTTTTAACACCATGTTTGATGGAACTATTATCCCCCAAAAACCGTCTTCAAATCATGTATGGAGTGTTAAGGTAAATATGTTGCACTTTCAGAGATATCCCGGTATCCAGCAACACATTACCAAGATTTATATACAGATTAAAGATTTTATTCACATCGAGGAGAGGAAAAAAATCGAATTATTTTTCCATAAATTAAGATTGTGAGATTGAAATAAAAAAAAAAAAACAATTCAAACAAAAATCGGTCAGCTGACACTAGAAACGAAAAAAAAAACAGTCACAGCCAGCGATTGCCGTTTTGGGCTTTTTCTACCAAATTTGGTCGGATAGTTTTTTAATTTTGAGATTTGGTCGGATGGTCGGTCCAATTCCATTATGGTAGATTTATGACGTAATCGCGAATTGTTTTGAATTTTATAAATATGTCAAGTGAAAAAATTTCATTTAAAAAAACCCATCATAGAAGAGTCATTTTTTGACTTGATTTCACTTGCAATTTAATTTTTGTTTTGTCCTAATTTTTGTTTATTCAATTCAATAATGTTACAAGAATTAAAGTGCATTTTGATTCATTTTAAAATTTTGGTCGGCTACAAGGGGGTTCGGTCGGTTTTTGGGAAGTTTTTGGTAGGTAAAAAATATTTTTGTAGTGGCAACGCTGGCCAAAGCACAACACTGAACACACAAGACAATACGAACTTGGCACTGAACATGTGCAAATAGTAATTATTCGACAAGACAAAGCTTGAAAAAATCGGCCACTGTTACTTTTTTCAAAATAAGGTAGGTCCAATACTTCTTTCAATAAGTTATAAATACAATTTAGTGTAGCGCACTTCTTCCTTTAGCAAGCCACTGTGCACGGCAGTATCTGTTTGATTATTCACCATGGAAATGCCAATAATAATGTGTTTTTCCAAACCAACAAATATTGAAAACTATATTACAAGAGCAGACGATTATAGTATTATAAAGGGAAATGGTGACTACAGTTTCGTAAGTTTAGACAATTTCGATTCCCATATCATTGTAATCCAATAACTTCTTTCCCCTCCACAAACAAAGATGGACAACATTTGCCAATCCCAGCACTTTGGTCAATGTGGGCACCGAGGCAATCTGTATGCTGTGCGACAACATTTTATGTTTCAGTGATTTAAAAACCAAGGCCATATCCTACTATAAAGCAGAAAGTCCCGATCAAGGTCTAAGCATATCTGCCATGACGGGTCATAATCGTTTTGCTTTGGTGGCTTTTTCAGAGATAGTATTTCGACCGTCCGTCCATATAATACAGTACCCGGACCTCACCAAATATGCCATATTCACAAGTATTTTAAAAAATATAATCCACAAAAAAAAACACAACTTCATTTATGTTTGTTCTTTTTTTCATCTCCAGACAATGACACCATCACATTTGTCGATATACGTTTTACCGAATACGATTTGTTGGTGGCTCTATCAGGTTATCCCAATTACTCGCTGTGTATTTGGAACTTTCGCACCGGTCAGTTGTTGGTTCAACATGATACTATGAAAGAATCGCTCGCAAATTCTCTCCAATGTTCCTTCCATCACATACCCCAAATTGTCCAGTACTGTGAGTGGAATAAGCAATTGTTAGTATGGGACATTTGTTATACAGCCACGGGAGTGGATTTGCATGAAATCTCTCGAATAACACTGACAAACGAGAATTCGTTGAGCAATATCAGTTCCATGTGCTATGGAGAGGATAACAATTTGTATATTGTGGATAATTTTGGATCCGTTTCGTTGGTAAGTTAATAAAAACAATAAGCCTACATTTTCAAAATAAAACTTTCGATACAGTGGATGTTTTCTTTAGGAAAATCCTTCGGTACAGTGCTCTCACTATACAGCACAGCATACCCAGTTTCTTATCCTGATCGGAGTATTAAAAATGTATCAACGGTACTTTCGATTTCGTCAGATCCGATAACTTCAACAGTAATAGAATATTCTCTAAGCCATGTAAAACTTCTATAGAAGAAAGTATTAGCTGTTCATTACTTATTTATTTCCCTTAACATGAAGGAACAGATGGGGAATAGTTAGGTAATAATATCGTGGAAGTCTGAAAAAAAACGGAGATTAAGAAGTCCATTGTGATGCCACGGAAGTTAGGAAGTTAATCGTATCGCTTGTTCCTCGCATTTAGCAATCCCGAGCTCCTCAAAACGCTTCTGGGAAGCTCGAAATAGAGAACGATTACTCGAAAAATCCTCAGGCATTATTCTTTGAAAATGCTGATGGAAACTTCCCATTGATAAACCATTGTTTGTGGCCGGATATTGAAGACAAAGACTTGGTCACCTCGGAGCTACAATTTAACGCAATTTGTCTTACCGTGAATGACCGATGTTATGCGAACCATGAACGCTTTAGGCCCTTAAGGCGTAAATCGATGAAGCCAGAAACCGTTGCATGAATTAAATCGTATTTCATAAATAATGGGACCATTCTCTTTTTCGAATAAACTAACAATTTTCAATTTAACGAACGTGTTTGGACCTTCCTTTAGTTCACTTTCCATGAAAACTCCATACCCACGATCATAATTATCTGCTTGCAAATCTCTCGCTTTGGTTTAATAAGTTCTCTACAAAAATCTTAATAATTTATTTTATCAACTCTATTCATTTCCCAGATACAAGTAGCTCAATTTTATTTGAAGCCCCTGTGGTCTTTGGAAACTCCTGTAGATTCTCATCCTGTTCCGAAGCAATATCACCTGTGCAGTTACAAACTGGGACTCCTAGTCTATTGCAAGGATGCCATATATTACATACGCAAGAAAAATAATGTCTGGTCTACCGAATGGGCACTAAACAATTATCCAACGGGCGGAATATTCAAATTGATTTCCAATGGCTGTGGCGAGATTTTCGCTTCAGCGGCGGTGGGAAACCTGTACCACGTTGACGTCCTGGCCGATCAGGTGTTATTGAGAGCTCTTAACACGTTCAACAACAACAGTATTGACTTCATCATTCTCAAGGGTGTCAAAGAGGAATGTTTGATACAGTTGACATCTGGAAGTAATTTGAGAGCCATTGAAATGGGACGCATCAATATCCATTCCGAGTATAAAGTAACCGGCGCCAATACAATTGCTGCCCACAATGTCGGACCGTATGTTGTGGTTGGCACAGACAAGGGGAAGTTGCATTTTATCAATTATGCGAATATCCGTGAACCCAACGAAGTAGCCGTTATTCAAACGGAGAATGCTTATCCTTTGGGTTCTATACAGTTCTTGAATACTTTGGCATTATATCGGAACATTTACTATGATTTCTATTTGGTCCAGGCGGATTTTATCAATAATAATTTTTACGAACTTGCTCCGGTTGTCCGTGTGCCAGACTCGATAAGTGTCTGTCGGTTCTTTTTGAGTGGGCACAGTTGCGCTTTTATGTTCATCAACCGCGATACCGATCTCAAGTTGCCCCATGCGTGTGAAATGTGGAGTTTCAGTTGGGATGAAAAGAAAAAAGAAATAACTCACCGGGAGTATCAACTTCCTCATGTCTATCGAGATGTGACCGATATGGCTGTTCCAATGAAAGACATTGTGGAATTCTTTGCCGTTCGTTTGGAAAGTAACTTAGTAGACATTATAAACATCAAGACGAGCACAAATGAAATGACTTTGGTATCCTCTATACGCACTAATCACTTGTCAAATATAAACGGCATTGTGGGATCTAGGAATCTCTTGACCTGGGGAGTAGATGGAACATTTATTCACCTGCGGTCTCACAAGCAATCACCGAAAGCCTATGGAATAAGTCAAATGTTGCAAATCAAATATCGGCCCAGGGTGGTGAAAAAAGTTGTGGATGGTTTCAATGCCAAGTAAGTATGAGCAATTTTGTACAACTAGAACAACTCTCAGACTATTTCTCATGGGTGGTGTATTTTTTAAATCGTTTAGATATCTCGTATACTTGTACTCCTTAGGTGGCATTAAAGTTATGAATGTTTCTCCATCTGAGGCACCCACCATTGAAAACTCCTATCTTGACATGGAGACTGTCGTAAGCATCGAACCCTATCAAGTCACCACTAATGTCATGGCCTCAATCCGCCCCGAAGTTATTCTAAAACACACTCCTGAAGAAATTCAAATACGGGATAATCTTTTGAAAAAAGTCAAGGAATTCTCTCTGGAAGTATCTGCCCTTATTGATTATGACATTTCGGTTACTGGGAAAACTCACGGAGTCTACAAAAAGTTTTGTCTCAACCACCACTGGTTGGGAATGCTGATGGACGAAGCTAAGAAACTCTGTGAAGTGGAGAAAAAATCTCTGGAAGCTGCTGTCGACGATCAGTGCAGAATAAGGGATTGGATACGCCACCTAATTATGGCCAACTCCAGTAGTATCACCTTTAAAATCCGGGCGATATTTTCCAATTTCTCATTTGAAAACTATGGCCGACGCAAGGGCAACGATTGTTTTTCGTCTTTTTACGATTTATACCGTTTCTACGGTATGGAGAATGTCGACCAACATAATGAAGAAGATGAGGAACTAGAGGAAGTGGAAACTATCGAAGATAATGTGTGTGTTGGAAAATCCCTTCAGACACAGACAACTCGCAAATATTTGGCTATACAAGGTTCAGCCTATGAGCATATCATATCCGATGAGTTGGCCCTGCAGGACATCGACAATGTTACAGCCAACCAAATGTACAATCATGATGCGAAAATTCGCATTATGCTGACTGATCGTCTGAAAGATGAGTTCAATAGAAAGTTCGAGGAGACCCGCCAAATAAAAATCGATCTTATGGAAGCCATACTGGGAACTAATGCCGCACTACACGGTATTTATGATAACATAAATTGTATGCTTCGTTTGCTACAAATGGACAAATTTACCCCGTCTGAATTGTCGGTGCCGCTGTGGCAAAACGATGAATTTATTCAGCGCATAATGGAGGTGGACGATTCGGAAATCAGAGCCGTCAATCGGCGCAAAAAGCAAGCCGAAGTGGCAGCCATCAAACATGGCCGCCTCTTGCTTTGGTCCTTAGACTTCTGGGCGCATGCTTTGGTCGTGATGATGGATGGCGTCCTAGAAAAAAGGTGGGAGGACGAAATTAAAAAAGAAATCCCCCTGCCTGAGTTTATGCACAAAAAGGAGCCCACCGAATATACCCTGGAAGATCAGAAGGCTTTGCGTGAGTATGAGGAGAAAGTGCGCCAGTTGACCGAAGATCGCAAAAAATATTTGTCGATTTTATTGGAAAATGATGCCAAAGTCAACGGTATGAAATCGAATTATATTCTGAAATTAAATGAGGAAATAACGCAAATGATGATTACGAAATTGAAATATGACTTCACTATCAAGCATGTGAGATTAAGGAATCTCAATATTAAAATCATATATTTCAAAAAACTACAATGGCTGAAAAGGATTTCCATGTTAAGGTACGCTAGAGGAAAGTTTTGAGTTCGCGAGAGAACATTTGTTTTAATGAGGAGCCGACAGATTAACTATAGGATAACTTAACCTAAGTATGTAATAAAGTTAGCAAGAAATTTAGTCAAATTGGATTGGATTGAGGGACAGAATAAAACCGGCGAAAGATTTGAGCCAACGAGTAGAGAAATTTGATCTTGTGAGAAAATCGAGTTAGCGAAAGTGTTGAAAACTGAAAACGATTTACACGTTAAAGTAAAATAGGGAAATATTTAAGTCAGCGATATATCATTTATTTATATGATGTATCTACAGATTGGAAAGCTTGAGCTAGAAATATGTTTGAGTCAGCAAGATATTTGAGCTTGAGAGAGATTGGAGTAAGGAGAGAATTGAGGTAGCGAGATATTTGACCCACAAGAGATTTGCACTGGCGTGAGATTTGAGATAGCGATATATTTTAGCTAGGAATAGATCTGAACTAGCAAGAGGTTTGAGCAAGCTATAGATTTCCTTTATCAAAAGAATACTTGTTATTTCTTTTTTCAGGGCCGACCTTGATAAAATTGCCGAATACATATTACGCTACACTAAACTGGCCGACTTTTGGAGTAAATCTGTTGAGGACTTACGCTCCAAAAGCGAAAATTTGATGCTACGGGATAGAGTCATCGAACGACAATTCAAAACACAATATCTCAACACAATACCACAACATATGGGACCCGAAATGAACAAAGCTTTTAAAAAGCGACCAAAACTCTCACCGAAAATTCTACACTCAACTCTCATATGCAAAGAACTATCCATGCGGGTCAATAGCAAAGTACCGCCTAAATATCCCTTTCCTCTGCCCAAAGATGTTTCCGATTATTTGGATACTTTGACTGCTCTCGATGAGACATCGGTTATGCCAAATGCCCTGGATCCACGTCACTGGGATCCATTCATTAAAATGAGACGTCTAAAGGTGGAAATGGAATTAAAACTGAAGGCAGTTAATTTGCAGTTGGCCGATTCCGTTGCGGGTATGAATTATTTTAACAAAGAGTTGCTGAATTTGAAAAATACAAAAACGGATGCATTCCGTCAGTTGCAAGAGGCACAGGACGAGTATGTGAGTGTGAATTTGCTATATTTTATTGAGTTTTGAGGGTATTTTTTGTATTCCTTTTTTTGGATTTCAGCTTAAATCTGTTCAAAATCAAACACTTGAACTACGCCTTACCATGGGCCAGGTTGAACTTAATGTATTGGGATCTCTAACAACTCTTCAGAATTGCATTCTCATGCATGTGGATGACATTAATGCCATAAATGCTTTAATTTTGGTAAGTCCTTATAACGTTTTTTGAGCCTTGACTATAATCCTTTTAATCCAGAAAGCCGGGCAATTAAAATTGAAAGCCATGCAACGTGTAGCCTTCTTTCGACGTCAAGTAATCTACAAGGAATGGGAGCATAAAGTTGTCAGCGCTAATATAGAATATCTCAAATATATGCTGTATGTCATTGAGAAGTGTAAAGTGTCTATGGAATTTTTGAATATATTACGAAATTGGCAAAAAATTAGAACAGACAAGCGAAGAATGCTTAATGCGGTTGGTGTAATTGAGAAAGTATGCGAGGATAAACAAATTTCATATAGGCGACAATTGGAGAGATTGTAAGTGTATTTTTTATTTATTCAAACCAGTCTCAATAAAAACAAACAAATTAATTAATTATAGGAATTCCAAAATTTCTACGGTACGTCAACAAATTGGCGAAATGAAAAGGGCCAATAAGATTGTCAATCGACAAATAGACGATGTCAAAGTGGCGGTAGCCTTTTCCACCACCAATCGTGATTTTCTCATCGAAGATAAGAGACGGAGGGAACAAAATGAAAAGTATGTTAGCAGTTTTTTTTTTTCTAAAATTAATTGTTTACTTTTTTGATGTAAATCGAATTTTGTTTTTCAATTCATCTCGCACAAAAGAATGGAAAAACTCAAAAAACGCAGTCAGTTATTGGACGTCGTGCGTCGTGACTATGCACATATCATGGAATTGAAGACCATTTTAGAATTACAACGTTTGCGTACATACCCTACACTGGGTCCCAATCCAGATCATTGCATGAAATAATTTTAGTTTGCTACTTACCTATTTAATATTAGTTTTTATAAATAATGAAATCGTACATTTATTATGTGAAAGAAATATTTTTTTTTAAAATTTTTGAAAAAAATTTTGTCTGCGTAAGCAATTTATGTCGACAATTTTATTCAAAATATAAAATAGATTAATAACATTGTGAAAAATATGTGTAGAAATATCCATGACCAATATAATCTGCAATGAGAACAAGAAATTATTTATTAAGGTTTTTATATAGAAATGGTAATAAACGTGAGTCAGTCCGAGATCGCACATCGCTAATTTGTATTTTGTTGTTGTTAATTTTAAATTGGAGCGATTAATAAGTAGGCAGTTAACGAACTGTGAAATGCATAAAAAATATCCTAAAAAAAATGTTACTTGTAACGGTAAAATAAATTAGTATTTTTGATTCGAAACTAAGACTAAGACTAACACCGCCTTAGAATATTTCTTGATCGAAAATGTATCTACTTTTCCGTATAAGTGACAAATTTTGTTGACTCTGCGGAAATCCAAAGCGCCAGCGATAAAGTACAGTCGAGTCCGGTTATAACGTACACCGGTTATAACGAACTATCGCCTATAACGAACACTTTTTTAAGTCCCAAGAGTTGTGCTTCTACCCTATTTTACCCTGGATATAACGAACTTCGCTTATAACGAACCAATTTGTCGAGTCCCTAGGAGTTCGTTATAACCGGACTCGACTGTAATATCCTGCCAATATCCTACTACATCATCAAAGTTATCTCACAGAATTTGTATGCAACGATTGCACAAAAACATGCTTAGATGACCGAAAACAGTTTACTAAAAGTTATGACAAAAAGTCCGTCTACGGCCGAATGCCCAAAACACCGCCTTAGAATAGTTATTGATCGAAAATGTATCTAGTTTTCCGGATACGTGGAGTTTAAAGGCTTCTCATGTAAGTGCTCTTTGAAGGTCGTCCATTGCGCAATCTTCTCAACTGTGTGTCGTGCTGTGCTGGTATATACCTTCATGTTGGAAGGTTGCCAATGTGTAAACGATCCTCAAGAAAAGATGCTTCATGATTAACTACCACCTGAATGATCGACAGTATAGATTCCGTAGAAACAGATCTACTGGAGACTTCGGTGGCATTCATTTCGGAACTATGGATTCAATCACCGCCTTGGTGAAAGCAAGACCGTGGCTCTGGATATTTCCAAGGTGTTCGATAGGGTCTGGCACTGATATAAATCAAAACGTTTTGCTTTTGTGTCTGTAACACCTTATCTCGATTTGTATCAAGTAATCTCATCTAACGAACATGGGCAGGAGACAAACAGGGTTCTGTTCACTCCCCTTTTTTAAATAAATAAATTAAGTGCAGAATATATGTAAAAATCACCAGAAATTCATTGCGATTTAAAAAAACGGATTTTTCCGATATTTTTAATTTGTTTTGACAGATATGTATGTGACGAATATAGTTCTGTTCAGTGTATACCAGCCTACATTGAACATACCCCTTTGACATGTAAACAGAACAGAAAAATTAAATCGCGCGTTTACAGTAAAAAAAATAATCGTTTTTGGTGTTGTGTGTTTCAAATTTGCTATTACATTATTTAAACTTGCAATTAATTAAGTTTATACAACGTAATGTAATGGATTAGAATGGATATATGTATGTAATATTTGTTGGATCGATCGACAGCTAAGTGGAGTTTCTTTCGTCTCAAGATTCCCATTCCATGGCATTCAACGGAAAGGAATGTTACACCAAGAACTGTAAGCTACTGATATAATAATTTCATTGCAGTATATGCTTGTATAATGTTGTTACATCGGATATTATTTTTGTGTATGTCTAATTTTCGGAGTAAATTTGTAGTTTTGGCATAACACTTTTATTACAACTACACCTACCCCGTAGCAAAGTTTTTTTTTATAATAATTCGGAAGTTAGTTCATATGGCTGACCATTCGCGCTTAGCACGCCCCGAAAAGTGGTAGCCCCCAGAAATCAGCTCTGCCGGTTGCGAAAAGAAGTACAATGCACCAGGAAAATTGTCTAGTTACGCCAATGTGACGATTTTGAAAATGTTTGGACTCTGCGGAAATCCATAACGCCAACGATATAGGAATATCCTGCCAAGTATATTCTACTAATTGATCAAATCTATCTCACAGAATTTGTATGCAACGAATGCACAAAAACCTGCCTAGAGAGTCGAAAACAGTTTACTTAATGTTATGATTATGACTATTAAAGTCTTATAACTGCCGAAAATGTTGTTCCAAGGACAACAAACATTGGGCAGTCCTTACAAAATTGTACCCGTCTGACGTTGTCTTATTGCAACACATTACACAGAATAGACTTCTGAATTATTCAGAATCCTCTTGAAAGCTAGATAGCTGTTCTATATACATTTATTCAAGGTGTTTGATAGAGTCTGACAGACTTCAGAGAAGGACACACCGAAAAGAAGACCACAACGATGTTGGTAGAAACCACCACAGACGATTCTCCAATGAAAAAATTACATCAGAAGTCACCCATGACGACGTAAAAATCGCGTACGATTCCGAGAAATATATAAATTTTAACGTCGAAAGTAATCCGACATTATCAAACAATGAGAAACTACCGAAACCAACACAATGTGAATTGCTGAGTATATAACATTTGTATCGGAGATTTGAATAACACTCGACGATTTCTGTGATTACCATCTGTTAACGTGAAGGCTTTATAACTGTACCCGATGTGACATGGAGTGATGTGGTTTCTTTGCAATACATTTAAGAAGAATTAAAACTGACCCTTTTAGCTTCATGTAAGCGTATTAGGGGCTAGTTATTGCAATTGTGTTTAATGCTAATTAAGGCGGTAATACCCACATCAAATAATATTGAAAATGCGCCAGCTAAATCCATGTTTTCTTGTAGCCCGCCTGCAAATTAACATTATGATTCTGGGATCAACAACAGTATGTGCCTGTCGGTGAGAATACAATGTATACTACAATTTATAAATTTTTCATTTTCATTTCGAAATACGAAATTGTTATCTCCAACTAACCTGGTTATCTGGAACTTGTTGGAGTTCTCACGAAAACGTTCATGATTCAAATATTTCTGTATGCCAATGACGAATTGCCGGATATAAACCTCATAATCTAATGTTTTCAAATTCCAATCCAAGCAGGGATAACCACCAGCACTTAAAATCTCTTCGTAATAATAACGGCTGTGATTGGTGAAAATCCACTCATTCAACGAGAAACATTTTCCTAAAAACGATAACATAATGTTAATACAGAAATATCTGGGGATTGTTTTTTAACTCACCTGCCAAGCAAGCCTGACGGAATTTCCTTGCTATAGGCAAAACCATTTTGCATTTTCCACCTTTTACCAGCGATATCAAATCCATTAAAATAGCCGGTATATAATGCAGCAAATAGACGGCGATTTCGTGCAAGAGAAAACTTTTGCGATACTGAAAGTACGGGTACATGAAAACTTTGCGTGTCGGATATATGCGTGACCATTTAAGCGTTAAGCAACCCAAACGATGCCAGGTTATTGGATTGGTAACGCCGGAGGTGGAGTTGGATATATAAACTCTGCAAAATAATGAATTAATAATAGTGAATACGCTTTCTTTTTTAAAACGTTTATAATGTATCCTCGCAAATTTACCGTCCCAACGTAGCCCTCTGAGCTGTCATTATCATCGAGTTGACCACATAGTCCACTGGTATTATATCGCAGATGACATTTTTATCACCCAAAATGCTGCTTATTGAACCCTTGCCGATTTCCATCATAATACCCGTAATACCCTGTATATTATCAATCCATCCCGGATAGGGTTCACGATGCGAGGCCGTCACTATCGAAGGTCTTACAATTGTAATCGGCAATAGTTCTTTGTAGTCATTCACAATTTGTTCGGCTATCGATTTGGTGAATGTATAAGTATTCGGATGAGGTCCCTAAATTTGTTGGAGTATAAAGGTGAACTTTGTAAGCATATTAAATGAAGGTTAATCTTTACTTTTATATAATTGGCCAAACTATTAAAGTATTCATCGGGAATTTTCAGAGTACAATCAACAAAGTGCTTCCAATTTACGGGTGGCAGAGTGGGATAGATTTCTTCATCCACATACTTCCGACCGGGATTACAGTAGGCCGTTGAAACGTACACAAAACTCTAGAAAGGAAAGGTAAATTTATATATTGTTTTTAGAAGTGACTTAAGGGTACTAAAACAGCCTAAAAAAATCTACTATTTGTTAAATATTCTATGTATATATTAACATATTTTTTTAGGTCAAATTAGCCTTGGTTAGAACTCTTGGCCTGAAACCAAGTCCCCTGAAGACGTGGACGTACGGATATCCACATTTCAATGAAAGTAGAAGTGAATTTCTTCATTAATCCAAATATGCGAATTGTTTACTATATTTTGGGTCCAAAACAAAGATGTTGGAAATTCAAAAAAAAAGTCTTGACTTCGGATTGCTCATACATTCAATGCCTTATGGGCAAATGATTGTCCTCCTACGATGGATGTCAATATTTTGGTGAGTTTGTATGAATCTATTCCAGTACTTAAAAAACAATAACTTAATACTAACTGTTCTAGACGTCGTTCTATTGAGAAATAGAGAAAGAGAGTTATCGCTTGCTCCCCAATTTAAATATAATGCTGCAAGAATTTCCTGTAGATCCTTTGAGAAAGGTCTGTTGAAAAACATTGCGGTGTCCTTCCCTTATCTCTGGAATTATTGTTCAGTATGTCCTCTAGATATCTCGAACCAGGGCTACTGGAAGGCCTGGCAAAGTCCTTCCATATAAAGATTCTAAAGACGGCCCTTCATAGGATCTCTAGAAGGCCTATTAAGAGAAGTCAGAGAGGGTACCATTTCTCGCCAATCTGCATTATTGTAGAATACTGCAATCATATCCTGTAGATCACGCAAACAAGGTCTACTGGAAGACCTTACCCTTCCTTCTATAGCTCTTATTTGCGTCTCAAGCTTTCTCGAAGACCACGCCTAGTAGGCTCTGGAAGACCTATCAGCTGAAGTGAGAGCTGAAGCGCCTCCATTACCCTCTAACTATAACTCCCCAAGATGACCTGGCGTAGAAAGTTGCTTCGTAAGTCGTAAAACGCATTTCCAACCTATGACCCATCACCATTACACTCAGGTGTATCCTTCTTCACCAGAGCCGCTTTTATAGACAGATTCCATAACTCACAACGTGCAATTAATCTCACTTACCTTCAACAATGGCATGTCTTTACACATTTCCAATAAATTCCAGGTGGCAACAGCATTTACTTTGGCCGCCACTTTCAATCGCTCGTTGAAACGAACCGTGGCCGCACTATGAAATATTATGTTCACCTCAGCGCATAAAATCTTTTTATCCACATTGGTCAGACCTGTTAAGTTAGAGAAATTATAAAAAAAAAAGAAATTAAATCTACAGATCTGGTATAAACTAGTTGACTTTTAACACAAACATACCAAAATTGTCGCTCTCAATATTTCCCGCCAAAAACTTAAGCTTGCGCAAGCGCTGCGGAAAATTTTTGCGCACGCGTTCGAATATTTTATGCTGACAAAACTCCACAAAGCGCTGCTCAGCGGCTAAGCCATTTTTATCGCGTATCAAAATGTAGATGCAGCTCAGTTGGGGAAAGCTCCACAGAAGCTTTTCCAGTAATGTTTTGCCCACAAAACCGGTGGCACCTGCAGGCGCGAAAAAAGAAGAATATAATCACCATGATATGAGTAAGAAAACATAAATGAATGTGGTTAGTTGGCTGGCATGATCCGGCCATCATTATAATGATGTTGCACGATCAACACCGCTTTAGTGTTGGTTGGTCAATTAAGAAAGTTTATCTTTGTGAAACTGGTGCATGATGAAAGACAATTTGTGTTAGATAAGAAAAATTCAAATTCGATGCAATCACAATTTGATTTTAAACACATTTCTTTGGAAACACGACCACATTTTCTTTCTATACCATATGAAAAACTCGGGTGATGATAGTCGAAACGACAGACATTGGGCATGCAGGTTTAAGGGAATATCACCCTGACATTGTAGTTCAACTCACCTGTTACAAATACAACGGCGTCATTGTAATACTCCATTTCTTCTTTTATTTTCTACCGATAAGTTATTAGGAAGATGTAAATTTCCACTATGTGACTGACTATACTATTGATTATATAAACTTTTGTATCTGGAGTTTGTTTGCTGTATCTGAGAACGATCTGAGTTGCAACACGTTTGTACGGTTCGAAGCCTTTAAGTCAACTGACCATTTGTTTGCATCTGATAAAGTGTTTTATCCATCGCAATGAAAGCTTTTCTCTTTTCAATTCCACCACCATGGCAAGGAGTTTGAGTTTGTCTTTCTGTTTGTAACAACGAAAAATCGTTTATAAAACGAACAATTACTCGGAAATTGAATTACTACCATACACTTCGGTATGGCTTCTCGGTTTTGGACTTGGATCAACTGGATGTGGGAGAATATCGAGCTAGCTATCAATGAGATGTAGCCAGAAAATGCCATGGAGAATTAGATTTGTTTGTTATGATCATATGTTTTTCTTATTGCGTTATGTTTAGAGTTTGTGATACCCCAATGCAAGCTAAATGAGCAGGGTTTGTTCTTGTCAAACATATATTTAGACCCCTCTTTATTACTTCCGACCGTGACCAAATTAGATAATGCATATTACTGCAGGTTGAAATCGGGTATGTTGTATACCCCCGTCCATTTCATTTAATTATGCAGAAAAATTACATTGTGTTCATACTTTTGCAATTTCGAGTACTCACACTTCTATAGGGGGCGGCAGATTCTGTGGCCCATCTGAAACCATGCTCATAAATCTTTTTCATATTTTCCCACATGATTTTTTATGTTTTCCCATTTTCTCATATCGGGTTTTCGTAATTTCGGGGTTATTTTGAGTGGGATATAATTTTTTAGGGTATCAGTCAGTCGGCCACCTCTATCTTTAGCAATTATTGGTGGCTTTTTTTACCCATTTTCATCAATATTTACCCTTTTCAGTAAGTTTTGTTGTGCGAGGACACTTTAACTGTGATTGGTTATCGTTACGAAATCATAATCAATAAATTGTTATTGTCACTAATTGTTTAATTGGGCTCGTGCTCCCACTCTCAGCTCCCTCGACAATGGGCATTTTGAGGTGACGGCCGAGTTGGCCACACCCTACTTTCCGCTGTGGAGTTTTTACGCATTAACGTAAACTTGCTACAGACTTTTGACGCCTTCAACATCAAAATCAGATGAAAGTTCGATAACTTAAGGCTCGACGATTTGTTTTGAAAATACTAAAACATTTATTTATTATTAATTACAATAAAAAGTAAATTTATATTCTATCTTTTGGTGAGCCAGACCATATGGATAGATTTTTGCAGCGACAGACCAAAGTCTCTGGTGGGAATCGAATCCACAAGCCCCACGTTGATAAGCAAGCACGCTAACAACTTGCCCACCAGTGCGCTTAGATATTCAAATATATTATATATATATGATATTCCTCGGCAGGAAAAGACGGCGGATAGGGAACTCTTACGGTATGATCATTGCCTCCTCATGTAGGTTACCAAACGAAGGCACGAGGAGAGAGTCTATTGCTATTCGTTGGTCAGCGCTTTTGGCGGCTCTGAATATTTCTCCACTTCGTAATACTCATGTTTAGCGACCACACTGGCGGCCTATCTCTTGTGCCCTTGTTCGTCTGAATTCGTGTGTCATCGACACTCAGTGGCATTCTCAAATACGCTGACCCTGTAGTAAAAGGGGTGACCGAGAATTTTGGGCGCGAATGTTTTCATATTCCTTGCAGAGAAGAAATGATCGGTGAAATAATCCCTCAACATTTCGCAGATGTTTTCGACCTCAGAGCCTGATGCCAAAATTGTACAACAATCAGCTTATGGTACGATTTTTACGCCGTCAGATGGCTGTTGATTTGCAGCCTATTAAAAAAACAGTTGGCATTAAAGTAAATTTCCAAATAAATATTTAAAAAAGTTAAAAAATATATTCTTCCATTTTAAAGATACAGAAATCCCAAATCGGTTGGTGTGCATGATCCACTCTTTTGTTTAAAACCATCTTCGCATTTGGAATCAATACAAACGGTTTATGCTTACAGAAAAGCTTCACACTCTTTCTCCCTGTCAGCTTACTAGGCAGCAAAAGGTGGACAGATTAGCTTAAAGCTGGTTCAAATTAGTAAATGGCGAATAACTCGCGTGACCCGCTATCATCCATAACAAACCAAATACATGTTTTCATTTCAAATTCATAATCACATTTAATACGGGGGGTTTTTTTTTTTAATATAAAAAAGAATAATAATTTATAAAATATATTTTCATATTCGCCTTAAGTACATTTGCATCGCTGCATCACTTTGTTTTGCTCACTCATGTCCTTCGATTAAATTACACTAAACTAATCAATCATACTTTGTTTATTGTTCATTTGTAATGAACATAATACTCCCGTTACCGCTATTATATACTTCCTGTTCAGAGACGAGTATTATTTACATCTATTTCCACAGTCCACACGGGCTGTGATACTTCCTTGCTGTTTTCCACCTTTTGCTCATCGTTGCCGGAATGTTGTTTAGGAATGACGGTACGTGGGGTTAACATGAAACAGGTGCATATGCCGCCAAATATGCTTAAGGCACAGTAGGAACTTAACGAGAGAGCCACATCGATTTTCTTCAGGACATTTATGAAGGGTGCGGACAGCAGCCAGACACGTGACCAGGTCACCACGGAGAAGACGTAGGGCACTTTCTTGTTGGGTGGCATTACTTCTGCCATGCAGGCCAGAATCATCGATTGGGCACAGGAGACACCGGCCTTGGGCACGGTGGCGATAATCATCCAAAGCGTTACTTTCAGTTCGGCATTCACTGAAATGAGGACAGGCAATTAGAAGAAGTCACATATATTTATTTACTATATATAAAACGTACTTTCTGCTTGACTAAACAGCCATCCCAGACATCCGAATAGTCCAGCCAGAATATTGAAACCTCCGGCCCATTGCCATTTCCATTTGTTTTGCTTCAAGGTGAAATGCAAAGCCAGAAAACAGCCAAAGATTTCCGAAAAACCTAAAAACATATCAACAGTTTTAGTGTCATCTCCCACTTGTAAGACATCATCAGTCACACCTACCCATAGCAACCGTATTCGGCACCAAATAATCCCGGCCGAATGATCGTATATTCAACAACATGCCCATGAAATTTATAATGAAGGCGGCCAAGGCCAAATGAGCTGCCAACATGTGCACTTTTGCCCTCGGCCCTTTCCATAGTTCCAACCATTTTGCTGGAGGTGGTGCCGATCGCAATTTCTCTCTCAGCGTCTGTAGTTGTTGGTGGAAATCGGAGGGAATTTTGTCGAGACGATCATTGATGGCCGCCCCCTTTCGTACTATGGATGCCACACGGTTTATAACTTTGTCGTCGCCATTTTTCAAGAGCCAACGTGGAGATTCGGGTGTCCATTGTAGGAGTAGCGTTAGTATAAGGGTGGGGAATGTAATGCCCAGATAGATGTGAGACCAATTGTTGAAGAATGCGGAGAGAGAGGGCAAAAAGATGACACCAATGGACCAAAATGTATCGTAGAGTATTATGGCACCGAGACGGTACGAACCGGAAGTGATGTCCGTAACTGAAAAGGAAAATAATTGAGTAGTACTTCTTATAAGTGAATGAACTGAAACAATTTGTCTGTAATATCTATGAAATCCTTCATAGCTGCAAACATATCTTTGGAGCTCATGCCCATATAGGGGAGTTATATCAGATAGGGTGAGGTATGTCTTGCAACGCTATAAGAAGCCTAAACACTTGAATGTTCCATTTTTTTTTTGTAAATTAAATTAAATTTTTTGGTATGTGATAAATTATAAATAGATAAATTATTGAAAATTTACACTTTGTGACTTCCTCGATTTTTCACGAGTAAAAACAAAAATACGCCAAAAAAATATTTTTGTTTGCCATAAATGTGTTTATAACTCCGAATCTCATTCAGATTAAAAGTTTAACATGAAAGATAATCTAAAAAAGTCTTTTTGAAATTGTATTTAAATAATATCGGACAAGTCTTTATCGATATATTAACAATTATGTCCCAAAAAATTCCAAAAAAAAAACCCTAAACATAAGGTGACCGTAGAATTGTATAGTGGTTATTCAATACATTTTTTTATGTTGTCTAGTCCAAAGCCTTATAAAATTCAGTTGGTGGCATTTCTGGTAAATGGTCCTTATCTTCACCCAGATTACCAATTTTTTTTTTATTATTTTTGGCTCAATGTATTGGCCAATAAATATAATCGCCCAATTCCGGCAATGCAATGAAGAAATCAGTGCTTGCTGCAGGTTATGAGCCGGTGGCTCTCCAACCACGATTACACGTGTCATTGAAGCGAGACCGTTCGAAATGTAAAAAAAAGTGTGTTAAAATTCGGACTTTGAGAAGGGCCCACCATAATTGTCTGAGTTATCTTAAATTTTCAAAAAAAAAAAACAAATAATCTTTACAACAATATTCCTTTACTTACATATAGCCTGACCCGATGTAAACATTATCGCACAGCACACCGCCGATAAACAACGAAAGGCACAGTGTAAGCTAAAGTCTCCAGCATAACCGGTGACCACGCCACACACGATCTGTGTCATTTGTCCAATGAAATACACGTTGCGCGGACTTATACTGAAAGAAATAAAACAACATTTAGGAAAAAGAACGGACAACTGACCGAAGCAAAATGCAAACACACTTACAACAGCATCATCTTCGTTGCCGCCACACCACCCACCAATACGCCAAACAGATGCCAGTACTGGGTCCATGCCACGAATATATCTCTCAGACAGACCAAATCGAAATCCATGATAAGCGAATGAAAATCAAAATTATACAGGAACTGTGTACATTCTCGCCGCCCCTCTTGTACGGTGTCCTCTATGAAACATTGATTCGCTGTTACGGTTGCATTCGATGTCAAACCTTGCGAAACGCATTCAAACTCTGTGCTCGGATATAATTCGGGAGCGGTGAATATAATGCAGGCCATAAACCAGGAGGCCGGTATCTTGCATAGGAATATTATGAGGACAGTGCGCAATTGCCAGATGCCGAAATCGCCCACAACGTCTCCTATAACATCTGTGCCGGGAGGTGTGGGTGCTTTTGCTGTCGGTGTTGGGGGATTTGTGATAATGGGTCGGTTTTGATCGGATGAAATGTTATTCGTTCCATCCGGCTCCGGCTCCGCCTCCATGATATAGGCCATATTGCGTTGACCCATTTTGGGGGTGTGTTTAGGTGAGACTCTGGTTGTGGTGGTGGCATTGCCATTGGACTGAGGCATTTTGTGGCTATCACTTGACTTAGTATGGATATGCGTTAAGTACTACTGCAAATATGTAAGTATGTATTTAGCCTTTCATAGTTGGGACCCTGAAAATGAATAAACGGTTTTTCTGTTGTTGTTTATTAATTACTCATGCATGCTTTCACTGGCAATTCATTTCAATTAATATCAATTTATTTGATTTTCTCAATCAATTAATAAGTCTTGAGTAGTTCCTATTATTTGAAACCACAAACAACTATTCATCAGTGGGGGAAAAATAGCTAGCAAATGAGGTTCATACATGTATTTATTGTGTCATTTCATGATTGGTCGATTATCGTTGACCGATTGAAATGTCATCATCCATCTTCCAGCTCAGGGCCTGCTCCCCGGGCATAGTCTTCGAGGTTTGAAACCTCTACAGCTCCACTTTCATATCACGGACATCCGTGGATTATGGGATTTAATAGAATTTGCCTCACCCTTATGACAACAGATTGGGTTGGTCTTCTGGTAAATTCGAGACACTCAAGTTCAACGTTCTTTCATTGTATTCGCTTTACTGAACTAAATTACAACTCAATTGATTTCTGTTTGCGATTTCTATGATAATTATTACAATTTTTTTAAATATTTTCACTTGATTCTTTTTCTTTAGAATTTCCTACGATTTCTCTCGCGGTTTCCAGCTTCTATCTGCCATTGTCTTCAAATTGCAGTATTGCACTGATTATTACTGTGCAATCGGTGCATTGTGATCTGTGTCCATTTCATTGTTTTGTTCGTCAAATTCCTCCTAGCCTTTGAGCCACACACTGTCCGTCCCTATTGAAGTCATTCTTCATTGTTGTTGGTACATTTATAACGTCAACCAACCGCCAACGTTAACTTGTTGTTGCAGTTTGTAACACAGACACACGGTTGGAATTAGGAATGTGTTTTCCAGTCGTACAGTGGGCACAGACTGGTTTTTTTTTTTTTTGGAAATTGTGTAAGAGCTTTGCCGTACTAAATTTGAATTCGAAATAGTCACAAATAATATTGGGGTAAGCCAAATTGAAACGTAACATAATGGGTAAAATATTTTTATTAAAACCAATGGTACATGAAAATATAACATTCGAAGAATATTCTGTACAAGTTTAATAAAGAAATATTAAAAAAGTATTCGGATGCGTCTTGCAAAAAAATAGAATTGCGCTGCCCCTCATAACTCGATGCTGGTTCATCCGAAATCAGAGTTCTTTCGTTAGATAATCGCTTTCACCAGGAAACGCTGGGAAGGTTTAGCGGAAGGAAATTAGGGTATCGGAAGCAGGAAAGAGGGAATTTAACCCTTTTTTTCTAACTAACACTTAGGGGATAGGATAGGGATAGCGATAGAAAAGAATGGTATTGGAGGGATGAAAGATGGAGTAGTGTTTGTTGTCGTTTGACTTGAATTTGTCATAGCCGAGTATTCCGGCGAAATGTTGAAACTCATATTGTTTAAAATTCATAGTAAACTCTGTGCATTTACCGATTAAGAATGTCACAACTGGAAGGAAAGTCACTTGCTAAAAGAATATTCCACATACGAACGGTTCGGCTGAAGAACGAATTTTCTCTATAGTGCGTCGTCCGATCAACCGGCCACTTCACAACGAACGGATGAGAGTACAGTTCGTGACAGACTGATGAATCAATCACAATGCCATGAATTTGTTTAAATTATGCAAAAAAAAAATGATATTTTATATTCCCGGGATATTCTCCCGAACTCCCAACCCCCATTCAATATGTCCAATGTCGCACGAGCTGTCCTTCTGAAGGGATCAACTGAAGAGAACAACTGAAGGCATTCCTCTCCAATAACTGACTCTTTATTAATTTAAAACAAGCCCATAATACAACTTGCGTACACTGACAAAAAAAAAATAGTAATCCCTACTTCAGTTAAAACATAGCAAAGTCGAAAGTAAGCACGGAGTTCTTAATTTTAGCCATAGCCGGAATGGCCCCGACTTTTAGGCGAAACGAATCTTTTTTTTTCGGGAAAATCGGGATAGATTTAATTTCATAATAGAATAGAAATGGGTTCGAAATTGATTTAGAGAGAGTAAATTTTTATCCGATCTCACTCAAAGATAGTTATGAGAATTTGTTCTCATACTTCAAGTCAAATAGGATTTACTTTTCCTAATAAGAATTGTTTACTTTACTTAAAAACAAATTCATAAGCTACAATACCTCTTTTTCGGTACCCATTTGCAATAATTTCTGCTTCAATTACACTGTGCGACAGCCACAATCGGTTTGGGATGAAACCACCGGGGAAAGTTATATCGGTCAAAAAAAGGTCATACGTGTCCCAGCGTTTCGTTGGGTCTCATCTAGGAATCGAGATATATCGATTTGAAGTTAGTAAGTATCGTATAGGGGAATTTGTCACGTTTTTGGCTCTTTTGTTTGACATAACTTGAGAACCACTCGTCCGATTTAGCTGAAATAAATTTTTTACGTGAAAGTAATAGGACTTGACACTTTTTACCGTTTTGGATTTTTTATGAACTAAAAAAAAAAAAATTTAATTTTTAGGCAAAAATAATTTTTTTTTTTCATACATTTATTTATAATTGCGAAACTGTTGCTTAAGTAGGAAAACGGTTTAAGAACAGATTAGAGGAATTGTAATTCTTAATTTTTCTAAATTTGTTTCAGCTAAATCGGACGAGTGGTTCTCGAGTTATGTCAAACAAAAGAGCCTAAAACGTGACAAATTCCCCTATACGATACTTACTAACTTCAAATCGATATATCTCGATTCCTAGATGAGACCCAGCGAAACGCTGGAACACGTATGAATTTTTTTTATACCAATATAACTTTCCCCGGTGTTTCATTCCAAACCTATCACTGACCCTTACCATTTGTCGCAGAGTGTTATGGGTCTAATATGTGCTATAGAGAACTACTCTTTAGTAGCGTATATCCCAAGGAGGGCAAGCATTAAACACGGACAAACGCAGGCTTGAAAAATCTTTGTTTACATAAATCAAGTACAGTGTACTCTCTCCCTGCGGACACCTCTCATAAACGGACACTGTTTTCAGTGCCAATACGCTTCAGCCCTCTTGTGTACAAATGCGATCGTTTTGAAAAATCAAATGAAAAATTATTATAATAACTGGGCATTTCCATTGAAAACGACCACTTGCATGAAAAAAAAATTGACATATTTTTTTAAAAAAAAATTCTGAAAAAATAAACAAAATAATTTATTTTTTATTTTTATCGATTTGACAACACTAAAATGAGCATATACGAAAATTGTCTTCTACATCTTTGAAAGTTCGGCGTTTATTGTGCGTTTTTTTAACCCTTTCTCAGAATTAATAAGAACTGTTATCCCTGGAAAGAATATACTCTTGCATACTTTTTGCTGAAGTTTCGACTTTGTATGTTTCATAATAAAAGTTTTGTGGATTAATTTAAAAATTTAAATTTTCGGTCACACCCGTCTCAGTAAAAGTTGAAAAAGTTTAATAAATTTGTTATACTACATAATAAAAGCTTGATACTTTCCAACAATAACAAAGTCAGTTCTAGTAATAATATAATGATATTTTCTGAACCACATTCCTAATATTCGAGTATTTAGTTGTAGGAAATATTTGGTCACACCCGTCACACCAGGGATAACTCCAATGTTTTCAATGGGTGTCAAAAACAGAAAACCGTTGCAGTAGAAGAAATTTAAAGGAAATAAAGACAAATATTAACAACATTTGGCTTTAGAAAGATAAAGGGACCGGGAAAGAAGAGATGCCAAGAAAAATATGATGAATAATAAATCATATGGGAAGGAAAAAAAGTGGTAGAGAAAAAAAGAGCAGACAACGGATAAGGATGAAAGACAAATTTTAAAATAAATCATTATGGGCAGCGATTTAAGCCACTGTTTCAGAAATCTAGTAGAAAAAAAAATAATGTTACACCCTCGTTTTTGACGCTTCTAAAGGTGAAAGAGTGAAGAATACTATTTTTTAAAACAAGTGATGGAAAAAAAATACCCAATATTCAAAATAATGCATACAAAAGAGCAGATGCAGTGTCTGTGTATGTTTGCTGTACATATTTATCTGAATTTGGAATAATTACTTAAAAAAGTACTCGACTGGACTAGTCCTCAGTCTACGATAGTTCGGATAGCGAATAAATTTGTCATATTATTTTGCTTGAGGGTTCATTTTTACATTTATTACATTAATTAATACAATAAAAAGCTTTTGGAGTCATGGTCACACCCGTCACTATGGAATTGCCCAACTCCAGACACAATTTCATCGTGGTTTTGAAAAGTGCGTAGTTAAGTTTCAATTTATTTAATAAATTATTTCAATCGGAAATTAATTAACAACTCTTTCCAAAAATACGCCTGTTTAAACTATTTTTAATGAAAATGTTTGCGATTGCGTTGAAAATGTTTTTAGGTTCCTAATTGGATCCCGAACGTGATGTTTCAGTTCGATGGCTACAGCAATGGCGCAGGGAGGGCAGTGTGGTCTGATCAGTCTGTACGGGTGTTAATTAATTTGTTATAATTAATTGTCTACACGTCAAAGTGTGACTTTTCAATGAAATTTCCAACCGAATAAAATACAGTCAAGTCCGGTTATAACGAACTCCTAAGGACGCGACAAATTAGTGCGTTATAAGCGAAGTAAAATAGGGTAGAACACAACTCTTGGGACTTAAAAAAGTGTTCGTTATAGACGAAAGTTGGTTATAACCGGTGTAAGTTATAACCGGACTCGACTGTAATTTAAACAATATAACGCCTCATGTATAGATGTTAATTTGTTATTTTAATTAAAAAAGATTTTGTGTTAATTTGTGACTTTAACCATTTTTATGGATAATCGTCAGATATTATCCTACCTAGTTGCAGATGATTACATTGTCCTTTGACTGGTTGCACTGAGTGTGTTAATACAAGGACATGATTAGTATTTCGTTTAATAAAGTTGGGTAATGAAAAGATTGGTTGCAGAATCTCCTGTCCCACCTAAAAACATCGCCCTTCCTGCAGAAGATCTCAAGATACGACTCCCTAAACTCGGTGATTTTATGTAAATCACAACAGAAAAAAATAGTATGGTTACATCAGATCGAATATCCTTCGCAAGACATGTCTCTGGAAACATCTGCCATAAATGATTTTATCAAAGCTGTCCCGGAACTTGAAGACAAACTTACTTCTGGCAAATCTAAAGCAACTGCGTTGCGGGACCAAGTTCCACCAAGGTGTCATGCATGATTCACATTCAGTGTGGAACAGCCTATGTGTCAAGAGGGGAATATCGCTGAATAAGTGTCAACTGACCCTTTTTTGGGCAACAGTGTTAGACATGCCCCAGAGGACACAAGCCCCCCTAATACAGCCTGTCTCGATAGGCGTTAGTTCAAGTAGAATGTCCCCGGAGAAGAATGTCCCTAAGTATCGGCCGAGTGTGGTGGCGAATGAACCCGAAAGGAGATATTCATGGATACAACTGATACTCTGTACAGCCGACTTGGACATAACCTGAGTAGAAAATCCTCCCCAGTCTTGCTACAAATCTCCAGATATACCTTGACACCAAAAAGTTAATACGCTTCTTCCCGGTTTTGTTCCATACAATGACAGTAACTATGTTTCGACCCACTGTGGGACATCGAGGTCATTGAACATAATAAAACCTCTGTGTTTCGCTTTCATGGCAACAATTCGCCAACCACTTATGTTTATAAGCAATCAATTCCAAGATAACGTCCGATGTCTGCAAAGACGTTGTTGAATTTTCTGTTTGGCAAATGTGTTTAAAGAATTAAATTGAAGTACCTACTTGGACAACGATACGATATTTTATTGCTTGAGTACCATATAATATCGGGCTAATTTTGGTAATTCTTTAGGGCCCCTTGGGTGAAATCGCTACGACTGGGGTGGGTCAAGATTTTTCTTTGGCGCCAAACAGTCTGGTTCTGCTCATATATTTCAAACGGCATAAAAAGAATATTTTTTTTGACAAACAATACTGGGAAAATGCTATAAATATGGGTAAAAACCTATGGAACATAAGAAAACCTGATCAAAAGATTCGAAATTAACGAAAATTATATGTATATAAAAAGTACAAGATATAATTTTAAAGAAAGAGGAACGTATTAAAATGGAGAATCTTAATAGCCTGTCCCACGGTGTCCCGCGTTAACGTTCGCACGCCTTTTACATCGCTTAACTAAAGAATATAATTCCAAACACATCATTCTGCCCAACCAAAAATATCGGGTTATTGGAAAAAATTTCGAGTGGACAGTGACACAAATTGCAGTTCATGTACCGGGTTCTCCAACAAGAGGTATTATTTTGGTATTCAAAGAAAAATGTAATTTTTTGAGATAAATGATCGGATGTTTATTATAAAGAGGAAGTTAGCCGTTAGTAATGAAAAACAACATCAGTCAAATGGCCACCACGACCACGCCTCACGAATTCTATCTTTGAAGTCTTGAATCGACGCTGGGCTGTTGCCGCAGTCCTTATCTTATCACGTGGCCTCAAAGGAAGAAGTTGCAACGTGTTAACTCACTCGATGGCCAATTGTGATCACATCTTCGAGTGATAACACGGTCCGGAAACTTTTTAGAGTTGCGAACTGTGACTGCAAGATTTCCACCATTTTTGTAGTAATTTCTAATAATTCCAATGCGTTGTTGAAGCTTGTATCGTTCTATTTTTAGTAATAGCGTAGTTTCTACTTGTCAAATGTCAAAGTATAAAAGCTTCAAAAGTGACATCTACCGAAATACCTCTTGTTGGAGAACCCTGTATAATTAGACATGAAAATAACTTCGCCTAACTGAAAATACGCAACGAATTGAAAAAAAGAAAATAACACTGGAGAACAAAACCGCCTTTTTTTTTTTTGGAAATTTTTCAATAATTCATTACAGACTTATTAAAAACACAATTTTTCAAAAAATGTTGTCAACAAAATCGACTCAAAAATGTTATTTTTTTTTTAAAAAATCTTACCATAAAACGATTTTTTTCGTTCGTTACAAATCGTCAATATTGGAAGCGTTATAAAATGGGCTTCAGACATTATTCAATTCTGGTTTTCAGATATATGTTAAATATGGACATTTGGAACACAATCTCAAAAGAATGAGCTCTCACTACTGACAAACATCCATTTAACAATTTACATCAATTTTAACAATTTGTAACGAACGAACAAATTCGTTTTATGGAAACATGCAGTTAACCATACAAATGGAATGTTGATCTATTTTGTACTCATATGAACCATAATAAATCAGATTTTTTCTGTTGTCCAGTGTAACTTTTCCCAGTTTTTTTTTTGCAGATTTCAGAAACATGAAGAGAGACATAACTGATTTTTTTTTTCTTGACAAAAGTTGAGCTATACATCAGCTGATCTATTTTTAGTTGGTTGGCTTAAGTTAGAAAGGGCGTAACTCGATTTTTTTCAAAATCGTTTTTTTTTAATATTTTGGTAGACCATTGTCAAATACACATTCCAAGGGCGTAACCAAAATCCAAAAGAAAAATTTTTTCAGAATTAAATTTGTTACGCATTTTTTTTTAAACTTGACTTTAAAATTCGTGTTTCAAATGTTAAAAAGTTTTTACCTTCTGCTGTAATGTTACGAAAATGCGAGTTATGCCCTTTCTAAATTAAGCAGTCGATATGTGTATAATCTGCTTGAACAAGTGAACTCGAATATAAAAAAAATTGAGAACGTGTACGTTTTTTTCGTATGAAAACAGTAAAACTGTCAATCAATGACAACAGATTTCATTCAGATCGTTTTGCAGAAAAAGATTTCAATTATCCGAATAAAGCTTTTGTAGAAAACACGGATAACTGAAACAAATTGGCTACACTTCCCCACTGTACCACAACTATTCAAATGATTTCGATAAGAAATTATTCAAAAGATCGATTTTCAGACGGTTTGCGACGTCTACAGGCGAAGTCGACTTACCAAAATTGATAGCGTAGAAGATGTATACTCATGTCTCTTCTTATGCGGTGGAAGCGTTCCACAGATATCCGCATAAACCAAAGCCACATTAAAAATACTCTACGCTCATATGAAACCAAGGGATGCGTTGGAATATCTTCAAAATCCGCATAACATCAAATAGTACTTCCCAAAAATATAACGGTTTATGCGGATTTTATTAGCAAAAATAGATATATTTAATTTCAATTTAAAAATGAAAATATACAAAATTAAAATATTGCATTCGTTCTACAAAAGAAAACCAAAATAAAAAGTAATCTTAAAACATTCAAGAGTTAGAAAATGCATTTAACTAATAATAAATTATTAACACTGTCGCCACTTAGAAACGATCTTCTCCGTTCTTCAGCTGGTGAAGAATCGTTGTCATCATTTTGGAATATTCTCATTGTTGGAAACAATTTGGTATTTATACCCTCGCCCTACGGGTAGGAGGGTTTATATCATTTGATACGGCTCAAAAGTGTAATACATAGAAATATCCACATTAGACCCTAGGTGTCTTTGAACCAAATTCGATTCATGACTTTCTGAATCGTTTGAGCCATGTCCGTCCGTCTGTCCTGCTGGTACGCACGATATCTTTCGAAAGAGTTAAGCAATCACTCTGAAATTTGGCATGGCTTAATATTTTCCCAAAACTGCTTATGGGAATGCATATGGGCTATATGGCCACACCCCTTCTGGTACCTCCCATACAAATGTACCATCCCGCCTACCTTAGAAATCGTGTAATAACACCAACATGTCCAACGCGATCTTGCCCAAATTTTGTATTTAGTAAACGTATAGTTAGACTAAGTTTTGGACAAAAACTTGGAAGTCTGGCAACTCCCCTTCTGGTACCTCCCATACAAATGTACCATCCCGCCAACCTTAGAAATCGTGTAATACCACAAATATGCCCAACGCGATCTTGCCCAAATTTTGTATTAAGTAAAGCTATAGTTAGACTAAGTTTTGGACAAAAACTTGGAAGTCTGGCAACTCTCCTCCTGGTACCTACCATACAAATGTACCATCCCGCCTACCTTAGAAATCGTGTAATAACACCAACATGTCCAACGCGATCTTGCCCAAATTTTGTATTTAGCAAACGTATAGTTAGACTAAGTTTTGGGCAAAAATTTGGAAGTCTGACAACTCACCTTCTGGTACCTCCCATACAAATGCACCATTCCGCCTACCTTAGAAATCGTGTAATAACACCAAGATGTCCAAAGCGATCTTGCCCAAATTTTGTATTAAGTAAAGCTATAGTTAGACTAAGTTTCGGACAAAAACTTGGAAGTCTGGCAGCTCTCCTTCTGGTACCTCCCATACAAATGTACCATCCCGTCCCTTATAATCCGTGTAATACTATCAATATGCCCAACGCGATCTTGCCCAAATTTTGTATTTAGTAAACGTATAGTTAGACTAAGTTTTGGACAAAAACTTGGAAGTCTGGCAGCTCTCCTTCTGGTACCACCCATACAAAAGTACCATTGCACTCACTTTATTAACTCGCTCAACGAATCTTTCCGAAATTCCATATTTAGTTAAGCTTTACCTACATACAATTTTCTAGTAAAAACTCTGCTTCCGTCCTTTTTTAAAAAAAACATGTAATACAATATTTTTCTATAATATTCGGTATTTTAGGTTGCTATTATGACATTTCATCAGATGACGCTCACTTTTGACTTTCCGAAACTTAGGAATATGAGACTTGTATGTTTTTACTGAGGATGAGGGTATATATAAGTCGGTTTACACGACTGCAACTTGTTCACTGTTTTTTTTTGCGTTGCTGACTTTTTTAACTGTTTCTGTTGTTCGCGATTTATGTCCTTATTAATTTCCAAGGCTATTCCTGTATCTGGCTATTGTTAAAAATTTAAGAAAATTGCAACTACGAAACGACAAAACACAAACCGCATAAATTGAAATCCACATAAAAAAATCGCATATAAAGAGACCTGAGTGTACACACATTTTAGCTTTTAGGATTTGTTGTTACACTTTTCTCAAATTCCTCCACTGTGCCTGAATTTGTTTTCAAACATTAAAAATCCACCGGCTGAAACAATGAGTGGTACATTAATACAAAAAAATATACACTAAATCGTAAACCGCTTAGAAAATGATTTTCTTATAAAAAGTAAACTATCAGATTTTCTAATGTCGAACGATTTAACGAAACTATTTGCCTTTGGAATTTTGTTGGGATTGCCAACCGGCACTTGTTACGGGCAATTTGTTGGTGTTACCGCAAAATGTATTTTTAAATCGTATATTTTTTTTATGTTCTACATTTGTGAGAACATTTTACCGTGAAATAGTTGTCACTGTCGCATTTTTCTCAGTTCTTTTAATATCAGACACCGAAGAGAACTAATGAACTTGATCTTGTCGATGGCGAACAGCAAAGACGTCTACAAAATATAAATCAATGGCCTGTAGTTTGAGACCTACATAAAACGTTTGTTTGTTTTCTTTTTTTTTTTTCATTTAAAAATAGAATAATGTCTGCAAAAAGAAATCATAAATCGGTTGTTTATGACATCAACAACCTGACGCCGACCACGTGTCACCTCGTCAGTTTTGATTCCTCCACTTTTCACATCAATTGAAAAGGAATCATAAAATTTGTAATCATTATAATCAACACAAAATCAAACCATAAAACCGTACCGGGTAAATTTTTCAATTGTCGTAGTGTTGTCCAGGCGTCGTCAACACTGTAACGTTCGAACACTTAGCAATCCGTTATAAAACTAACAACACTTGTGGGATAATGGCAATTTTGAACCTTTGCCGAGCGCAGAGGCGATGGCTTGCCACACTCGAACGCGAGAACAACAAAAAAAACACGACAGCGACTCACAAATAAATGTCGCCTTAGGACGTCGGCAAACAACAACATGTTATAGAAGAAAACTATTACCGAATATCGATGAACGGCCGAACGCGCTCAACACATGCAAGCATTGAGGCAGCAATTCGACTCGTTCACAATGGACGACAATACAGCTGATGATTGTTATTGTTTCATTTTATATAGCTGTGTGTGCGTGCATGTTCTTGTTGGTTTACACATCGATTAATTTGTTTAATAAATTCGCGAACAACATTTAATTGAAAACAATTGACAGCATTTTGTAAATGAAATAATTTGAATACGTTTTGCATAGCTTATAGATATTCACTGATTTCATTGGCGTCAGACCGCACGACGCACAGAGCAAAGTTCTTCGGGTGCCGTTTGAATTGTTGGCACTGCGGTAGTTACGAAATTTACCACAAAATTGCCTAGGAGTTGACTTTTGATGTGATATGTGATAGGCGTACGCATACACCTACATTAGGGTGGGTCGTTTTGAAGGAAAAGCAAATGAATTAATTATAAGCAAACTAGACTAGATTTACAGGGTATCCCTCTAAAATGCCTGAGAGTCCTGACATCAGTAACAAGACGACGGATATCTGAGGAGCAGGACCGCTCGTTCCGATGAGAATGCCTCTTGAAATGATTCCGAACTACGGCTATGAACTTAATGCTATGTACAGGGTTTTCGAACAAGAAAAACCACATCAGCCAAATGGGCACCACGACCACACTAACAGGACCATATCCTTTTCATGACAATTTCCATAAGCAAATCGCAAAGTGGCTGCCCTCACGAATTCTATCTTTGAGGTCTTGAATCGACGCTGGGCAGTTGGCGTGGACCTTATCTCTCACGTGGCCCCAAAGAAAGAAGTCGCAAGGTGTTAAATTAAAAGATCTCGGTGGGAAATTGTGATCGCCTTTTTGAGAGATAACACACGGTCCGGAAACTTTTCCCTTAAAGGAGCAAGGGTTTCGATGCTTGCAATGGTAAACGTTGTCCAGATCACTATCATTCAACTCCAACCATAGAAAAGCATTAATCATCTCTCGATAGAGCAATCCATTCACCGTAACTGTTGATCCAGCCTCATTTTCATAAAAGTTAGGTCCAATGACCCCGCCGGACCATAAACCGCACCAAACAGTCACACGTTGAGAATGGAGAGGCTTCTCAACAATAACTCTTGAGTTTTCCGAGCCCCAGATGCGACAATTTTGCTTGCTGACGTAGCCACCGAGGTGGAAATGGGCCTCGTCAATACGATTTTTCAATGGAACTCCGAACGTCGATTGCAAGATTTTCACCATTTTTGTAGTGAATTTTATTATATCAGCTCTTGTTGGACAACCCTTTATTATGGCATTTTGCCAGATGTAAAACCCGAATGTGGTGGCCACGCCCAGTTTTAGAATTCGGATGCATAATAAATCAGCTAAAGTTTGATGGATTGCAAAATGACCAATCTTCAAAAAACCCAAAATTGTGTTTTTGATTGGTTGATTCTTGTAAAATGTTTCTGCCAAATTTTATACTTACACAAGATCTAAAATTTACAATTTTATAGGCGAATTCCAAAAGGACGTAACAAGAAGAGTGTTGAGATTAGGGATTGTCAATAATGATTATTGTTCTTTTTTTGAATAAAAAAATCAATCACTTAGAACATAGATCAAATAAAAATAATTTCATCATAATGAATGTTTTTGGGCAATCTTTGCATTTCCGTCATGATTTTTAAATTTTCGATTTGTACAGTTTTCTTCAAAGTTAATGATTAATCTGGAGTAATATTACAAAAATAACACTCAAAAATGATTATTTATGATTTTTTTTTTCGTTCAAAATAAAACTCGCTTCATTAAGACAAAATTGGAAGATGAAAGTGCAGCCACCTAATCGAATGCGCTGTCGAACCGATAATTGTTGTTGTCTAAAAATAGATCATTTTGAGAAAGTAAACGCGAGAGTGTAAGACAAAAAGAGCTATTTCCAAAGATTTTTATCATTTGGATAGAAGTCGGAGAAGTTTAACATTGTCTTAGCTTGATGGTTGATGGAGGGGATGAGGGATTGCATTATGATGGGGTAGTATGTCGGTAAGATAGGGTTACAGAAAGATAACACTGTGTTCCAAAAAATAGATTTTTTCTGTCCTATGAACCAAATGCACATATTCGGAAAGAGGGGAAAAAATAAAAATACACGTGTATCGGCGATTTTCATGTACACGTCAGAATTTTTTTTTTTTAAGTTTGAAGTATGAAGCTCGTAGTGGCCCGTGTGAAAGCCTTTGGACCGATTTTTAACCCTTTTTCAGTGATCCAATCGAGCTGATTTTTGGCAGGCAGACTCGTGGAAATGTCTGTATCACGTCAATTTTTTAAAAAAAATAGATTTTTATCAATTCTCAGATTAGTGGACATTTTTATGCTAAAACTCATACTGATAACGGTCCCTGGTTTAGATTTGACAACAGTGTTTGGCTTCTCCTGTGAAGTTATGAAAATGCTTGTTAAGTCATTTAGGATTGCTGGTGACGATAATAATTTGTATGACCAAATTAATCTTTAATCCATTACTGCATTGTTTTTGTAATATGTTGAGGGGTGTACGAATTACAGATTTTCTTGCTAATTATTATGTGTAATTATGTAATCAAGTGCAACCCAAAAAGAGTACCCGCTTTTTATAGATTTTTTCGCGGTTTCTGTATTCGCAGTAAAATGCATTTTATCTCTTAGTGTTAATGCCAATAGCATGGCGCTATCTCTGTAAATTTTACACCGTAAAATATATAAATAGACTTTATTTTTTGCGTACAAAGCCACAGACTATAACAAGTGTTTGTTGTTTCAATAAATCGTCGCATCGTATAATTCGTCTGTAACAATCACATTCGCACAAGATAAAAAGCTGTGACCGTGCAAAAGCGACACGTGAAATCAAAAAGTAAATATTAAAATGAAATCAGTGCTACGAAAAAAAGGGAATTTTTTCCCAGCAGGGATTTAGGTGATTCCATGATAACGCCCCATCATTGTATCAATTATGTAGGCAACGAACGTAAGGTTCTCTTACCCTGTTTTTAGTTGCACATTTTTCACATGAAAATCACTTTATGTGGTGATTTCAGCGACCAGTTTCGATCGTCTGTTCAATAAAAATATGTTAACCGGTTACACCACCTTGTTTTCCCTTTACATGACATGATTGAAGTGCACAGAGATATAGAAACCCACACAAAGAGATTTTCTTAATTAATCAATGACAGCTTTAGATTTCTTCCACAATTGTTATTCATTAATAAATTTGCAATATTCCAAACCATTTATCATTTAATTCGTTGGGTTTGTACATTTTTCCAAACAATTAGTTCATATGTAAGCACGGCTTTGAATGTTCTCTAACTCTCTAACGGAGGCGTAGTTACATTACATTTTTGTCAGACGCTTTTGTAGAAAACTGCTCAAGTGACTTTGAACCGTTTTTCTTTGTTGAAAACTCCACAACATTGCAAGAATACATGAAAAAACCATCAGACAAAGCCAATTACGTTTCTGGCTTCATGATGATCCAAATATTTATATGTAAATACTCTGTATGAGAAGTAACATCAATTAAGTGTCACTTAATGAAGTGTAGAAATACAAAAAATTATCAAATTCATTAGATATTTTATACGTCAAGTCAATTAACACGTAAGTGGAAACTATTTTAGAAAATGTATTCGAAACTGTTTACTAACTAATAATTATTGGTGAACTGATTAAAAGTGTAGTACTCACTACAGAAAGGCCTCACCTTTCTTTGGGATTCTGGGAGTTCTTGCAGATTACCGTCGAACTGTAAGTTTTTGTAGACCATGGTAAACCACCATCTGGTTAAATATCTAGAGTCTAACAGACTTTTGAATAATCGACAGTATGGCATCCGTAGAAGATGAACTATTGGAGACCTAATTCACCAACTCGGTGAAAACAATTTAGTTGCTCTAGATGTATCCAAGATGTTTGACAGGGTCTGACATGGTGCACTCATAACAAAACTTATTGCATTTCAGGTCGATAATATCTTGACTCGATTCGTATTGTGTTTATCTCAGAGATTGCTCTATAAGAGATGTTATAGATGGGATCTCTTCTAATGACAAAATGTCTGTCTCAAGGTCTGTCCTATGCTGTTGTATTTCATAGTTTTAGTGGTGACCTGTTAGGTTGGACTATGAACCCAATCTCATCGTTTCTCCGATGACAGCAACCTGTGTTATTAATATTCATTGTACCATAGGCCAAGTCTACTGAAGGTTGGGGACAAATGGTGAACAATGAGGTCAAATGATCTGGGCAGATTTTAATGAGCGCAAGACCCACAGTATTGACAGTTGTCATATTTTTGACAACTGCCACATTTTTGACAACTGTTATATTTTTGACAACTGTCATATTATTGACAGCTGTCAAATTATTGACAGGTGTTATATTTTTGACAGCTGTCATATTATTGACAACTGTCATATTATTGACAACTGTCATATTATTGACAACTGTCATATTATTGACAACTGTCATATTATTGACAGCTGTTATATTTTTGACAACTGTCATATTATTGACAGCTGTTATATTTTTGACAACTGTCATATTATTGACAGCCGTCATATTATTAACAACTGTCATATTATTTATTTATTTATTTATTTATTATTAATTACAATACAAAGTAAATTTATATTCTAATTTTTGGGTCCAAGGGTAAACCGGGTGACACAGACCATATGTTTTTAGATTCTTGCAGCGACAGACCAAAGCCTCTGGTGGGAATCGAACCCACAACCCCCACGCTGATAGGCAAGCACGCTACCAACTCGCCTACCGGGGCGCTTGCTGTCATATTATTAACAGCTGTCATATTATTAACAACTGTCATATTATTAACAGCTGTCATATTATTGACAACTGTCATTTTATTGACAACTGTCATTTTATTGACAACTGTCATTTTATTGACAACTGTCATTTTATTGACATATGCCATATTATTGACAGCTGTCATATTATTGACAACTGTCATATTATTGACAACTGTCATATTATTGACAACTGTCATATTATTGACAGCCGTCATACTATTAACAGATGTCATAGGAGCTTTCATTATTGACATCTGTAATTTTTCGCCTTCAACTAATTTAGCTATCATTTTATTCACAGCTTTAATTTCCTACTGATCCAAGGTCGCAAATTTGTGTGTAGTATGGATAGCGACGAATCCATCACTCCTGATTTTTCTGGGCCTGATGGTGATGCTCGTTGGATTTTCCAAGTGTCAATCGTAAAGGCTTTTTTAAACGGTGCACGAAATGCTTCACCCCATCTGATCTCTTAAACAGTAACGCCACCTACATCAGGCTAAAAAATGTAATATAACTCCCGTATATGGACAAGTGCTCTAGACCCTGATGTTGTCCATTCAGTCGGGCTAGGCGGCTATCGACTCTCATCCGTTTATTGTCCAATGACCGTTTGATCGCACAACACACTATAGAGAAAACTCGGTCTTCAGCCGAAATGTTCGTAAAAATTATTATTGTAAAATTATTTAATAAATTGTGGGTGTTTTTTATTGAGGTATAGAACTTCGAATTGAAATAAAACACAAGAAAATCGTTTTAATGTCCATCAATTTGGCTTTATTGGAAGGATAATTTTATGCCATTAATGTTTAAATATGATTTCGGGCATGTGGCCGCCGCGGCTGGCTCGAATAAAGCCAATTCTACAGGTCCAATTTTCAACCACTTGTTGGAACCACAACTCATCCACATTCATGCCATCCAATTCGGGAACAAAATAGTCGGTTATCATGGCTCTATACCGGTCTCCATTAACGGTAACTGACTCTCCAGCATTATTTCGGAACAAGTATGGCCCAATGACTCCACCAGCCCATAGAGCACACCAAACAGTCAGTTTTTGTGGATGTAATGGCATAAAATGGACGGAGCTTGCGGTGAACTTCGCGAACTGAACCATTACTTTCGAAATAAATTTACACGATTTGCAAGCGTTGTTCTTTTGTCAACCTGTTCATGATGAAATGGCAAACCAAACTAAATATTAATCACTTGACAGCTGACAAAATGACCGCCAGTTAAAAAAGTGATGCCAACTTAAAGTTCTATACCCCAATAAAAAACACCCTTTATATTAAATTGTTCGAAAAAATATATTTGGACGACCGTGGTGTGTGCGACTATCACACAGAAGAAATGTTCGTAGGTGGAATACTCTTCCAAGTTCTTCCAATGTTTTCCCTCCATTCTTCATATAGTTAGACTACTTCTGCTTAAAGACCCGTAGGGTGCTCCTGCCTTCAAATTTTCACAACTTAACACGCTTTCATTATTCCAGTTGTGATGATTCAATTAATTCCCCACAGCAGAAGGTGAAATAGTCTACTAACTACAATAGAATACTAAGGAAACAGAAACTGGTCATAATCAGTTGTATTACATTCGCAAATACTGACTGAACTGACTGAACTGAACTGAACAACGTCTATCTGATTAGCTGATATTTTTCTTTAATCGCATTATTAACAAATCAAATATTGACAATACAATTTCGAGTACAAATAATACATTTTGAGAAAAGGAAGAACGAACTGGCTATTGCTCTTATGTCAATAGATAAGGTGAGATATCGCAGATTATGATAACCGCATAAATAAACAGCTGGCTCTGACGATTGCAAACGTAACAAGTTCTGTTTCGCCAGATCGTTTAATAAGTAATAACTAGTCCATGGAATGCATTGGCAAGTTTCACCTTGTCTGGTGTTTCTTGTTTTTTTTTTGTCTGTGTGGTTCATACAATAGTTGGTCGTATGGCAATCAAGAAAAACAACCTTCCATACATGACGACCGTAAGTGGTCATGGCTGTGCTTAGTTTGAAATATTTAATATTCATATTTTGTAATTATATAATGAGAATATAATGTAAAACTAGAACACAACTAATGGTATATTTAAGTTTATTCATCGACGACACTGTTGTTGTGTAGCAATCACTGTTTGGAGGTGTGATCATTGTGGGGAAGTTATATGGGATACTCTGTATAACTTCTCCACGATGAATAGTCTTCATGTTTAAAAGGTTAATTGGCATTGACTCAATTTCCAGATACTATTTCAGTCTACAAGTTATTTATAATATTTCGGCCCATTATCTCAATGTCCGATTAAAATGTATGGTGCCGATATCCTACCGGTTAGTACAATTTACTTTTCTCAATATCTACTTAGCTTTTATAGGATGGATAAATGATAAGCGACACTTGTCCTCCATTTAGTAGTTTATCATAACGATAACCACGAACAGCTGACATTGGCCAGTGTTCTTTAGAACCTGAGAAATATATTTTTGTTCTTCATATGTTATATGTAAAATACGCTATTTTTCTTCACCGCAATCCTCCAATTCTTCTGATTGATATTTTTAACATCTTAATATATATTTACCCTCGACACTGATTCACTGACTCTGTCACGCAGTACGTAGGAATTTAAATAGGCATTCTATAATAATTCTATAAATAATAATAATAAAAAAAAGAATATTTTTTTTGTACAGAAATTGTGTTTTCCCCAAATTTTTTCTTTACCAAAATTTTTTTTTTCCAAAATTTTTTTTTCCAATTTTTTTTTTTACAAAAATTTTTTTTTTCCAAATTTTTTTTTTTCAAGACATTTTTTTTTCCGCAAAATTTTTTTTTTCAAGAAAATTTTTTTTTTTCAACAAAATTTTTTTTTATCAACAAAAATTTTTTTTTCCAGCAAAAATTTTTTTTCCACAAATTTTATTTTTTTTCGAATGTTTTTTTTACAAAATAGTTTTCTCAAAATATTTTTTACAAAATTTTTTAAATTAAGTAACAAATACTTTCTCAAGCAAATTAACGGGCGCCATAGGCGCATTACAACTTACTAGTTAATATATATTTACCCTCGACACTGATTCACTGACTCTGTCATGCAGTACGTAGAAATTTAAATAGGCATTCTATAATTTTCTATAAATAATAATAATAAAAAAAATAATATTTTTTTTTGTACAGAAATTGTGTTTTCCCCTATTTTTTTTTTTCCCCAAATTTTTTTTTTTCCAAAATATTTTTTTTTTTACAAAATTTTTTTTTTTACAATTTTTTTTTTTTCAGCGAAATTTTTTTTTTTCAACAAAATTTTTTTTTTTAACAAAATTTTTTTTTCAACAAAATTTTTTTTTTCCCCAAAATTTGTTTTTTCAACAAATTTTTTTTTTTCCACAAACATTTTTTTTTTTCAAGAAAATTGTTTTTTTCCAAGAAAAAAATTTTTTTCCAAGAAAAAAATTTTTTTTTCAAGAAAATTTTTTTTTTCAAGAAAATTTTTTTTTTCAAGAAAATTTTTTTTTTCAAGAAAATTTTTTTTTTCAAGAAAATTTTTTTTTTAACAAAAATTTTTTTTTTCCAGAAAATTTTTTTTTTTCAACAAAATTTGTTTTCAATATTTCAACGGGCGCCATAGGCGCATTACAACTTGCTAGTATGCAAATAATTTGTGTTTTTTTTTTCACAACAATATTTAAAATCGAATTGATTAGAAACTTAATACACAGCATTGCCATTTATTTTCATCTTTTATGAACAGCAACACGGTAGAGTTGCCGTACTTACCATTTGTCAGCCAGTTAACTTAATGGATACATGAGAAAATTACCATTTGTAATAAGCAGTAGATCGCGTCTATAAATTAATGTACTAGGTATAATGGGCCTTAAAGAATTTTTTGTCTATGATAACACCTTTCGAATGGGAAATGTACTAAACACTAATTAGACAAGACTTTAGTAAAAAAATTTCTTTCATAAAAATACCTTAAACAATTCCTCCCCCCAAAAAATCCCCTAAACTGGCAACACTGTAATACATTGACTATATTCTCAGTGTCTCAGGTCACCTTTTTATTTTTCCACCGTGAGGTGGAGTTGACTAATCAATGTATTTGTCAATAAAGAAGAAGAAGGGGAAGTCTATATTCTCATAGCAATCAATCAGCTGTTTTTACAAAATTCATTAAATATGCATAGCTAAGCGCCAACGTTCTTCAAACAGATTTTCATACAAAATTCAGTAAATTTTCTCATATCCAAACACCCTAACTGCAAACTAAGACATTTTGTTGTGATGAGTCTCATATAATTTTTCCCCAACTTATCCAACGTACTACGTCGGCATATCAATAGTATTTCACAGACAATTGCATCGGAGTTTAAGGAAACATCTCGATATTAATGAACTCTTAACTAAATTGAAGGTTTCATTATTATTTATAACAATATGCAAAACGAATGTAAATTAAATTACATCTAGGTGCATTTTCAGCAGCTCCGGTTAAGAGTTAACGGGCAGTTGTAAATGTCAAATTCTACACAAACTGAAGTTTATTGCTGCTAATTTTGTGCTTAGTGGAGATTATGAAAATGGTCGTTAGCCCATATTTTTAATGGCCTGTTAATGACTTTATTTGGCTTTAAACTCTAGATGTCAGCAAGTAGCACGAGACCATTTGAAAGGTTTTTAGGGGTCTCAAAGGTTTTCTTTCTGGCGATGATTAGAAGATTACAAGAATCCGCGATTCACTTGCGATAATTGGAAAATTAATCATTTGGTTAGAAGAAAACGCGACACATTCGCGATTCTTCTCATTGAGATCACTTTAGGCGAATCGTTTTCACCGGAAGGCGACACATGACTGAATGGCGGATGATGATCGTCGCGATTCAGTTAATCTTCCAGACAATTCGCCGATTATTCATCCGCCATCAAAAATGTTTGCAGGCTTGGTTATATACAGAGTTCTCCAATCAAAATAACACCTCTTGTTGGAAGACCCTTTATTTACAACTATGAAGTAATTATTATTGAGATTCGGCCTTGCCGACATCAAAATCTGAACTCGTTTGAAAAAAATCCACAAACAATGTTGAGAAAATATTACCAGATTTATTTTAGTTTTCTTCAATTCGTTCTATTCGTAAAACGTGATGGGTTCATTTAAAGAGAATTAACACACCAACAGCTCAGTAATAATAATAATTGAAATAAATTAAACACAAATATAAAAATAAACTAACAACGAATGTTTTCACTGCCAAGCAGTTTTCCTGCCCTGCCAATGTCGGTGTGTGAAGAAATATTTCAGTATTGCAATTTCCATATTTCGGTCATGTTCAAGGGTCATCTTTTGTGTGTTTTTTTTTGTTCCATTGAATTCCATTAATTTAATGAGAAGTGGATAAAGTTGTCTTCTAATAGTTTCTTTATCAATTTGTTGCTATTGTTGGCCATTGTTTGTGGTTCATTAATTATTAACTTCGACGTACATGCGTTTGTTGGTATTATCGAATATTGACAGCAGAGAAACGGAAATACTTTCACCATTGTTGTGGCCACTGACTGGGGAAGCAGCGTCTAGGTTTTCGCAGCTAAAGGAAATTGTCCACAACGAACGGAAATATTACAATTGTACATTAAGGATGTTAAGGTGCGAGAGGTTTTCGAGGGGGTTCGGTTTTATTTATCGAATATCATCGTCTGCCGTGTTGTTTACATTTCAAATATTTAATTGAATATCCAGCAATGGTGTGTTAATTAATACAAAAGCTTATTGATTTTACGATAGTTAGTTGTTGGCCATGGAATTTATAATCGGCGATAAGAATGATAACAGCAGGCGTCGACCTATTTGTAAAACACCGAAAGACAAGTCCAATTGGGTGCAATTTTGTAATTTCAAGACGGTTTTATTTTGTGGTCAATCACAAAGGCGTATAGTGCATACGACACAATTGAATTCGGTATATTTTTGTAAATAAAATTTTTTAAATTTTAATATTTTTGGATTAAGAGCGTTGGACAATTGTCTATCGAATTTCATCGAAAAGGGAGTTTCGAAAAAAATGTCGCTTACGTCTTTTTCGCGGTACGGGCTCGATATGTATATTTGCATAGTGTACGGGCTAGGACTAGTTGAATAGATGGCCAATTTTCCAAAAAAAATTCTGGATACCCTCCCTCTAAACCAAAAAAAGAACCCTCCACCACGGAATGTTTACCATAGTAATGAGCATTATGTTCGATAACTAACACAGTGCAACAACCAAAATGCGAATGACATGCAACCAATTGCAAATGAAAGTTGACATTATCCATAACAAAACCTTCAAGGGTTTTCTATAGTTCAGTGTGAGGACACAAGGCATCCACTTTGCGATTTGGTTATGGAAAATTTCATGAGAAGGATATGATGCTGTAAGCGTCATTTGGCTGATGTTCTTTTTCATTATTAACGGCATACCTTCCTCTATATTATGAAATAAACATCCGATCATTTATCTCAAAAAAATTCAATTTTTCTTTGAATACCAAAATAACACCTTTTTGTTGGAGAACCGTGTAATTGATTTACAATTCTTCTAACATTAAATATTAAATATTATTATTTTCTCATTGTTCCGCAAATAATTTTGAAATTAAAAATTTTAATTGTTCTTCTTCTTGTTACTGCTGGAAAAAAACTATTAGCCTATTAGTTTTGTGTTTATAAAGAACAAGAAAATATGGCAACACAACCAGAGAGGCATTAACAAAAATTCAGAGCGTAAGAAAATCCGCAGAGAAATTAAAAATAGATTTAATTCAGTGCGGTGTTTTAGAGCGGTTTCGCCTCTCAGTTTTCCGTACGAATTGGGCAACCGCTTCCGTAGTGTTCTGTTTCTACACTCAGTCAGAAAAGACGATAATCGAGCCAACTTGTTATTGATTTCGAGCTGCTCTAAGGGACGAACTGAGAAGCGATAACGACGACGATGTGTCCTCAATTGCTAAGTCAATCTTTGTGCAAAATTCGATCGAATCTCACGAATTTGTTGCACATTCCGTACAGCTGGTGTGGTAGGTGATTTTTCGATCAATGCACTGTTTATGTTGTTCAAGCGTCAAGCGATTCATTTCGTTCCACGGAGATATGATATCGAATTTCTATCAAGATTTTTCTTAACATTCCATGAAGGAACAGACGGGGAATCTCTCGAAGCCGTGAGATGTGCACTGGCCGGGGCCTACTATTTAAAGCCGGCTCTAGATACGTTTTACATGACTTAGAGATTACTCTCTTACTCGTAATGTCGCCAGCCGTTAAAATGAGCTTACCCGGTTTTGAACCTGGGTTTCCTTGTGGGATAGTCGCACACATTATCGACCACACCACGACCGTCAAAACAACATACGACGAAAATATACTAATTACAATCGTAATTTGTTTTGTATCAAAATATTTTTTTGACGGAACCACAATATTCTGAAATTTTTTTTTTAAAAAATTTAAAGATTACCAACGTCCAAGAACTTTGCTACATATTTTCAAGAAAGGGCGTATGTGTGTTTTTCTACGACTAATACTGATTATTTTCTACCAAAAAAAAAACACAGAATTTTCTTAAAAAAATGTCTGTCAAATGTTCATTACTGAAATGCAGTCGCACTAATGAGTCTGTAAAGGACTCAGTCAACCAAAACTGTAATTAAATGGTATGAGATATTTAAAAATATGTACTTTCAAGTTTTGGGTGATATTCGATTGTACATTAGAGGGTCCTATTGTACAGTAAGCAGCTTGCAAAACCTTGTAGTCAGGTTCGTAGTCTTTCAAATATATTTTTGGAATTTTTGATTAAGTTTGTTCTGAATAGAAAATATTAGACCCTGAATCAATTAAAATATTTAAATATTAGTTTTGTTTATGTATTGTTGATCTTTATTCTTCATACAGTTTTGTTTCTGTAGTTCGACATCATTGATTATTTTTACTTTTCGCAAAAATGTTAAAAAAAATACATTGTCTTTGCTTTGATTGCAGGCAAGGTATACGGATCCGTTTCGAAAGCTGTCACTCTTCTTTAGCGGTACACATTAGCAATGATTTCTGCTGTCAGTTATTGATCTAATATACTCATTGTTCTCGCAAGTGAATGAGAACTACTGTTTAGTGGTGTATATCCTCAAAAATTCATATTTCTAAAAAAAAACTCGAACCAACAGAACTAAAACTGTATTTAAATATTTTCTAAAATAAAAACTCTTTGGAATTAAATGGTTAAACACAATTATAATCAATTAAAATCTTAATATATATTTACCCTCGACACTGATTCACTGATACACTGATTCACTGATTCACTGACTCTGTCACGCAGTACCTAGGAATTTAAATAGGCATTCTATAATTTTCTATAAATAATAATAATAAAAAAAATAATATTTTATTTTTGGACAGAAATTGTGGTTTCCCCAAATTTTTTTTTTCAAAATTTTTTTTTTGACAAAATTTTTTTTTTTACCAAATTTTTTTTTCCAATTTTTTTTTTTTCCAACAAAATTTTTTTTTCAAGAAAAACTTTTTTTTTCAACAAAATTTTTTTTTCGAGAAAAACTTTTTTTTTCAACAAAATTTTTTTTTTGAACAAAAATTTTTTTTTTCAAGAAAATTTTTTTTTCAGGAAAAACTTTTTTTTTCAACAAAATTTTTTTTCCATATTTCAACGGGCGCCATAGGCGCATTACAACTTACTAGTTTTTAAATATTTTTCTAAAATAAAAAGTTTTGGGGATTAATCGTTTTTTAAGTTCCAATTTTCACAGAATATAAACAATATTATGGTAAGGGTGAAAGTGTGGAGAAATTCTGTATAAATTCAAACTAAAAGGACACATTGAGCTCTCACTCTCTGAAAAAAGTATCAACTTTTTTATTTTGCTACTAGTGAGAGCTCGTCAACTCTTGTTTTACTTGTACTCTTCGTACATTTGTTGTGAGTTCCTAACTGGCGACATCTAGTTGCGAAATAACTCGCTTTGTTGCTTGCTGCGGTTTCTGGCAACACTGTGAACAAATATTGGGAAACGCCCATTCAAGTAGTTTAGACATTCACCTCTTGTTTTTTTTTTTTTGAATATTCTTCACAAAGAGTATATATCAAAGAGTATATATCAAAGAGCAAAGAGTATATATATATTGAAAGAGATTCCATCAACTTCGAAAGTATTTTTTCGGTTGAAAAAACTCCGTCTGCGATTAGAAATGGGAATAGTTTTTGGGAAATTTTATTTTGGGAAAATTGGGAAATTATATTTAAATGAGAAATTTGCAATTCGACATTTTTGAGAGAAATGAAAAAGCAAAATCAAAACCAATTATGAATCTGTTGACTTGGGGGGAATAGTGGTGGCGGGGGTGGTGGTTGTAAATCGCAACAGCAGCAGACGAGCAATCATGGAATCTCTTTCAATATATATACTCTTTGGTCAGAACTACATGAACAACTTTTCTTTTTAATATTGTATGAAATACTGGGTTGTCGAGCCATCAAGATTCCCCAAATGTGTACAATAAAAACTCCACACAACAAATTTCAAAGAACTCGGCTTAAATGTTCTGTTGAGAATCATAAAGGGATCATCAAAAACCAAACAGAGGGCAGACAACCCAAGTCGTTTTGCTGAACATTTCCAAAAGATTTTGCTTGAAAAGTTATGGGTTTCGGTGGGATGTCGCATCATGCCCACACAGGCCATGCCAAAATTAGTCGTTTGCGCACCAAGCTCAATAAATGAGTTATCAACCGATTCGGCGATGACAATTAGAAATCCTGCTGCAATTTGACGCAGTAAGTCATTTGTTTGAGAGGAACGCCGATAGGACCAACCCCCTGGGATGGGCTACTGCGAAGCCAGCTAAGGCAACAAAATTAATGAAATCGACTTCCACAAATAATGGAAATGTTTGCTCTTTCAAATAAAACTTTATGTTTTTATACACTCCATCATAGGATGGAGTATATACTAAGTTTGTCATTCCGTTTGCAACACCTCGAAAGAGTGATCTGCGACCCTATAAAGTACAGTAAGAGCTCGATTTGCGCAACCGATAGGAAATCAAGCCTGTTGCATTAACTGAGATTGTTGCACTTACCGAGCCCCAAATATATAAGTTTAAATATTGAAATCGAAGAATATGGGATGAAAAATAACTGGAAGGCAACGGTAAAATAACAGTTATAGTACGCTCGTTCACAGTGGACAGAGTCGAACAGAGAATAATGTTGAATAGGGAGCATTTGGTTTAACCGTGACCTCCAAACAAAGTTCCTGATTTCAGTGCATCAGAAAAAAGTTGCACTTATCACGACCTTTTTCTTCGAAAGTTGCACTTATAAAGACCGTAATATAAAAAAAAGACGGTTGCGCTAATCGGGGAGTTGCAATAATCGGGGGTTGCAAAAATCGAGCTTTTACTGTATATATATTATTGGTCAGTGTAACATTCTAAGACATTCTAGCGATGTCCGTCTGTCCGTCCGTCCGTCCGTCCGTCTGTTGTCTGTTGAAATCACGATAGAGTGCGAATGACCAACGCTAAAAAGCTGAAATTTTGTAGGAAGATGTTTTTTGCCCATAAGCAGGTTAAGTTCGAGAATGGGCCATATCGGACCAAAGGGGAAAAAGTTCCCCTTTACGGGACTAAATATATTCCGGCTATAATCAAATTTTTCAAATATTTTTTTTCACTACATCTAAGTTCTAAGTTTATATAATTTATAGATGGAAAAAAAATCCCAAAAATGGGCGTGCTCATGGGTTCCGTGGACCCTTGGGGCCCAAAAAAGGGCCCATGATAAACATGCGCATATGGGTATCGAAGTGCAACGAAATTTACTCACGAACCCAAATATGCATTTATTTTCATGATTTGCCTAAATTTTTTGATCCGGTTTCTGGGACTATCGGGTCACCAGCGGCCCAAAAACCGTCCCTTGACAAACATGGACATATGGGTATCGAAATGCAACGAACTCAAATATGCATTTATTTTCATGATTTGGATAAAATTTGTGATCGGGTTCCTGGGACTATCGGGTCACGAGCGGCCCAAAAACTCAGTTAGTTTTCTTATTTATTGACTTTTTAAGGATCCATGATGGAGGGTATATAAGATTCGGCCCGGCCGAACTTACTATTTGTCCACTTGTTTTTTCTTAATTCTTAAAAATAATCTTTATACCACGCTGTCAATTACACTGTCATTGATCTCTTGTTCGAATATTTTCTCCAAACTTTCCTCATCATCACGCTGAATGATAAAATCTATCTTGAAAATAACTTTCTATTCATTATGTTCAATATTTTCTACAATAATTTATTAATATTACAAAATACAAAAATTTGCGAGCCAAGTATTGGGAAACTTTCTTATACATATTTTTTTCCAAAAACCCCTAATTGTCATTATTTAACTTTTCCTCGCCGAGTTCCATTTCATGTATAACCGTGACATTTCTATCCATTTGCCACAATTCCTCAATACTTATGGACATGGATGGATTCTCATAGCACTGATCCGAGGAGCTGCCCTCCAATGAGCTGGCATCCAATGTTATCGAACTTTGTCTTCTCAACAAAATCGTTGAGGACCTGCGGCGATATGTTCTCGGTGTCGGGATCTTGCAGACTTTCGGCTGTTCTTCATTGCAAAAATGAATGTTTAAGAAGCACATGAGAACGCCACTGCTTAATGCCACCGTGGCAAAGATCGTTAGGGGCAGCAGATGATGGACCTTTATCAGAACTAGAGTGAATGGTGCTACAATCAACCAAAAACGACTGAAACAGCCGGTGGAGATCAGCAGCAGGGCTCGTTTGTCGGGCGTTACCAATTCACCGGAACACGTGGTCAGAAGGACCAGCGAGGCGGAGTTGACCAGTTTCAGGAATAGCCAAAATATCATTTCGTAGGCAGCTTTGTGGGCATCTTTGACTGGAAAGAATTACAAATATTTTATTATTAGCATTTATATCAGTTTCCCCACCTCCAACTTACTTGAGCCGGGTATCAGCCATATGACGTAGGTTACACATCCGGCAAATATCATCAAATAGCCGGACCACAACCAACGATGTCGGGTGTACAGCAGAAAATAGAGTCCCAAAAAGATGCCCAACATTTCGGCAAAACCTAAATACACACAGTTTGAATACGTTGACCGACCGACCGACAGCTGTCTGAACTCACCCAAACACGAGGTATTCACATGCAATTTCTCCACATCCACAAATCGAATCATGATTACCATAACACTGTATATGACCACCGAGACAGCCCAAGCCCAGTGTATGAGCATTATAAAACTTCGGGGCGTTTTACCATCCCATATGGACCAATAACGCGGAGTCGGCGTATTCTGCAGATCGTCAGCCAGGTAATGCAAACGTTGCTCCAGATCCAATGGTATGTCCCGATTATTGAATGCGGCCGACTCTAGAAGTAGTTGTAAAGTTTTCTCGATTTCGTAATGCTTGAGAAGCCAGCGGGGACTGTCGGCAATCCATCTGAAAGTAGGTTAGTTGTGAGAATAATTGGATCTAATGCGGCAACGTTATATTTACCTGTGGGGGAAAACCAACAACAGCAGTGACGACGATATGGCCACGTACAAATGGCTCCAACTATCGAAGAATATGGAAAAACCGGGCAAGAGAATCAGCCCAATGGAAGAGAAAAGTTCGGATAAAGTAATGGCTATGGTTCTCGCCTTGCCACAAGTTATGTCTGACACTGGAAACAGGAGGGGAAATAAATTTGTTTTTGAAATTGTATATTTTAATTTTGAACAGCTCTATGGCTTGGCACGTCCTCACATTGAGTGTGTTAATAGTCATAGGCAATATCATAAACAAACTAAAGTCGACAGTTAATAGTCCATAGACACCATCATAATCATAATATAGTCAACAGTCCGTGGTCCATAGTTAATAGTCCATAGCAGTAATCAGTTTATAGTCAACAGTCCACAGTTAATTGTCATCATCATAAACCATAGTCAATAGTCCGTGGTCCATAGTCATCATCAAAATCAAACCATAGTTCATAGTCAATTGTCCACAGTTAATACACAGAGAGAAAAATTAACCTTATATAACGTTAACTTAACCATAAATAAACATGATTTGGAGTCTACGTTATATATGGTTAATTTGAACATCTTCTTGTTGACTGGTATTTAACAATAATAATAGTTACTTTAACTACTCCCTGGTTGAATTTTTTAACCATGAAACTGGTTGATATAAAAATAATTATTGTTGTTTTAACAATGCATTGTTCAATTTTTTAACCATGAAAATTGTTAATATAAAAATGTCATTGTTAATTTATTGAAACAATGCATGCTCAATTTAACAATTTTATATTTCTTTGCAGAAATATAAATTTTCCAAAAAAGCTGTTTTTGCTTTGATTGCAGGCAAGGTTTCGGAAGCTGTTACAGTTCTTCATCGTTACCCATTTGCAATGATTTCTGCAGCAATTTTTGGTATAATAAGTGTCCTAACTCTATGCGAGTGAACGAGAACTACTGTTTAGTAGCGCATATCCCCAAAAAAAATCAAGCAGTAAAGCAAACACGTGCATTACAAAGCAACAGCTCAACAAGCAGTGAAGATAGCATTTGGTGGTGTTTTTTTTTTGAAAGAGCGAGATTAAGTGCTCACATTTTGAGAGAAAAGGAAGAGTGGAAAAAGAGTGGGGGAATTAATCGCATTTGTTGAAACTTCGTGTAACATAATACTGAACTTCGTCTAACACAAAGCAGTTCAAGAACTTCGACACAACAGAGCCGAATGATCTTTGAATTGTTTTTTTATTTCGCACATTTTTCAGCCTCTCTCTCGAAAAAATCATCCTTATATAATGTTAACTCAACTATTTTCATGTAAATTTGACCTTATATAACGTTATTTTGACTTTGTAATCAAATATTTACCATGAAAAAATTAACCAGACACATGGTTAAAAAAAACGTTGTACTTTTGGCTCGGTGTAGTCATACTCATAAACAAACCGCAGTCCATAGTCCACAGTTAATAGTCCTAGTCTTCATAATCAAACCCTAGTCAAACCATAGTCATCATAATAATCAATTAATAGTCCATATTCCACAGTCAATAGTCGGTAGTCCACAGTCATCATCATAATCAAACCATATTCCATTAGTCCCTAGTTTATAATCCATAGTCAAGACTTCATAGTCCATAGGCATTGACAACTCTTTCGCATCCTCAATATATCTCACCTATAACTTGCCCCGATGTGTACATGAAGGCACAGAACACCGACGTCAGACATCGATAGTAGACGTGCAGCATAAAATGTTCCACCAGGCCCGTCATATTCCCACACACAATCTGTCCGATCATTCCGTACAGCATCAGCTTCTTCGGACTTACGCTGAAAACATAGCGCATCAATTATCTCTCCAACCACTTTTCGCGCCAATTAAAACACTCACAACTTCAGAATCTGCACAGCCATCAAACCGCCGACCAAGGCACCCAGGGCGTGAAAGGACTGTGTCACGGATACCAATAATTCACGCGTGCACACCAAATCGAACTGGGTTACCAGTGACCGATATTCTGTGATATGTTCGAAATTATCACAGGGTATGATTTCGTTGGCACTTTGATGTCGCAGGGGTTTCGAAAAGGGATTTGAATAGTTGTTGCCATTGTGATCCATAATATCCGCTGTGCGCTGAATATAACACTGATCGATATAGAATTCACGGTCAGTCTTCTGTTGATTCTCCATGAGTGGATATGACCGTTGTATCCATGATTCCAGCCGCTGAGAATTATTCTCATTCTCATGTCCGCCCGTAGCGAGGGCAGGTTTGCAATAGTAGTCGGTCTTTTGTGGCACGGGTGCCGTATATATCACACAGGCCATAAACCAAGCCGTTGGAATTTTACACAAAAACACCAGAATGATGGTTCGTAACTGCCATCGTCCAAAGTTGCCGATGATTTTTTGCACAGCATCTTCGGTATTGGCCATTGCGCATCGATCGAGTTGTCGCTTTGCCGGCTGTCAATTGTCAACTGTTTTCTCTGGAGTGCGAATGGAAAATTATTGAGATGTCTACACACTCGCTTCTGCCGCTTCGTATTGATCGTATAAATCAATTAGTAATTTGTGCTAATAAATTATTGGATTTTCACACAGTGCCCAGTTTGAACAAACGTGCTTCGCATGACAAGATCCACCCGGGGACGGGGAGAGATGAAATTGATTTTCTAAATTTGTCTTTTTTTTTTTTTTTGGCAAATAAAAAGGTGTTAATTGTTGACATACTAGTGTGTAAATTTAGACCAAAACAAACGGTGTTGTCACTATCTGGTTAGTTCATCCAACTTGTGGCGGATTGTTTTGACTAGAAAATAGTTCATGGATCACTTGGTGACTAAGTGGTCATCTTTGAAATGTGTTGAAGAGAAAAAGATCTTCAAGATTTTTGAAACGGCAGAAGGATTTGTGAATGATAGCATTGTAGGCTTTATTCTAAGACCAGAGATCATAATAAAAGATTGAGTATTACGTCAAAGTTAAGGAAGGAATACACAGTAGGGTTTAGTGAAATTCAAAAAAAAAAAAGTTAACCTCGGAAAGAGATGTAGTCTGGGGTCCTAATGAGGGGAAAAATAAAGAAACAAATTTTTAAAAAATTTTTAGGGGTCGCGCCACTCTCTCGAAATTTGGAAATTATCGCTATTTTGGCGTTGATTTTAGAAAAATCCTAAAAAGTTGTATGTCAATAAATGTTTGCAATAGCTAAAAAAAAAAAAAATAAGGGCATGAAAAAATTTAAAAAAATTGTTCTCATTGTTCAAAAATTTCAAAAAGTAAAATAAGTTAAATCGTCCCTTCTTCAGAAAATTGACTGAACAATGAAATCGCCACCAAAGCTACAAATATTAGTCGATTATCCTCATATTTGCCTCAAATACTTTTGTTGGGGGCATTGAACAAGCTCAAACTTTTAAATTTCGAATAAGTTAAGTCGTTAATTTTTTAGGATTTTTCTAAAATCAACGCCAAAATAGCGATAATTTCCAAATTTCGAGGGAGTGGCGCGACCCCACCCTAATACACAGTCATCGTATGACCAAATGTTCGATGAAAAATGTCTGGTCCATTAAAAAAGGCAATGCAGGTGGCAAGAAATACCAGATTGCTTTCGGATTTAAATAATCATGGACGCTTCAGAGCGTAATACAGAAGTTAAACACAGAGCGTAATTCAAGAAGTCGGCCATGTTCGTAAATGCATCACTGCTCTGCATCTGATGCGCAAGACGTTCGTAAAGGCAAAATCTGGCAACATTGCAGGCGTCAGTGTTTGTAAATGCAACCGTGCATCAAACTTTTAACATAAAAATGTCTGATGCAGAGAATCAGTAAGTTTTTGTTTTGTTTTTTTGTAATATTTCATTTAAATTTTTAATTTTTTACTTGTTTTGCTTTAGAGAACTGTCGAATGCCAAATTTCTAAGGCTTTTGGTGAGAAAACGTTTAAATATGGAGGAGGAATTTTGTGTCCGGGAGAAAGAAAAAGACCGTTTTATGGGGAAGATTGATCGGAAAAAATGAAAGCGGCAAGACCAAATTTGAAAATAACAAAGAACAATAGTGTTGTCATAATGCGAGACTTTAGGAATGCGCCTTGTTTTTGTTCTTTAATCAATCAACCAATCAACAATAAATTCCTTCTTTTATTCCGTAAATGGCTTTTCCTGCAGAATTTTATATCATTGGGCTTGTCATCCAATTCACATATTAAATTCAACACTAATTTCTCCGTTTTAGCGTTCGTTATTGCAAATAAAATGCTCAACGAAAAAGCATCTGCCTCAGCTGATTGGCATCAGTGATGCCAGATGCGCATCAGATGCAGAGCAGTGATGCATTTACGAACAGGGCCGTCCGTTGACTAGACTAGATTGCATTCGCTGCTGTGATTTAGCATTCAACTGGGTTAGACTGTTTTCTCGTTGTAACCACTGTAATCCATAAATTGAAAACAAATTTGTTTTCAATTTCAAAAGTTTTTCTATTTGATTTGAAGAAACAATTGTGTCCAAATTTTTGCTGAATCGCTTAAGTTCCACGGAGATTTAGGACGCACTTTTCCAGCATTTCAGTCGGCTAATCGTCGTGTCACTGACTGGAAATTCGTTTGCTTTTTAAAAATAATATAGTCTGTGTCCATGACATGAGACCCATGCAAATGATTACACCATCGATTTTAATTAATTTTAAATATTTTCTTTAATTTAATTTATTATGAATTGATTGTTATTTTACAAATCTTTTGGATTGTTTTGTGTTTTCTCTTTTCATCCAAACTCACTTTTTTTTTTTTTTAAAGATATTCATTTTATTCAATATAATTTATAATATGCATAATTTGAAAGTATTGGAGTTTTGGTTTTTATAAATTTTTCGTAGACATACTTACTTCACTAAAGTAATGGTTCGAATTGAGTTTATGTTTGTTTTTTTGTTTTTTTTTGTTGCAGAATAGTTTTAATTATTTGAAAATCTGGACTGGAGACTAAAGATAATATTTTTGTTTTAGATTTCTTCTTTTTTCAAAAATGAGTTAAGATTTTGATAAGATTACAGTTTTTTTTTTCGGTGTTATTTGATTCTTAATAAATTTAAACAATTATTGCGTTTATGCACGGCATTCAGTATATTCAATTGTTGTTGTTGTTGGAAATATTTGACAAATTTACAAAGATGTGTAGTGGGGGGGAGAGGGGATTATTACAAACTAAGAATTTTTGTAGCTTATAAGTTTAAAATTTATACGACTAGACTTGTGGTTTTCTAAAAGTTATGTTTGTTATCTTAGGGCAATAAGGGGGAGTTTGTTTAATTTTAGTTAAATGAATTATTTCCTTTTATACATATTGGCTAAAATACAGCTAAGAAACAATAACTACTAGTTGTTTATTTTCTAATAATTATAATTATGATGATAGGAAACTTTAAAGTGATTTTGAAATTATTTCATAGTTTTCATTATTTTTGTTTTTTTTTTTTTTTATAAAAAAAAAAGAAATTGCTTAGTTATTTTTGTTTTGGAACAACAACCTTTTTTCGAAAAAGAAAAAATATCTTTTTCTTCTTCTTATTTATTGAATTAAGTTTTACTATTTTGAAAAAAAAAAATCTTTGGTTGTTTTATTAAATTTGTTTAAACTATTGTGGTTTTCTTTACATTATTTTGTTTGTTGTTGTTATCGTCTTCAGTTATTTGTTATACTGCAATGGTAGTAATTATTTTATTTCACTTCATTTCTTTTGTTTTTTTGTGCTTTTCTGTTGTTGTTGTTATTTTTTATTTGCTTTCCATTTACATTTCAATGTTTTCCTTCCTTTGAGCTTAAAAATTCTTATGGAAATCATTTTATGGGTTTTATATTTTTTTTAAAAAATAAAAAACAAAACAGAATCTTAACATTATCACAGAAATTAAAAAAAATAAAAATTTTTATAAAACAAAATGAAGAACTATTTATATAATAGTTTTCCATACAGAAAACGGAAAATGGAAATGGTTTCTGTTTTCTTTTTCATGGATATGTACAATATGGATTTTTGTTGCTGTCTAAGAAGATTTCGGTTATTATTGGAATTATGTTTCATTGATTCGGTTATGGGGAGATTTTGAAAATAGACAAAACGGATATCGGTGTAAAGGATTTGTGAGCACACAAGAGATAGCTTTCTGACTTTTTTTTCTGATACTTGAACTTTTTCTTCGCACAATTCAAACAGAAAAAAGAATTCGTTGTAGCGGACTTTAATCTGAACAGACGATAGTTTGGGGAGAGTTCGGGTTCAGAAAATAGGTTTTCTCAAAATTGGAGGTTTAAAAGTCACTTGAAACTATTTGGCCAATTTTTCAGCATGGGCCTAAGGTCTCGCCACATGATGCAAAACAAATTAATGCTAGACTTTAGGGCTATTAATATCCCATTGAGTTGTATGCTTAGACATTTTTCAGAGGAGTTATTGTGTCCAACGGAGCGTGGTATCGCCACAAGAATAGTACCAAACTGAAGCCAAGCTTTAGGGCTATTGTTAACCCAATAAGTTGTTTGCTATGTCAATTTTCACAGGATTTATTGTGTTTGTGTAATCAAATGTTTGTGCAATCAAATGTTTGTGTAACCATAATTTTGCGCAACTATAGTTGCAAACCATACCAAACAATAGTTCAAGATGTTTGAGCAAACAAATGTTTGTGCAAACACAATGTGTGCACAACCAAATGTTTCTCAGCAATAGTTACCAACCATACCAAACAATATTTCTAGGTGTTGCGCAACCCAATGTTTGTACAACTAAATATTTGCGCAATCAAATGTTTCGCAAACCTAAACTTGTCAAATGAGACCATTTTCACAGGATTTATTGTGTATCCGATCCGGTGCAGCCTCAAAATTTATTTTTTACCATTACTCTGCAATGGCTAAGGTTATATAACCCATATTTGGTTATAATTACATCATTTTGAATGCACAATAAATCCAAGAGAAAAAGATTTGGAAATTCGAAAAAAAATATTTTGACCAAAAAAATAAGAAAGGGGTTAACCCATTAAAATTTGGATTTTTTTTTGAAAAAATAGATTTCGTTGAAATTTTGCTGCTACATAGCGGACCTTAAAGTGAATAAGACAATGGTTTCATTTTTTAGATTGAACAAATGGTTTGGGAGAAATTGGATTCAGAAAATGGAGTTTTCTCAAAATTGAAAATTCGAAAGTCACTTGAAACTATTTGTCTAAAAAGTGAAAATGAAAGAACTTCAACAATTGTATTTCACATGAAAGCTGTTTTAGAGGTAACTTTCACTTTGTTGAAATGAAAGCGAAAAGTGAAGCGGAATAGAAGTGAAAGCTGGAACATGGCTGATAATCACTTTCCAAAGGTTTTTTTTTTTTGTAATCAAAGTCCGGAGCGCAAATATGACTCGATATTTAAGTCTTTTTAAACGTCATGTTCATGTTTTTATATAGCTACCACTTACAAATATCCATCCCTCAGCATTTGATTATATCTCGTTCAAGATTAGGCTGACCAAAGAAAGACGGAATAGGCGTACCTAGACAATTTTCCTCACGATAGCCCCATTGCTGGTTCATTATACTTCTTTCGCATTCGGCAGAGCTGATTTCTAGGGTGTGGCTAAAATTGTTCCTAGTTCATTTCTATACTCAATGACCGGGATCGACTGTGTTAAAGGGGGTCGGAAAGGCGAATGGTTTTTCTAGAGAGATTATTCTCTTGAAGTCGTAAAGTGTCCAGCATTTACGATGTGGATAACGGCCCATGAAAACTGTTTTCTTTCAAATGTTTATTCGATTTGACTCTAAAGAAAAGTAGTTTTAAACCGTTGGGGTTACAACTTTGAGGATAGCAGGGATTGGTTTTCCAGATAACAGGAGAGTTAGTATAAAATCCATCAATTTATATCGGCTTCGTCCTCGAGGTTTTGCCCCAACAAACTATTTCTAAATTTCTAGTTATTTATAGGATTATTTCTAGAGAGAAAAAGTTAGTTTCGATGTAGAGCAAACAAATTCTCCGATGGGGAGATCTCGAAACTAGAAATACTTCTGTGATTTTTCTTTATCAAAAGATTTTACTTTTTGAACAACAATGACTTTGCAATGTAGTTCTGTGAATTGAATCAGAAGCAACCTCTTGTAATCTCAACTTTCGTGATTATGATTTTCTTTTCCAATTCCATTTCAATATTGCAGTGTTATATATTTTGATATTTTTGGTGGCGTAATGGGTATTGGGAAAAGTTTTTGGTGCGGATACGTTTATGGAAGATACGATAGTCTATAATTTGGCAAAAAAGATATGTTTTTACATGAGATATGGAATACATTTTCCAGATGCACCTATAGGTATCTGTACATATACAATACAAAATCGCTATGTTTTGGACATTTTGCATGATTTATATGAATCAAAATTTGCTATAGTACATGCGACATTTCTACTGTCTTTGCTTCGTTAATGCCACAAAAGGCATTAACTTAAAAATTAAAAAAATAACAAATTACGTTTTAAGTTTAAGAGAGAAAATGAGAAACCGAAATTCTCCTGGAATGTGACATCTCTTTGCTGCTATCGTATACGCTGCTGTCTGACTCTCTGTTTTGGTCCACCTTATTGATTCAACAATGTATTGGTCACTTCCGAAAATGACAGCAATGGACTGCCGTCCATATTCTGCTCCAAGCCGCTTAGCGATGCTGTCGCACAGGTGGTGGACGCACCGGGTCCAGCACCGATAACATAAGCATTGGTGGCATACGCCAACGTTGAGGGATGCATGACAGTTGCCGCATTGCGTGCTGCCTTATAGGATGATGGACACAGACTGCCAGATCCGCCCAGGCTACCCAGTGTGGTGGTCAGACGGCCCGAGTTAAGGCCGCCACCCAGCGACTGCAGTGACACACCCTGTGAGCCCAAATCGGAGCCATTGTCCAAACTGGTCGATGTTATAACAATCGGTGAGGCTATGATGGCCAATTGATGATAGGGTGTTGCGGTCACTGTAATTCCAGCACCGGTCGAGCCATTGTGATGAATGGTGGCCCCACCACCGTTCAGACCATTGATGACACTGCTGATGGCTGGCAACTGTTGCGTCTGTATGGGCGATGGACAGGATGGCGAGGAACTGGCCGATGCTGCTGCTGCTGTGGTTATGATCGAGTTGTGGCAGTTTCCAACTGTTCCGCCCAGGGTGGCTAACGGCTGTATGTGATGATTGTATGGACTGAGTTGTAATACTTGTTGTTGTTGTTGCTGTGACTGTTGGCTGAGCATGATCTGTTGTTTTTGTGTTGGAGTTGGGGAATATTGCGTGGGTTGTTTGGAGGAAACGGATTTGGAGAGAAAATATGTTGCGTTAGTGTTGCTATTTATATGTTTGGTATAACGAAGAGTTTACAAAATAAGTGTGTGTGTTTTAAATGAAATAAATACAAAGTACATTTCAGAGATGGTGCAAAGTGCAAAACATAAAATGGAGAAATTTGTCTACCGTGTCTTATCAATATCTAATCGTTCGTTAAGTCTCAGGAGTCCTAATTCAAAATAAAGTTGAACGTTCATTTCTCATGTCACTTCCTTAAGCTTCGTCTAGTTTGGGTAAAAATATCTCTAATTGAGTGAAGGACTTGATTATTGTGCTGATAATAATTTGAGAAAAGCAATTTACAGAATCCTATATCTGCCAAACGATTTGCTCAATTTCAATTCAATTTCAACTGTGCGTGAGCAAGATTTCATCAAAATCTAATTTTTTTCGAAAAATATAAAATTTTGATGTTACATATTTTTTTTTGGGCAAATTTTTTTTTCGAATTTTCAAATTCTTTTCTCTTGTATTTATTCTGCCTTCAAAGTGATGTAACTATAACCAAATAATGGTAAAAAAAATAAATTTTGAGAGTGCACCGGATCGGATACACAATAAATCGCGTGAAAATGATCGTAGCATACAACTCTTAGTTTGGTTTGCACAAACATGTGGATGCGCGTCACCTAGAAATATTGTTTGGTACTGTTGGAAACTATGGTTGTGAAACATTTGTTTGCATAAACAGTTGGTTGCGCAAACATTTGCTTGTGCAAATACTTGATAGCACAAACATTTGGTTCCTCAAACATTTGGCTGCACATCTACGGATACTGTTTGGTATGGTTTGAAACTATAGTTACGCAATAATTTGGATACACAATAAATACTGTGATAATGGTTTAAACATACAACTCAGTGTTTTAAGTGACTTTTGAACCTCCAATTTAGAGCAGACGAATTTACTGAATTAAATTTTTCCTAAACTGTTTGTTCAATCTAAAAAAGGAAAACATTGTCTTGTTCAGATTAACGTCAGCTTTCTAGGAGCAGAATTTCAACGAAATCTATTTTTTCGAAAATTCTAAAATTTTGATGGGTTAACCCCTTTGTTATATTTTTGGGCAAAATATTTTTTTTCGAATTTCCCATTCTTTTGCACTTGGGTGTATTCTGCATTCAAAGTGATGTAACTATAACCGAATATCGTTTATAAAACATTATCCATTACAGATTAATGGTCAAATACATTCTGAGAGTGCACCAACGGATACATAATAAATCCTGTAGTATAGTTGCGCAAAAACTTGGTTTTGCAAACATTTGGATACACAATAAATCCTGTAGTATAGTTGCGCAAACATACGGTTGCGCAAATCTGTGGGTTTGCAAACATTTGGATACACAATAAATCGTGTCAAAATGATCGTAGCATACAACTCTCAGTGGTATGCCATATTTTGGTTTGCACAAACATTTGTACACCTAGAAATATGGTTTGGTACTGTTGGAAACTATGGTTGTGAAACAGTTGGTTGCGCAAACATTTGCATGTGCAAATATTTGATAGCACAAACATTTGGTTGCTCAAACATTTGACTTCCCAACACCTACAAATATTGTTTGGTATGGTTTGAAACTATAGTTGCACAAACATATGGCGACGGAAAAATTTGGCTTTGCAAACAATTGGATACACAATAAGTCCTGTAAGAATGATCTAAGCATAAAAATCAGTGGGATATTAATAGTTCTAATGTCTAGCTTTAATTTAGTTCCACACGTGGCGATACCTTAGGCCCATGCTGAAAAATTGGCCAAATAGTTTCAAATGAACTCCAATTTTTAGCAGACCCATTTTCTGAATTCAATTTCTCATAAACCATTTGCTCAATCAATAAAATGAAAACATTGTCTTGTTCAGATTAAGGTCCGCTATATATGAGCAAAATTTCAACGAAATTAATTTTTTTCAAAAAAAATTAAATTTTGATGGGTTAACCCCTTTGTTATTTTTTTGGGCAAAATATTTTTTTTCTCGAATTTCCCAATCTTTTGCTCTTGTATGTATTCTGCATTCAAAATGATGTAATTATATCCAAATATGGGTTACATAACCTTAACCATTACAGAAATATGGTTTGGTACTGTTGGAAACTATGGTTGAATAAACAGTTGGTTGCGCAAACATTTGCATGTGCAAATATTTGATAGCACAAACATTTGGTTGCTCAAACATTTGACTTCCCAACACCTACAAATATTGTTTGGTATGGTTTGAAACTATAGTTGCACAAACATATGACGACGGACAAATTTGGCTTTGCAAACAATTTGATACACAATAAGTCCTGTGAAAATGATCTAAGCATACAACTCAGTGGAATGTTAATAGTCCTAAAGTGTAGCTTTAATTTGATTATAATATTGTGGCGATACCAAAGGCCCATTCTGAAATATTGTCCAAATAGTTTCAAGTGAATTTGGAACCTCCAATTTTGAGCAGACCCATTTTCTGAATTCAATTTCTCATAAACCATTTGCTCAATCTAAAAAAATGAAAACATTGACTTGTTCAGATTAAGGTCCGCTATATATGAGCAAAATTTCAACGAAATTCATTTTTTTTTTAAAAATTTAAATTTTGATGGGTTAACCCCTTTGTTATTTTTTTGGGCAAAATATTTTTTTTCGAATTACCCAATCTTTTGCTCTTGTATGTATTCTGCATTCAAAACGATGTAATTATAACTAAATATGGGTTATATTACATTAGCCATTACAGAGTAATGGTACAAAAATAAATTTTGAGATGCACAATAAATCGTGTGAAAATGATCGTAGCATACAACTCTCAGTGGGATGCTATATTTTGGTTTGCACAAACATTTATGCACCTGGAAATATTGTTTGGTACTGTTGGAAACTATGGTTGTGAAACCGTTGGTTGCGCAAACATTTGCATGTGCAAATATTTGATAGCACAAACATTTGGTTGCTCAAACATTTGACTTCTCAACACCTACATATATTGTTTTGGTATGGTTTGAAACTATAGTTGCACAAACATATGGCGACGGAAAAATTTGGCTTTGCAAAAATTTGGATACACAATAAATACTGTGAAAATGGTTAAAACATGCAACTCAGTGTTTTAAGTGACTTTTGAACTTCCAATTTAGAGCAGACGAATTTACTGAATCCAATTTCTCCTAAACTGTCTGTTCAATCTAAAAAATTAAAACATTGTCTTGTTCAGATTAACGTCAGCTATGTAGGAGCAAAATTTCAACAAAATCTATTTTTTTTCGAAAATCCAAAATTTTGATGGGTTAACCCCTTTGTTATTTTTTTGGGCAAAATATTTTTTTCTCGAATTTCACAATCTTTTTCTCTTGGATTTATTGTGCATTCAAAATGATGTAATTATAACCAAATATGGGCAATATAACCTTAGCCATTACAGAGTAATGGTAAAAAATTAATTTTGAGGGTGCACCGGATCGGATGCACAATAAATCGTAGCATACAACTCTCAGTGGGACAACAAATTTTGGTTTGCACAAACATTTGTGCACCTAGAAATATGGTTGGGTACTGTTGGAAACTATGGTTGTGAAACCGTTGGTTGCGCAAACATTTGCATGTGCAAATATTTGATAGCACAAACATTTGGTTGCTCAAACATTTGGATGCACAACACCTACAGATACTGTCACACTCCTCGGCAGCAGTTCTTAATCTGCACCGGGAGTTTTTTTTTAGCAATCCGAAATGAATAAAACTAAACTTTTCTTCAAACGTCCAATATTCATAAACATTTACGAAAGGTTTAAACTCCAAAACATACATTAAACCCATTGTAAATGATTCTGAATATGGGGGGCGCTAGTAGACAAAGGTAGACATGTTAAATAAAGAAGACATTTCAAATAGTAGAACCCTTCTCTTTCTCCGTTGAAATTTATAAATTCACTATTGAGAAAATCTCCCTGGAATGGGATATATTGGATAGATTGAGTAAAAGATTTCTGGAGATTTTTTTATGGTCACGACCCCAAATAATGCAACTAGGTTGCCCTTAGAAAACCCTGTCTGGCACATGTGGATTATAGGGGAATAAACACACTTGCTGATTAACTTTCGTCAATGAAATAATTTTATTTCGCCGATTTAGTTGGCGATTCAGTATTGCATTTGGCCGACATCATGCCAGAAGTTTCCCATATATTCCTTCATGGAATTTATAGGGGAATATCTATGTACATTAGGGCGTACCTCAAAAAAAAAGTTCGCCGTACACCTTCGAATATGAAGTATTATTGAAAGGTAGTTTGAAAAATTTTTTTTTTTATTTTTTTATGCCGAACGTAGCGGTCGCGCTTTTACATTTTTCTATATAACTTGTGCATTTATAAACGGATTTTAAAGTGTGATACATCGATGTTTTTGTCTCGACGACACTTTTTCTGCTGGGAAAATCGACATACTTCCTTAGGAAGAGTATCATGATTTTATGCGAGCTTTAATTTTCTGATATTAGAGTGGTACATTAGGGTAGTAGCAACTGAGATATGATGGGTAAGTACCAGAAAGGGGGTGCTTGAGCTCAATGACTTCAAAGACAAAAACATCGATGTATCACACTTTAAAATCCGTTTATAAATGCAGAAGTTATATTGACAAATGTAAAAGCGCGACCCCTACGTTCGGCATAAAAAATAAAAAAAATTTTTTTGGAACTATCTTAATATATATTTACCCTCGACACTGATTCACTGATTCACTGATACACTGATACACTGATTCACTGACTCTGTCACGCAGTATGTAGGAATTTAAATAGGCATTCTATAATTTTCTATAAATAATAATAATAAAAAAAATAATATTTTTTTTGTACAGAAATTGTGTTTTCCCCAAATTTTTTTTTTACCAAATTTTTTTTTTTCAAAATTTTTTTTTTATATTTTTTTTTTTTTACAAAATTTTTTTTTCGAAATTTTTTTTTTTCAACAAAATTTTTTTTTTCCACAACATAGTTTTTTACCAAAAAAATTTTTTTTTCGAACAAATTTTTTTTTTTTCAACAAAAATTTTTTTTTTTCAAGAAAAAATTTTTTTTTCAACAGAATTTTTTTTTTCAACAAAAAAATTTTTTTTTTCCACAAAATTTTTTTTTTTTCATCACAATTTTTTTTCCATATTTCAACGGGCGCCATAGGCGCATTACAACTTACTAGTCTTTCAATAATACTTCATATTCGAAGGTATACGGCGAACTTTTTTTTTTTTTACTTGTAACCTGGTACGCTCTAATGTACATATTAAAAACTTTATGCCAACCTCAACATCAGTCGTTTATATCACATAAAGGAATCTGGAACAGATTCTAAATTAATCCTAATTAATAACAAACTGAATCGATTCCCTTCAAACTGATGAAATTCGCTTCAAATTTTGAATGCTATCGAACATTGTGTCACAACGATCACTACTCTGAGGGTACGACTAAACTAAATTGTGACTTCTCAGCAAGTCCACTACTCACTACTAGTACAAAGATGAGATCTTACAACTACCTTAATGTTTTATAATGTACATCATTTATATCTATACAAGAAGTCTGCCACCTTAAAATGTATGCAAAATCTATTTGGAGTACTTTCAAGCGTAGCGTCCTCTTATCCCAACCGATGTTATTCAAAATACTCAAGTCAACAGCATCATTGAGTGTTTGGCGAAGACTTGTATGTCCAGTTCGGGAGAGGCTACACCTGAAAATATCCATATATGTGTAACTACTCGTATACGGTCTGATATGAACTACATATGGTAGATAGGTACACACCCGATGTCTCTTTGGTGGTGGGGGTTTGGTTTTCGTGTCGAACAACAGAAAGAATAAATTCTACAACAGACAACAACGGAACTACTGAGTGCTGCTACTTATGTGAGTTGGTGGTGGTGGTGGTGGTGGTGGCAGAGATGGTGCCGTAATAGTGCTGGCAGCAGCTGTTGCCGCATGGGCATGATGCGCCGGGTGATGGTGGTGGTGATGGTGATAGGAGAAATATTGGGAGGCATATTGGGTGGCATACGAAGCTGGACTCCATACCTCGCTGCCATTGGATGCAACCGCCGTCGCAGCAGCCGCCGGGGTGGTGGTGGCATGATGTTGTGAGGATGGTACGGCTGCCGCTGCTGACGGTGGATGATGATGATGGTGGTGGTGATGCGGATGCGGATGCGGATGGTGGGGCGCATGAGAGTGGTGATGATGAGCCGTTGTGGCATGATGGTGATGGGGTGAAACCGCCGAACCACCATGTGACTGATGTGGATGATGGTGATGATGATGCGCATGCGCATGCGCTGATGCCGCCGCACCATGATGTTGGTGCAGGTGATGGGGATGGGGAGAGGTCTGATGATGGTTTACGGCATTCTGTATGCTGTGTGTGTTGTTATGGTTTGGTGGCTGGTGCATAGCGTGTGACGCGGTGTGTTGCACGGCCAGCAGTGCATTCGTTTCGGTGACTGCCTCAGTCACTGTGGCTGGTGCCGGTGTTGTGGGTGCTGTTTGGTGAATTGTATTGTGATGTGCGGTTGTTGTTGCAGTCGAAAGGGTTTCAGCCACCGTATTGTGAGTTAGAGTAGAGCCTCCTCCTCCTCCTCCGCCGCCGCCGCCCGAACTGCTGCCACTACTACTTAGCCGGTGTTGGGGTGATGTGGTATGAGACGATGCCGAATAGAGGCCGGAGTCATCGTGATGCATTTGATAACTGTCGGGCGTGGAAGCACTTTTTGGATCCTTGGCCGAGCCATTCCATTTCGCCGTCGGTTCATTGTCATTTACATATGCCAGGCCATTGGACAGAGGTGTCGTCTGCGGCGAACGGTCTGCATTGCTGGCAATGTGTCTGTTGCCAGCCGACGACGATGTATTGAGGGTATTAATGGGTACACCACTCGATTGCGAGCCCCACATAAGGACGGTTTGGCGTTCATACTGATCCTGAGTGGCTAACTCTACCTTGGGTGTTACCACCGGCGGCCCGTTGGCCATGGCCGTCGATCCACCATTGGGATTAGTCAGACTGTTCACTGTGGCTCCACCAACGGGAGAGGGGCCATTGGACGAACAGGAGACGACTTCCATGACATGAGGTGATGACTTTGGCGTTTTCAAAGGAACTTGCTGCAAGTAAAGCTTTCAATAAATGTCAGGCTGGGGAATTTTTTTGAATGTATTGCCTTCTTACCTGCGGCGTTGACGTGGGACTGCCATAACCACTGCTATAGCCACTGTAATATTTGCCCGTGTCCTGCCATTTCTCTTCTTTCGATGTTATGGCATAGCCATCGTACGACAGGAACCCGTTGGCCACGTAGGCCGAGGCTGGAGCTGTCGTATGATGATAGTCGGCATAGTAGCCACCGACACCTTGCAGGCGATACTGATGGAAGAGATTTTCCGTGACCGGATAGAAATTTGTAGAATGTACCGAGGTGCCCATGTAAATGTTATCGGCAGCCGTCGCATACGGCGATGCGGTATACATGGGATTGAGATTGGAGTAGGCCGCCGCAACGGCAACGGCAGGATCTGGAAGATATTCAACAACCGGAGCGGGGGAAGTAACCTGAAACGACGACAAGCGACGACAATATTTATAATTAACCATTGTTTTTTGAGGAGGAGGGGCAATCTTCACATCACTTACCTGTCCCAGAGGAGACGTTTGCTGGTTCTGCTGTTGCATTTTACGTTTCGAACGACAGGTGGAGAGAAAATCTCTCAGCTGTGTTTTATAGCGGCGATTGGGTCGTGTCGGTGTCACGGGCGGCGGCAGCGAATTTGGCGATCCACTTGGTGGCACCACCAGTTGATCGGCTTCGGAGAAGTACGTGGATGCCAAACCCGTATCCAAATAGCTAACCTTGAAGTCCATTGTCCGCTTGCCCAGCAAGTCGAAGCCCTCTTCGTCCATTAGCACACGATGTGTACAGATGACAAAATCGGGCTTGGAGTTTTTATAAACCAAACGGGAACTGCATGAAAGGGAAATGGAACATTATGTAAAGACGTTGAAACGAAAAATGTGGGGGAAAATACAAACCTTGTTTGGAGCCACTGCCATTCACCGTCTTTCTTTTGATATCGATAGGCAATCATACCGGAAGCACCAGTTTTGAGAACTGTAAACAGAGAAAAGGACCGAAAATTACAAGTGTTGATTGAGTTGTGGGCGAAAAAGAGAACTAAGAGGCTTTGAATCGTGGAATCAGTATATATATTAGGGTGGAGTGAAAACATGTTTTTTTTTTTAATTTGAAAAAGTTAACCTCGGAAAGAGATGTAGTCTGGGGTCCTAATGAGGGGCAAAATAAAGAAAAAAAATTTAAAAAATTTTTAGGGGTCGCGCCACTCCCTCGAAATTTGGAAATTATCGCTATTTTGGCGTTGATTTTAGAAAAATCCTAAAAAGTTGTATGTAAATAAATGTTTGCAATAGCGTAAACAATGAAATAAGGGCATGAAAAAATTTAAAAAAATTTTTCTCATTGTTCAAAAATTTCAAAAAGTAAAATAAGTCAAATCGTCCCTTCTTCAGAAAATTGACTGAACAATGAAATCGCCACCAAAGCTACAAATATTAGTCGATTATCCTCATATTTGCCTCAAATACTTTTGTTTGGGCACTGAACAAGCTCACGACTTAAATTTCGAATAAGTTAAGTCGTTAATTTTTAGGATTTTTCTAAAATCAACGCCAAAATAGCGATAATTTCCAAATTTCGAGGGAGTGGCGCGACCCCTAAAAATTTTTTAAATTTTTTTCTTTATTTTTCCCCTCATTAGGACCCCAGACTACATCTCTTTCCGAGGTTAACTTTTTTTTTTTTGAATTTCACTCCACCCTAATATATATGTTTCCTTTCGTTGCAAACATTTTTCAGCGGCCATTTTCTTTTCTTAATTGCCACCGATTTCACGAGTAAGAAAGTCACTTTTAAGTCATCGAAAAACGTCTGTAGGAAAAACATTAGCAGTTCAAACTGTGGGTATCGGGTGTAGGTTACCGAGTTCCCTGTGTGCTCCTTTATAGAATGTTGAGGGAGAGACGGTCGTACGCAGGAAAGACCTCTCAGCAAAGAATGACTTTCCATAAGAGTTTTAGAATGGAGGCGGAATGTGGTATCTTCTTTCGCTGGCCACAGTTGGACTTCATTGTCCTAGCAGACTTTCTCTCCGAAATCATAGCTGCAGATGGGCCTTTGAAAGCAGTGTAATGAGCCCTGCTCGGTTGCGAATTGGAGCGTTTAATTGTGGCAGCAGATTCTCTTTTGTAGTAAAGGAGAAACGCTGACGGTTTTTGGGGTAGATGATAATTCTGCTTTATGAATGAGCCGAACCTTTGCTGGGAACATTTTAGAGGTAATCTCGATAGAATCTCGACTAGCTGGCAATTAGTAATCATCTATGTGATTCTTTTCATGTTGAAACAGAAATCAGTGGCACTCGAGCAAATTGTACAGGACAGGCTCCATGAATTTCCACTTTTAAGTGCCAGATTAATTTTCAAAACCTTTTGAATTTATAGAATTGTTATTCGTATTCGGAAGGAAACCTCGGCAGAATGAGTTGATTTAATCTCCATTGCCCTTAATAAAATTTTTTGTGAATGCTGGAATGCTCTGGCACCCCGGCAAATGGAACAGCGCAGACTCACTGGGTTTTAATTTAAATTTTGTGATTCATTCAAATCGCATCAGCCAGTTTGCAATACCTGGATTTATTTTAAACATTTTTGGAATTCCTGAAAATGTCATAACCCAATGGGGAGGGAGATTCCCTCCCTGATCTATTACTGGACAACAAATTAAATGATTGAGTGTTTTTGCTCCACCTAAGGGACGGAGTCATCTGTGAGTCTGTATTGGATATTGAGGGCGCACAGTGTTGCGAAAGCGGAATTTTTTGGAAATCATATTGCCTAAACTGTATTTTTAATTGTATCGATGAGAAACTTCTATAGATTGGTCAGAATGAAATCCCAAACAGAATAAGTGAAAAAAAAATTTACACCGAAAAAAATTTTTGGGTCAAATTTTCAACAAAAGTCAAAAAAAAAAAATTGTTCGAAAAATTTACAAAAAAAATTATTTTAATTCTTCTTTTATTTCTGATAAATACCCTATGATTAGTTTTTTAAATAAATTATAGGGTGGTCCGAACAAGAATTATAAACGTCAAATTTTCATGATTTTTCGATATTTGTTGAAAACTCTGAAATTTTATAAAAAATCAAAATCTATTTCATTTCTTATTTGAAAGGTGGCAATCAAAGCTTTAATTTGATACCGGTTTGAAGTCAATAGCTTCAGTTTTAAGAGAGTTATGCTCATTTTTGTCACCCGAAAACCAATATGATTAAATTATTCAATAAGTGATTCCGAGAATTTCCGTTCTATTTCTATGGAATAAATACTGAGAGTGATATACTAAAATCGCTATAACTCCCAGGAGGGCAGGTATGGGTTTTTTCCGAATCAAAATATCTGTCACCAAAATCAAATGAGATCATTTTGAATACAGCCCTGAAATCCCCTCTTTTTGTGAAAAATTTGTATATTTGACTTCTAAAATCAATTAAAAATCAACGGGCCAACATAAAAATAAGCTTTATGTGTTTTTTGTTTACTTGGAATGTCTGTGATAAAATTGCATCATTAAAAACACTGAAAAAAATAATCGGAAAAAAGTTACTTTTCCACTAGCCGCAACACAGTGGGGCGGTCGATATTGTTTGTGGGAAAAGTTTGTAGTTCGATTTTGACATTTTGAATATTGACTTCGTATTTGTCTAAAGCGGATCGTAAGAAGTTTTAATTGAAGGCTGCTGGTGTAATTATGTCCGCCATGTCCTGCTGACTCTAATGGCACTAGGAAATATTCCCCAAAATGAAGAAATAAAATAATAACCCATGATGGGAATCCACTTATTATTTCATCTTCTTTCTAGTTTTGGAGATTACTTCGTTATGAAAAAAACCCAAAGAGTTTTCGTTGGAGAAAGTTTCATTATTATATTTATTGGGTGTTTTATTACTTTTTTGGGATTATTTCATAACGTCTGAGTGTTAATTAATTTATTAAAACTTGGGCTTTGTTTCCTGCCCTAACTTATTTTCTATAAAAGTTTTTTTTTTGCTTTGATAGAGGAAAATCTTCACTTCGAAAATTCTTCTACGACAACACTTACGTTCTTGATGGGCACTGGCCACATACGCCAAATCATCATAGTGCACCAAATCATAACCGCCCATATTGACTAGTTCGGCATCGGAATAGCCCAAAATGTGTTTGCCCCTGTAATAGAAAAAATCAATAGTAAATAAATAGTTCAAGACCCAAAACAATCTGGTAACACTTACCGCTGATCCATGGACACCAATGAAAAATCCAATTTGTGCTTGGACTTGAACATATTCTCCTTGTGTGGAATCTCCAGCAGACTGGGCGGTCCGAAGGGTGTACAATAGGCAAAGAGCGCCAGCGGTGGCTCTTCCGTTTTACGATTTTGGCCATGTAAGATCTTAATGCGTCCCCGTATATCCAAGCGTAGAAAGCCCGAGGTATTATCGAGGAGACAACGAAATCGCACCGTAAAACTGCGCTCCAAATACAGGCTCTTGTCGGGTGCCAAGGTCTCAGCCAGTTGCATACTGGACATGTCAGCGGGTAAAAAGGAATTCCACAGCAATTGCCGTTGCAGCTCTTCGCGATCCTCGGAATGGACTAATTCATATACCGATTGGTGTACAATATCAGACTGAAATGGGAGCAGATGAAAACGTTAAAAGATATGCGCAAACAAGTGCAACTGTAAGGATACAGGGGTTAGTGAACTGTTTGTCGTTGTTGTTGTTGTGGCTTTGGAGGAACACCTTTTGGGATGATTGTTTTAAAGTTCGTTTCGTTGGTGTCGTTGTTCGGCCGGATTTATTGATTCTGTGTTAGCGCGGCGCAAGTTTATAAATCATCACCCGACTTAAATTGAAAACTCAGTTTGTTTTTGGCTTCATCTGTTTGTTGTTGCTTTCGATTTGTCCAGTGCTCTACAGGTAGCCCAGAAATTGAGATATGAATTTTGTAGGAAGGAGTTTTTAGTTTGTTGATTCAAATTCATCTGTTATTTTTTTTGTGTTGTGAAGACAAAAAAGATTTTTTCGCTTGTGAGAAGATTTCAGTAAGCAAGGGTGGTATGGGTGGAAGCCCCTACAATTTATGTTTTGTACCTTGGACATAGGTTGGAAGTGCAGTAGTTAAAGTTTTATATGGTTTTTAATATTATTAAAACTATATGATTACGATATCGTGATAGGATTACGATATCGTGATACGATTCGGATATTGTGATATGATTACGTTATCGTGATTTGATTACGATATCGTGATACGATTATGATATCGTGATACGATTCGGATATTGTGATATGATTACGATATCGTGATTTGATTACGTTATCGTGATATGATTACGATATCGTGATTTGATTACGATATCGTGATTTGATTACGATATCGTGATTTGATTACGATATCGTGATTTGATTACGACATCGTGATTTGATTACGATATCGTGATACGATTACGATATTGTAATTTGATTACGATATCGTGATATGATTACGATATCGTGATTTGATTACGATATCGTGATACGATTATGATATCGTGATTTGATTACGATATTGTGATATGATTACGATATCGTGATTTGATTACGATATCGTGGTATGATTACGATATTGTAATTTGATTACGATATCGTGATTTGATTACGATATCGTGATTTGATTACGATATCGTGATACGATTACGATATTGTAATTTGATTACGATATTGTGATTTGATTACGATATCGTGATTTGATTACGATATCGCGATAGGATTACGATATCGTGATATGATTATGATATCGTGATACGATTACGATATTGTGATTTGATTACGATATCGTGATTTGATTACGATATCGTGATTTGATTACGATATCGTGATTTGATTACGATATCGTGATTTGATTACGATATCGTGATTTGATTACGATATCGTGATTTGATTACGACATCGTGATTTGATTACGATATCGTGATTTGATTACGATATCGTGATTTGATTACGATATCGTGATTTGATTACGACATCGTGATTTGATTACGATATCGTGATAGGATTACGATACCGTGATTTGATTACGATATCGTGATAGGATTACGATATCGTGATACGATTACGATATTGTGATTTGATTATGATATCACGATTTGATTACGATATCGCGATAGGATTACGATATCGTGATATGATTATGATATCGTGATACGATTACGATATTGTGATTTGATTACGATATCGTGATTTGATTACGATATCGTGATACGATTACGATATTGTGATTTGATTACGATATCGTGATTTGATTACGATATCGTGATTTGATTACGATATCGTGATTTGATTACGATATCGTGATTTGATTACGATATCGTGATTTGATTACGATATCGTGATTTGATTACGACATCGTGATTTGATTACGATATCGCGATAGGATTGCAATATCGTGATGTGATTACGACATCGTGATTTGATTACGATATCGCGATAGGATTACAATATCGTGATGTGATTACGATATCGTGATTTGATTACGATATCGCGATAGGATTACGATAGGATTAGGGCCTGAAGTCTACCTAACATCACTGCCACTTTTTGGGCCTTTGCCCCCGTTTGAGATCACAATTCCACGCCGAGGCAAACTCTGCTTGCGATTTAGGTGGTAAACGACAGTAAGCGCGAAACTCCAGTTGGTCGGGCTAGTCGCTGTACCAGTTTATAATCCACGGTAAGACCACGTAGCATAATTACTTGCAGTTCGAGCACCGCACAAATTAAAGTTTTAAAATCAACAAAACAAGTTCTTCCATTTATGTATTTAGTCTTCAATTCATCAGCTGGATTATAGATAAACAATACCTTAAAAAGGGAATTACTTTAAAAGTCATATATCACTTGTCTTATATAAAATGACAGCACTGACTGGTTTTAACCGATTGAGACTTTTCTTTACCGGGATTTTATGTCCTTAAATCGCAATAAATAAAACGAGTAATGACAACAAATTAGTTTTGATTGTTACAGAACCGAAATTTCTCAAGGACAAACGTTTCAAAACCAGTTTCGGTTGTATCGAACTTGTATCTGTGGCCTCAAACCTGTTTGTGGTATATGAAACCAGTTTATTTCACCTCATCCTAGCTTACATTTGGTCAAACTGTTTATGACGACATCCATTTAGTTTTGGATATATCAGATATCAGATAAAATGTAATTGATTTTTAATTGAATATTTTTTTTGGTTAATTAAGTATCAAATAATAGGTTGCATCACGATTTCAATAGCGCTCCTCTGGCTACTGTAGGGTGTTCGAAATTAAATTTTCATTAACAGAAACGTAACCATCCTTTAAACCTTTAAATCCCCCCCCCCCCCCACACACCGTTTTCACCTCCGTCCATAATAAAGTATTTGCAGTTCTCTTAACAGACATTCAAATATTACTCTCTAACTATGCCCGAGCACAAGAAGGGCTTCTTGTAATCCCTTTTTTTCGGTTAAAACTCTCCAAAAACCAAATAAAAAAAAAAACACAAGAACAACTCCGTTTTTAATTGAGATACCAAAGTGGGCGTAACTATTTTTGCCGTTTTACACATTTACAACAACAAAAAACCATTGAAAAGAAACCAACAACTCTAACGAAAAGAATCCAAAGTACTGGATGTACTCGATGGCTGTGTGCGTCTGTCCGTCCGTCAGTATGTCTCTATCTGTTCCAAGGAAACATGGATGGCTGACTGGTTGGCTATGCTGCTTTTTGGGTTCATGCGAGGATGAAGAGGAGGGGGGGGGGGGGGGGGAAGAGGAGGCATCAGGATTGCGACAGCCACATATTGTGGTGGCTCTTGTTGTAGTTAATCTACAACACGTTCCAAACAAATATTAACAGAATGTTGTGGCAAATGTCTCTCGCATTGTGTTGTTGCTGTGGCAATGTGAGACAATAAAAATCTTTCATATGTTATTTGGGAATTGTACTCATACCCTACACGGCCCGGCAGATGACGAGGACGTGGACGTTGGTGGGAGAAGAGGCCATGGTGGTGGTGGTGCTCTCGAAATGCGTGGCTCGTGTGTGTTTCCTAAACGTATGCGCACAATTTTCAATCGATGATGATGGCAATGTTGTTGTTGCCGGCTGACTTTCCTCTTTATTTGTTTGTCCAGGGTAATGGCAAGGAGTAGTACACGATGGCAGGTCATATGGTGGTTATTTGTTGTTGCTGCTGATGATGATGATGATATGTATGTTTGTAATATTAGTTATCGTTAAGCAAACAACACCGGCAACAAAGCCGCCAACATATTCTGCGATGAGAAGAATAGCACCCAATGCGAAATGGAGTTGAAATAAGGTCCCGATTGGCCAATCGCAGTGTTGTCATATTAAAATAGTCTTGGTCGTGTCAAACTAATATTTTGTCGAGTTTGTTGCAAACGATACATATTTGTGAGAAAATAAATATTACGATGGTTTCTTGCAAACGAAATATTCGTTTGTTGCAAACAAAACATTCGTTTACTGCAAACGAAATATTCTTTTATTGCAAACGAAACATTCGTTTGTTGCAAACACAACATTCGTTTACTGCAAACAAAACATTCGTTTACTGCAAACGAAATATTCATTTATAGCTAAAAAATATTTGTTTGTGGCTCATGAAATGTTCGTTTGGGCCTAACGAAGTATTTATTTAAGTTTAGCGAAGTATTTGTTTATGACAAACGAAATATTCGTTTGGAGCCAACGAAGTACTTTTGACAAACGAAATATTCGTTTATGCCAAAAGGAAACATAGACATTCTATTTGAATTGCACCAAAAAAGCTGACGGAAAGACAACAAAATCACCAGTATGAAATATCACCCGGAGAACAGAGCTTCTAAGGAACGGAGACCGGAGACTTATAAGAGACCTTCCAGGTGCGCTGCACGAAGCTATTTAAGCTATAAGCGGAGAATGGCAAGACATCCATGATAAAACCTGTCGAAATATTCTTTACCAACAGATTTTCAAGAGTTTTGCATGATTTTATCAGCGTAGAGGTCTGAACACATGGGGTAAATAGCATCGTCTTCCAAGCATACCAAGTAGTAAAGTCAATGGAATCAATTCAAGAACGAACGCTTGTGAACGAATACGCCCTCTTGTTTTGGGGTTGAGGACTACATCGACAGCTCCGCTAGTCTTTGGTTCGTGGCACTCGGTTGATATTGCAACTCCAGGTCGAGCCGAACCTACCCTGAGATATAGGGACATTGACTATAGAAGCCCAGCCTAGCGTATATAAAATGAGTTGGCATTAAGTGCATATTTTGAAGTAAGTTTTAACAAACCAGCAAAAAGGATGACTCATTAAAACTGCATTAAAACTACTTGTCACCCATCAACCGCTGCCACATCTCAATCATTCCAACAGGGTCACTGCGCTCAAAGTCATTTATAAAAATCTCTTTTGTAGTTTTCAAATCAAAAACAAGTTAATAATATTGTATGTTGTATGTAAATAATAAAAAAAACAACAACACAACAACACGGACATGGCTGCCGTAAGGCCATCAATAAGGCCAATCTTGCGGCACACACGCACACACACCATCGCACTCACCAACAAGTCCCCCATTTGAGTTGGACCCGTTCCTACATCTGATCGGACAATAGCCATAACAGAACATATGACCACCGACCATACGTTCATACCAACGACTATGACCGTCCAACGATTGCGCAATCCTCCCGCTGAACTGATTTATTATTTATTGCTTCAATAACACAAAACTATTGGAAGATACGCGTACGGCGATACGTATGATATTGCCCCGCCACCAACGGAACGCGAGCCAACAATACCAACAGACAATGCAACAACAGGTTGCATTTTTAAAAAGAATTTCACATCAGATATGAACGCACGTTCGCTATAGGACAAGGAGTAGGATTTTTTAGTTTTCGGTTACTTGGGCATTCTGGATATTTTCTTTGAATGTCGATGATTGTGATAACAAAAAAGAAACAATGAAATAATCTCAGAATATGCTGAGAAAACTAAAGTTGGCTTTCAAAACGGAACTTTGAATATTCTGAGAAAATTTTCAGAGGCGAAGGGTACACAAAAGTTTCAAGGTGGCTCTAAGACCCAAACTGAGAAGCGTTAACGAAGCCCATGGTAAGTCAATTGAACATTGTAAGCGAATAATGCTAGGCCGTTGGGCAAAAATCGCATCAGGGCAGGTTCAGTTGTTTTAAGCGATGCCTAGTCGGCGGCATCCACATTCTGGTGCTCACTGGGCGTACGGGAAAAGGCTGTTACTGATTCAAAAATAAACCACTGGACAGATCTAGTGTTTGATTTTTAAATAATTGCGCTTACTAAAGGGTGTTTTTTATTGGGGTATAGAACTTCAAGTTGGCATCACTTTTTTAACTGGCGGCCATTTTGTCAGCTGTCAAGTGATTAATATTTAGTTTGGTTTGCCATTTCATCATGAACAGGTTGACAAAAGAACAACGCTTGCAAATCGTGCAAATTTATTTCGAAAGTAATGGTTCAGTTCGCGAAGTTCACCGCAAGCTCCGTCCATTTTATGCCATTACATCCACAAAAACTGACTGTTTGGTGTGCTCTATGGGCTGGTGGAGTCATTGGGCCATACTTCTTCCGAAATAATGCTGGAGAGTCAGTTACCGTTAATGGAGACCGGTATAGAGCCATGATAACCGACTATTTTGTTCCCGAATTGGATGGCATGAATGTGGATGAGTTGTGGTTCCAACAAGTGGTTGAAAATTCGACCTGTAGAATTGGCTTTATTCGAGCCAGCCGCGGCGGCCACATGCCCGAAATCATATTTAAACATTGATGGCATAAAATTATCCTTCCAATAAAGCCAAATTGATGGACATTAAAACGATTTTCTTGTGTTTTATTTCAATTCGAAGTTCTATACCTCAATAAAAAACACCCTTTACAAAGAGGTTGAAAAAAAAAATACCCATAGGTTGCATCAAACAACCAAAAATATTGTATAGGTTACATCTACCGAATCTGGGATTCATCACACCATTGTATAAAACTACCCGTAGATTTTATCAAACTGAGCGTTGTATCAAACTACCCGTTGGTTGTATCAAACTACCCGTTGGTTGTATCAAACTACCCGTTGGTTGTTTCAAACTACCCGTTGGTTGTATCAAACTACCCTTTGGTTGTTTCAATCTACCCGTTGGTTGTATCAAACTACCCGTTGGTTGTATCAAACTACCCGTTGGTTATATCAAACTACCCGTAGGTTGTATCAAACTATCCGTAGGTTGTATCAAACTATCCGTAGATTGTAAATCTGACAATTAATTAATAGAAGCAGCAGAAAGACTAAAATACCATGGAGCTAACTTTATTCTCCGACAGTCAAGCTGTTATTAAATATCTGGATTCCGTCAGCCAGAACTCAACATTAGCCCCAGACTGTCGAAGATCTCTTAATGAGATCGCTCAGCAGTTGCGAATATACCTTATTTGGGAGGTGGACCAGAGGGAAATACCAGAGAACTGCATAGCAGCCGAGCTAAGAAGATTTGAGACTATATTACCAGATTCCCGATAAACTGACTCTAGTAGCAAACCAGAACCTACGTCTCATTGGTTGTGTCGATCATGGCGCGACACTGTCTGATCGGAAGGCATGCTGAAAGTTGCAACTAGAAACTACTGCAGAAGCTGTGCGCTTAAAGAGGTGGAGGAGTCTACAGAAATCATAAATGAACTTTGGGTTCTTATTACTTCGGGAACCTAAAAGATCGGGAATTTGCCGACTTAAAAGCTTGTTGGGGCTCTCAGGATGACTTAAGAAAAGGTGTAGTTTACGGGGTGTCACAATGTACTGCAGAGCCTAAGTGAGTATGTTTATAAAGACTGCCATAACCTAAAATTTAACTGGAGTTCGGGACCAAGGTAGGCTAGGATTCCAAAACATTTTTAAAAGATGCATAGTAGGGCGTACCTCAAAAAAAAAGTTCGCCGAACACCTTCGAATATGAAGTATTATTGAGGTAGTTTCAAAAATTTTTTTTTTATTTTTTGATGCCGAACGTAGGGTTCGCGCTTTTACATTTTTCTATATAACTTCTGCATTTATAAACGGATTTTAAAGTGTGATACATCGATGTTTTTGTATTATTGAGTATTATTATTGAAGTATTATTGAAAATCGACATACTTCCTTAGGAAGAGTTTCATGATTTTATGCGAGCTTTAATTTTCTGATATTAGAGTGGTACATTAGGGTAGTAGCAACTGAGATATGATGGGTAAGTACCAGAAGGGGGTGCTTGAGCTCAATGACTTCAAAGACAAAAAAATCGGCCTCGTCGAGACAAAAACACCGATGTATCAGAATCAAGTTATATAGAAAAATTTAAAAGCGCGACCCCTACGTTCGGCATAAAAAAATATTTTTTTTTTTTTGGAACTACCTTTCAATAATACTTCATATTCGAAGGTGTACGGCGAACTTTTTTTTTTTACTTGTAACCTGGTACCTATGCGTGGCATAGGGCTGCTGAAAAAAATTGTCGTCTCCGCAGACTTTACACCATAGTCCTGCGATATTATCTATAACATTTCAGCTTCCTCTGATCGTCAGTGACTACTTTAAGTAAACTGAGTCTCGGTATTCAGCAACCAAAGATTACTTCGGTCCCCGTGGGATTTAAAAGCGGAACATGTCAGGAGAACTATGTTTTAAACAAATTTCAATAATTGTGAACAACTTTCGTGCACTTCCTCCAAAGTGTATACAACAACTTGTGTTCGTGGTGTGGTTTTACAAAATTGTTGTTCAAAAATCTTACCTGATGAAATCCCAAATAACTTTCAATACTGTGTGTGGCAAAAAATACTTCGCCATCACAGGTGAGTATCATTAGAAAACCATTTAAAGCCTGAAAATAGACACGCACAGAAAGAAATTTATTAATTAAAACAAATATTTGAAATGATTTTTTTTTTAAATACACAATATAGAAAGAGATGGTTACTTCTTGGGGTTAATTTAATCAAAGCCAATAACACAAAAAATGCTGCCTTTAGACAATTTTCAATCCCACTCAAAAACGAAACATCAGCTTTAATTATTCTCTTAAGCCACAGCAGATTATTGGCGTTTGTTTTTGATGGCTTCTGTATGGATTTGATGATGATGATGAGGAGGAGGAGGAGAGGCACACAAACATTTTGCCGCCTGCAAGAAATGAATGAAATTCATCAATGATACACGAGTTTTGAATGAAATCATTGGAGGATTTCTGTGTATGTCTGGTTTGCCCACTTTACATTTTAAAATCTACTTCAGGCCACATCAGTGATATACCCGCTCCGTTGGTAATCACCTTTCAGTCAATCCTCAAATGGCACAGTGAACCGTCTCTCTGTCTGTCTGTCTGTCCGGCGGTCGGTATCTGCCTGCGTTGTGTGCCATGAGTCGGGAGTCCAGGAAATGATACCTAATTAAATCAATGTATTCTTTACGTTTCGCTTTGTTTTGCTGTTGTTATTTTAATTCATCTCACTTTTTTGATTTGTTAACAGGTTTTTTTCTCTCGACTTTGTTCGAAGTTATCCATTCATTCATAATTTCCATCAAGAATCGGTTACTTTGTTTTGTTTGGCGGTGTAAAATGTATGTCAGCTCAAAAGAAAAAAACCCGAAGAAAGAAAATATCTCGGAGATACTCCGTATTGTACTTGAGCTCACTTATCCATCACATCATCCGCATCAGACTTGTGTCTTTTCGTTAATCTTAAATTGTGCGTAATTATAGTTGCTGTTGTTGTTGCAGCCACCTTCTTGTTGTATCCACTGTCGACTGGCGGCTGCGCTATTGTTGTTGTCGTTAAAATGTAATTGTTGAAACATTCGGTCGGTTTCTGTGGCTTCTTTTGTTGTTTTAAACGAGTGGATTTCATTTGCCAGCCAAAGGTTAATTACATCTAAACTACTAGTTTTACACATCTCTGCTGCTCTCTCTCTCCCGGTCTCACTATCTCTCCCTCTTGATTACATTTTAAATATACAATTTTATAGCCCGACCGACAGACAGACAGAAGTGATTTGATTGTATTCCAAATATCGGCCCACAAGTAGCTGCGCTTCGTCGTCCGTCGACTTCTTCTACTCGTTTCACATAATGACATTTTAATATGCTAGCCGGTGTCTACGCTAAGGGCCAAGGGAGGAAATGGGTGGATACCGACTGCGTGGAAGCTGTGTGTTTGGGTGTGTATATGTGTGCTGGATGACTCCTGGGATATCCGGTAAGAGGTTGAGAAAATACAACAGAAAATATGGCGTGGACAAATTTTCTTTATAGAAAATATGTCGTGGACAAATTTTCTTTATAGAAAATATGTCGTGGACAAATTTTCTTTATAGAAAATATGTCGTGGACAAATTTTCTTTATAGAAAATATGTCGTGGACAAATTCTCTGTATAGAAAATATGTCGTTGACTAATTTTCTGTATAGAAATTATGTCGTTGACTAATTTTCTGTATAGAAAATATGTCGTAGACAAATTTTCTGTATAGAAAATATGTCGTGGACAAATTTTCTGTATAGAAAATATGTCGTGGACAAATTTTCTGTATAGAAAATATGTCGTGGACAAATATTCTGTATAGAAAATATGTCGTGGACAAATTTTCTGTATAGAAAATATGTCGTGGACAAATTTTCTGTATAGAAAATATGTCGTGGACAAATTTTCTGTATAGAAAATATGTCGTGGACAAATTTTCTGTATAGAAAATATGTCGTGGACAAATTTTCTGTATAGAAAATATGTCGTGGACAAATTTTCTATATAGAAAATATGTCGTTGACAAATTTTCTGTATAGAAAATATGCCGTGCAGAAATTTTCTTTATAGAAAATATGTCGTGGACAAATTTTCTGTATAGAAAATATGTCGTGGACAAATTTTCTGTATAGAAAATATGTCGTGGACAAATTTTCTGTATAGAAAATATGTCGTGGACAAATTTTCCGTATAGAAAATATGTCGTGGACAAATTTTCTGTATAGAAAATATGTCGTTGACAAATTTTCTGTATAGAAAATATGTCGTTGACAAATTTTCTGTATAGAAAATATGTCGTTGACAAATTTTCTGTATAGAAAATATGTCGTGGACAAATTTTCTGTATAGAAAGTATGTCGTTGACTAATTTTCTTTATAGAAAATATTTCGTGGAAAACATTTCTTTATAGAAAATATGTCGTTGACAAATTTTCTGTATAGAAAATATTTCGTGGACAAATTTTCTGTATAGAAAATATGTCGTGGAAAAATTTTCTTTATAGAAAATATGTCGTGGACAAATTTTCTATATACAAAATATTTCGTGGACAAATTTTCTGTATAGAAAATATGTCGTGGACAAATTTTCTGTATAGAAAATATGACGTGGAAAAATTTTCTGTATAGAAAATATGTCTTGACAAATTTTCTGTATAGAAAATATGTCGTGGACAAATTTTCTTTATAGAAAATATGCCGTGCAGAAATTTTCTTTATAGAAAATATGCCGTGCAGAAATTTTCTTTATAGAAAATATGTCGTGGACAATTTTTTTTTATAGATAATATGTCGTGGACAAATTTTCTGTATAGAAAATATGTCGCTGACAAATTTTCTGTATAAATATGTCGTTGACAAATTTTCTGTATAGAAAATATGTCGCTGAAAAATTTTCTGTATAGAAAATATGTCGTTGACAAATTTTCTTTATAGAAAATATGTCGTGGACAAATTTTCTGTATAGAAAATATGTCGTGGACAAATTTTCTGTATAGAAAATATGTCGTTGACAAATTTTCTGTATAGAAAATGTCTTTATCTGAACTTGCTTCAAAAATGATTTTAATATTATTCTGTCCCCTAGTCTCTACACAGAAAAAAATACGGGCCAAAAATTTTCAATTACTGTCGTCATTGAAATTAAGCTTGAAAATCAATTAATGTTGTAATTGATCTTAGAAATTCTTGGCGAAATCAATGTAAAAAATAGTAAACAAATTATTATTATTTAAAATTTGAGTAATTGAATTCACAACTTTTGTAATTGGAAGAAAACCAATTAAAAAAGTAATTGAATTGACGAATTCCATACAAACTTCGTAATTGATTTCAAAAATATGTTTTTTCTGTGTACGATTGTGTCAGCCTCATAACAAATGCCCTATAGGGCGATAGGCTCGTATAGCGTCGGCTGATAACACCTGAACCTATGCTGGGTGTCGTTTAATAGATTTTGCCCTTGAATGTTCTGAGTCAGATTACAAAATGTCTTTGAGTTTCAAACAACTAAAAGGAGAAGTACTCTCTGTTTGCTATGACTTTAAACTGTTTTTCGAATTTCAGTTACCGGAAAGCGAAACCTACAAACTTTCCTCATAACAAATGTTATTGTTCTGAAATTGTTCGAAAAATCTTAATAGCATTTTTATTTGCGGATATTTACAACTAGCATTTGGAACATCCGTACACTTATGAAGTTTTAATTACAATTTACATCTTTTCATTTGAGGAACAGTTGGCGTTTGTAAAACATATAATTTAATTAAACATAACACTTATATTGTTATTGCTTGTTTTTTTTTAATAATTTTGCAAATGTACATTTCATTAAAACGTAATTACAGTGATTTTTCTTCATTCTCTATCTCACTCTCCCCCCTCTGTCTGTTTGGCGAATTTGCCATGAAAACCATAATTTATGATGCAGATCAGTAAAATGTGTACGGAAAAAAAATTGACTATAATAGAATATGTATGAGCGAGTAAAATGTTTAAATGAAATGAGGAAATCGCACACAGGAGTGTGATTTTAATATTGCCAACATAAATATCTGGGGGTGGTGCCGGGAAATCTATTCCAAGGTGAAGACAGTGGGATAGAATCTGAAAACCAAATATCACCTTAGACTGAGAAAACGAAAAACTGTTAATTGTTTTTTTTTAATTCTATTAAAAAATTAATTGATCATATTGAAAATTTGTATTAAATTTGTTGTTTTTAGAAAACATGTCTAATTTTCCTTTTTTCTTTGCAGAAAAATAATTCGTCGTTTGTATCAAATATTAATAGTTGTTAGATACAACCAGGTATAGGTGGACGCACCCGATAATAGTTTGATGCAATAGAATATTTTTATTTCTGGAAACTCCTATAAGGAACATAGGTTCATGCAACAAACTGCCAGTGGAAATAAAAGTTAACCAAATGAAGTTGATCGCAGCTATTGGGTTTCCGTTCATAGACGATTTTTGGAAGACGACCGCAACGTCTTTTTGGTGAATGGACCTTTGATATGCGAAAAGAACATTAGCTTATCATTAGCTTCTGGCTGAATAGGTAAGCCAATTAATATTATTGTCGAATTTGGCCCGAAGAACCGCCAGAGGCTGATCTCAGTTATTGGGTTTCCGACCGCAAAAAAAAGTTAACCTCGGAAAGAGATGTAGTCTGGGGTCCTAATGAGGGGAAAAATAAAGAAAAAATTTTTTAGGGGTCGCGCCACTCCCTCGACATTTGGAAATTATCGCTATTTTGGCGTTGATTTTAGAAAAATCCTAAAAAGTTTTATGTCAATAAATGTTTGCAATAGCGTAAACAATGAAATAAGGGCATGAAAAAATTTAAAAAAAAATGTTCTCATTGTTCAAAACTTTCAAAAAGTAAAATAAGTCAAATCGTCCCTTCTTCAGAAAATTGACTGAACAATGAAATCGCCACCAAAGCTACAAATATTAGTCGATTATCCTCATATTTGCCTCAAATACTTTTGTTTGGGCACAAGCTCAAACTTTTAAATTTCGAATAAGCTAAGTAGTTAATTTTTAGGATTTTTCTAAAATCAACGCCAAAATAGCGATAATTTCCAAATTTCGAGGGAGTGGCGCGACCCCTAAAAATTTTTTAAATTTTTTTTCTTTATTTTTCCCCTCATTAGGACCCCAGACTACATCTCTTTCCGAGGTTAACTTTTTCAAATTAAAAAAAAAGCATGTTTTCACTCCACCCTACTGTACAAGAGCTGCCAAAGCTCCCTGAAACATGCATTCATTGCATCGTTCTTTTTCAACTTACGGTCTCTGTTCGATGGTCACCGACTTTTTACACGCCCGGGAAACCCACCATCGCTTGCAGAACTCTCCAATTGCCGGTCTCGAACTTATTCTGGTTGCATCAAACTACCTGTGGTTCGTTCAAACCACTTTCTGTTGTATCAAACAACAATTGATTGAATCGCAAAGCAATCAAACCACCTTTGATGGCACCAAACCGACCAATTCTTGAGCTTCTTTTCCAAGTCGATGAATTGTTTTTGATAATTTCAATATTAACTGAAAAAAATATAATTCATTTCGGAAATTGTTGAAATTAATATGTTGTGCCACAGTATGTTCAGTTTATCTATTTATTTTTTCAATTAATTTTGTTATTGTTTAAGGTTATTTTAAGACTTTTTTTTTTTTTTGCTCCAGTAGTTTGGAAATATTGTTGGTATCTTTTGTTTGTGGCCGATTTTAATCATCTTATAGTTTTACATAGTTTTTCTGGTACAAACGTCTAACGTTTGCTGGCTTGTCTTTTTCACCACACAGAGAAGTAAGAAGCAAATATGTAACAACTTTGAAACAACAACAACAAGAGAAACACGCTAGTTCCCAGAGCGTGAAAATACATGACTTTGTTTCTTCCCCCCCCCCCATTTCTTGGCATTTCGCACTCGTTTCGTAGTTTGGTAGCGAGGAGTCTGAAGTTACTTTAATATTTATGATTAACTGTAATTTAAGACATAAATATTTATTAAAAAATTTTAAACAACACACAACACCAGACTTTACGGTTTCTGCTGGCTAGACTTGAGCGAAACGTTAAAAAAAGAAAATAAAATTGTCAGAAATGGAGGAGAAAAAAACTAGGAAAACCGTCCAATGAAAAAGTGCCATAAAACCACACCACAAGTCCCAATAAAATTATAAAGAAACAAACACCATTGAATCGGAATCGTATGAACATAGATTTACCTAATACAGATAGATTCGCATGATTTTCAACAATTAACAGCTACTAAAAAAAACAAATATTCGAACAAGCTCAGCACAGCAGAGCAACATTGGGCCATAAACGCTCATGCATACTTAAGCCGACTCAGGCCTACGGACGGACGGACAAATGGAACGCACTTTTTTTTTCTCGCTCTCTCGAAATCAATTATAATTTATAGACAGATGCTCAAATGTCGACATTATTATTTTGAACACAAGATGCATACATGATTCCGGTGTTTGTACCAGAAGAGACATCAATATCTGTTTGCTGTTTCATTTTTTTTTTTGGCCAAAATGTGCCACTTGTTGTAACACTCATAATAATCGTAGACTCCAAACAGCCCAACAACAAACACATCGTCAGCGCACGTTCAAAAGTGTTGGCTCCGCACGGTGTTAGACATGCGCAGTGCAACACGAGAGTTTATGTCTGTCTATGACAGACAGACAGACACACCGTCTTAGTCTTGTTAGATTTGCCACAAATTTACGGCCAGCAATTTTATTTCTTAAAGATTTTATTAAATGCAAGAGCGAAGAAAAAACGATCATGTTGTTAAAACTAAACTCATATCGTAAATATTTTCATTCACGCGAATATCGTAAATGTTTAAACGAGTTTTTCCCAAATACTGTAATTGCGTTCACACTTGATGCGGTAAACGTAATAGAGATTTTCCAACTTCGTACTGGGGCAAAAGGAGGTAGGTAGGCTATCTGGAGATGACAGAATAAGTTTGACAATATTTCAGAGAAATGTATTTCCAATTGACGACACTGTACCGAATAGTAGTCGATCCTAGGGTAAGTGGTGCGTCAGCTGGACTAGGTAGCTGAAATTTTTAGTCGCGAAGGACACACAAATATGTTGGAGACATGCTTTTGCCAAGACTGTACTAAAAATGCCATTGCAGGACTAGGTAGTCGAAATTCATAGCCGAGAAGGACTCATGGATATGTTGTAAAGACAATTTTACCACGAGTTTCAAGTGCGATGCAGTTATTTTTGTTTGTTGATCGCTTTTCATTCTTGTTTAGGGGAATGTAACTGAATCAGAAGTTTTTGGTTTATTATCAAACTGCCGGTTGTATGAGAAATTATTTTATCGAGCTGCAAGAAGTTTGATCGAACCAGAACAAGTTGAAAGAAACCAGAAATAGTTTTCTTAAATGACAGGACAAGGAAAATGACACCGGAAACCTACTGTTGTTTAAGAGTTGATTTATCCGAGCTGAAAGAAGTCAGTTGAATACCATGAAGTTTGATCGAGCCAGAACAAGTTGGACCAAACTAGAAATAGTTGGATGTAACATGAATAAAAAAATTTTTAATAAGAGAACACAAGTACTGGAGGAATATTCTTAAAAGACAGAACAAGAAAAATTTCACCGGAAACCTACGGTTGTTTAAGAGTTGATTTATCCGAGCTGAAAGAAGTCAGTTGAACACCATGAAGTTTAATCGAACCCGAACGAGTTGGATCAAACTGGAAATAGTTGGATGTAACATGAATAAAAAAAAATCTTTAATAAAAGAACAAAAGTACTAGAAGAAGATTCTTAAAAGACAGAGCAAGAAAAATGTCACCGGAAACCTACGGTTGTATAAGAAAAGATTTATCCGAGCTGAAAGAAGTCAGTTGAACACCAAAAAGTTTGATCGAACCAGAATGAGTTGGATCAAACTAGAAATAGTTGGACGGAATAAGAATAAATAAATCTTTAATAAGAGAACACAAGTACTGGAAGAATATTCTTAAAAGACAGGACAAGAAAAATTTCACCGAAAACCTACGGTTGTTTAAGAAATGATTTATCCGAGCTGAAAGAAGTCAGTTGAACACCAAAAAGTTTAATCGAACCAGAACAGTTAGATCAAACTAGAAATAGTTGGACGGAAAAAGAATAAATAAATTTTTAATAAAAGAATGAAGGTACTATACGAATTTTCTTAAAAAAAAGCGACAAGAAAAATGTCACAGGAAACCTTCGGTTGTATTTGGTAAGTTTGACCGAACCAGAACAAGTTGGATGTAACAAAAATAAATACATTTTTAATAAAAGAATAAAAATACACTACAAGTTTTTTGAACGCGAATTTTGAACGCGCACAAAAGGTTTGAAAGAAATGCAAGGCAGGTGAACAAACTAAAATAAGTTTGAACGAAATAGACGAAGTTTGAACAAACTATCGATATTTTGATGAAAACATGGAAAGTTTTATTAAACAATCTAGTACAAGCTTGATCTATCTGTGGGAAGTTCTTTCAAACCGAAGCGAGTTTGAACAAATTACACGATATTTAAATATAACTAGAAAAAGTTTGATTGACGAATTACTAAAAGTGTGAACGAACTGCATAAACAGTTAGTCATGCAGCAAGTGAAGCGTGTTAAGAAGTGGGTCCAACTAGCACAGCATTTTTAAGCGGAAGTGACTGACCGGGACGGTAAGTATATACTAGACCTGTCCAAATATCCAAAGTTCACATTTTTTAATGAGCACTTACAGTTTTAGAATCTCTCAATGATTGAAATAAGAACTGTGAAAAAAGATTTTGAAAAACTTTTGCCAAAAAGTTGCTCAACGCGATTGAAGTCGGGATTTTGGCAATTTTCGAAAATGTTAAAGGTATACGTACAAACAAAATTTTAAATAATTTATTAGTAAATATAAGAAATATCTAAAAGCGCAATCTTTGAGCTAAATGGTCAAGCAAATAAGAAAAAATTCAGAAAGTGAAAATTATTGAGCCGTATACTTTCTGTAGCCTCTAGAAATAAAAAAATTCAGAAAATGTTCGCAATTTTTTTTTTCAATTCATTATATTTTTTGGAAAAAAATTTTTTATATACGTTTGCATATTTTTTATATATTCTTGGAACAATAAGGTATAAAAAAATGTAGGTTAAGAATTTTTGGATGTGTCATTAGTCACTAAACAATTAATTTCTTTATGAAAGGTCTGACTTAAATAGTTTACTTTTAGTTATATGTGGCAGATTTTTTCTATGATCAGCTACGACTTGAAGCAAATATTGTTTTTGCTCTTCATCCTTCGTTGCACTGGAGTTGTATTAAGGCTACCCCTCTCTCTGCAACGTCGTTCACTATTTGTAAATTTTTAACAATTAAAAGCCCATTTATATAAGATTTGTTGTTTTCCCAATTGTCTACTGCATCGTCCATAAATTCAACTGATAGCTGCAGCTTCTCAAAAAAAACAGTGTGTTCTTTGTTACAAAATGCTCCAACTTTAGATCTGATATGTTGTTGATAATAGAAGAAATTAATTGTTTAGTGACTAATGACACATCCAAAAATTCTTAACCTACATTTTTTTATACCTTATTGTTCCAAGAATATATACAAAATATGCAAACGTATATAAAAAATTTTTTTCGAAAAAATATAATGAATTGAAAAAAAAAATTGCGAAAATTTTCTGCATTTTTTGATTTCTAGAGGCTACAGAAAGTAAATTTTCACTTTTTGAATTTTTTCTTATTTGCTTGACCATTTAGCTCAAAGATTGCGCTTTTACATATTTCTTATATTTACTAATAAATTATTTAAAATTTTGTTTGTACGTATACCTTTAACATTTTCGAAAATTGCCAAAATCCTGACTTCAACCGCGTTCAGCAACTTTTTGGCAAAAGTTTTTCAAAATCTTTTTTCACAGTTCTTATTTCAATCATTGAGAGATTCTTAAACTGTGAGTGCTCATTAAAAAATGTGAGTAAGATACGTTTGATCGAACTAAATTAAGTTTGATCGAACTGGAGCAAGTATGATCCAACAACAATAAGTAGTTTCATCAGACAGATATAGCTCATTAATAACATGCACGAGTACTGATTTAACAAACGTATTCCCACTAATCCAGACTAATGCACTAATGCATTTGTTTTAAATATTTGTCGCAAATTGAGGGCGCCTTTAAATCTTAATATATATTTACCCTCGACACTGATTCACTGACTCTGTCACGCAGTACGTAGGAATTTAAATAGGCATTCTATAAATAATAATAATAAAAAAAATAATATTTTTTTTTGTACAGAAATTGTGTTTTTTTCCAAAATTTTTTTTTACAATTTTTTTTTTTTTGCAAACATTTTTTTTTACTAAAATTTTTTTTTTTCAACAAAATTTTTTTTTTTCAACAAATTTTTTTTTTTTCAAAAAAAATTTTTTTTGAACAAAAATTTTTTTTTCAACACAAATTGTTTTTCGAACAAAAATTTTTTTTTTCAACACACATTTTTTTTTCATCAAAAATTTTTTTTTTCAAGTAAAACTTTTTTTTTCTACAAATTTTTTTTTTTTTCTACAAATTTTTTTTTTTTTAAAAAAATTTTTTTTTTCCACAAATTTTTTTTTTCAAGAAAAATTTTTTTTTCCAATTTTATTTTTTTTCGATATTTTTTTTTACAAAATAGTTTTCTCAAAATATTTTTTACAAAATTTTTAAAATTAAGTAACAAATACTTTCTCAAGCAAATTAACGGGCGCCATAGGCGCATTACAACTTACTAGTATCATATAAGGAATTAAAATACGAATAACATTGGCATTTCCTTTGTGGTAATCCGAGGCGTAAATCTTACAACCCAACTACATGCTAAAGGTCATACATGAGTCGTCCCGCACCAACATGTTATATGTGTTCTATTTATAAATCCCTTCCATCCACTTTTTTTAGAATGCTTAAAAGCGCAGGCGGGTATTATTAAAAACGCATTAGAAACTACCAGTTAAATAACTCATCTCAGTCTTATATCTCGATAATTTCAGCCAGAAAGAAGGCCACACAAACAAGAACAGACCACAACAGAAAGCAAACCAAAGGGAAAAGATTTCAACGCTAATAGCTGCATAAACAAAGTACGGGACAGCCACAAACCGTCATACGAGATGGACAGAAAACCAGGATGGATGGAGGTGGTTTATATGGACCTTTTATGATAACAATATTCACCAATACCATGAAGAGACATACAAATACATGCATGCACAAGAAATGACCAAGAAATTAAAGTAATAAAAGTTTGATGAAATGCTGTGAACGAACCAACAGACGAAGAAGAGCAGAAGCGGCGCATCCTAACCATAACCCCAGCAACAAGAAAGAAAAAGGAGAAGACAAAAAGAAAAAAACAATTAAGACAAAGTGATTATAATGATACCACACCACACCATCACAACAATGATATCCACAAATGTGAAGATAAATTGCTTTCTATTCATGCTACTCCGGGCGGCGGATAAATGAACGGAAAAGTGATATAAAAATAATGTGCCGGTAACCGGTAAAACCAACTTGTATGCAGTTGCCTTCATGTCATTGGGCAGCTATAATTGGTTCAATAGATGGAGCGGCGGACTGGGTTAGATTCACAACTTCTAATGGCCGATGCTGACAGCGCAATAACTGAATTAGGAGAATATTGAAACGTTATCACAAAAGAAACCAAACATAGATCCTATACTCCCTGAAAGGGGCCCTTCAGTTTCAAGGCGGTTTCGAAAACCTAATACCATTTATTAGAGTGACTTTAAATGAACAGATGTCACATTCCATTCGGGAGATGATGAGCCCATGCAACTCATTACACCGTGTTACAAAAAATAGATTTTTTTTCTGTCCTATGAACCAAATGCACATATTCGGAAAGAGGGGAAAAAATAAAAATACACGTGTATCGGCGATTTTCATGTACACGTCAGAATTTTTTTTTTTTTAAGTTTGAAGTATGAAGCTCGTAGTGGCCTGTGTGAAAGCCTTTGGACCGATTTTTAACCCTTTTTCAGTGATCCAATCGAGCTGATTTTTGGCAGGCAGACACGTGGAAATGTCTGTATCACGTCAAATTTTTTAAAAACAATTTTTATCAATTCTCAGATTTTCCCCAATTTTTATTATTTTTGAAAAAAAAATATTTTTTTCACTTTTCTTAGCATAACTTTAAGAGACTCCAAATTTTTAAACTACTTAAGCGTTACGAAAAAATGTTTTTTGAACTGAAATCTTAAAAAAAACGATAACCATTTAAAAAAAAAAAATTTAGGAAAACCTGAGAATTGATAAAAAACTATTTTTTAAAAAATTTGACGTGATACAGACATTTCCACGAGTCTGTCTGCAAAAAATCAGCTCGATTGGATCACTGAAAAGGGGTTAAAAATCGGCTTTCACACAGGTCACTACGAGCTTTATAAAGGTTGTTTTTTATTGGGGTATAGAACTTTAAGTTGGCGTCACTTTTTTAACTGGCGGCCGTTTTGTCAGCTGTCAAGTGATTAATATTTAGTTTGGTTTGCCATTTCATCATGAACAGGTTGACAAAAGAACAACGCTTGCAAATCGTGAAAATTTATTTCGAAAGTAATGGTTCAGTTCGCGAAGTTCACCGCAAGCTCCGTCCATTTTATGCCATTACATCCACAAAAACTGACTGTTTGGTGTGCTCTATGGGCTGGTGGAGTCATTGGGCCACACTTCTTCCGAAATAATGCTGGAGAGTCAGTTACCGTTAATGGAGACCGGTATAGAGCCATGATAACCGACTATTTTGTTCCCGAATTGGATGGCATGAATGTTGATGAGTTGTGGTTCCAACAAGTGGTTGAAAATTGGACCTGTAGAATTGGCTTTATTCGAGCCAGCCGCGGCGGCCACATGCCCGAAATCATATTTAAACATTAATGGCATAAAATTATCCTTCCAATAAAGCCAAATTGATGGACATTAAAACGATTTTCTTGTGTTTTATTTCAATTCGAAGTTCTATACCTCAATAAAAAACACCCTTTACTTCAAACATAAAAAAAAAAAATTCTGACGTGTACATGAAAATCGCCGATACACGTGTATTTTTTATTTTTTATCCCCTTTCCGAAAAAGTAAATTTGGTTCATAGGACAGAAAAAATCTATTTTTTGTAACACGGTGTTATAGTTCGTTGCAATTCGATCCAGTTTATAGACGACAACTGAAATTTCTTGTTGTCTCGGCTACAAGTCGACAACAAGCTTTTTTGTTTATCTCAACATTTCTAGTTCAATTCAACTCCATTGCGCTTGAGTGCTCTCCACAACATCGACGAACTATTTTGTCCAACCCGTCTTTCCAACCCTCATAGTGATGGCAACGTTGGCAGCAGTGGCCGGTGTATATTACACACTGTCAAAAAAAAAAAAAACATTACTCGCAGCAAACATCCGCTTAACCAAACTAAACAATCGACCAAACGGCCGTTGACGGGTTGCAGCCACATCTGATGATGGGATTCTGTGAAAGTGCGGTCGGTGTGAGCCTGTGATCTTTATGATGATTATTGATGAGTTGGTGAGCTTGTGAGGAAATGCCCCTTAGGCTTGATGACAACGCATATCCTTTAATATTCTACGAGCTATTCGAGAAGGGCCGGGACAAAATCGACTGATTCTCGCTGGCTGACTGGGTATACGAGGGAGATTTGGTGTATAACCGGCAAAGATTTAACACTGATGCATTTTAAATTATGACGCCACTTAACATTTTATGATGGCCCTCTCGCGCGCTCTCTCCATCTCTCTCTCTCGTTCTCTGTCTTTTGGTCTCAGTGGCTAAACTGTACGCCTGGCCAGCCAGGGCGTTAATGATCCATGCTGTGCGTTTATTATTTGCCATCTTTCTTCTCATTTTGCCATTTCGAATTTGTTTTGCCTTCTGCTTTGCATGCGTTGTTCTCCTTGGATTTCTTGGTAATTCTGCGGGGATCATGTTTATGCGTGCGCTTATTGTTGTAGTGTCATTTGTCTACTTCAACGGTTATGTCCTCCCCAGCGAACGGCCGGGGGTAGGTAATGCAATGACGGGGCACACACACACACACACACATATAATGTGATTTCATTCATTTTTCTTGCAGCCTCCCAGGCAAGTGATATTTAAATACTCAAATATTAATTGTTACTACTTTGCTTAAATCATACTACTCGTGTTTTGTTGTTGTTGTTGTTTGTTGGGTTTTGTCGATGCAATCTCTTGGCAAACAAGTTTGCCAAACGACAACGAATATGTTCATGTTGTGTTGTGTTGTTGTTTTTTTGTTTTTACAAATGATCATGTTGTCGTCATTAGGTGTAGATGAAATTTATCTTGTTTTCGACTTGAGTCTTACGCCGAGGCGGTATTTGGTCAAAAGAAACCACCAACACGCCCCCCCCCCCCCCCCCCCCCCCCTCTCGCTCTCTATGCACCGGCAGCTGGTGACGTCCTGATGGCTCCGTTCATAATGTATGGTTGTTAATTGATATAGGAAATTTGTAAAAATTTAATTATTAACAATTACAACAATGTTACAGTAGACAATTTATTAAATTCATATTAATTTAGTTGTAACTGTTGGCAATTTGTTTAAAGGCATAATGATTCGTTTGCGATTTGGCCAATTGTAATAAATTCTGTTTGAACACACACGCATGACGAGCAATGAACGAGTCCTTTGGAACAACACTGAGTTGGATCGAACATGTGGTTTTAGAAGATCAAACATCAAAACATGAGACAAAAACATATCATGGGCCGGTTAAAGAACGAGATGGCATTTTATTTTTTACCAAAGTCGGCATCAAATTCAAATGATTATACACTGCTCCATAATAAAACAAATCTAACTTCGAACATCACAAAGGAAAAACTCTGGTGCTTCATGTCGCACAACACGTGCGTGGAAGCTCACATACATATGTATAAACTTTGGACGTGGGATAGAAATTGGATCAGCCGGAAATGATGACCTGAAGCTGAAGTCTACTTCAACGTCTTAGAAAGAACTGACTGCCTGAAGGGAGTTTCCTTACCGAAGCAAGCTAAGTCTAAGCCATTTTATTCCACTGGAAGCTGTTGATTGACAAACAAATTCATCAAGTGATTAAAGAACTTATTGCTTTACTTTCAACCAAATGTTTGCGCAACCAAATATTCGCGCTGCTAATGTTGGCGCAAAACAAAGTTTTGCTCAACCAAATGTTTCCGCAACGAAGTACATATGTAGCAGACAGACGCCATAAGTCGTCTACTAACTATTTCACACAGCATATTTGTCAGCATAAACCCAGTAATTGTCAGCATAAAACCAGTATTTACTCTGATCTGCTTTGTAAAAGTGTCAATCGGTGTCATGTGTATTACTAACATATGGAGTGTGCTTCCGAACTAATGCAGCAGAGAACGATTTGAGACGTCTGCCCTCTGTATGGTGTGTGTATGTGGGAAACTTAATGTTTGTCCAACCACATGTTTGCGCAAATGTTGCCAAAAAATTCGCTCAACCAAATGTTTATGCATCTAATGTTATTTATGACAAATGTTTGCACAAACATATGTTTGTGCAAATAACTGTTTGTGCATACAAATGTTTGCACAACCAAAATTATGCCAATGACAACTCACTGAGAGCTTTGTGCTGTGATAATTTGCAAAGGATTTATTCTGTATTTTGTATGTATTTTTTTATGATTACTCTGTAATGGCTAATGTTATATAAACTACATTTGGTTATAGTTACATCGTTTTGAATGCACAATAAAAACAAGTGCAAAAGATTTGGAAATTCGAAAAAAAAATTTGCCCACAAAAATAACAAAGGGGTTAACCCATTAAAATTTTAGATTTTTTGAAAAAAAAAAAAAAAAAACTGATTTCAGTGAAATTTGGATCATACACAGCGGACCTTAATCTGAACCAGACAATGTTTTCATTTTATTGATTGAGCAAATGGTTTAGGAGAAATTGGATTTAGAAAATGGCTCTGCTCTAAATTGGAGGTTCAGAAGTCATTTGAAATCATTTGTCCAATTTTTCAGCAACAAAAAAAGGTATCGAAACGTTAGTGGTATCGAATTAAAGCAAGACTTTGGGACTATCATTAACCCACTAAGAGTTCTATGCTTTGGGACTATCATTAACCCACTACGAGTTCTAAAAAACATTTTTGTTTGAAATCAATTACGATGTTTGTATGGAATTCGTCAATTCAATTAATTTTTTAATCGATTTTATTCGAATCACAAAAATTGTGAATTCAATTACTCAAATTGTAAATAAGTAATTGAATTTTTTGCAATTTTTTATATGGATTTCGCCAAGAATTTCTATGTTCAATTACAACATTCATTGATTTTCAAGCTAAATTTCAATTACGTTAGTAATTGAAAATTTTTGCCCCGTATTTTCTTCTGTGCTACGATCATGTTCACAGAATTTATTGTGAGGGGTTGGGATTTTTAAATATCCTATGACCAGGGAGAATCTTATTTTAGTGCAAAAATTTCGCTGGCTGCAAACAACGGGCAGTTCCAATCATCGAGCTCCCACTGAATTTGTACAAAACAAAGAATGTGAACAAAAACGTAGACACATTGTATTTCACGCGAAAGCCGTTCTCTTTGGTGGAATGAAACTTGAAAGTGAAAGCTGGAACAGGGCGGCAAGTTAAACAATCAAGCTTCCATGGATAACATACAATTTAGAATTTCCAGCTTCAAATTCAAATCGAATTTCATAACCTTGTATGATGAATGAAACTTCCATCGTAGCCCTCACCGTCTATTTAATACTACCCCCCCACCATCTAGTTATTATCACCTTTTCCCCGGCTGCCATTTAGCCCCTGTCCACAATAATCTCCTTTGGCCATTAATTCGGAACATTTCAATGTCAAATTTGTTTTGAAATCATTCAATGCATTTAAAACCATATGTAAATTTGCCACGTTGCTTGTTTAGGCCCAAACAAGTCCTCACTGCCCTGCCCTGGCCTGCCCCCTCCACACATCAAATGGGTTTGTCTAACACAGCGGCAAAGCTTTCCGGCAGCCGAAAAATGCACCTGCGTTTTTTGTGTACGTGTGTGTGTGTGTGTGGGGTGTAGGAGGGTGAGCGAGGGTGTGTTTGCATAAATTTACCAGCTTTCCTGGCAACCAGCGAGCACACGTTTTTGTTGTTGTCCTCCTCCAAACATGTGTAAGTCCAGCAAATGAGTCGTCGTTGTCCTGGCATGGCAGTGCATTTCGATGTCCAAAAGAAAAATGCACCTTTTCTTTGGGAAAGTTTTGAGCGGCGCGCCGCTTGATGGAAATATGCCAAAATTGTATCATGTTGCTGGTGTTGTGGCAGTTGTTGTTCTTGTTGTTGCCATTGTCGCCTTTTTGCACTACGGTTGTTTGTTGTTGTTGTTGTCAATAACACCTCTCATGTTTTCTAGTACTAATTGCTGAGCTGCACAATTGTGCACTTCCGGCCATATTTGTCCTGACACGTCACACGACGTATCCATCCACCACCGACACCGACACAGGTCCTTTGCACAGAGTGTGTTTGTGTCGTCGTGTGAGTTGTTGTGCTGCTTTATTTTCTCCGCGAACTAAAAACAAACCAAAGGAAATGCATTTTTGTATGCAATTTTTACCTTTAATGTCGTTGTTGCTGCTACTGCTGCTGCTGTTTGTTTTTTTCGTGTCCTGCATGAATTTTGCAATTCTTAGCGTGGCTCTTTTTGCGCACCTCTCCTATCTCAAGTACCCGTGCCCCAAAGTAGTTACAATTTTAATTTTTGGTTTTAGTTTACCTGTTGCCCGTGTTGCTGCTGTTGGCTGTGGTTTTTTTTTTCGGAGTTGTAGTCGCGCGTCATATGGACACATACTCAATTTACTCACTCACCGGTCTAATCATTTTTAAAAATGGCATTTTGTCACGCATCCACTGGATGGATAGACGAACATATGCCTGTCTGTCTGTCTGTCTGTGCCTGTATATGCGGACGGACGAACGGACGGACGGCCAGGTTGTGTGTCTCTAACAAGTGAACTTGTTAGTTTCCCAGGCAGCAGCTACAACAAAAAAAAAAAAAAAACCTAAACAATATTCGCAACAAGAATCCGGGAGTTGTTAAATATTGAAGGAATTTTTATGTAAAATATTTGATTTTGTTGTTGTTTTTCCATCAAAGTTGCCGACACACACGCAGAAGAATTTCAATTGAAATGTCTTTAAAATGCAAAAGTTTAAAGTTGCATTTGGCAACAAAATGCACATGCTACAATAGAAACGGTTGTGGTTTGGAAGTGGGAAGCAATCTGATGCTGGTTTAAAGGAGGCAGTTGAGTGGATGATGATTCTGGTTTGAACCTGATCCTTGCTCTTTTCCTCTGCAGCTTCACATGATGTCAAGCCTTGGAATTAACAACCACAGTCCTACAACGTCAGACCTAAGTGGTGTCAGTCTATAATGCAAAGGCAATTTGTAATCTCGCGACTGTTATTCCCAATGCCCAACGTTGGGCGCCACTTTTTCGATTTCCCTTTATTTATTTGTTCCATTTGTTGGGCAACAACAACACCGATCATAGCACATTGTTGAGTGCATATTCTATCTTTTTTCTAATCTCATTGCTCACGTTGGGCGCCACTTTTTCCATTTATTATTTATTAGAGAAAGCACAGAAGCTAACATAACTGATGTAGCTTATCTGTGTCAATAGAACTGACTGATAATCGAAGACAATTTTAAGCTTGTGATTGTGAACACTAATGACTAATGTTGGGCGCCATTTTTTTGTTTTTTTTTTAGGTGAAAATCACATTGACGCTTTAATTTGTGTTTAAATGGCAAGTGATGAAAGTGATCGTAGACTTCAATAGATGGCCCGGTCCAGCTGAACCCGACAATAAAGCTGGCTGTTGTTATTTTACAATGCCATATAATTTTAATATCGTGTTTCTGTTCCCCATTACCTCAGTGGTTGGAACATGCGTCTCTTAGTCAATGGGTCATCTGGTCGATTGCTACGTTGTCATTTCTGTTCCCCATTACCTAGAGTTTGGCGCCACTTTTTTCATACCTTAGTTCTTTTTAAGTTCTAAAGGTGGAGGCGAAACACATCGTAGTTACGAAGAGATCGTTACAGCTAGCTGGTCTCAGTGGATGGAACATGCGTCTCCTAGTCAATGGGTCGTCTGGTCGATTGCTACGTTGGGCGCCATTCTAACCGATTTTATCCACTTCCCATTTCTTTTATTACAAGTTATTTATGTAACATTAACCATGAGCACCGACAGGCGAGTTGATAGCGTGCTTGCCTATCGGCGTGGGGGATGTGGGTTAGATTCCCACCCCAGTCGTTGCTCTGTCGCTGCAGACCATATGGTCTGTGTTACCCGGTTTACCTCTATATCTCATTACCTTTTCGAGGTGGTCCTCCTCATGACGAGTTACCGTATTTCTTGGCTGACTACCGGCACAATCATCTGCAGTCACACTACTATTATATATTTAATGGACTTCTTACAGCTTTTAAATCAAAATCATACAAATCTTAAAATCCTTACAAATATTTAAGTATTTTTTTTAGAAATTATATTATGGCAACTTCTAGCCGAATATTAACATACTAGTAAGTTGTACTGCGTTGAAATATGGAAAAAAAATTTTGTAGAAAAAGAAAATTTTGTTGAAAAAAAAAATTTTTGGAAAAAAACATTTTGTAAAAAAAAAAAATTTAGTAAAAAAAAAAATTTTTTTTGAAAAAAAAATTTTGTAAAAAAAATTTTTTTAAAAAAAAATTTTGTAAAAAAATTTTTTTTAAAAAAAAAAAAAATTTGTAAAAAAAAAATTTTGAAAAAAAAAATTTGGGGAAAACACAATTTCTGTACAAAAAAAAATATTATTTTTTTTATTATTATTATTTATAGAAAATTATAGAATGCCTATTTAAATTCCTACGTACTGCGTGACAGAGTCAGTGATTCAGTGTCGAGGGTAAATATATATTAAGATTTGTCACACCACTCAATTATCTTAAAATCTACGTATATTAATTTGTCCCAACTCGCCTAACAAAAAAAAAAAAACTTCAAATGATTGATAATCTTAGCTGGAAATACAACGAAAACTCCAAAAAAAAAAAAAAAAAAAAAGACAAAACAATTTTCATTTTCTTCACCTAATCAATCGTGGCGGCATACAGAATTTGTCTTCATCATAAAGTAAAGTATTGTCATATGCATAATCATTCATTCATTCGTCCATGCAGTCATTCATTAAATATTATACAAAAATGTCTGTGTGTCTGTCTATTCACATGCCGTTTCTTTCTCTTGCTCTCCTAATTAAATAATTAATTAACACATCAATTTAATTATCATTCAGTGTGGTTGGTGTTTATTTTTGGCTTTTCTTTCCCCTTCACCATCTCTCTCCCTATATGCCCCCCACAAACTTCGTTACAAATTAAGTTCGTAGTTATATTCCCAATGAATCCCAAGCAGTTGGAGAGTATCTGTCCGCACTTGGAGAATACCAGTGTGGTATTTGGTTTATTTATGTATGACTTACCTGCAGGAACATATCACCATCTAATAGACCGTGTTCGAAAGCTCCCAACTCTCGTGTCCGATAGCCATCATGTGCGTGTATATGAGGTAAGACCGAATTGCCACCATTCTCCTCCTTATCCTTATGCATAACAACTGAAATGAAACGAATACAAAAAAAGAAAGAAACACCATCAGATGTGTGTATGCTCGTCGTATGCAGAGATAATTAATCACATTAATTTTTATGAATAATTAGTTGAATATGCTGGGGCTGCTGCTGATGCTGCTGTAGAGTTCGTTTTTGAAATGATCGATAATTTCAGACGATACCTACGCACGTGTGTGGTAAGTTCAGCTTAACCGTTTGCAAATATTTGCAATTTTGTGCATGATTTCATTAAAATTTTCTAGATTTGTATATTTTCATTTGTGCAAGCGGCTGTATCAAACTGTCTCCGGTTGCATCAAACTTGTCGTACTCGCATTATGCTAGAAATGGTTGTGGTCAAACCTCAAAGTAGTTTTTCCCCAGAAAATGTTTTTTTTTTACGCCAACTGTGAATTTAATTCTCATTATCGCCCCAGTTCTGTCTTTCGCTTCTGAGTGAAAGAGAAACTCGTTCCCACCATAGGTGTGACATTTTTCACTTTCGCCGATATTTTGGCGGCTATATATTTGATTTCAATTACTTCAAAATTTAAAAAAAAAAAATCGAAAGAGACACGGAAATCCCTTGAAACTAATTGTCCAATTTCAAATTAAAGCTAAACTTTGGAACCACAGTCGATTCGCATAACCGCACGCATTTTAATTGAAAAAAATCGCTTAATTGAAAACAAATATCAGTAACGATTGTTCTAGATGATTTTCCATACACTGTACTTAGCTCAAACGAAAATCCGTTTTATTGAAGAATCGTTTATGTGAAACACATTTTCAATGCAAAAACATAAACTCATATGAGTAAAAGGTGGCGCAAAAGTAAACTTCCGATGTTTTTTGGCTGTAATTAAAAACAATGAAAAACTTTGATTCTTCTTGTGGATTATTTTTATTTGGTCTTTTAATTTTTTTTTACATCAAGTCGAGAATTTGATGTCATGTAAATGGCCGCCGCCAGAGTTGCCACTGACATTAGGGGCCAATCGCAAAATTTATAGCATTTTCTGATAGGAGGATTACTTTTGCGCCACCCTGTAGTATGATGAATGTAACGGCAACAACAAATAATGTTGTGCCGGGCAAAACAGATGATCTCAAAACGTATGTGTCCACCACATTTAAGACAACTCAATCAAATGATAATAAGTGTCTATTTTCATACAAGCTCATTATTATTGAATTTAAATTGCGTATTTGAATAGTTGTGCCACAAGTTTCTCTCTTCGTTTCATACAAAAATTTCGAAATTACATACTCACTTCGTTTTACTGAAAGACGGTTCAATTATCCGAAGTCTGTTTTATTGAAAATCCCCCATAAGTAAAAACAATTTCTTGATTTTTTTCATTTCCCCTTCACCGAATTCGACTGCATTATTAGCCTACTGATAGCTGTATGCTACGATCATTCTCGCAGGATTTAGTCGGCATCCAAATGTTTGCGCAACCATATGTTTGCGAAAGTACAGTTTCCAATAATAGCAAGCAATATTTATATTTTCGCTATCAAATACTGGAGCAAACAAACATTAACGGAATCAAATGACACCACACTGAGAGTTGTATGCTACCGTCATTTTCGTAGGACTTATTGTGCATCGAAATGTTTGTGCAACCAAAACAGAAAAATTTGCATAACCAAATGTTTGTCCAACCAGATGTTTACCCATCTAGTGTTATTTACAACAAATGTTTGCGCAATCATTTTATATTTGCGCTACCAAATACTTGCACAAACGAACGTTAACGCACAAACAAAAGTTTGCACAAACAAAAGTTTGCACAAAGAAATGGTTGCACAAACAAATGTTTGCACAAACAGAATGTTGCCAATTACCACTCACTTAGAGCTGTATGCTGCGCTCATTTTCACATGATGTATTCTGTATCCGATGGTGCACTCTCAAAATGTATTTTGGACCATTAATCTGTAACGGCTAATATTATATAACCGATATTTATTTATAATAACTTAATTTTGAATGCAGAATACATACAAGTGCAAAAGATTTGGAAATTCGAAAAAAAAAATATCTTGCCCATAAAAATAACGAAGGTGTTAACCCATCAAAATTTTAGATTTTTAAAAAAAAAAATAGATTACGTTGAAATTTTGCTGGTGCATAGCGGACTTTAATCTGAACAAGACAATGTTTTAATTTTTTTTTGATTGCATCAATAATTTGAAAGAAATTGTTTTTTTTTTTTCAAAATTATAGACTCGAAAGTCCAAAAAGTAAAGCTGAAACAGAATTGAAAATGTTATTTCATCTGAAAGCTGCTGTCACCAGTTACTTTCACTTTAGTGGAATGAAAGTGGATAATAAAATGAAACGGAAAATGGTTTCAAATGTAAATGAGTTTTAAATCACAAATTTCTTTTCCAAGTGCATCAATTTTTGTTCTCGCTGGTCTAAAATAATTGCGATGATTGATTTGATGCACTACGAAGAGGTTTAAAAGGAACTGGTTTTTTTTAGTTTGATACAACTTTCAGAAGCTTGAAGCGACTTAAATCGGTTTTAAGAGACCTAATATTAGGGAATTACGTATAGAAAGATAAACTGTTTGCGATTTCTGAAAATTAGCATTGATTTACTCGAAATGTTCGTGGTCTGCCTGGTAAGACCTTCAAAAACCTTTTTCAGCGGCCTTCTCCGGCGTCTTTACGAGTAAGAGTGTAATATCTAAGCAATGGATACATTTTCGTTAGCCCTCCCAAGTCGTCTGTAAACAGTAGATTCCGGTCAGTGAATCTACTGATTTTCTTAATGGATTGTTAAGGAGAATAAGTTGGTTATCAATTTTTGTAATGGTTTTCTGTGAATTATTACACTAATCCTTATGTTAAAAATCTCATTTTCTGAAATGTTGCTTGCGGTCGGACTATGAGTTTTTTTGTAAATGAGTTTTCAATCCGAAATATATCAACCGTGATAGTAATTCTCATTCTCATTTTTTCGGCTGAGTGGCAATTTTTTGTTTTCGTTGTTCTAAAATCAATGCGATTTAGATTTTTGTTTGACATTTGACAATAACCGCCATAAATTGAAAATGATTTGGATTTGATTTCTGCTACCATCCTGTCTGCGCTACACCTCTTGGTTATTCTTCTTCTGGTTTTTTTGTCTTGTTTTTTTTTTTTCGTTGGGAAAACTATCTATTGTTATGACAGTTATAAAAATTGTTTTCACTCAAGCCCCCTTCCCCAACCGACTGGCACATCCACTAAAAGTTATTTAGCTCATATAAATATTCAACAATAAAAATTTATTAACTAAAATCACCATAGTTACAACGGCTACGGCGAGGGAAGAGCCAAAGGACCTTATAAACAAAATGTGTATTTTATACCAAAAAAAAAAAAGAAAAAAAGGAAAACTTATAAACAATATTGCTGTTGTTGTTGTGTTTGATATGCAAACATATAAAGTATGGAGCAGCACAGGAATATAAATTTTAATGGTGTCACTAATATTTTATTACAGACCTACTTTAGATTTATTATGAATACCCAAAGTACGACGATTTACAAAACTTGCATAGTAAAGGTATGCCAACTTGGCGTGGTGGGGGCGCGGAGGTATGAAGTTATGACGGCTCTAAAGAACCCCGAAAACCGCAATAAATGAAACTTTAACCTTATCGCAAACAACCCTCCCTCCTATGGGTCTATTGATGGCGTCTTTACACCTGGCCTTCTCCCTGTGCAGAGCTCGAAAAGGACTAACAGCGAATGACTGAATTTTTTTATTTCTAAAACAAAACTTATTCTTACACCCCCACACACAGAAATTTGTTTGTTTTCTTTTTGCGAAAAACATAACAACAACAACAACAAAAACTTTAATAAATTTGTCAAAAAATTGATTTATAGACTGAAAGTAATAACGATAAAAAAAAGAAAGGAATTTTTTATTAAGCGAATGTTTGTTGTGTTGTTTTTTTTGTTTCGGCCGACCCAGTGCTGGGGATCAGGGGGGAGAGGGGCGGCAGGCTCTATTTTATTTTTGGTGACATTCTTCCCAACCCTCTTGTCGCCGGCTCAAATGATGTCATAAATTATGGCGATCATTATCAGTAATCAAAAATGTAAAATACCAACGCAGAAAAGAGTGAAAGGACTCCAACATTTCTGACTAATTTACGCACGTTTTCAGTTCGGTCATATGACCGGGCGTATGGGTGGACATGTGCCGTTTGCTTTTGCCATTAGTTTAGGTGTAGTTCCAACTACACACACACACACACACAAAAAACAAAAAAAACCCACCCCAAAAGGATTAGCCAACCACACACACGAACACATACACAAGTGGCCGGAGGAGTCATAAAAGAAATCCAACCCCTCTTGTTGTTAAACTACAAAGTTCAACACCTTTCATTTAATTTAAATATGTTTTTGCAGTTGTTTTTTTTTTGTTTGTTCTTCTCTTTTTATAGACCGACCGCAAGCAACATTTCAGAAAATGAGATTTTTAACATAAGGATTAGTGTAATAATTCACAGAATTATGTTAACCAAAAAAAAAAAAAAACTAAACCATTAAAACGACACTCCTTAAGGTACCCCATAGAAGTACGGAGTAGGGCGATGGTATCCAATACAAACCTTAGAGAAAATAAGATAAAGATCAACGACTGAATGAATGACAAAGAGTCCGTACAAAACAAGTCCTTGACGAGCACAACTCATCAAGAAAGTATTCCAAATTTAGAAAAGGGGGGTTTCTTTGTCAACCTTTTTAGGTGATTCCAAACATTCTAAGTAGGGAAATTACCAGTATCTCAAATAGTTTATTATTATCCTCGACAAAACAGGAATTCTAGGAAAAGGTAGTGAATTCAATTCACCCGTCAACAGAATATGACTCTTGTAATTCAGGCAGGCACGTCAGGTTTCTCGGGAAAGGGAAGGGACTGAATCTTCTCATCGACCGTTTGCACAGCGGTTTCTAACAGAATGAACAAGTTATAATAAATATAATTATGGGAAACTACTGAACCGATTTGCATATAAACAGTTTGCCAGGAAGCAGAGAGGTTTTTTGAATAGTTTCTTGGTAGTCAGCCTTTACCAACGCAGACTAAGATAGAGGTTGTCCAAGATAAAAATGTGGGTTTATCCGAGAACGTTTTTCTGTTTCGCATTTAGAAAAGTGACTTTGGGACCCCAAAGTAACTTTGGTGTCAAAGGTAATCCTGTCTGTTTTCACAAATGTTTCCGAGTAGAGGAAAACAATTATATTTTCGAAATGTCACTTTGGTGATCACCCTGTACCAATACAGGTTAATAGTGGGTGTCACAGACTACAATGTCGGCTGGCAACTTCTAGAAATGTAAATTGACATTTCCCCCATTTAAAGGAGGCGAAAAGGAAGACGTGTGAAACATTGAAAGCCCTTTCAAATATGTATTTCTGTTTTCCCAATAAACTGGATGCCTCAGAACTCGAGAACGAGTTCACTGGTCACACTCTTGTTTGGTGAACGAGGGAAGAAGGTTTAGTATTGGTGAGGGAGAAGGATGGTACGAGAGGACTGTACAGCCTAGAATGATTTGCAATAGGCGATGATTTTCACTAAGAAAATCAGAGGTGTGCTGGCCAGCTTTTCCAGCTCCCAAGGTGAATGATCCGACGTTCCTGTATATCTGGACAATGGCATAGCAAATGATCTACTGTTCACTACATTACGGACTCTTGTGGGAAACGAATCCACAGCTTATGAATGTAGAATTCAAACTAAATACTTTAAAAATAAAACTTTTTCAAATTTCTCAGATTTTTTTTTGTACATGCGGTCCTTAGTTGGACACACCGTAAGCTTTGAGGAATCTTAATAATATTCGCAACTGTCTGCTACTTCAGGGAAGAGTTTAAACTATAACTAAAGACATTTCCACTCTATTGATTCCTATCTGTTATTCACAAATACAGGATCTGCAACGAATTAATTCAAGTTGCATCAAACTGGTTCTGGTTGTATCAAAGTGGTTGTGGTTGTATCAAACTGCTTCTGGTTGTATCAAATGGGTTTCAGTTGCATCAAACACGATTGAGTTTCATCAAACTATTTGGAGTTCGAACATTTATAAATTCATAAACTCTTAAATTCGTAAATTCATATATTAAAATCATAATTTCATAAATTCCTGGATTACCGTTCATAAAATTCATAAATTTTATGAATTTATAAATGTACAAAATTAATAAATTGAAAAATTCGTGAACTCATAAATGTATAAGTTCATAAATGTGCAAAACGTATGAATTTTTAAAAATCATAAAATCATAAATTTATAAAATCACAAATTCGAACATTCATAAATTCATAAGATCTTAAATTCGTAAATTCATATATTAATAAAATCATAATTTGCAACAAGTTGCATCAAACTGGTTCTGGTTGTATCAAAGTGGTTATGGTTGTATCAAACTGCTTCTGGTTGTATCAAATGGGTTTCAGTTGCATCAAACACGATTGAGTTTCATCAAACTATTTGGAGTTCCATCAAACTATTTTGAGTTCCATCAAACTGGTTTAAGTTCCAACGCAACCGGTTTGAGTTCCATCAAACTGGTTTGAGTTCCTTCAAAATGGTTTGAGTTCCTTCAAACTGGTTTGAGTTCCTTCAAACTGGTTTGAGTTCCTTCAAACTGGTTTGAGTTCCTTCAAACTTGTTTGAGTTCCTTCAAAATGGTTTTAGTTCCATCAAACGGGTTTGAGTTCCTTCAAACTGGTTTAAATTTATTTAAACTGGTTTGGGTTTGAGTTCCTTCAAAGTGGTTTATGTTACTTCTATTAAACTGATTTGAGATCTATCAAACTGGTTTAAGTCCTATCAAACTTGTTTGCGTTTCTTCATGAGTTTCTTCAAAATGGTTTAATCTCCATCCAACCGGTTTGAGTTCCTTCAAACTTGTTTGAGTTCCTTCAAACTGGTTTGAGTTCCTTCAAACTGGTTTGAGTTCCTTCAAACTGGTTTGAGTTCCTTCAAACTGGTTTGAGTTCCATCCCAACTGGTTTAAATTCCTTTAAACTGGTTTGGGTTTGAGTTCCTTCAAACTGGTTTGAGTTCCTTCAAACTGGTTTGAGTTCCATCCCAACTGGTTTAAATTTCTTTAAATTGGTTTGGGTTTGAGATCCTTCAAAGTGGTTTATGTTACTTCTATTAAACTGATTTGAGTTCTATCAAACTGGTTTAAGTTCTATCAAACTGATTTGAGTTCTATCAAACTGGTTTGAGTTCTATCAAACCGGTTTGAGTTCCATCCCAACTGGTTTAAATTATTTTAAACTGGTTTGGGTTTGAGTTCCATCAAACTGGTTTGAGTTCCATCCCAACTGGTTTGGTTTTGGTTTAAATTTCTTTAAACTGGTTTGGGTTTGAGTTCCTTTAAAGTGGTTTATGTTACTTCTATTAAACTGATTTAAGTTCTATCAAACTGATTTGAGTTCTATCAAACTGGTTTGAGTTCTATCAAACTGGTTTGACTTCAAACTGGTTTGCGTTTCTTCAAAATGGTTTAATCTCCATCCAACTGGCTTCAGTTGCTTCAAACTGGTTACAGTGGCATGAAACATGATTAATTGCATCAACTATCGAAGAACCTTGAAAATTATAAAACTTATCAATCTCAGCTACTATGCTGGACTTAATAGTGACGCTATAGTTTTCTTTAGTGTCAAGGATGTATGTAGTTTTGAAACTTACTCCAGTTGGATGTCTGAATCGAGATTTGCCCCCTTGTGTTCCCCTATAGACTATTCCGTGGTGGTCTGTTTTGACCATATCCCATGGACTCCGTCAACATTATCAGTCGGCATGATAGTTTGCAAACATTACGACAATAAATCGCCTTATTTTAGCATTACCCAAATTAAGTTTACAACGTATGCAGAACAACCACAGAAAAAAACAAACAAATCTCGAAATTTGTTTGGTTATCAAAATTAAAATTAAAATGAAAACCCCCGAATGTGGTCTAAGAGAGTGATTCATTGATGTGGAAGGGCGATAAAGCAAATGAAAGTGTTGAAGGTCCTACACTTAGTCATTCAGTTGTAGGTGGCTCGCCAGAACCGTACGGCACACATGTCGTGTGTTTGCTGGTTGACTATGTTTTGATAGGGATTTGTTACAACAATCCCTTGTAATAAAATCCATTCTGAGATTGCATCACAGCCACATGGCGGTGGAATGAGGTAAAGGTGCGTGTTGCTATTTAGTATCGCATACAGTTCAGCAGTCAGCAGTCGTTGGTGCTGTGTTTTTATTTTAATTTAAGTACTTCGCATTTCAGCTAATTTTCATATAAACGAAACCCTTCCTTCCTCCTGCTGGCGTTCTTTCTACACCTTCCAACCAGGCGGCCTTCGTCTTCGTTCCACCAAAAAGGCAAAAGAAGAAATATTTGGCAGGTTGGTGGCCGGTTGGTAAGTAAGTAATTAATTCATAATTTTAATTAGACTTAACATTATTTTATTCCATATTTAAGTCCGCACCATTTGTCGCTGGTACTTTGGCCCGTTTTACGTGCAGAAATATATTAAATTAATTTTTATATGTCCACTTTGCCGTATGGGTTTCATTTCATTTGTTCGAGCTGTTGTTTTTGTTTTATGATTTCGGATAACAAATCTGTGGACGTTGTTTGTGGCGGCTTTATTTTCTTGTTGTAATTATTTTTTTCGTTTTCATTTAAAAAAAAGGGAGTGTTTTGCTTACATTTGTAAAATGAGCCCAGGCTTTATGACCTCAAAGAAGTATTTTTTTTTTTTGGTAGGCCTAGTTTCTCTTTCTCATCCTCTACATGTCGCTGTCGTCCCATGTGTTTTTTTGTGTTTTTTTTGGTTAGGAAGTTTTATTGTAATTTACACAAAATTTATTACATCCTTTTTATGTGTTTCTTCCGGCTGAGAGTGTTCAAGAGGGGGGCGGGGGAGTTTTGATATATTTTTATTGAATTCCCCGAAAGGAAAGGATTTGTAAGCAAATACTTAGTTGAACTTAACAATGCCAACCATTCGAAACAATTGCCATTAAGGTGGGGGAAGTGGATTAAGTGTTACTTGGTCCAGCAACTAACGAAAAGAATTAACTGAAGAGTCGAGCTGGCGGGGAACTTCAGAGGGCTGTGTGTGAATTTGGGATCATCTTTTCAGATTTTTATTGAGAAGTTTTACATGAATTGCATACTACTTTTTTCCTCGTAAAGTCGCTGGAATTTGCGAGGCAGAAACGGCCGCTGAAAACATTTAGCAGGAAAGGATTCTAAGTGTGCTGTGTGATTGCCACTACTTATTACAACTAGTGCCTAAGATGAAGACTAGGCAGATCACTCCTTGCTGATATAGAACATTCATAGATTCTTAAACACTTAAATTCATAAACTGATAAATTAATAAATTTCTAGATTGCCAAAGATTCACAAATTCATCGCAAAATGTTAATAAATTTAAAAAATCATAAACTCATAAATTTACAAATTTACAAAATTCACAAATTCGACATTCATAAACTCTTGAATCGTAAATTCATATATTTATAATTTCATAAAATCCATAATTACCAAAAATTCACAAATTCATTAATTTTATAAATTTTTAAATCTGTAAAATTCTTAACTGTAAAAATTCGTGAACTCATATATTTATCAATTCTTAAATACAAAAATTTCCAAATTGTATGAATTCCAAAATGCATGGATTCATAAACTCTTAAATTCGTAAATTCATAAATTCCTCGATTGCCAAAAGATTCATTAATTTTACGAATTTAAAAAAATATATAAAATTCATAAATTTAAAAATTTTTAAACTCATAATTTTTATCATTCTTAAATTCATAAATTCGCCAAATGTGTGAATTTAAAAATTAATACAATTTACAAATTCACAAACTCGTACATTCATAAATTTGCAAAATGCCTACAATCATAAACTCTTAAATTCATATGCTTAAAAATTCATAAATTCATAATTCCATAAACTTGTAGATTCACAAATTCATTACTTTTATGAATTTATAAATATATAAAATACATAAATTAAAAAAAATTTAAACTCATAAATGTATGAATTCCAAAACTCATAAATTTATAAATTCACAAATTCGAACATTCATAAATTCATAAACTCTTAAATTCTTATTGTAATTAATTCATAATTTCATAAATTCCTGGATTCCCATTCATAACATTAATGAATTTGTAAAATATATAAAATTCATAAATTTAAAAATTTTTAGACTCGCAATTTTATCAATACTTAAATTCATAAATAAAAATTATAAACTCTTAAATTCAAACATTTATAAATTCCTTAATTCCCACAGATTCACAAATTCATAAATTTTATGAACTTATAAATGTACAAAATTAATAAATTGAAAAATTCGTAAACACATACAAATTATCAATTCTTAAATTCATAAATTCGCAAAATTTGTGAATTCATAAATTTCCAAAATTTATAAATTCACAAATTCGTATATTCGTAAATTCACAAAATGCATAGATTCATAGACTCTTAAATTCATAAAATTCATATATTTATAAATTTATAATTACATAAATTCCTGGATTCACAAATTCATTCATTTTATGAATTTGTAAATATGTGAAATTCAAAAATTCGACATAAATCATAAATTTATCAATTCATAAATTTAAAAATTCATAAATTTATAAATTCATAAATATATAAATTTATAAATTCATAAACTAATAAATTCACAAAATGTATTCATTAATTCAAAAAATCATATATTCATAATATAATAATAATAAATTCATAAAATCCTTAATTCCCAAATTCATTAATTTTATGAATTTATAAATCTATTAAATTCATAATTTTAAAAATTCTTAAACTCATAGATTAAATACATAAATTCCCAAATTGTATGAATTCGAAAATTCATAAATTCAAATGTTCATAAGTTCACAAATCCGTACATTCATGAATTCACAAATTCAGAAACTCATTTATTCAAAAATTCACTAAATTTCCAAATTTTATATTTACAAAATTCATAAATAATTTTTTAACATAGAAAATATGAAATTCTTGTAAAAATTATTTCTAAAATTTTTTTTTAAGAATTTCATGGTATTTCGTAATAATAAAATTGTTCATAAAACTTGTGAACACATTACTGTGGGAAAACGGAAACCCAAGGGAACTTTTGCCCAAGGAAATATGTCACAGGCTCTAAAAATCATATCAAGGATCAGTTTACATCTCACCAAAACTTCCACTCCATGAACAGAGGCCTATGGAAAAAACAATGAACACATTTTTAAAACTACCAAAGTAATCAATGTAAGAGCTCCATTACTTTCCAATTTAAAAAAAATAAGCCCTAATTTACTCCTTGGTTTCTTTAGAATTTCAACAGAAACCTAATAAAATGAACTTAAGTGCTGGCAGGGGTCACCGGCGGTTCAGCGGTCCTTGACATCGCACAGTTGTCATTATTTCTGGTCCATTAACTTTTCAGCGAAAATGACATAAAAACCAAACAGCGGCCAGGACAATAAACAAAAGACCGCAGCACCAGCACCACCGCCGATACCACTTAACAGGCGTCCCTTTGCCAGCAACGTCGCACTCCCCCTTTTCGTTTGTAGGGTCACAGGACAAACGTATGCCGGATAATCAACGTAAACTAAACAAACGCAAATGACCATAAACAACAATAAATACGACGTCCTAAGAAAGGCCATTCAGGACAAAAAGGACAAATGGTAAACACTAACATCAGCAGCCAAGAAATAAGAAATAACAACAACAAGAAACAAGCAGGATATGTTGGAAAGGAACTGAACAACAACCCAAGCGACACGTGTCAATGGTCATCGGGCGACAACAGGAAATTTTTGACAAACATTAAGACGAAAATCTATCAGAAGGTGTTTGGTGTCCGCGCTGAACCGTCTGCTCGACTGTCCACCGCCTACACGTGCCGTAGATTTAAAAGACTTCCAACGAAAAAAAAAACGTAGGACTTTGAATGATGTCGCAGTGAAAGTTGCAATTATTTTTTAACTATTAATTGATGAAGACCTCATAGAGAGGGTCGGTCAACTATTCCGGTGTGAGACTCCTTAGTCCTTCCTCGCCCCCTCCCCTCCCTTGCAGCCACTGACAATGTCAATAGAAGATAATTTCAACATCAAAGTTATTTGACCGCTAATTGTCCAAATATTTACTTTGGCAATTGTGTTTTATTCATTTCGGCAAGAGGAGAGACTGTTCGGTGGGGGGGGGGGGTGAGTTCAATGGAGTTCATAAAATTGCAATTGTAAATAGGAAATTCAAAAGGTGACCATCTTCGGCACGTGATTAAGTCATTTACTTTAATGACGAAACAATTGTCTCGCGAGGGCTCACAGAGGTCGACTGCTACGAGTGCCTGGTAATGAGTGAAGAAGAAGAAGAAAAAACAATAAAACAAATACACGCATTTTAGAAATTAATATCGGCTCGCATATCATCTGCACTGACATTGGAAGTGAAAAAAAAAGAGCACAAATGTTGGATCTGTGCGTTTAACCCTTCGTGGGCTAGTACGAGGCGAGGTGGAATTCATATTTAATGGAGTTTTAGCGTTTTTTTTTTTGTTTTGTTTGGTTTATTGATACTAATTTAATTAAAGCAGCAATTAAGTCAAATTTATTAATGATTGTTATGAAAAGAAAATATTTGAATTTCCCATATCAATTCAATTGGTTGACAATGTTTCTTTTATGTTTTTAGCAAACACAAAGACAATGGAGTCGGTAGGCAGTGGGAAGTGTCAGGTCTTAATTATTCACCCTAATTGTAGTTCAGCAAGTGGTAGTCAATAAAGTAATTAAACGCGTTTCTTAATTCCACAAATATTCTTTACAACATTTTCAACAATTTGATTGCACTTCAGCGTATTCTATTAAAGAATGTGCTTATAGCAATTTGTATTGCAGAAAGTAATTTAAGTCATGTCTTCGCGACAACTTCATCTTCATTCCACCTTAGCGAATTGTATTAGAGGAATTTATTAAGATCGTTTGTCTCAGACAACTTTAATTCACTTTAAAGAGTTGTGTTGGAAAAACGTTCTGACATTAAACAACGTGCTTACAACTTGATTCCACTTCAGCAAGTTGTATTGCATGAAGTTATTTAACTGTTTTTCTTTGTTTTCAATTCAGCCAGTTGTATTTGCAGTACAACCTTAGTCGCTTTTATTTAGTATTACAGTAGAACGGAGGCCGCTAGAAAAGAAACGACAATAGAAAAGGCAAAGAAAATGCAGGGCCTGGAAAACAAGCCTGTAGTTTTACTCCACATTCCCTTACGGGTTAGGATCGTGTGACTGAATTTGTAAGCCGACTCACTTAAAACTAGCCTCATTCCCCTTTAAAGTGTTGTTTTAGGGAAAGTTAGTAAATGGCTCTATGAAAAACGCCCCAAATGAAAAATGGCAAACCAAAAAAAGAAGATTTCTCAAAAAAAAAAAAAAAAATCTTATACAAAATTGTTGTTTTTTTTAATTTTTTAGATAATATTTTTTTTTTTAAATTTTTCATAAATTGTTTAGGGGATATTTCAGAATTTTTGGGGAAATTTTCATATTGGGCTTTTGAGGGATTTTTCATTTATTTTGGGACATTCTTTATTTTGTTTGGGGGGGGGGGGGGCATAAAATATTCCCCAATTTTATATTTTTGGAGATTTTTTTTGTTAGTTTTCGGGATATTTTCGTAACTGAAGTCACTTATAATGTTGGTTTTTGGATATTTTTTACAATATTTGGGGGATTTTTCATTGGGTAATTTTTCAGAAAATTGTTTAGGGAATTTTCAGAATTTGTGTTGACATTTTTATAACGAGCTTTCGGGGATTTTTTTTTTATTTATTTTCTGGCATTCTTAATTTTTTTTTTGAAGTTTTTGTATATCAAACTTTGGGGAATTTTTCATTTATTTTCGGGCATTCTTCATTTTTTTTTGTGAAGCAATAAAAAATTACCCAATTTATGTTTTTGAAGAATTTTTCGTTTTTTTTTCTGGGATATTTTCGTAATAGAAGTCACGGGTTACTTTTGGGTATTTTTCGTAATATAATTATTCGTTTGGTGACATTTTTATATTGGGCTTTTTCGAGATTTTTAATTTACTTTGCGGCCAATGAAAAATACCCCAATTTTATATTTTGGGATATTTTCGTAACACAAGTCAATTATAATGTTGTTGTTTTTTTGATAGTTTTTCATAATATTTCAGGAATTTTGCATTCGGTAATTTTTCGCTAATTGTTTGGGGGATTTTTCCGAATTTTTATCATATTGTGGGGAAATTATTAATTTTGGGTGGGGGGGAGATTTATTGGATAATTTTTGTGTTTTTTTTTGGAATGTTTCGCAACAGAAGTCACATTATAATGTTGGTGTATTTTGTTCTTTTTTTTTTGGTGGGGGGGGGGGGGGTGGGTTAATTATTAATTTTGGGGGGGGGAGAGATTTATTGGATAATTTTTTTTTGTAATTTTTCGCAACAGAAGTCACTTATAATTTTTTTTTTTTTTTTTTAATAATTTTTGGGGGTTGTTAAGGAGATTTTTCCGAATTTTTGGGGAAATTTTCATATTGGTCATTTTGGGTGATTTTTAATTTATTCTGGGGAATTCTTTATTTGGGACATTCTTGATTTTATTTGGGGGCAATTTTCACAGAGACTTATTAAACTCTGTTGTTGCCTACAAATGATTTTCCCCACAAAGTGTTACATTGAAGAAAGTGCTTACAACTTGATTCCCCTTCAGCAAGTTGTATTGCATGCATTTTTTTCGCACTTTTTTTTGTTGTTTTCAATTCAGCTAGTTGTCACCTATGACTAGCCTATGTCTAAGTAGGCACTAAACTAGTCCCTCCGTCCTCTCCGTTGAATCATACTGACCGACCGGAGTCGGCCAATATGAACATCATCTCTAATGAAATCTGAATCCAGTGTTGAACCCCGTCTGTTGGCCAGGGTAGGATCAGAGCAGAGAAGGTGTTTTATGGACACCCTCACCAGTGAAACCCTCAGGCCCATCAGGTAGTGCCCTGATATGAAGGACACAAGCCATGAGTCCTCCGGTCTTGATAGTGACATCATTTTGTGCGAAGGTTTCTTATCTAATCGGAAGCATTAAATGGATCCTTGGACAGACGCCAATATATTGAGTTTTCTCTACAGCACCTATCATGCAAAAGGGTTGTGCAAGTGGTAAGGGAATTTCACTTCCCTGTTAGCTTTCCAGCAACGAATTCCACTACCTTGCCAGCTCGCCTGATCTTCAGTTTTTTGGTGTAACTGGGGAGATCTGCGGCAGTCTAGGGCTGATTTTGAGATCAACAACACAGAATCCAAAGAATATTTCCAAAAAAAAACCCTTTTAGGATTCTTTGTCCTTTTGCCAGCAGTTTTGTAGCATTCCTTTTCAGATATTACCCTTATCATGTTCGATTATAAACAATTGTTGGAAGAAATCCCATATTCCCAACGACCATATGGACATGAACTCCTCGAGCGTCATCTGCTGTGGAACATCAATTGCTAACAGGACATGGGAGGTGAAATAAAAGGATAATAAACCGTGACTCATCAATGTTGTAAAGGAAAAGGTATCATTCATTTCGAATGATTGAAATGAGGCTGATGGTAAAGAGCAATCAAGGAATAATCAAATAGACAATCCAGGGCTGATACAAACTTTATATTCTCTTCGATTAATTTAGATATTTTATGATTAATGATGGGGCCAGATCACTTTTATCAATTTAGAAGTTTAGGGCCAATGTACTGAAATTAGTTGTTCAATTTAGTTGTGCCAGATGTCTTGTTTCAGTTTCATTCATTGCGGTGTTAACACCCTTTATTAAGGTATTTCTGGTGTTGTTTTGAATTCAATTTTCAACAGTCTCCAACCTTTTGGATTTTCCACACGTGCCTTAAGTCGCAAAGACAAGAAGGATTAACATGAATTTCCCAAGAATGTTTGAGTATTGTTTGAAATATTACCAAACCAAAAAAAAAAAAATGAAATGAAATGAATAAAACCAAGAAAATTAGATACAAATGCAGTAGAATGAAGGGCAAAACATATGTTTAGGCTGAGGGTTCCTGTAGCAGGCCTCACTCACCGCAATGCCCAGCAGACCTTTCACGGAGAGACAACAACCAAGCCAGGCTAAAGGCTGACTGCTGTGTAGTCGCTGGAAGTGGTCAAGCACAACAGCAGGAGTAGGGAATTTCCGTATGAGGGGGTTGTTTTCTGTTTCAAAGGAACACGTAGAAAAAAGGATAACATTTGAATGCATATAAAAAGTAAGAGTTAATAGACCATAGAGGCCATTGACTCATGCCGCCCTAACTAAACACAAGGAAAAGAAGAAAAAAAACGCCCAACAAAAGGACAGAAAAACGCGGTAGCAGTCGCTGGTCTCGTCAGTCTACGACAATACCAGCTAATATAAATTAATTTTCCCTGTTTTCTGTTTTTTTTTTGTTTCTCTCGCTCCAGAAACAAAGCAAAAATTCAATTCGGGAATGCAGAGTCCCCGTCGCCGACGGCCTCTTTGGCAACAACTCATCATTACGATGATGACTATAAAAAGAAAGACATCATCATAAAGTGAGACCAACGACAGCAACATACAAATTTAAATTAATTAAATACCAACAACAACAACAAACAACAGACAACGACGATAATTTGATGAATTGCTTTTGATCATTAATGTCTTCATTAAATGCATATGCGAAAGACAACAACAGGGCGGATAGGGACGGTTCGAATCGTGTGCTGCCGCGGCCGTCACCAAATAATTCATGACAAACAAAACAATACCAGAAAAGATAGTCACACGAAGAAGAAATGTATCTTTAGAAACAAATTGTTATTGATGGCCTACGGATGGGATATGGAAAGTATTGCAAATGGAAAAGGTGACTCAATTAGAGATTATCCGGGGATTTTCCAAAATAAGACTTGGACAATAAACCTGAATCAATCAGAGATGATCAACGAATTTTCATATACAGGGTTGTACAACAAGAGGTGATTACGAGTAAAGCATTAGCCATTCGAAGTCGGGTTTAAAAAGTAGGTCCCGGTCAGTGCACAGCTCACAGATGTGAGAGAAGTTCACCGTCTCTACCTTGGAAAAAAAACAAGTGAGTGAGAAAGTGAAAGAATAGGTTTCCTTAGAAACTCTAAGAAACTTTTTTTTTTTTTTTGTATTTTTTTAGACAGTTTTTTGTTCTATTGTTCATGTTCGAGATCAATGATTTATTTTATCTCTCCGTCATGAGACAGCTGGAGGTAAGTTGCTTTGCTAAAAAAATTAAAAAAATTGTTAGGAAATTAACAATTGCAATTTAGCCTTCTCCTTTCAGATAAACTGGTGAAATATTTCAAAGAATAACACAAATGTTTTATTAATTCCCTGAATAATTCCCTCGTTCCTCCTCACATCATTTATTTAGCAATTACTTTATGACTCAGTTGGTTTTTATATTTTCTATTGAAAATATTATACGATGACTACTCAAACTCTGGCAAATGTCATAGGAAAAACTACAATGTTGTAAGTAAACCGCTAAAATCCCATTATTGTCTTATTACGTTTTCATGGGAAAATGTCCCCCGGCTATTCTTTCGAAAATGTAAACCAATACTACGACATGATCAAATCTAAATACATACAACAACAACAAAAACAAGCCCAGATTTTTTTTTTGTTTTTTTCATATGTGAGCATTTATTTGTCTATGATTATTTTAGTGACATCCAAATGTTCGTAGAGTGGTGCAGAGAAGAAAAAAAAAAAACACCGTTAAAACTCAACTGTGAAAAAGCCGCGCTCTGTCAAAGATGTTAGCGACAGACACAACGAAACCGCAACTGAAGTCAGCGTATTTTTCTTTCACATTTTTTTTTGTGTGGAAATTTAATATTTTAAAGCTTATTAAGGACAGACACAAAAAACAAAAAGAGACAACAACTGCACCATGTACGTTCACAGAGTCGTATAGAACCAAGCACAGTGGTGCGAGTAAGGAATAATGGATGTTAGCATTTTTAGTTAAGGGAAAAATATACGGATTACAAGAAATATTGAAATATGCAGAGGGCTTTCCCACAAGAGGTGTTAGTTTGGTATTCAAAGAAAAATTAACTTTTTTTGAGATAAATGATCGGATGTTTATTTCATAATAAAGAGGAAGGTATGCCGTTAATAATGAAAAACAACATCAGCCAAATGGCCAACACGAGCACGCTTACAGGACCATATCCATTTCATGACATTGTCCATAATCAAATCGCAAAGTGGCTGCCCCATGTCCGCGATAGCCTCACGAATTCCATCTTTGAGGTCTTAAAACGACACTGGGCTGTTGGCGTAGACTTTTCTTTCACGTGGCCCCAAAGGAAGAAGTCGCCAGGTGTTAAATTACAAGATCTCGTTGGCCAATTGTGATCACCTCTTCGAGAGATAACACGGTCCGGAAGCATTTCCCGTAGAAGAGCAAGGGTTTCGTTGCCTGCGTGGCAGGTAGCGCCGTCTTGTTGAAAGTGAACGTTGTCCAGATCAATATCATCCAACTCCGACCATAAAAAATCATTAATCATCTCTCAATAGAGCAATCCATTCACCGTAACTATTGATCCAACCTAATTTTCATAAAAGTAGGATCCAATGACCCCGCCGGACCATAAACAGCACCAAACCGTCACACGTTGAAAATGGAGAGGTTTCTCAACAATAACTCTTGGGTTTTCCGGGCCCCAGTTGCGACAATTTTGCTTGTTGACGTAGCCTCCGAGTTGGAAATAGGCCTCATCTGTCAAGAGGATTTTTCGATGGAATTCCAGATAATTTTCATTCATTTCCAGGACCCAATCAGCAAAGACACGACATTGTTGATGATCGGCTACGGCTTGAGTTCTTGTGTTAACTGAAGTTTATAAGCCTTAAGACCCAAGTCTGTATGCAAAAGACGGTGTAATAAGGTTTGGGGAATGCCCAATGTCCAATTCCAAAGAACGATCAGGAATGGGTTTTATTCAACACTTTTGTGCTACAGCAGCCATATTCTCAATTGTTCTTGAGCGAAGTGCACGGTTTTTATTCTTCACATCACTAATTTGTCCCACTAGCTCGAATTTGTCCACCAATTTCTGTATTGCGATCCGACAAGGTGCGGTCACGACGACACCAAAAATGCTTTAGTTTTGCCAACTGTGACTGCAAGATTTTCACCATTTTTTGTAGTGAATTTTCAATAATTTCAATGCGTTGTTGAAGCGTGTATCGTTCCATTTTTAGTAATGGCGTGTGTTTCAACTTGTCAAATGTCAAAGAATAAAAGTTTTAAAAGTGACAAGCTACCGAAAAACCGGGTGATTCAATGTAACTTCTCTTGTTGGAGAATCCTCTATTAAGTATTTTTCTGAAAAACTATATTTTTCCATACAAAATTTCTATTCTAATTGCCTGTTTGCATAAAACGATTTTGTTCGTTCGTTACAAATTGTCAATATTGGAAGCGTTATAAAATGGGCTTCAGACATTATTCAATTCCGGTTTTCAGATATATGTTAGATATGGACAGCTGGAACACAATCTCAAAAGAATGAGCTCTCACTACTGACAAACATCCATTTTATTCAATTTCGACAATTTGTAACGAACGAACAAATTCGTTTTATGGAACCTGGCACTAAGTACATTGTCGCTAACATTTTCTCCCAAAATAAAAGGCCGTTTCTCAATAGGTTTGCCAGTTTCGTTTGAAATTGTTTTTTCCACTCTCTCTCTCTCCCTTTCTCGGATATGGATATTATCTGCATTCCCAAAATTCCCAGTATGAAAGATTTTGTACAAACAATTTTTTTTGTAATTATATTTTCCCTGCTCTTTCTCCCTTTCTCTGATATTATTATTACTAGTTCAGTTCAGTTCATTTTATTTTCAGTTTAAATATATTTACATGTGTAAAGTTGCCCCAGCGCCACGAGGACATTTTTGGGGCGAGTTGGCAAAAATAAGTGTAAACTACCTTAAAGTAAGCAAATATTATAAATGAATTCATGTGTTAAAACAAAAACAATTATTATTTACAATGGTAATCCATATAAAATTCCCTGTCTGATAGATTTTGTGCAAAAAAAAATGTCTTTAACTGTTGCAGAAAGGGTTCGAAAATTGTATTTCTTTTTAAATTATATTTTTTACTACACTCTCTGTTTCTCTCTCTCTCTCTGATATGATATTACCTAAAATTTCTATTTTCATACATTTGTGCAATAATTCGTTGAAATTTGTCTAAATTTTCGTTGGGAAAATTGTATTATACACACATCTCAGTAAGTGCATGAGCAATTTAGCTCAAAACAATTTATACGATTTGTTTTCTTTTTGCGAAAAACTGCGCAAGTCAGGGTCAACTTATTCTCGTTGTTGTTGTTGTCGTTGTTGTTACTGTGTTTTATGTATTTTCTATACAATTCTTAGTTGCTATTCTGTCGGTATTCACACTGCTGCTGCTGTTAAAGTTAGAATCGGTTGTGTTTTTTGTTTTGTTTTTTGTTTGGTTTGGTTTGTTTGTTTTCTTTACTAAAAACACAACCTACCCTCGATTACAGAGGTCGGCTCCTCTAGCGTTTGTCGAGGAGTGGATTGCAGTAGATATTGTCTGTGTGGCGATTCCAATGTTTTGTATGTGTGTGTGTGTGTGTGTATAATTGTGGCCCATTTCCCAAAAGCTCTTCTTTTGTTTATGTAGTTCAAAGCCCAAATGAAAACAAACGACTGGTTTTGCTTGCTTTCGGTTTTTCTCCAACTTTCCGGCGTTCTTGTCGTTGTTGTTGTTGTTGCTGCTGTTCGCAAGGAACGGGTGCGTCAGACAAAGTGCTATTAAAATATGGTCTTGTTGTTGTTGTTCTTGCTGTTTCTTTGTTAATTTTTTTGCCGGAGCACCTGGGGAGCGTTAGGAAATGACAAGGCACGTTTCACACTGAACACTAACCCAACCACCCCCCCCCCCGAGCACCCCATCACCTGGCCAAGGGGATGAGTAGCGCCCCGATGGCATCAGGCGGCGACGGCAGCGGGGCGTTAGGTTAATATACCAAAGTGTTTATTAAAGGTTAAGCGTACAAGAATTTCTGTTGTTTTCAAAATGAAAAAGCAAATAATTAAAGTAAAATAAAATTTTATGAGCACAGAACGGAGACACGGAGCAACAGAAAAACGCCAAAGGAAAACCCCATAAAACCAAATCTTGCGGCCATAATGGAGTTTGTGGATGATGAAGAAGCCGCTATAGACAGTAGCAAAAGGAAAAAGAAAAATGGCGTCGTCGTTGTCGCAGCCGTCGCCGTGGCCGTTTAGATATTACCGAGAATTAAGCACAGCCAGCAAGAAGAAAACACACCCTAAAAAGTATTTCAGCTTTGTTCGTTTCCAAATTGCCAAAGACACATTTATCTCTTGGTTATTTTCTGGGTGGGAAAGCAGAACCGCACAACCCCACCCAGAAACAAAAATGCCATTCGAATGGCCAAGCGGAAAAGAAAATCACAATTTTGCAGATGTAACCGTAGTCAGAAAACCGAAGCAGATACCGACATGAAATCACAAAACAAAATGGCGCCAAGTTTTTTCTGTTGGGTTAGTATGAAAATGACTACTTAGGGTAGGGTAGGGAGTTTACAGTAAGAAAATGCTATGAATGAAGATAATTTGAATTATGGGCGGAAATAGGATTAATGTAAAGGCTGTGACGACTTTGCCTTTGAATATCCCTGTGGTGTTGGCCTAAACGGAATACAAAAACTTGTTTTGTATGACAATCAAGTTGATATGGGCCGGGGCCTTAAATTACATGTTTGCTGCCCCTGGACAGTTTAGTGCTAGGGACAGTAGGGCTAGGTATCTTCTTCTATACAGATGTTAAAGGTATCTGCTCTTCAGATAACCGTCGACTAGACTCTGATGTTAGGACTTTCAGCCAGGATCAGCGGCTATCCAGGGACATTGTCAAATGACCCAGGGATACTTTGCCATACAAATGCCAGCAAACATTAATTCCTCTTTCCATCTTCCTATTCATGAGGTTCGCAAGCGAAAACTCAATTAAATGTTTGTATTGGTTTATTTTGCGAGGAATTATCTAGGAAAACCTCAATTCTACATTTGAAATTACAATTATTTAGACCTGCTTCCCATTCAGCAGGTTTGTAAAAGAAAGCTGAAATACTTTTTTCCACTGTTTGATTTCAATGTTTTCGAAATAATCCTCCATTTGTCAACTTTTGAGTGGAATTATCCAAGAAAACCCCTATTCTGTATTCAATATTATATGCTTCAGACCTGCTTCCCAATTAGCAGTTTTGTAAACGAAAGCTAAAACACCTTTCGCACTGTTTGTTATCTATGTTTTGAAAATAATCTTCCATCTGTCAACTTTTGAGTGGAATTATCCAAGAAAACCCCTATTCTGTATTCAAAATTAAAATGTTTCAGACCTGCTTCCCATTCAGCACTTTTGTAAACGAAAGCTAAAACACCTTTCGCACTGTTTGTTATCTATGTTTTAAAAATAATCTTCCATCTGTCAACTTTTGAGTGAAATTATCCAAGAAAACCCCTATTCTGTATTCAAAATTAAAATGTTTCAGACCTGCTTCCCATTCAGCACTTTTGTAAACGAAAGCTAAACCACCTTTCGCAATGTTTGTTATCTGTGATTTGACAATAATCCACCATCTGTCATGTTTTGAGTGGAATTATCTAAGAAAACCTCAATTCTATATTCAAAATTAAAATGATTTAGACCTGCTTCCCATTCAGCACTTTTGTAAAAGAAAGCGGAAATAAGTTTTCACACTGTTTGATTTCTATGTTTTGGAAATAATCCTCCATTTGTCATCATTAGGAGAGATCAATAAAAACGCATTAAAAATTATTTTGCGTCCGTTCTGCTTCCCATTCAGCAGTTTTGTAAATGAAAGGTAAAATAAGTTTTTGTCCTATTTTCTTGTAATATGTAGCGAAATCACTAACCTTTGAGAACGGTTAATAAAAAAGGCATTACTACATGCAAATATTATATTGCGTCCGTTCTGCTTCCCATTCAGCAGGTTTGGAAACGAAAGCTGAAATAAGTGTAAACACTATTTACTTTTAAAAATAATGCGGAATGATGCTCTTAAACTTTGAGAGATAAGCGGAAAACCCCATTTTTATATTCGAAACTCCAATGTCTGGCAGAATTTGAAAATACAAAACGGGGGGCATCTCTCTGCACTCTGGAAGCTGCATGCTTATAATGTGGAAATGACTCAGTTGACGATGATTTGGAATGGCCAGCGCTAGGTTGTAGAGAAGATTTACAAAATGTTGACCCTAAATGAGTTATCTACTGAACAGGAATCTTAATGCAATACACTAGTGCTTCCTAGTCAGCGGGTTCGTAAGAGAGATTTGCTGTATCCATCATTCAACATCAGTTAAAGAGAGACTAGCAATACCCATCATTCAACAAATCAGTTAAATCACATTTTTCCGCTGTTTATTTTCACCTGAAACTTCCTTTGTTGAAGGTTTTGTAAAGCTCAAAATTGTGTAGGCCTTCTAGAAGGCATGACAAAAGAAGTGAGAGGGGAGTGCCTTGATGTTCCATTTAAACCTGTGATAATTATATCAGAGCATCAAATATCGTAGTCCTTTATTGAAGGTCCATAAAGGAGTTTAGAAAGTCATGAGTGGGCTTTATGTTTGCCTGATACATGTGAGTTCACACGGGACGGTACACATTGTATTTAGAAAATGTTTTTTTTTTAAATTAGTGATTCGAAAGTCAAACATGACAATGGTGTGTGCAAACCAAATGTTTGCGCAAACAAGTGTTTGTGCAAGCAAATTCTTGCTATTTTTTTACATAGTTTTCATTGAAATTTTGTTCATGCATAGGGGACCGTAATCTGAACAAGTCGATGTTTTTATTTTTTAGACTGAACAAGTTTGGGAGAAATTGGATTTAGAAAATGTTTTTTTTTGTAAATTAGTGATTCGAAAGTCAAACATGACATTGGTGTGTGCAAACCAAATGTTTGCGCAAACAAGTGTTTGTGCAAGCAATATTTTGTGCAAGCAACCCAACCAACTGACAACACACAGACAGTTTTTTACAGGATTTCTTGTGTACCTGATGATGAATAATATATCATCACACACAGCTGGCGACTCAATGGAGATTTTGAAGGATTTGCCCATGGGTGGCCTAATAGCTTTGCAGTGGCCGGCATATTTCTGATTTTGGCGAGCTATTTCACAGCTGCCCAGTTTTTTCTGAGGAAATACGTCTTTGAAGTCTCTGGCCATAGGCTCGGCAATGGCGGCACCCACTTCACCGTTATCATTTCCAAAATGCAGTGAAAAACAATTCACTTCTTTTTGAGGAAATTTGTCTTTGAAGTCTCTGGCCATAGGCTCGGAGAACTCTTAAAGAATCTGACCAAAATGATTAAAGGTTCAATTAAAAACATTATCCATTTCAGTAGAAAATGATCATCAGCAGTGGCGGCACCCCCTTCAGCGTTATCATTTCCAAAATGCAATGGAAAACAATTGAAAGATCCAAATAAACATTTCAAAAATATATAAAATAATGCCGATTCATTTAAGAGATATGGAAAATCGAATGCTATGTTTGGGTCATCTGGTAATTTTTTTTTAAAAAAACTTCGATCGTTGAGGGTGTACCTAACAAGGACAACGACTGCAATTATGAGTAAACTATAATTTCCAATAAATAATTTTTGGTATAGACAGAATCTTGTGGTCGTTTTTGGTAGACATTCTTTTGGAATTTGCCATTTTTTGTTGTTGTTAATATTCTTCTTTTAGTTTATAAATCAGCCCTGTAATTTATAAAATTATGATTGTTTCAAACTCTATGCATGTCTTCCCCCTCTCTCTCTCTCTCTCTCTCTTCCACTACCTTAAGATTTTATATTATTTTTTATTGTTCTCTTCCCCCCATCTCCCTCGCTCTCCCTTTTTCACCTACCTTTATGTTTCATTGAAACTGCAACATTTACTTTTGCAAATCAAAGAAATATTTCGCTGAAATTTTGAGGCCGACGGAGAGAGCGAGCGAGCGAGAGTAAAACAAAATTGTTACCTTTATTACCATTTCAAGGTCACCTGGTCAATGTAAAAAAAAGGCTATAATCAACATAAATACATAACGGTTCAAATACGGTCGGACAGACAGACAGACACTCTTAGTCCAATTTTACGTGCACATCGAATATAGGACTCTGCGTGTTTCGAATACAGACAACAAAAAAAACGTAACGTCAGTCAGTCAGAACAGAACAGAAAACGGCAAAACAAAATTGGTAACAACAGAGTAACAAATTGTTAACCGCCACATTCTTGGGCGGCTATTAGCTGACAGCAGCAACAACAACAGCAAAAGAACTCCGTCAAGAGCACGATAGGAAGGGAACAGGCGAGCGAGCCTAAACTCTACCTAAACGCAACAGAAATTTGCATTCGTTCGCTAATAATCCGGAGAGGGAAAGTGCGAAGACGGTGGGAAAACACAAGAAACGTGCGTATGGCTTTAGTTTCGATGCATGGAGGGACCTGTGATTCGGCGAGTTATTTGAAATAACGACTATGAAGATATTAACTGAGGCAGTTAGGGCCAATAGCCCTACTGGGCTTTGCTATTGGCCTAGTACTCAGACCAAGGGCATCTAATCGATTTGAATGAACTACTACCCAAATAAGTGTTTTTCCAAATTGCAATAGAGAAATTTGAAAATAAAATACAGCCCAGCAAATAGTTTAAATTTTAATAAAGGGTGTTTTTTATTGAGGTATAGAACTTCGAATTGAAATAAAACACAAGAAAATCGTTTTAATGTCCATCAATTTGGCTTTATTGGAAATATAATTTTATGCCATTAATGTTTAAATATGATTTCGGGCATGTGACCGCCGCGGCTGGCTCGAATAAAGCCAATTCTACAGGTCCAATTTTCAACCACTTGTTGCAACCACAACTCATCCACATTCATGCCATCCAATTCGGGAACAAAATAGTCGGTTATCATGGCTCTATACCGGTCTCCATTTACGGTAACTGACTCTCCAGCATTATTTCGGAAGAAGTATGACCCAATGACTCCACCAGCCCATAGAGTCAGTCAGTCAGTTTTTGTGGATGTAATGGCATAAAATGGACGGAGCTTGCGGTGAACTTCGCGAACTGAACCATTACTTTCGAAATAAATTTGCACGATTTGCAAGCGTTGTTCTTTTGTCAACCTGTTCATGATGAAATGGCAAACCAAACTAAATATCAATCACTTGACAGCTGACAAAATGGCCGCCAGTTAAAAAAGTGATGCCAACTTAAAGTTCTATACCCCAATAAAAAACACCCTTTACTAGTGCTGTTGTATTGCAAAACTATTAATTAAATTTTAATTTTTAAAACTTACGTATTTCCCCTTAACATTTCATGAAGGAACAGACGGGGGATCGACTGTTTAAGGCCGGCCTCGAAAGGCTAATGCTTTTCTAGAGATGTTTTTACTTGGGCAAACCATTCAGAATCATCAGTTTTTATTCCAAAACAATCACGTTAATGGCTTTTAGCATTTTGACATTTAAATTCAAACAACAACTTTTTTAAAGGCTTTTAAAACTTTAACTATTTTAGCTTTATTTTTATTTGACACACTCTGGAGGGATGGCGTTTTATTTATGTTCATTTTTCCTTCTTCTTGTGGATTACACTGAAAGTAAGTTTGTATGGCTGTGTGTGTCGGCGTTGACGTTGGCGTTCACGCTAGTTATGGCCAAAATAATAACGTCAACAAATAGCAGAGAAAAAAAAACACCATCGTCTATGGCAAATATTATCATATATTGCGTGACTTTATGCAAGTGTTGTTGTTGTTGTTTCTAAATAGCTGAATTTAGTTTTCACAGATTTTTCTTTCCCTTGCTGGTGTTATTACATTTTCAATTCTCCCAACACATGTGTTCATTTTTTGGCTGTCGTGAAGTGTTGTTTTTATTGAGAATCGAAATCACTTTTGTCAAAAAAAAAAAAAAAAAAAAACCATGCAGATACAGTGCTATATTAAGCTTATTAAGCACTGGCAAGAATAGATTTCCACCAAGAAACGACAGTTGACATTTGTATAGGTCCTCTCTCGAAGGTCTCTCTCGAAGTCATAGGAATTCTGTAAATCACTTTCGATCAAATCGAGTGGTTGTGTCTGTTTAACGTTACTGAGATTCTAAGTGATTAAGGGACCGCAGCGTTTTCATTTAAATTGTCTAAATTTGCTAAATTGTTATTTCTTTTTGTAAAAACCTATGCTTAATTTGAGTTCAAAAAGTGTACTCAAATGTAGTTAAAGGGGCTTTTAGGTAATAGGAGTATGATATTTATAGATAAATATATAATTATTTAATTACAATTAATCTTCTATAATTTATCAAAAAAAATTCATACTCCTATCACTTAAAAGCAAAATATATTTAAGTAAATTTTTTTAACTCAAATTAAGTATAGATTATTACTAAAAGTCAAAAAAGACGCAAATTTAGAAAATTGAATTCAAACAAAAATAAATAAAATTGTATTTTAGGTCAACAATTTTAGTTAGTCTCTCGATAAAGATAGAAAATTGGACTTGGAATTTTTTTGATATAAATTCAAAAATTTTACTAAATTTAGTTAAAATTTTACGAAATTTAGTTACAATTTTACGAAATTTAGTTAATTCAAAAAGCACTTCCACTTTTGAATAAATTCAAAATTTTTTACGAAATTTAGTTAACTCAAAAATCACATCCTCTTTTGATTGAAATTCTAAAATTTTACTAAATTTAGTTAATTAAAAAAGCACTTCCACTTTTGATTTAAATTCAAAAATTTTACGAAATTTAGTTAATTCAAAAATCCACTTTTGAATAAATTCAAAAATTTTACGAAATTTAGTTAATTGAAAAATCCACTTTTGATTTAAATTCAAAAATTTAACTAAATTTAGTTAATTCAAAAATCCACTTTTGATTTAAATTCAAAAATTTTACGAAATTTAGTTAATTCAAAAAATCCACTTTTGAATAAATTCAAAAATTTTACGAAATTTAGTTAATTCAAAAATCACATCCTCTTTTGATTGAAATTCAAAAATTTTACGAAATTTAGTTAATTCAAAAATCACATCCTCTTTTGATTGAAATTCAAAAATTTTACGAAATTTAGTTTACTCAAAAATCACATCCTCTTTTGATTTAAATTCGAAAATTTTACTAAATTTAGTTAACTCAAAAATCACATCCTCTTTTGATTGAAATTCGAAAATTTAACGAAATTTAGTTAATTCAAAAAGCACTTCCACTTTTGATCGAAATTCGAACATTTAGTAAAATAAATTTGTATAGATTTAAATTGCACTTACCTTGAAAATAACTTTTTGTTCTTAAATAACTAACAGACAGCCTTAAAATGCTCAGTCGATCCAATTTACTTAAAATATTCTGTTCAAATGGCAACAGCGACGCCAATAAATCTAATTCAGCATTTAAACGTTCGCGATGACGTTTTGATGGATTACTTTTTGTGACGCCATCTTTGGGGGGTGGTTTTAAACTGAAATTAGAAAGCAAAAAAAAAAAGGAATATACATTCATAAGTCAATAATTTTCTCCAAAAATAATTACAATTTACAGTACAAAAAAACACACACACACAACTATTTTTATAGACTTTAAGGTGGAAACAACTGACGGTTGTTCGGGACTTCCTTAAAGCCCGAGCAGAGAAAAAGGTCATGAATTCTAACACATTTTATGACAACGACGACATCAAAAAAAAAGGAAAATAACATAATTGTTAATTATTGTATTTTATTAGAAGGTTTAGGACTCGCATGTATAATACCAGTATTTTGTAATGCCATTGATACCCAACGGCTAGTACCTTAGGGGGAGGAGGGTGGAAAAATGTATTTTTTTTCTACAAAGCATGTTTGCTACGTAGGCATGTACAAGTCTGTCGGTATGGCTGACGATATTGAAAACATATGTTATTTACACGAAAAAAAAATGTACTCCCGTTTAGTTAAGGAATGACTAAATTTACACAAACTTAGACAAATTAGACAAACTGTAGCCTGAATGCGAAATTTATGAAAAACTCCAGCTGAAAACTGTGAACAAATTCTGCCCAAAAATAGTTAGTTTCTCTTGGTAGGAAGGAAAATACTAAAGACTGATTAAACTCGAAAAGTCGTAAAACACTCCATATGAATCCATATTCTTCTTTAGTTTCAAAGATTGTGAAAAGTTTTAATAGTTCTCTTTTAAAAATTACGAAATTTTAATAATTTTCTTAATTGAATTTTGTTCGAAAAAGTGTTCACAGACAATTTCTTCTAATTAATATAGAAAATTGTTTTTTTTTTAAATAAAGAAATCTGAAGAATTTCCATACTTAAATTTAGTTAACAAAATGTACTCAAAGATAGTGAAGTTAAAATTAACACAGTAAACAGAAACATTGATTCCTAATTATAAAAAAAAAATCGAAATCAAATAGTATTACAGAAACTAATTCGTTGTTTCACATTACTTAAATCTGAGTAAAATATTTATTATATCCAATTATGTGTCCATATTGTCTACAGTTTCAATTTAAGCAGATTACTTGAATTTAGTTCAAAACAGTGTTCATAGACAATTTGTTCTAATTAATATACAAAATTGTTTTTTTTTTAAATGAAGAAATCTGAACAATTTCCATAATTTAGTTCAAAAAATTTACTTAATGATAGTGAAGATAAAATTGACGCGAGTTAAAAAAACATTGCATTTTAATATAAAAAAAAATCGTTTTTAAAAATTACAATATTTTTCATGCTTAAATTTAGTTCAAAAAATTTACTCAAACATAGTGAAGATCAAAATTAACGCGGTTTAAAAAATCATTGCATTTTAATAAAAAAAATCGTTTTTAAAAATTACAATATTTTTCATGCTTAAATTTAGTTCAAAAAAATCTACTCAAAGGTAGTGAAGATAAAATTAAACCGAGTTAAAAAATCATTGCTTCTTAATAAAAATGTCTATTAGAACAATTACATTTTAACAAAATCTATACTTGTATTTAGTTCAAAAAATTTGCTCAAAAATTACTCAAATTAATAAAAAAAAAATGTTTGTCACTGTTCTTAAATCTTAGATAACAAAAAACAATTTGTATCCATATTTTTACTTCAACTTAGGCTGAGTACATTTTTCCTGCTATTGCAGCAAACTCACTATTTACTATTCGTTTCGATGATGGGAGACGTTCTAATATAACTTTTTATTTTAAATATTACGAAATTTTAAGAATTTTCATACTTGACTTTAGTTCAAAACGTTGTCTCAAATTGAGTAAGTTTCTATTAGTGCCATAGGAAAATCAAATTTGCCAAATTTTGAGTACGTTCTCTTTGAATTTTGTAAATTTTTTTTCAGTGTAAATTTGAGTAACTTACAAGTTTAAGTAAAAAAAAAAATAATTAAACTATGTAATGTTGGCCCGATATTCCATAGTTTTCCGGAAGCTGATTCAATTGTTATGGATTTTGAACGAAAATCCAAAATTTATTTTAATTCGCTACTGTTTACATTTTGTACAATACTAGAATTTCAAGCTGATGGAAATGAAATTTCCCTTGCTCATTTAATAATGATTTTTTTCCTTACACCACTTTAAAAAAAACCAATTTCTGGGCAGCACTTACCTGCCCGTCCACAGCAGCATATGTTCGCTTGGTGGGTGAACTGTTGTGTTGTGCTGTGTTGCAGTAACAACCGAAATATTGATTAGCCACAGCGGGTGGTGGTACTTGAACACAACAACAACAGACCGCCAACCATTCACAGACAACCAAAAACAAAAACAGGGGAAACAAGGATTTGTACACAAGCGTATTATCCTTACACTGACATTTGCCTTCCTCCCCCGTTTTCAGTCGAGATGGCATGAGGAGAGACGACGGTTAAGTTGAAAATGTCTTATCCTTAAATTGCACAATTGCCTTATCACGGCACTTCGTGTTGGGAGTGAAATGGAAATTGAACGAGTGTGACTGAAAGCGGGTGGATGATGATGATATCCATACATGGAGTGTGCAATGTCTGTCTGACGCGGTGTCTAACGCTAACCCTGGGGTTTCTGGCAAATGCAATTAGAAGATCAAGTGGCCGTGGATAATCGATTACAAAAACCTCATCATATTATTGTTTACCCGGGAATTGTTAATAAACGGCTGCTAAAGCCACCATCACCCCAACCACCACCACCCACCAAAACCCTCACCCCTTAACACAGCAGATGGTAATACACACACATATACATCTATAGACCGCAGAGTACAATTGTTTTTAAATATTTATAAATGTAGAGTTGTATGTAAAACATTATCATTAATCACATTGGAGGATGAACTTTTCCAGGCGAGTGGCAAGAGAGTGCGGGTGAAAATTCAGCTATTGTTTTGGACAATTGAGGTTGGCAAGAATTTAATCTAAATCGCTTAACACACAGTGAAGGGAATATTTTTGGAGAAAAAAAATTGTTTTCTCTAAATAATGAGAATGTTTGCTCTGTCCAATAAACTACAGTGGAACTTTTATGCTTCTATACGACGAAGCACTTCTAGTGGCAGTTAAGCAGACGAATTCCCTTAAACAATTTTATATGTAATTCCATAACTCAATGTCTCCGTAAGTCGAACATTTGTTCGGGTTACAGAAATTTGACTGCAATAAAATTTTATTGAAAAAAAAAAAAAATCCTCAGAAAATATGGAAAATTCGAGCTGACCTACAATATCTACACTCACTTTCTATCTCCCCATTTTGGTAGTTTTGAGATACAATGAAACTTCAATAAATCAAATTTTCTTAATGTTGAAGCACTTCTAGTGGCAGTTAAGCCGACAAATTCCCTTAAAAAATTTCATAAGTGATACCATAACTCAGTCTCCATAAGTCGACCATTTCTACGGGATAATATGGTGGTTCGAGATATGGAAGTTTGACCGTATTTAGTTTTTATGTCTCATATCTTTCGCGCCGTAAAATTAAATATTTTTTAAAAATTTCAAAAATGATTGCAAGACATATTTTAGAGATGAAAATTGCTCTTTTAAGCTTTACACAAAATACAGAATCTCATTTATGGTTCCGAAATTTTGGCGCTTTAGCCTCAAGTGGACCTAACAGGTTTTCTTCTTACGCAATTTAAAATTTTTTTAAATATAATATGAATTTTTGTTTAAAAAAAACCATCATCCATTAAATTGTCCTCTTTCGTGGCCAGATTTCCTGGATATGCAATTTAAATTTTTTGTAAAATATGTGCATTTTTTGTTTTAAAAAAAACCATCACCCTTTAAATTGTCCTCTTTTGTGGCCAGATTTCCTGGATATGCAATTTAAATTTTTTGTAAAATATGTGAATTTTTTGTTTAAAAAAAAACCATTACCCTTTAAATTGTCCTCTTTTGTGGCCAGATTTCCTGGATATGCAATTTAAATTTTTTGTAAAATATGTGAATTTTATGTTTAAAATAACAATCACCCTTCGTGATGGCGCGCAAGTCCTCGGCTTTGATGTCCAAGATCGTCCCCCTTCGTGGACAGATTTCCTTTAGCAGTTTTAAAAATTTAAAAATGTTATTTAAATTTTTTTTTATAGGAAAAAACATCACCCTTCTTGCAGCACCCTTTAAATTGTCCTCCTACGTGGCCAAATTTCCTGGATATGTAATTTAATTTTTTTTAAAATATCATTTGAATGTTTTTTTTTAAAAAAAAAACCATTACCCTTCTTGTGGCACACTTTAAATCTCCTTGGTGGACAGCCTCCTGGTTATGCAATTTTAAAAAATTTTAAATAAGTGAATTTTTTGTTTGATAAAAAAAACCATCACCCTTCATGCAGCACCCTCTAAATCGTCCTCCTTCGTGGCCTGATTCCCTGGTTAAGCAGTTTAAACAAATTTTAAATGTCATTTGAATTTTTTATTTAAGTAAAAAAATGTGAATTTTTTGTTTAAAAAAAACCATCATTCTTTTTGCAGTACCCTCTAAATTGTCCTCCTTTGTGGCCAAATTTCCTGGATATTTAATTTAAATTTTTTTAAAATATCATTTGAATGTTTTTTTTTTAAAAACAACCATCACCCTTCTTGTGGCACACTTTAAATATATTATATATATTTTAAATATATAAATTTTTGTTTGAAAAAAAAAAAAACCATCACCCTTCACGCAGCACCCTTTAAATTGTCCTCCTTCGTGGCCAGACTTCCTGTTTAAGCAGTTTAAACAAATTTTAAATTGAAAAAAATTGAATTTTTTGTTTAAGTAAAAAAATTTGAATTTTTTATTTAAGTAAAAAAATTTGAATTTTTTATTTAAGTAAAAAAATTTGAATTTTTTATTTAAGTAAAAAAATTTGAAAAAACCCATCATTCTTTTTGCAGTACCCTCTAAATCGTCCTCCTTCGTGGCCAAATTTCCTGGATATGCAATTTAAAATTTTTTAAAATGTCATTTGAATTTTTTGTTTGAAAAATAAAAAACCATCAGCCTTCTTACATCACCCTTTAAGTGGTCCTTCGTAGACATATTTCCTGATTATGCAATTTAAAAATTTTTAAAATCTCATTAGGATCACATTTCCTATTTATGCAATTCAAAAATTGTAAACTATCATTTGAATTTTTTGTTTGGAAATAAAAAACCATCACCCTACTTGCAGCACCCTTTAAATTGTGCTCCTTTGTAAACAGATTTCCTGGTTATGCAGTTTAAACATTTTTAAAATATCACGTGAATTTTTTGTCTAAAAAACCCATCATCCTTCTTGTAACACCCTGTAAAGTGGTGATGGTTTTTGAAAATAAAAAACCATCACCCTTCTTGCAGCATCCTTTAAATTGTGCTTCTTTGTAAACATATTTCCTGGTTATGCAGTTTAAACATTTTTAAAATATCACGTGAATTTTTTGTCTAAAAAACCCATCATCCTTCTTGTAGCACCCTGTAAAGTGTCCACCTTCGTGGAGGTGCCATTTAACGGTTTATTCCTAATCATTTTTTTTTCGAAATACTTTCAGTTTATATTATTAATTTGAACAACGTTTATTTGTGAAATACCATCGATTTCCACACACACACACACACTCACATTTAATTTGGTTAATTTGATGTTTGGAAATTTCTCTCTCTCTCTCCCCATACTTTTAATAAATTTTAATGATTTCGCACTGTAATTGGGCAGACATTTTATTCGCAATGATTGCGGTTTATTAAGTTTATCGTTGATTCTTTTATTTTCGGTGTGGGCACAAAACCACCGATAATGACGACGATGACAATGATGAAGATCACAGCAGCAAGACAAACACGGGACAGGGCGGCGGCGTCATCCATTCCATCATTGATGCACCCCCTCCCTCAACAAACTGAAATTAGTGACTCGTTTATGTCTTTAATTAAATAAATTAGTAGAGAACCCAACTGAAACGTACCGTACGGTACAAAGGTGTTTAAAGTGGAGCGGGGGAGGGGAGTAGGTATACTTGTGTAGTTATACTTTAGCGCAGTTAGATGATACCCGTTCCCGTATTGATATCTTTTTAGACATTCTGTGGGTAAGGATTTCACTGGCCTTTATGAGTCTTGCTGCAGAGTTGAAATGTGCTGTTGGGGTTGTCTTACCTTTTAATCGTATATTTTGGGGTTTTTATTGCGGTTTGGCCTCAACGTCAGCCTGACTTGTGTCTGTCTGCCCGTGAAAAGCATAATTTTTTTGTCGGGGGTATTTTTTTTTTGTATTTGTCTTTCAGTGTGTTTGGCCAAATGAGAAAAAATAACAAAACACACAATTCATAATATTGTGGCCGTAAAGTTAATGCAATTTCTTTTTATATTGGACACGTTTTATACTTCTAGACTGGGGTTGTTGTTCTTTTTCAACAAAAAAAAAAACAAACAAAAAAAAACAAACCAAAGCTTTCAGACAATTATCGCAACCGTTTATTAGTATACTTTTATGACGACTATCCTGAAAGTTCTTTAGAATTTGAAATTACCTTGACTGAAATTTGAAATTTCCATTTTTTTTTTGGATTTCATTGAATGTGGACGGCCGTGGTAAGGTAGGTAGTTTGTGCGACTACTTAGAAAGAGAAAAAGAGAGTAATCTCTTAGCCATGTAAAACGTCTCGAGAGCCGGCTTTAAACCGTAGGTACCGAGCACAGCGATAACAGCTCGATTATGGCAAATTTGTCGGACTTCGACTTCGAAGACTACGACTCCACAGCCCAGAACTTATGTGCGTTTAAACCAACTCTGCTCATTTGACCTCACTCATATAACGTCGCACTGTGTTGCGGCTAGTGGAAAAGTAACTTTTTTCCGATTATTTTTTTCAGTGTTTTTAATGATGCAATTTTGTCACAGACATTCCAAGTAAACAAAAAACACATAAAGCTTATTTTTATGTTGGCCCGTTGATTTTTAATTGATTTTAGAAGTCAAATATACAAAATTTTCACGAAAAGAAGGGATTTCAGGGCTGTATTCAAAATGATCTCATTTGATTTTGGTGACAGGTATTTTGATTCGGAAAAAAAATCTGCCTTCGGACAAGTATCTTCTGTAAAAAAAGGAATGTTGTTTGAGACATTTTCATATGCACCTTTTTTAGAACGAAAACCCGACTAAAGGTCCATTTTTCCTTTAAATTTGGGTTAGGTAAGCAATATCTAAAAAGTCCCAGAGAGTCCCAGTTCCAAACCACTACAGAAATGTTACATAATTTGTTTTCAACGAACTGTGAAAAAATCAGCTGCCCATACCTGCCCTCCTGGAAGTTATAGCGATTTTAGTATATCACTCTCAGTATTTATTCCATAGAAAATAGTATCTTCAAATATTTTTTTTTATTCTACATCTATTCTAGCATTCCCCAAAAATGAGCATAACTCTCTTAAAACTGAAGCTATTGACTTCAAACCGGTATCAAATTAAAGCTTTGATTGCCACCTTTCGAATAAGAAATGAAATAGATTTTGGTTTTTTATAAAATTTCAGAGTTTTTCAACAAATATCGAAAAATCATGAACATTTGACGTTTATAATTCTTGTTCGGACCACCCTATAATTTATTTAAAAAACTAATCATAGGGTATTTATCAGAAATAAAAGAAGAATTGAAATAATTTTTTTTTGTAAATTTTTCGAACATTTTTTTTTTTGATTTTTGTTGAAAATTTGACCCAACAATTTTTTTTGGTGTAAATTTTTTTTTCACTCATTCTGTTTGGGATTTCATTCTGACCAATCTGTAGAAGTTTCTCATCGATACAATTAAAAATACAGTTTAGGCAATATGATTTCCAAAAAATTCCGCTTTCGCAACACTGTGCGTCGCCCATCCGCTCGTTGGGTGAGTTATTCAACAATCGCCCCCCGAGGAGGCTGCTGTCATAATCGGGCTGATAGTGTTTTTTTTTTTTTTTTGGAGATTTTGGACGACCGCAACCTCTTTGACCACCGCCCAAATCCCCGGGGGGTGATAGGAGACAAAAGGCGATTGTTGAATAACACACTCAACGAGCGAATGGCGAATGGGTTCTCCAACAAGAGGTGTTATTTTAAATCACCCGGTATTTCGATAGCTGTCACCTTTGAAGCTTTTATTCTTTGACATTTGACAAGAGGAAACACACGCCATTACCAAAAAATTAAACAATACACGTTTCAAAATCGCATTGAAATTATTCAAATTCACTAAAAAAAATGGTGAAAATTTTGCAGTCACAGTTCGCAAAACTAAAGCATTTTTGGTTCATTGGGAATTCTATCGAAAAATCATCTTGTCTGATGAGGTCCATTTCCACCTCGGCATTTTCAAACTGGCTGCTGTGACATTTTCAAACTCCAGACATATCCCATTCACTTCCACTGCCTTTGTTGTGTGTCCCTTTTAAAAAGGATCCCCACCAAGTGACACATTGGGTATCCACTCCAACCGGAATATGTAAATGGAAAATCACTGCTACCTCTGTAATCTTCCCCAGAAATGAATTCATTTCAAAATTATTTATCGATTTCAGCGATTTCGTTTGTGTTGTCCATAACTTTGGCCACTGCAGAGAAGGACGAACGCTGTAAACACTTTTATTGTAAAATATATTACAATATTTAATACATGTGTAGATTTGAAAGATGTAAGGAGGGCAGAAAATGCTGCATTGGCCAACACGCCTTTTTCTTTCGTATTGCCCCCCCCCCCCCCCCAAGTGTGGTCATTTTGCCTTTTCTGTGGCTGAAATGGAAAAATATCCTCCCCCCCCCACCATTCGAAATGCAGTAATTGTTTCTATTTCGGTTTTTCTGTCGGACAAGGTAATTTTCGTGAAAGCATTCTTTTTTTTCCGTTGAAGTATAAATGGGAAAAATGAAACGAAAAAGAAAAACTCTCATATAAACTACAAAGGAAAACACTAACCAATTTGCAGATAAAACCTTTAAACGTTTTGTTTCTTCTGCTGTTGTTTTTCCAACGACCAGCAGAGGTGCTCCGCGCCTTCAAGTTTTTTTTGGTAATGTTGTGAAATGTTACTGCCAAGTTTTTGTTTTCGGGGTTTCTTGTGAATGTTCCGCCACCAACCCCGACCGCAACTACTCCCCAGTGGCAAGAATGGCTTGGAAATCCTGTCAGGGCCAGGTCTTGTGTGCTATCCACACTTTTTCCTTTTGTTGTTTCTGTAACATTCTTTTCTTTCTTTTTTTGTTCTCCACATTCTCTTAAGTTTGTTTTTGTTTGCCAGCCATTTCTTTGTTTGAAAGTAGAAGAAAGAAAACTTTCGTTCTGTTGTGTGTGCTTCTCTTGGCATTTCAGGGAAATTTCTACAAATTTATTTTGTTTATTACAATTTTCTTATGCTCTTCTTCTTCTTCTTCTCCTACTTTCTTTGTTCTTTCTGTTCTTTCATTGTTACAATAACTTTGTGTTTGATATGAGGAGGGCAGAGAAAACTCTGAAGGATGGAAGGAGTGCTGGGTAAGGGATGAATTGTGGATTTCGTACAGATAATAAGAAAATTATACAGTTTTCTTTTTCGGTTCTTTAGTTTCTTTTGATTTTGTTGTTGTATCATCGCCATCATCAACCCTTGGATTAAACGAACCGTTTAATTATCTTATAAATTATGTACCGAGGGTAATACGAAATGGAACGATGGACAATTTGCAGAAGGGACTGAACTGAATTTCTTGAGAAATATTCAAAAATAATGGAAATATTAGTGATCGACTTTAACGTAAACTAACATTAAGTTAAATGTCTGTTGGCTCGTTTATTTGAGATTTATTGAAAAAGATGTATAAATTGCATAAATATTAATTTGTTTCCATTACACCGTGTTACACACATTCTGTCCTATGAACCAAATTTACTTTTTCGGAAAGGGGATAAAAAATAAAAATACACGTGTATCGGCGATTTTCATGTACACGTCAGAATTTTTTTTTTTTTAAGTTTGAAGTATGAAGCTCGTGGTGGCCTGTGTGAAAGCCTTTGGACCGATTTTTAACCCTTTTTCAGTGATCCAATCGAGCTGATTTTTTTGTAGGCAGACTCGTGGGAATGTCTGTATTACGTCAAATTTTTTAAAAAATAGATTTTTATCAATTCTCAGATTTTCCTAAATTTTTTTGTTTTTAAATTCAAAAAACATTTTTTTTTCGTAACGCTTAAGTAGTTTAAAAATTTGGATTCTCTTCAAGTTATGCTAAGAAAAGTGAAAAAAATATTTTTTTTTCAAAAGTAATAAAAATTGGGGAAAATCTGTGAATTGATAAAAATCTATTTTTTAAAAAATTTGACGTGATACAGACATTTCCACGAGTCTGCCTGCCAGAAATCAGCTCGATTGGATCACTGAAAAAGGGTTTAAAATCGGTCGAAAGGCTTTCACACAGGCCACTACGAGCTTTATACTTCAAACTTAGAAAAACAAATTCTGACGTGTAAGCGCCCCGGTAGGCGAGTTGGTAGCGTGCTTGCCTATCAGCGTGGGGGTTGTGGGTTCGATTCCCACCAGAGGCTTTGGTCTGTCGCTGCAAAAATCAAGCCAAATAGTCTTTGTCACTCGGTTTATCCTTGGACCCAAAATTAGAATATAAATTTACTTTGTATTGTAATTAATAAATAAAATAAAATAAATAAATTCTGACGTGTATTTACATGAAAATCGCCGATACACGTGTATTTTTATTTTTTATCCCCTTTCCGAAAAAGTAAATTTGGTTCATAGGACAGAAAAAATCTATTTTTTGGAACACGGTGTTATATCGTCGTTCGTAAGTTATAGTGTTCTATAACGCAAAATAGGAAAAATTGAGATAAGACTGATTTTTGGGTCAATTTATCGAGATCTGTCGATCTGTGTAATCAGTTTGCTTTTATTCTTTATAGTTTCCGAAATATTATATATCGACTTTGTGCTATACAATACTTTACTGACTTTTTGCAATAAAGAACTAAACTTTAACATGGATTTCCCAAAAAAACATTTTTGTCATATAGAACACAATAACTTGCGAACGACGATATCTCTCTATTGAAATTAATCATACGCCACCATATGTGGGAAGTGTGTGACCCAGTCGTGGAACGTGGACTCGCTATCGCTCTTAAAAACTCAACCTTTCACACCTCGCATTATTCGTGTACAAGGCCCAATTGACTCTGAGATTGAAGGTACACGACTGCTCAGTTTGGTTTAAAGCTCAAACTGAAATGGGCAACAAAAAATCCAAAAAAAAACATACTTACAGCTCAGCTTTTTTAACAAGCTAAACTGACGCATCTGGCGGTCGAAAAACCTACACGTCCTTGCCAGGAGTATGTAAGTGGAGTTTTTTTTTGTTGTGAGCGTAATTTATTATTAATGGCATAAATTTGTCAATTTTATGAGACCATGGGTCAAAATGAGCGACTATCACAAAGAAGAACCCGAGTTCGAAATCGGTTAAGATCATTAAATATTGTGCCGGACAGCGGCTGTTTTCCACCTCGTAAATGCTTGGTGACTTTACGAGTGAGAGAGTAATCTCTAAGCCATGTAAAACTTCTCTGGAAAAGCATTAGCCGTTCGGAGCCGGCCTTAAACAGTAGGTCCCGGCCACTGATTCGCAAAAAGTTCCCCGTCCTCCATTGAGTGTTGAGGGAAAAAGTTAAGCATAGGTCAAAATGTTACAGTAGGGTCGAGAGAGTGAAGCAGATCAACAAATACTCTGAAAACTGTACTGTACTCTGTCTACCTTAATATTCTATGAAGAAACAGTGGACTGACGTCTATCAATTCAGGTAGCTGTTTCGGGACCTTCTGTTTGAAGCCGGCTTCAAACTATTCATGCTTTTTCCTGCGAAGTTTCTCATGGCCTAGAGAATACCCAGCTACTCGAAAGATGCCGACATAATGTTTTAAATACTTTTAAAGTATTCCGCCTAAATAAATGATTTGGCAATACGCAAAGGACTTTCCTGTTTCATTATCCTTTTTACATTAAGTAAGAATGTTAAATGGAGTTTGTGTTTTATTAATTTAAATTAGAAAATAGTTGTATTGTTTCAAAAGATTACATCAATTGTATTTGAGAGTATTGTGCGCTTCTTCGAAAACGATGAGGGAACATCAAGAAGAATAATAAGGATATTCATTTCACCTCAAACCGATAAATATTTTAAACACACCTTTGGCTTTTTTTTTGCTGATGAAACTCAACGAAGCCCAACGAAGTCACTTGGGAGGGATAACAAATAAAGCGCACAAAAAGTTGTCATAAAAGCTGAACTGACTGACGGCACAAACATCTACCGACCCGTATCCTAGCCGCCTTTGCGGATATTCGTATGTAGGTCTCAAACGGCAAACATATTTTGTTCTTTGGTTATGTACATTTATTTTTAAATATATATATATATATATATATGTATATACAGACATTTGCCTTCGGTTCAACTTATTCCGGCCCTGTTCGCTCGATTGTTTGTTCCTTCATCAATGTTTCGTATCGAGGTTTTGCTGTGCTATTTGGACGTACGTTTTCAGAAAAAAAGGGTGTTTTTATCTCATATAATATTTATTATGATTGCAGTCGACTTTTTTTTCTATATATCTATTTTAGAATACGACCAACAACAACAAAATTACAGGTTATTATTTATCTATGGAATTTTTTTCCTTCTTTCTATGCCAGCTCAATGACTGACTGACAGACTGACTGACTGATGGTTGGTTGGTTGGCTGGCTGGCTGGCTGGTGTTGTTGTCACTGCAGTTATCATTATGATTGTTAGAATCGCTTATTATTAGATGTCATTCTAATGTGTGTGTGTCTGTGTTTTTTTTCAGTTGTTTTATTATTGAATGGGGGTGATTTTCAATTGTTGTAATTTGTTATTGTCACAGTTTTTTGTTTCGATGTCGTTACTTTGGATTCTTGTTGTTTTACAATTTTGATTGTTTTTCTAAACAAAACAAAAATTCACATGAACTAAAATAGTTTCAGAGATGCTTGGCAAGTATTTTTTTCAGATAAACTGTACAGTATTTGAAATAATAATAATAATAAAGTAACAATGCCAAAGCTTGTATTACAAGGCCTAGATTGGCAGACTGGCATCGCCATTTACACATGTAATTCGAGGAGATTTTATGGGCAAATTACATTGATTAGTTAGTGTAAAAGTCAAATATAACAAGGCAACTACAACTTAGTGAAAAATTCTATAAATTTCGAAAATTATCTTAATATATATTTACCCTCGACACTGATTCACTGATTCACTGACTCTGTCACGCAGTACGTAGGAATTTAAATAGGCATTCTATAATTCTATAATAAATAATAAAAAAAATAATATTTTTTTTTTGTACAGAAATTCTGCTTTCCCCAAATTTTTTTACCAATATTTTTTTTTTACCAATATTTTTTTTTTCCAAAATTTTTTTTTTTACAAAATTTTTTTTTTTACAAAATTTTTTTTTTTATAAAATTTTTTTTCCAATTTTTTTTTTCAACAAATTTTTTTTTTCCACAATATTTTTTTTTTCAACAAAAATTTTTTTTTTCCACAAAAATTTTTGTTTTCAAGAATTTTTTTTTGTTCAACAAAATTTTTTTTTTCAACAAAATTTTTTTTCCATAATTCAACGCATTACAACTTACTAGTATTTAATATTTTCCCACAATACCTTCATATTAATATTAATCATACGCCACAATGTGAGAAAGTAATCGATTTTTTTTGTACAAACAGACTCTAAGACTGCGATTCCACATCCCAGGTCTTGGGTGCATTCAAACCAGCTCTTCTCATTTGGGGTTTCCAATAAGTGGTGTTATTTTAAATCACCCCGTATTTCGGTAGCTGTCACTTTTGTACAAGAATGAAGAAGAACTATTCCCAAACAAAACACAAGATGTCTGTCATTTCAAAAAATATGCGATTTTTTCAATCTAAATGAATTATTTCAACAATTTGGTGGCGTATGATTGATATTAATTATAAAGTACTTCGCAGGGGAAATGCGATAATTCAAAAACTATAAATGATATTTTCGCAATTTAAACGGGAGATGATAACCAACTATTAGGTTTTTTATTTCCAAAAAAAAAAAACTGAAAATGTCATTTAAAAAAATATGTGACTTTTTTCAATCTATGTGATTGATTGATGGTGACGTATGATTAATAATAATTATGAAAATTTCTTCGAAAAAAAATGTGATAATTCAAAAATTCTAAATGAATTATTTGAACGATTTGGTGACGTATGATTAATATTAATTATAAAATACTTCGGAGGGGAAATGCAATAATTCAAAAACTATAAACGATATTTTCGCAATTTAAACGGGATATGATAACCAACTATTAGGTTGTAATAACAGGTACAAGTCCGGAGAAGAAATATTCCCAAAAAAAAAACACACAAAATGTCATTTAAAAAAATATGTGATTTTTTTCAATCCATGTGATTGATTGATGGTGACGCATGATTAATAATAATTATGAAAAATTCTTTGAAAAAAATGTGATAATTCAACAATTCTAAATGAATTATTTGAACAATTTGGTGGCGTATGATTAATATTAATTGTAAAGTACTTCGGAGGGGAAATGCAATAATTCAAAAACTATAAATGATATTTTCGCAATTTAAACGGGAGATGATAAACAACTATTAGGTTGTAATAACATGCGCAAGTCTGGACATGAAATATTTCCAAAAAAAAAAAAAATATCCGATTTTTTTTTTGCATACTTATCAAGAATTTTAATTGTGTTTATTACATCATTATCACTATTTCTGCCATGCACACAACAACAACAAAAATCATGTGGAAATTTTCAATGTCATGGTTAAAAATGCGTATGCGTGCCAGAATTACAACGAAACGGCGGTTAACAGGTCTGCTGTTGTGTCTAGTACGTGTGTGGCGACTGGAAGAGCGTCTGAATGAGAAGCTATTGTCTACATGCAACCACGGAGCGACTACAAATACCTCTAGACACGACGGACCGTGCAACTGCTGACGGACGACAGACAAGACGGCACGTTTAGTCAGACCGAAATCATTCATGATTTCAAATTCAAACAATACGCTTTATTTTGATTTTCAAACGAAGAAAGCAATAGGAACGCAATATCAACAACAGCAAAAACGAGAGCACGACAACAAATCGAAGCACTACCGAAAAAACGTTTTAGACAAACATGAAGAAAAAAAACGCAAGTTAGCGTGTCCAAAATTATGCGAATCCTCGGCGCTAATGTTGTATGTTGTATTACTCGAGTCAAACGCAACCCCCGTCAGCAAACCAATACCAAATGTCCCACACACACACACACATAGACATGCAGTAGCACAAAAACCACCACCAGACGGGCTGGCAGTCACTCCAACTCCACAGACCACAGAATTGGCCATCATCGAAGACTGATGGGCTGCATGGGCCAGGGATGTATTGCAATGTTCCCTTGTCGTCATCATATGGCGGCAGTGTCGGTTGGGTAGAGATTTTCAGAGTGTTCTAGTAACAGACAGGCGGCGGGTAGTTCAGGCGGATAGGATGTGTGTGTGTGTCCGTGTGTGTGTGCGTGTTGCCATTTTCAAGTGCATGTTGCAACGGCAGAAATTTTTGCATGCATGGAAGCGGTACTAACGCCAAAGGCGCTGTATGTCGCACATTCTTAAGTTCGTGTTAAAACATTATTTCACACTCACACACACACAGAGACACACACACCGACACATACACATACCTCCGATTGATTGTATATGTACGTGTGGATAATTTGTTGTATTTGTTTAACAAATTTTGTAAATTGTAGCCGGGCGTCTACGCTCGGCGCCAGCACTGGTTCAGTGGGTCAGGTTTGCATGAAATTCATCAGTTTTCATGTTTTCCCCGATATGTTGTTGCTGTTGCTGTTGTGTGCCCTGTTTTCCCATATACCCATATAGATATTCTTCATTTTGATCATGCGAAACATGCACCCAAAACATTCCCGCCACGATTTTTTTTTGTATTTACCTTTGTCCAGTGCGTATGAAAATAATGCCATGTGTGTGTTTGTGGCGCACAAAAGAAAAACCCAACAAACCAAATATGACGTGTTTCTGTCGTCATACCCGCCATCGACCGTCCAACCAACCATACATCTCTAATACCGGGTGTAACAGAAAAAGCCCCTGTGTTTGTCGTCATCAATGTTGCATGTTTGAAGGAATCAAACGCAAAAAATTGAAAGAAAAAAAAACGAAAAAAGTTAAAAAAGCGTGTAGTAACTGCTGACATGTCATGGGAGCGAAATGTTGTTGGCCGCCACAAGTAATGATGACGTACGGCAGAAATGTGCTGTTTTTTTTTTGTTAGTCTTCAGAGTGAATGACCTGTTGGAACGCATTGCTTGGTGGTTCGTGTTCGAATAAACTTCCAGAACGTGATAATATTTATTTACATTTTTTTTTTACAGATAAATCGATGACTTTTGCTATGTCATGTCAAGAGTATTGAAAAGAATTATTTTTGTTTTTTTGAATTTAACCAAAACATACACGTTCTCCTTGGCAGGGAATAACGCACCACTGCTGGGTGAGAATATGTTTTAAGGCGTCCATTCCAACGAAAGAAAAAAGGGATGGGGACAATTTCCACAAAAAAAACCCTACAATTTCATCTTTTAGTCGAATACAGCTGCTCATAACGCAACGCTGCAGGGTGTAGCCACGACATATCGCACACCTAGCTGAGATTTCAATGTGGAATATATACAATACCAAAAGAAATGAACTCCCATTTCATCTTGGAAGCGAATACAGCGGCTCAGAACGCAACGCTGCAGGGTGGAGCCCTGAGATAATGTGTCAATGCCAATATTCCGATGAAGGAAAGGAGAAATTGAATTACTCGAGTGTAAGCCGATTGAGAGTAAAGTAAAAATGCTTGCAAATATAAAGTCTCACACAGTGGGCGATATTGAAAAACCAACTTTTCTAACCAATTTAAATGAAATTTTTTTACAAACTTAGCTGAAGTATTTTCGATTTTACTTTTAGACTGAAGGCCTAATGGGTGCTGAATTGGAAAACGTCTATCCAAAAATTACGTTTCCAATTATCAAAGAAATTTAATTAGAAAATTGTTCGAAGATTATCCGACAACCAAAATTGAAGTTTTGAAAAATTAACAAAAAAATATGTCCGGTTTGCCCACTTTTCTTTGGAAAACCTTTGGGTAACCGCTTTTATTGACCATCAAAGCAGAACCGAAGAAAGCAATTTAACTGTTTGTCTATCTAAACAGAGTCATAAGAGGGTCCAAAAAGGAAATTGACAAAAAAAAAAAAAATTTAATTTCGAGTAAAAAAATGTTTGTTTTAGAAAAAATTTTACGAATCAAAAAAATTTTTATTTGTTTTTGTAAAAAAAATTTCTAAGAATTTTCTTGATGTTAACTGAACGTAGAATTGAATGGACAAAAATATAAAGCAAAAATGATCCCAAAATTATAAATCAAAAATTATCCCAAAACTATTTTTCCAATTTTTTTCCAAAACAAAAATTTTTCAAAAAAAATCAATATTTCAAATTTTTTTTTTTCAAATTGACAAAAAAATTCCATTAAATTTCGAGTAAAAAAATGTTTGTTTTAGAAAAATTTTACGAATCAAAAAAATTTATATTTTTTTTTAAATAAAGCAAAAATTATCCCAAAACTATTTTGCCACTCATTGAGGAAAACAAAAAAAATTTTAAAAAAAAAATCAACAATTCAATTTTTTTACCTTTTTTTTAAAAGGAAATTGACAAACAAAATTCCATTAAATAAAGCATTAATTATACCAAAACTATTTTCAAAAAAAAATTCAACAATTCAAATTAGTTTTTTAATTTTTTAAAAAAAATTTTTTTTTGAAAAATTTAACGATTCAGATTCAAATATTTTTTTTTAAAAAAATCTCATAATATATATAAGTCTATTGGGAAATTATCTTAAAGATGACTGAACCTTGCAGAGAATTGACAAAGACTCCAGCATTTACGAGATGGAAACAGCCGCCGAAAAATGTTTGATGATCTTACCCGGTTTCAAACTCGGGTGATAGTCGCACACACTACGTACCACACCACGGTCGGCCAAAACTCGATATGAATTGAGCATTTACGAGGTGAAAGCAGCCATTGAAAAATGTTTGATGGTCTTGCCAGGTTTCGAACCGGATAGTCGCCAACAGTTATCTTAATATATATTTACCCTCGACACTGATTCACTGACTCTGTCACGCAGTACGTAGGAATTTAAATAGGCATTCTATAATAATTCTATAAATAATAATAATAAAAAAAATAATATAATATTTTTTTCCCCAAAATTATTTTTTATCAAAATTTTTTTTTACAAATTTTTTTTTTTTTACAAAAATATTTTTTTTCGAAATTTTTTTTTTTCAACAAATTTTTTTTTGCACAAAATTTTTTTTTTCAACAAAATTTTTTTTTTCAACAAAATTTTTTTTTTTCAACAAAAATTTTTTTTTTCTACAAAAATTTTTTTTTTCAACAAAAATTTTGTTTTTCAACAAAAATTTTTTTTTCTGCAAATTTTATTTTTTTTCGAAATTTTTTTTTTCAAAATAGTTTTCTCAAAATATTTTTTACAAAATTTTTAAAATTAAGTAACAAATACTTTCTCAAGCAAATTAACGGGCGCCATAGGCGCATTACAACTTACTAGTCTTAAAATAATTGCTCATTCCAACAGAACTGAAAAATGTTAATTACATCAAAAGTCACAGACTTTTGGTTGATGGAATTGGTATTCTGAATCACTGTGAGTCGTCCTGTAAAGCAAGGCGGTATTAAGCTGAATAATTCTAAATAATTGAATATCTCATGAAAATCGCATATAACAAAAATAACGATTCGCTGTCTCTTAAAATATTTCATTCCGTGCCAGATTTTGCCCTCTTTAAGGAGTTTTTTTTTGTTGTTGTCCAACCCCTCCATTTAGTTAAGACACTCAAATCTGCTGTAATCAGCTTTTTCATATCTTAAATATTTTAAATCTTTTTTCAGTTTCTGTTTTATTTTTTTTTCTGAGCGCGCGAGAAAAAAAATTGCAAATTTCAATTAAAATGTACACATGCATCGGTGATCAATTAATATGCAAATGTGTAACACCACAAACTGTCGCACCTTCATCATCAAGGCGAGTACGAAATGAACTCGTAAATGTGCCATTGCATCGCCGACCATAAAATAACTCTCTAAACAATCGGCCAATATCTTTCAAGATACTCGGCAAGGAAGAATGACGGCGAAAAGAGAACCAAAAAAAAAACAAAAACAGAAAAAACTTTAAATATGCAAATAATGTGTTGACAACTTAATTCTTTTCTTTAGAGTGCGCGGCATTTAAATTGAAATAACACCACAAGTGTATCTCAAGTATATCTCGGTCGAACTAAAACCAAAAAAAAAAAAACAAAGCCGAAAAAAAATCAATTAAAATTCATGGCGATCAGAGGGAAACAGACAGACAATACGCAATGCAAAGTGAAGCTGGAGAACAAACGAAGACTGAAAGAAAAACAAAAAAATGCGCGTTAACAAAACGTTTCGCAGGCAAGAATGCAACACAGGCAGGCAGAGGCAAGGGGCTGCCCGTTTGCCACAAACAGTAGCCCAAAAAGGCCAAGAAGATTTGTTACCATAGTTTGTTGGCATTTGTTTGTTGTTGTCTGCTTTTCTGTTTGGCCTTAGTGATGCTGACTGTCCATCTGCAGTTGTTCGCGGTGTCCGTCCGTTTGTCGTTCTCTCGTTCTCTGCAGTCGTCGGTGCGCACATTTGTATCCTTTCGTCGGGCCCAAGAGCTGAGCCACAACAACAACAAAAAAAGTTAAAAAAATAAAAAAAACTTCGTCTCTTATCTGCGACACTTTTTGCACGTTTTGTTTATTTCTTCGTCAAGTTGCTGTAGTTGGTTGGTTGGTTTTTTTGTTTTTGGCGTTTTTAGTTGTTGTGTTGTGGCCCATTGGAGTTCATAGCTACTGTGGTTTTTTAATGATTTTTTCTTCATATCCCAACAAAACCCTTAACAGAAAAGAAACAAAAAAAACCGAAAACCTTTTAACCAATTTACTGCTGGGCCAACAACAACAACAAACGTAACCAGTCATTTTGTCTGCCTGATTTCCCGTTTTTTTTGTTTTGCAAAAAAAAAAGGTGACAAATATTTTTTCACAGCCCAGTTTTGTTTGCCGGTGCAGATCATTTGGTTCCTGCTAAGAAAAAAACCACAACTTTGCCATTCATTTTAATGAGTACGAGTATCTGTGCAGAACAGTCACATTACTTAACACCAGCTCCCCGTTCAAAGCTTTTAAAGATTTTAACGTTTTGTTTTTTTTTTTTCGTCTTTCTCAGTTGATTTCTTGTTTAGCGCGAAATTTATGCGTGAACTTGACGCAAACGCATTATGTCGGCGGTGGTCGGTGTTGCGCTGTATTCCCTAAAGATTAAAACCGTAAATCTACTTTACATTCGGCAGCCCAGCGAGCCGGTCTAACCGACCATGCGGCCACTGATCCGCTCCATCGTCGTCTTGTTGTTAGTTGACTGAAACAGAACAGTAGCCGTTGGTGTTGGTGTTGGAGTTGAGTGTTTTGTGTTCATTTGTTTGGGTTTTTAAAAACAACATTTTGATATCATGTTTTTATTGACAGATATTTTACATTTAATGGCGCTTAATTTGAATATTCATTGCAAAATGTGGCAGGCGAACGCACGAGAACGACAACACAACAACAAAGGAAAAATATTCTTTTTAGCAGCAAATCGTTTTGTTTGAGTGATTCATGGGAATCGAAAGAGAGAGAAATATGAAAAATAAATTCTGCTAAAGGAAAAGAATTCAGGCAATTGTTTTTTTTTTAATTATAGCTCTTCTGGGATTACATTGGACGCCAGTTATTAACTAGTTTGTTGGTATTCAAGAGAAAAAAACCTTCTGATGTTGGGCGCCATTTAAACAACTATTCGCCTTTCTCAGTTGATTTCTTGTTTAGCGCCAAATTTTTGCGTGAACTTGACGAAAAACGCATTATGTCTGCTGTGGTCGGTGTTGGTGATCTCTATTCTTCATACAGTTTTGTTTCAGATAGTCGAGTTCGAGATCAGTGATTATTTTCTAGGTTTCAATATTTTCTCTAAAATAGATTCTTCAATATATAAGCTCTTCTGGACCTCAAGCAAACAATCTTTTGTGATAAAAACATTCTCAAGAAACAAAATATTTCTATAAAAATGATTCTTCAATATTTTGACTCTTCTGGTTTCACTTTGGGCGCCAATTGATTTTAAAATTTGATTTCCAAATTTAGATTAACAAAGAATAATAGGAAATCTTCTTTCATAATTATATATGTATAAAGTTACAGTTAAAAAAAACTATAAAATCAATTTTACAATATTTTAGATCTTCGGGCTCTCAAGACGACAAAACACAGAACTATAAAATTGATTGTACTTCGTTCTTGCAATCAAGCTAAATAATGAGGGGTTTTTTTGTTGTCAAATGGAGAGAAATGATGGGTCAGCATTTTAGTTTTTCTGGTTCAACGTTGGGCGCCAAATAAGTATGTTTTGTTATTAAATTTAAATTGCGATTTTAAATTCAACGAGATTATACGGAAATCCTCTACCGTAACTATAATTATTGCAACACGTTGGGCGCCAGTTACTTAAAAAGTTCAATAGCAGTTGTATTTGAAATTAGTTATACTTTAATTTAATTCTGAGAATTTACACGGGGAATTTTTTTATATCAAATAGAGAGAAATTATGAGGCAGCGTTTTAGTTTTTCTGGTTTCACGTTGGGCGCCAAATGAGTATATGTTTTGTTATCACAGCTTTACCTTGAATTTAAATTACGGTTTAAAATTCAAACAGATTATACGGAAATCCTCTACTGTCACCATAATTCTGGGAACACGTTGGGCGCCAGTTACTTAGAAAGTTCAATAGCAGTTGTATTTGAAATTAGTTATACTTTAATTTAATTCTGAGAATTTAAACAGGGAAATGTCTTTATTATTTTCCGGTTTTACGTTGGGCGCCATTTGAATATGCACCTAATTTTCATAGGTCTTCTTTAAACTTGATTTATAAAATTATTCCAATTCAAAGATGATAACTCGGAGTTTGCCGTATATACATATTATTATGACTCGACAAAGGGCGCCATTTAGTCAGAAAATTAAAAATGGTTTATACTTAAAACTGTTTCTTGTTTGGACATATTTTGTGCACAATATTGGGCACCCTCAATATGGTGCACAAAATATGGTTGGGCATGTATGGTTAATCTAGTTCGTAGATTTACACATGACAATTTTCACTCTACCTGGTCTCACTATAATTGTCACAGCTGTTCTTTAATTGTATTCACATAGATTATGTGGAAATCTCCTACTGTAGGAATAATTTGAGCGCCAGCTACTTAGAAATTAAGAAGAGTGTCTTTACAATTTTCCAATTCAGTTCTATGAATTTAAACCAGGAAATGCATTATTTTGGCTTTTTTGCTCTTTTTTCTATGATGGCCCTTCTGATCACACGTTGGGCGCCAGTTCGGAATACACTTTATTGTCTCAGTTTTATTTTAAAAGTGATTTAAAGTTTGAGATTCACAGAGGATTATAGGAAATCATCTACTATATGTATAATCTGGGCGGCAAGTTGGGCGCCAGATAAATAATAAGTATTTTATTTAATTATTATTTGATTCACTGGACTAGCCTCCGAAAGTCTTAGTAATTTTGTTGTCAGTGTACTATGCCACAAAGTTGGGCGCCATTTAATGAGAATAAAACATCTTCAACTGATAAAACTCTTAGGTATCAAATTCAATTGATTTCATTTAGGGAAGGACCAAACGAATTGTCTGTAGAGGATTCTGAATGGCGTTAATGAACTTATGGAAAACGTCGTCCACGTTGGGCGCCCCTAATACGAAAAACGGAAACAAATCTAAAAGACACAAACACTTAAATTTAGTCTTAAATTCAAATTCATTTTTGACAATTACTTTTCATCCTCTCCAGCTTGTGGCCTATCTATGACAAATAAGTACACCATGTTGCCCCCCACATTTGGGCGCCCGTTAAATAACAAATATTCAATTTCAATTCCCCCCCTTCTACCAGGAGACCATTTACATAGTATATATTTAAAATATTAATATTAATTCGTATATAATTCTCAATATGCCATATCTGTATCTAACATTTAAGTATCACTTACATAAACTCCAATGTTCCAATATCAAAGTTGTTGTGGTTGTTGTCATAAGTTTTTGTGCTTTTGTTGTTCTTTCTTTCAGGCTTTTGGTTTTATTAATTATACCATATGATTATTATGGCAAACATTTTGTTTTTGTTCGGCATTCATTTCTTTTTGTTCAGTTCTTGTTTTTTTTTTTTTTTGTTCTTGCTCTCCATTTCATTGGAGTTGTTTTTGTTTACATATTTGATTATCTAAACGTTAATATCGACAAGGGAAGTAACAGCAACAACAACAACAACTACTACAAAAAGGACGATGGCCTACAACACCGACGAAAAAAGGTCATTGTCAATAATGTCTACAAATTTGTACTGATATTAAACTCAATGACCGATAATCAAATAAATATCAATGGACAAATGTCGACCTGTTTTGTGTGCCGGGGGAGGCGAGCGGTGAGTGCTGTTTACAAAATATTGATGTCATTTAGGGAAGGAGACGTGGACAAATAATCGAAGTAGCCGAAGAGAACACTTGAAATAGGAAAATTTAAACATTTCTTTAGATTTTCAGGATTAGATTGGTGAGGCGGTTTACACTAGACATAAGAAAATGTTGGAACTGAAAAACGATTTATTTCCACAAATGCCTTTGCAATTCTTATCAAGCCGCTTCTTACTAATATGAGTGACTGAAAAGTAGTTAATGGACAATATGAAGATAATTATAAACACTCGTTGGACAAAGTTCTTCTGGAATATTGCAATCATCCGCTTTATACAAATAGCGTAGGCGTAAGAGTGGTGTCATTAATGATAGCGACCCTGACTCTATATATAATTATAATCACACGTTGGGCGCCAGTTAGTAACGATTTTCTTCATATCTTCTAAAGAATGACAAACATACGGATAGGAGTACCCGGATATTGGTTTCCTTAACAAAAATAATTCCGAGTAGTATAAAAACAATTATTATCACACGTTGGGCGCTAGTTAGTAGCGATTTTCTTCATGTCTTCTAAAGAATGACAAACATTTGGATAGCAGTACCCGGATATTGGCTTCCTTAATAAAAAGAATTGCGAGTAGTATAAAAACAATTATTATCACACGTTGGGCGCCAGTTAGTAACGATTTTCTTCATATCTTCTGAAGAATGGCCCACATATGTATAGGAGTACCCGGATATTGGCTTCCTTAATAAATAAAATTCCGGGCAGTATACAAAAAATAGTGTCACAAGTTGGGCGCCAGTTAGTTACGATTTTTTTTTATATCTTCTGAAGAGATGACAAACATATGGATAGGAGTACCCGGATATTGGCTTCCTTTATAAAAAGAATTCCGAGTAGTATAAAAAAAGTAGTATCACAAGTTGGGCGCCAGTTACCATTGACTTTATATAAAATAGTTAATGAGATCTGGAGTTGTCTGTCAAATGTATGCATCTGCAAATAGACTTAAGTCGTCTGCTCTCTGTTTGGTTTTCGTTCGTCTCAGGCGAATTTGTTTTATAACAACTGACTGTATGCAACTTGTCCTCTGTTTGCTTTCTGTTTAGGAAATTAAAGTCCGGCAGGGGACAGCAATTGGCCTGTCAGCCTTTGCACTTGCTTCTTAACTGACCAGGTATTTAGCCGCATTTAACGTCGTATTACATGCAGGTGACCACCAGCTGTTTAAAGCTGGATCAGATCTGTTCTTTCAGTCATCGTAAATACCGTAAGAAATCTGTTCGTATATTCACTATTCCCATGACATCGTATCCTCCGAAGGCGATTATTGTATTGTGACAGTTCCCTGTCCTGCGGACAACAACAACGCTAATCCGATTCTGTGCTAAGAGCTCTCTTAACCCGTAAAAACAAACAGTAAACCGAGATAATACCAAAAGTTACTGAAGTCATTTAACTCAGCATTTTGTCAGTTGATGTCGTTGTCAACATAGCGTATCGTATCGTAAGTACGTACGTACGAACGTATCAAATCAAAACGAAAATCACAGAACCAGAAGAAGAAGAAGAAGCAGCAGCAGAAAAACACGGTCTGATCATAACCGGGAAGGTAAAGAAAGCACCAGAGCTGAGCAGAATGGAATCGAATTGAATAGAACTGAGCAGAACAGAACAGAAGAAGCAAAGTAAAAGGCATTACAGTGGCTTCGATACGCTGCATTACGCAATGGTGTTAATTACTAACACAAATACCCGTACTCTTGGCTTTTGCTGCTGCTGCTGGAGCCTTTCCACCAAATACCTTTACAACTAGACCGCTTATAGAGCAACCACAAATTACACAGGTGAAAATGTAGAGAAAAAAACAACAACAACAAGAAGTCAGTCTGTCAGTCAGCCAGCCAGCCAGCGACAGATTTAGATAAGCACCTAATAACAACAGCAACAAGAAAAACAACACTCGCTGTTAGAACCACGTTGGAAGCATTTACAGCATGTTGCAGTACGTACGTACCTCTGGTTAGCCACTAGTCAACCATGTACATACAGCATGTGTACATATGTACTTGTCATACGCTTTCATATCGCCTGGAGAAAGAAAATAAAATCCCAAAAAACAAAACAGCTAAAAGGGCGCATAGAAAAAAAACAACAACTACAGCAGACCCCAGCAGACGTTTGTGCTCTTAGTTGGGTCTAAGCTAAACACCACACACTGACTAACTAAATGAGTTAATGCCAGAGCCCGGCAACGTTTTGACTTAGACCGACTCGGTGTCGTATTAGACACACCCACCCACACAATCGATGACACACACACACATACACACCCTGTCCAGGGCCCAGGCCCCACCATTAGAGAACGGTTTTGCCAAACGACGACAGCACATTTTGAAACAAAATGCCATTGCGACTGGCGGCTGGTGGTGGTGGACGTCGACGTCGACGTCGACGTGTGTCCGTTGTCGTCGTTGTTCTGGTTAAAAGTATTAGGATTTCAAATAAGCAAAACAACAACAACCGAATTGGAATGGAAACTGTTCGTAGCAAAGAGTTAACTGAATTTAACACCTGTGCTTGATAGATAGCATAGCAATGTTGGGGAGCACAAGAGGCTGGCAACCTTAGGGTATCGGTTCAGAAGGCGCCTGGGATAGTGTTACTTTTCTTCCCCCCTAGCATCCCATGAAAGAGGAAACGGGGAAACTTCTCTCGAATTAGAAAATCAGTGGAGTGAATTAACAACGGATTTTGAAAAATCATGTGTTTTTCAAATAAATCATTAACCAAAATTGTCCCAAAACCAAAAAGGAAACAGACCCCAACATTTCAAAAATCTGGGCATAATTTTTTTAACAATTAAAATTACACTAATTCTAGTTGGAAAATGTTGTTGTGGAATTCATTAGTAAAATTTGGGATCATTTTTGCTTTGGGCCATTCTCAATTTCTATTATTTTTAAGGGAGGCAAAATATCCGACTTACACGGGAGACGCAAAAAACATTGATAGATCAAAACACTCTGTAAACTGTAAATTTTGAATATTGAGGTGTCAACCTTTGCAGAGCCATGTATTTTAGATTATTTCACCAGATTTTTTAATGTTTGATCATTTTTTGGATTTCAGGTGACGAAATGTAGAATCACTTGAACTGTAAAGGCTGCAGCTGCTGCAAACATAAATGGTAGAACAGCCGAACATCAACTCTACTGTCGAACTTGGAGTAACATATTTTCTGGAGGAAGGCAAATTCTTCAAATTCAAAAAAAATTAAAATTCGTTCAAATTCAATAAACTACACTATTTGTCACATTTAAAAAGTTGTACATTTCTTTCAATTTTTTATCAAATTTAAAAGAAAAAATTTCAAATTTAAAAAAATTTAAATTTTCTCAAATTCAATAAAAATTTTTTTTCAAAATCAAAAATTTTTTTCAGTTACAAAAAAATAAAAAAAAAATTCAAATTCAGAATTTTAATTTTTTTTTAAAACCAAGAAGACGAAAATTTTACTTCAAAATCAAAAAAAATTTTTTATTTTTTTTCAAAATCAAATAAAATTAATTTTTTTTTAATTTAAAAAAAATATTTTTTTTTCAACTTCAAAAAATTAAATTTTTTTCAAACTAAAAAGGACAATTTTTTTAAATTCAAAAAATTTATATTTAAATTTTTTTAAAATCATAAAGATGAATTTTTTTTTCAAAATCAAATTCAAAAAAAGGCCAATTGTTTTCAAATTCAATTAATTTTTTTTTCGAAATCAAAAAATGTCTGGTATTTCAAATACAAAAAAATTAAAAAAAAATTTCAAATTCAAAAAAAAAATATTATCAAATTCAAAAAAATTTATATTTAAATTTTTTCGAATTCAAAAAATGTATATTTCAATTTTTTTCAAATTCAAAAAAATTATATTTAAATTTTTTCAAATTAAAAAAAATTATATTTAAATTTTTTCAAATTCAAAAAAATTATATTTAAATTTTTTCAAATTCAACAAAATTATATTTAAATTTAAAATCTATAAGATGAAATTTCTTTTCAAAATCAAATTCAAAAAAAGGCCAATTGTTTTCAAATTCAATTAATTTTTTTTCGAAATCAAAGAGTGTCCGGTACTTCAAATTCAAAAAAATTTCAAATTCAAAAAAAATTATATTTCATTTTTTTCAAATTCAAAAAATGTATATTTCCATTTTTTCAAAATAAGATAAAAAATATTAAGATGAAAATTTTTTTCAAAATTAAATTTAAAAAATTTAATATATTTCCAAATTCAAAAAATTTTTATTTTAATTTTTTCAAATTCAAAAAATTTGTATTTAAATTTTTTCAAATTCAAAAAATTTGTATTTAAATTTTTTCAAATTCAAAAAATTTATATTTAAAAGTTTTTAAAATCATAAAGATGAAAATTAAAAAAAATTTCATATTCAAAAAAATGTTTTTTCAAATTCAAAAAAAATTATATTTCCATTTTTTTAAATCCAAAAAATGTATATTTAAATTTTTTCAAATTCAAAAAATTTATATTTAAATTTTTTCAAATTCAAAAAATGTATATTTCAATTTTTTTCAAATTCAAAAAAATTATATTTAAATTTTTTTAAAATCAAATTAAAAAAATTAAAATTATTTTCAAATTAAAAAAAAAGTAAATTATTTTTTTTCAAAACCAAAAATGTCCGTTTTTTAAATTCAAAAAAACTAGAATTGTTTTCAAATTTAAATAAGAAAAAAAATTTATATTTAAATTTTTTCAACATTAGAAAATTTATATTTAAATTTTTTCAACATTAGAAAATTTATATTTAAATTTTTTCAAATTCAAAAAGTTTATATTTAAATTTTTTCAAATTCCATATATTCATATTTAAAATTTTTCAAATTCAAAAAATTTATATTTCAATTTTTTTAAATCAAAAATACGAAAAATTTTTCAAAATCAAATTCAAAAAAATGCTAATTTTTTCTTATTCGGGAAAATGCAAATTTCAAATTCATTAAAAAGTTCCTCGCCTAATGCTGTCCACCCAATTTTCCAAGATTTGCAGAGGATTGCGATCTATCTCACGAATGGCTTGCCTAATATTCCCCTTAAGGGACTGAATTGTTAACGGATTTTTTTTGCATAACATCGGTCCTTTACCGTTCCCCACAAACAAAAGTCTAATGGCATCAAATCGCAGCTCTGATATACTCAGGGCTCACCGTTAATGATGCCATAGCTTTAAAACTGCTCCAAACTGAATTTCTGTCAAGATTTCGAGCGGGATAGACCAAATAACGTATGATTCAAAAATCCTTTACATATCAATCACGAACAATTCAACAATATTTGTAAACATGTTCTTTTCCCTGCACTATTTTAAGGCAGCTCAACTGTAACAGCTCGGCAGTATCGCAATTCACGTCCAACGACAGAATGGAGGTATTAAAACCATTTTGTTGACAGAGCTTAGCAGAGCATTAACATCTAATCTACAAATCATTTTCCACATTTCACTTTGAAACATATTTGAAATGAAGCAAACACAAGGAAAAGCAAGAAAATGACCCTCCAACCCCAAAGAGATTAGGGTAAATGTTAATGCTAAGTTTTTTTTTTGTTTTTTTTTAAAGGACACATTATAGAACAGCAAATAAATTGGAAAAGGTAGAAATTTTAATACAGCTGTCCGGTGGGCTGAGAGACAACAACATCAGCGCCCACAAGGCACAGCTGACGTTTTGACTTCGAAATGAATTTAATTTTTAATTAATGAAAAATTTCTGACTTGAAATGTGTAAAAAAATAAGAGAGCGATTATGGGCTCTCTCGTCTGTTATGAAAGTTAGTTAATTACTTTGAAACGATGTTGTTGTTGTTGAACCCCACAAAACTTCACACTACCAAGGACTGTCTGTCCTTCCTCGCTCAGACACTGCTCTCGGTGTTATTGCAATAGATCATTTTCGTGATATTTGTTCTACATTTAACTCAGGCTTAACTAATTTCAATTTTAGTTTTTCTTCACTGACATTCAACCACCACCATCACCACCGCTGCCACCATCCGTTTGTTGGCCGGCCATGTGTTTTGGATTTTCCTTCCCCTCGTCCTCGGGACCAGTAACGAATTGTGCATTTTCTCTGGTTAGCTGGTGTTGGCGAGAGTGGTCAGCCCAGTTGGTGTTTCACGTTTATTTAGAATTTCCACAGTGTTGATGGTCTTCCTTCAAACTCCTTCCTTTTATGGCCATTCGTTGAGTTATGGCCTTTGGTCCTTCTCAACGGGTTTTCACTCTCTTTTAGTTTAAATACACACACACACTCTCTCTCTCTCCTCTCTTTTGAATTCTATTTATTATGTATAAATGTTTTCCTTGTAATGTTTTTTAGTGTTATAGTTTATGTTAAAACATTTTTATTGCGCGCGCGTCTAAGGCAGCCGTGTCTCGTCGCTACGGCCAGCACAACATATGGTCAATGGACGTGTACCCTCGGGGGAAACTCACTGTTCTGTCCATATCGTCGTTTAGTAATGAACTCTGAAATGACCGACCGTATGGTCATCATGAGGTTATTAGGGATTGCTTGTCTCTTGTTTTTTGTTTTTTTTTTAAATTTGAAATATTTTTCCTACCACATTTCAAACGGAGTTAATAGATGTGCACCGTTTTCTTGATCCTGTTCCTAACTGTATTTGAAATGGATTATACCCTTGATATTTGACATTTGTATAATTTGATCCGTTTGATCGTGAACATTAAAGAGAAAGTGCTATTAGTCAACTGTTCTATGGAACAATTTTCGGATTTAACCCCATCATTAGGATTGGTTCCATGTTTGCTATGCGAATCTATAGCAATTGGTAAACAAGTTGTCGTTTGGATGTGTGATTGACTTTTAACTGATGGAAGTAATGGACCTTTTTTTATTAAATTTTTTTTATAAAAATATGTTTTCCTTTAAAATAAATGCAATTTTTTTGAATATATTTTCAAAATGCAATTTTTTAAAAATAATTCGGTGTTTCCATAAATAAATTGTTTGTTTTTTAAACATAAAACAATTGTTTTCATAAAAAAAATATTTTTTAAGAAAAAAAATATTTTTAAAATATTTGGTAAGAAAAAAAATATGTGAAATATTTTTTAAGAACAAAAAATATATGAAATATACTTTAAGAAAAAAAAACAAAAAAATATGAAAATATTTCTTAAATATTTGGTAAGAAAAAAAATATGTGAAATATTTTTTAAGAACAAAAAATATATGAAATATATTTTAAGAAAAAAAAACAAAAAAATAAGAAAGGCACTGAAAAACTGAAAAACAAATAATTAAAAAATATGAGAACACTTTTTTTTAAAAAAATATTTTTCCTTGAATGTGGTGTGTGGTTTCATAAATATTTTTTTTTTCAATATAAAAGAATTGTTTTCTTAAAAAAAATATTTTTTAAGGAACAAAAACTATATGAAATATTTTTTACGAAAAAAAAACAAAATGAAATATTTATAAAAAAAAAAAACAAAAAAATATGAAAACTACTGTAAATGAAAAAAAGCAGAAATATTTTAATTTTAAAAAAATATTCTTATTTTTTAAAAAAAATTATAATTAATTTACAAAATTGTTTTTTCCTTAAAATTAATGAAAATTATTTGAATATATTTTGAAAAATGAAATTTTTTAGTGGAACATATACAAATTGATTTTTTTCAAATTTTGTTTTATTGAAAAAATAGGGGGGGGGGGGGGAATATGTGAAATATATGAAATATTTAAAAAAAAAATATGAAAAATACTGTAAATAAATAAAGGCAGAAAACTTTTAATATTAAAAAAAATGTATTATTTTTTAAAATTACATAACGTGGAACGTCCATAAGTCGCACCACTTCCCGTGGCAGTAGTGTTAAGGAGACAAATTCCCTTAAATTGTTATTCAACAAAAAATATTTGTTTAATAAAATAATTTTTTTTAAGAATTTTTTTTTTATAATATCATTTGTTTTTTATAGAAAAAATATTTTTTTTTTAAATAAAATTTTTTTAATAAAATATTTTATATTTTTTGTTTTTTTAAATATTTTTTTCTTAAAAAATATTTCATATATTTTTCTTCCTTAAAAAATATTTTTTTTGAAGAAAACATAAAAATTTGGATATTACAAAAAAATCTTCTTTTTTTCAAATTAGATAACAGTGGAACTTCCATAAGTCGAACCAATTCTAGTGCCAGTAGCATTAAGGAGACAAGTTCCCTTAAATTGCTCTTCCACAGAAAAAATTTGTTTAATAAAATCATTTTTTTAAGAATGTTTTATAAAATAATTTATTTTTTATAAAAAAAATATTTTTTTTTTTTAATAAAAAAAAGTTTAATAATATTTTATATATTTTTTTTTTTAAATATCTTATTTTTAAAAAATATTTCATATATTTTTCTTCCTTAAAAAATAATTTTTTTAAGAAGAAATTTGAATATTAAAAAAAATTATTCTTTTTTTTTAAATTAAATTACAGTCAAATTATCTTTAAGTCGAACCACAAATCCCCCTAAATTGCTCTTCTACAACTCGAACTTCCATAACATGAATTTCTCTATAACTCGAAGTAAAATAATGACACAAACTTCCACAAGTCGAACTAGTCGGACAAATAAACTAAATAATTATGTTGTAATGGCATCAAAACGTTCTTAGGTTTAAAAAGAATCCAAAAAAAAATACGTTGCTCAAAAATATCTCAGGTTGATAATGAAGAAGTTCATTAGACGTTTCTGCAGATGCCGGTCATGGCTGGTCATTGTTCCTCCGAATCAATTACTTTGCAGAACGTGCAATAAATGATGATGATGAGGAGGAGCAGAAGGCTTTGTTAGACAACCTTCCCGACAACTGATCAGCAGTACAAAGTCCCAAACACATTGGAGTTACTTTTTGTTCACAACAACAAAAATTACACAGATTTTCAAGTAATTATGTAATTGTATACATAAAGTAAAAAATGAATAAATTCGGTAAAAATTAATAAGTTATATACGAGTTATTCCGTAACTCATAGTCACCGTCTCCGTAAGTCGAACTTTTCTGCGGGATAATGGTGGTTCGAGTTATGGAAGTATGACTGTATTCTTTTTTTTTGGAAAAACTATTTTTTTTTTATTTAAAAAAACATTGATTGAGTTGTCCCGCATGGTGGTTACCACTCAAAAAAAAAATTGTTAATAAAAATATTTAAAAAAAAAAAATATTTTTTAATACAGAAATAATTGTTTTCCTTTAATTAGTATGCATATGTATACTGCAGATTTTCCAACTGTTATGTAGTATTCGGCGAATTTATTCTATTTCCCCACTTCCCCTCTGTGACAAAAAAACCCCAACGTTATTTAATCAAAAGTCTTTGTCGAATATTTCTCATTCAATTTTCTTCGGAAACAAAAGTCTATAAATTTAGCATTTATTTGTAAGTGTGTATCCCCGGGAACCAACCTCCCTGCCCCACTGATGGAAATATAACATTTTTCCGTCGTTTTCATTTTATTATTATGACGATATTCTGTTTATAAAACTCTCGTAAATGTTATGAAAACTATTTGCCCAACAACTAAACGAACGAATAAATAAATAATAAAAAAAAACACACACACAGACAAGGAAAAATACCATAAAAATCATATAAAAATTGTCAAAGCAAGGACAAAAGCAGGGAGGAAAAAAATTCATCGGGAAGACATTTTTGATGTAGAGACGATGACGGCGGTGGTGGGGCACATAAACGCCACGTAGAGACAGCAAATGAAAAACTTTAACAACAACAAAACCAACTAACTTTGCTAGGCTGCTAACTAACTAAGTAGTATAGCCACATACTAAGTAGGTACCCAGGCAACAACAACGACAACAACAACGGCAAAAACATACTTAGTGATAGCAACAACCTTAAGGAAATGTTGATAGCAACAACAGCACAACAGTGAATTCAAAGATTCATGTATTTTCCTTTTTTTTCGTTCTTCTTTTCTATCGATTAAACATTCGCGAAGAGTGTTGTGTGTTGCCACTACTTTTCCTCTTCTATCCTCTCTTCGGTTAAGCAAAACCAAAAGAAAATTACTTGCAAAACAGGGAAAAGAAAGGAAATCTATTTTCTTGTTACTTTGCTGGAGGATTATGGAAAAGGACAAGGGCGGAAGGACGACAAGGCCAGACTAAGCCAGCAGAGGCGTAAGACATTGCGAAATGTTTGCGCAAAGTAATTTTCCAGTCAGTAAACTGTACATCCAAGAGAGGTGGCATCTTTTTCTGGGCTTCTGAGGCGTTGTGACGTTTGGCTGACGCCTTTTTACAAGCGACGGAAGGCAAACTGGCAGGGAAGACCGAAACTTCAGAGCATATTTAGTGATTTGTCCGCATCGCACAGGTGCAGTGCACTGTGGTTTCAAACGATCTGGCATCTGCAGACTCAAGATGTGTGTGTGTGTCTGGTTTGCAGAAAATGCTGAAGCTGCCCTCTGTGGGCAAAAATCGTAAGTGAAATGAAGTTACAGGCAAAATGAGGGGCAAGTTAGTGGACTAACAGTGTGACTTTCGCAGACAAGGATGTGCCACTCAGTCCTAGAAAATCGACTCAATATCTCAACATTTTTAAACACCCAGACCTCGTATTATAAAAAAATAACTTCTAATCACCACTTTGTCTCTACGCATCCCCTGTGCAGTTGTATTTAGTATTTGTTGTCGTCTTGGCGGTTATTCAAACGCTGAATATGAACATTTTCTGGCCAATCTAAAGGCGTTAACTGGTTGTTGAGATGGGCTGTTAGTATTCCCTTTTTTTTTTTGCAGTATTCTTCAGAACATTTTCCTTTCTTGTCTTTCGTCGTGTTAGCCATGTTTCTTCTTCTTTCGGTTTAACCAGAAAAGGCGTTTCGGTGGCATTTAACAAAATATCGTTTTAAAATTGTTTTTTTATGATTTATGGATGAATTTCATTAGAAATGAATTTGGGTAAATTTGTTGACTTTTTCTCAGTAGCGAAATGAATAAAATCCAACTAGTATATCTCAATTGGAAAATCATGGATAAAGTGATTTTAATACCATAGAGTGTAGAGTAAATGTTTCTCTTATGGCGCATCTCTTTAGGGCGACGTAGTTTATTTGGTAAATTTAATTCCATTCGATCGGATAATCGCCACAAGCAAATGGCACGCACTGGCGTAAGTTCAGTAGTAATGAAATGCCGACATATTCATTACTCCACATGTTTCTGTGGAGAAGTGAATTTCAAGATGACCAGCTAAAGTAAAATGGGCCACAGCTACAGTTGAGAATTTTGGGTTTTCGGATAAAAAAGAAAAGTGCGATCGTTTAGCTTGAAAGTTCTGTCCACAGAACTGTGGCCAGAATCAGAATTTTATGAGGACCCGAATTATATGCTCTAGAGTCGACGATGGAGAAAAAGTGGAAAGGTGGAAAGCCAACAACTTTGTGTGAAATAATTTTCAGAATAACGAATTCTTCGCCTGGAAATGTGAAAAAAGTGTGCCAGAGGCGGCCAACTTAGTGAGTCCATGGAGGAAAAATGGAAATACTTTCCATTATAACATGATCCTTAAATTAAAGCTCACAATATCAGTTAACAACTCTAGAAGGACATTTGTTTGAAATAATTTTCGGAATATTGAATTTGACGAATGGAAATGTTAAATTGGCAAAACCAATATCAGAGTCCTAGAGTCAGTGAGTCCTTGGAGGAAGTATGGAAATAATGTTCACTACGACAGGACCCTTAAATTAATAAAGGGTCGTAAATTTTTATATCGTCGTCGTAGCGTTGGTCACCCTTAAACCAAACCAACACAACCAACGTGTACGATAGTTCCAGTGCATATGATGAAAATCACAAAACTCACAAGAACTGGCATAAATTTCCATTAGAATTGTTTGTTTGTTTCTTTTTTGCCGAGCCGAAAAAGAGCTGCTCGCCGTCAAGTCTTGTAAGTAATGAACACAAATCCCCATTCAACAGAGCTTCGCGCCAACATCCTCCATCCTCCACTTTAATGAACCAAGCGCCACGGATTTCTTCTGAAAATCCACAAGCATCCAGAAGAGTTTTTAGTTTGGATTCGATTCGATTCTTGTTGCTTTTTTTTTGTTACGAGTTTTATTAGTTGAGTTTATAACAAACATTGGCACACTGAAAATACCACCAGTCAGGACTGACTTCTCGCTGTCTCTCTCTCTCTCTCTCTCACACTGCCTCACCCCTCCTTACTAAATCGACACATATCCCAAGAAGTATGAAAATATGCACTCTGTCGTAGGCTGAGAGAGCCGTGTGCGTTGCGCGTTGTTTGTAAATTTGAAGTTTATGAGTGGCAGCAGCATTTGCTACCAATTGAAATATTTTCAATTTTTTTTTCTTTTTATATTTTCCGACCGTTTCTTGTGTTTATGCCACAAATTTCAAATGTGAAATATTAGCACGCAATCTGGCAGAGGTGAGTTCAACAGGAACAGAAAAACGAAAAGAAAAAAACTTTTAAACGGAAGAAGAACCAGCAAATGATCTTTTAAATAAACGCATTTTGATATTTATATCGACAGGTCGTGGATTGAGAAATAAAAAAAAAGAGTATGATGAACAAATTAAAAAACAACTCATTACAATACTATTAATTTAATTTTCAAAAATACGACACATGGAAAAGAACACACGGCCATTCGCTCGTAAAGAACAACGATTTTGCTCGAACACATGGACTTGAACGTTCTTTGTCCAAGTGGACAAATTCGAATTTTATTTTAGAACTTTATTTCTGGGGTACGGTGAAGCATCGATGTTGTGGCAACAAACCTCATCAAGTTCTGGGAAACCCGTTTAGACGGCAATAAAAGTACGGCCAGATAATGATGATGCCATTTCCAAGTCTTTCAATTGTTCATGGAAAATTGTGGCCGTTGGTTAGTTATGGACGATTTGTCTAACATTTTTATTTCCCTTTACTTCTCCCATATTGCCATATTGACCGCATGAATGTAATCGTCTTCCATAAATAACGGAAATGGTTAATCTTTCTGGGCAAAAAAAAATTATGTCTGTTAATTTTTCAAAATAATCTTGTCTTTGGCCAACCTGTATCAGAAGTTGAGTAAAGTGATTAAAAACCACCTCTAAACCGCCAAAATTGGTTTGATGCAACCGGACGGGGTCTGATACAACCGGAATTAGTTTAATGCAACCTAAAGTGGTTGGATTTGATTTGAAATCGGCGGTGGTGTGGTTGGTAATCAGCCCGATTATGGAAACTCCCTGGGAGATAATTCGCGGGGAATTGATCTTTTTTCAGATGAAAATCCTTCGATTCTAAACAAACCGGGATTCTAAACAAAAAAGCTGATTTTGAATAATCGAATATGTCTGACCCTTATCATTATTCTCCCGATCTGTTTAGAAAAAAAGGGATATTATTTTTGAACAAAAAAAAAATTCCCCGGGATCGGGCTGACCAGTTTCGCATCCTGGTTAGACTATCAAAGATATTTTTCAGTGTATAAAAAAATATATGGTATACAGTTCGTTGATTTGGGAGAAGTTCTCCATCGGTTCCTTCATGGAATGGAAATGGGGTTGATACAACTAAACTAGCTTGATACAACCTGAAGAAGTTTAATGGAAAAGGGTTTGATACAACTAGACTAGTTTGATACGAACTGAAATAGTTTGATACAACCAGAAGTAGTTTAATGGAAAAGGGTTTGATACAACCTGAGATAGTTTGATACAACCTGAAATATTTTGATTCATCCTGAAGTAGTTTCATAGAACCTGAAGTAGTTTAATGGAAAAGGGTTTAATACAACCTGAAGTAGTTTAATGGAAAAGGGTTTGATACCACCTGAAGTAGTTTGATACCACCTGAAATATTTTGATACAACCCGAAGTAGTTTAATGGAAAAGGGTTTGATACAACCTGAAGTAGATTGATACCACCTGAAGTAGTTTGATTCAACCTGAAGTAGTTTAATGTAAAAGGGTTTGATACCACCTGAAGTAGTTTGATACCACCTGAAATATTTTGATTCATCCTGAAGTAGTTTCATAGAACCTGAAGTAGTTTAATGGAAAAGGGTTTAATACAACCTGAAGTAGTTTAATGGAAAAGGGTTTGATACCACCTGAAGTAGTTTGATACCACCTGAAGTAGTTTGATTCAACCTGAAGTAGTTTAATGTAAAAGGGTTTGATACCACCTGAAGTAGTTTGATACCACCTGAAGTAGTTTGATTCAACCTGAAGTAGTTTAATGGAAAATGGTTTAATACAACCTGAAGTAGTTTAATGGAAAAGGGTTTGATACCACCTGAAGTAGTTTGATACAATCTGAAGTAGTTTGATTCAACCTGAAGTAGTTTCATAGAACCTGAAGTAGTTTAATGGAAAAGGGTTTGATACAACCTGAAGTAGTTTGATACAACCTGAAGTAGTTTGATACAACCTAAAGTAGTTTGATACAACCTGAAGTAGTTTGATACAACCTGAAGTAGTTTGATACAACCTGAAGTAGTTTGATACAACCTGAAGTAGTTTGATACAACCTGAAGTAGTTTTATACAACATGAAGTAGTTTAATACAACATGAAGCAGTTTGATTCAACCCATAGTGATTGGATGAACTTTAATTATTTTCTGTAACATAAATTTGACGCAACCTTTAGCAGTTTGGGGCAACCTAAATAGTTTGATGTGAAAATAGCTTAATAAGCCTTTTTCTAGCACTAAATTCTTAATATATAAAAGATCAAAAAGGCTATTTCAAAAAAAACAAAATAAATCGAGTGGCATTGTTTGAGTTTACTTGATCCGAAATGCAAAAAAAGGCCAGATAATGTTTTCGTTTTGAAAAAGAAAAGTGGGAAATAAAATCGAACTATGGGAAACATGAATGATCCTACATACTCTCAAACACAATGATCAGTGAGTTTAATGGCTAGCGAATTTTTTTTTTCTTTGGTGTTTGTTAGCGTTTACAGTTGGAGTTAGTGAAAGCTGAGTCAATATGGGTTAACAAATTACATATATCTCACTGATTTGAGAGAAGGGAAATAACAATGTTGAGGGAAATAAGAATAATAGACTATTCTGCCTTAACTGACCAACGGCCACAATTTTCTATGAGCATTTAGGAGCCTCCGAAACAGCATCATATTTATCGTAACCGTCTAAACGGGGTTAATAAATTTCCACAGTGTCCAAACGGAAATTATATTGTCTATCACATTTGGTATTTTTTTTAACGTAATGCTCTTTTTTTCTCCAGAGTCCTCATACGTTTCTACAAGAAATATTCATTAGATTTTCTATAACGATTGTGTGACCCCATCCATTTCAAATGCAGCATTTTAACCGCCTTTCTTGTCCAACAACTCATTTCATTTAGAATGCACAGAAGACGATGACGAAAATGTTTTCAAATAATTACAGGTGTTTCTGGAAAAGGCTTTAGCTTTTGTCTTTCCAACAAAAGTGTGGTTCATTGCCAGCAGGGTTGGTGACACTTTCCGATGTCACTCGACCATGGCCGAAGAAACAGCTCCTGATATTGTTTTTTGTTTTTACTCCCCTTCGGAATGAAAATATTATTTTAAACAAAAGTCTAAGTACGCTGCTAATGATTAAAAGCTTTGACAAAACATGATCATAAGCATTTTTCTGTTGTAATAAAAAAAAATAGCCACATCAGCCGTTTGTGTAGTTTGGCAGCATTTTCGTGTAATTATAGATGACACGGTTGTCAGTGGCATGAATTTGTGGCACTTTTTGGTTGTGTAGGGCATCAGAACCTACCCAGGGCCCCGTTGTACGGTTGCAATGTGGCTGTGGCGGTGGTGGTGTCGACCAACGAACAACAAACGCCACTAGTGTCGGCAAAGATACATTTCAAGATCCGCCAATTTTTATTGACATAATTACACTTGACCAGAGAAGGGTTGGTTGGATTCGCGTTGAGTGTTTTGGTTATAAAAGTGTAATATAATGTGGATATTACAATTTATGGCAGCAGCTCCGTCCGCCTGTCCATCCATCTGTCCGTCCGCCCGCCTTGCTGTCAATTCCTTTTCAGCAGTTAGCCTTATTCCACAAAATAGTAGAAGACGAAACACCTTTAGACGCGGGCTCTCCCTTGTGCCGCGTTGTCAGTAGGCTTGCCACCATTAACCCCGGCAAGGAGAAAGGCTCACACAGACTTTGTAAGCTGGCTTCGGTTTCTTTTTTTTTTTATGTTTTTATAACATTTTGCCAGTGATGTGGCAAGAGAGGTTGCCACCAAAGCCAAGACCGGAGCAGAGAGAAAAAACAACATTGCACTTTGTAATTATTATTAATTTTTAGTGTTGCAAGCAGAGTTTCCTTCCACAGAACAAGAAACTCAATACCAAGCGGGGCTCGCTTACCCCCTCGCTCGATTGCATTTGCCGCCACACACACACACACACACAAACGACACAAAGAACAAGCTGTAGTTGCAACAAATTATTTAAAGATCACCACGTCGTTCGTCGTCATCGTCGTTAGTCTGCTGGAGAGTTACAGCGGAGCAAGGAGATCATTGATGGACGATAAGCTTGCTTATTTCTTTGATATTTACAACCAGGGGTTTGTTGTTCTCTGCCGCTGTTTTTTTCTTCTTCTTCTTCTTTTGTTGGCCTTTTAATAACAGCATTTAAAGTAGAGTGTACATTCCCCTCCCTTCAGTTCGCTCAGCCATCCATACCCAGTGAGCATTTAATATTTTAAACTTCTGTTTCTTTTTTTTCCTCCTGTGCGTTACCTGCTGTGGGTTCTTGAACATTTTTGCATAACATTTACTATGGTTTGTAAATTTTCAACAATTAATTTTCACTTTTAACTTTGCAAGATAAAAACAAAAACATTTACCTAGAGTGTCATAAAGTGTTTGTGTTTTATGTATTTATTATGTGTCTTCTTTTAATAAATAAAAATATAAATTTCCCATAATTGATATAATTTTCAAAAAAAAATTATATAATAAACAATAATGTATTTTATAGGGGTTTCTGTGAAAGATCTGCCGCCTGAAGTAGAAATTATTTTGGGAAAAAAAAGGCGACAAAAAATCATCGAAGCCCAGGTGTCTTTAATTGATTTAAAAGAAAGCCAAGAATTGCAGGATATTTTTGAAAACATAAGCTGCCAATTGGTTTGATGCAACCTAAACTAGTTTGATGCAACCTTAACTAGTTTGATGCAACCTAAACTAGTTTGATTCGACCTAACTTAGTTTGATGCAACCTGAAGTAGTTTGATGCAACCTAAACAAGTTTGATTCGACCTAACTTAGTTTGATGCAACCTAACCGAGTTTGATGCAACCTAAACTAGTTTGATGCAACCTAAACTAGTTTGATGCAACCTAAACTAGTTTGATTCAACGTAACATAGTTTGATGCAACTTAAACTAGTTTGATGCAACCTAAACTAGTTTGATGCAACCTAAAATAGTTTGTTGTAACCTAACCGAGTTTGTTGTAACCTAACCGAGTTTGATGCAACCGAAAGTAGTTTGATGCAACTTAAAGTAGTTTGATGCAACCTAAACTAGTTTGATGCAACCTAACCGAGTTTGATGCAACCGAAAGTAGTTTGATACAACCAAAAATAGTCTGATGCAACATACAATAGATCGATGACGGCAAAAGTAGCTTGAATCAATTATATTGAAAATGATTCAGCAATTAAAATGTGATGCATACTTGGAAGCTGAGCTTTGTGGTCGAGACAGAGTTGAACGACTCCAACTGCAGCATTTTTAAATAGCTCGACTACGGAGTCGACTCCGACTTCAGATGTTCAATAACAACATTTTGAAAATTGTATTCTCGTCTATTCCTATATTCGAATATGTATAGGAATGAGGTGCGTTTGTATCTTCAAGATAAAAACGTTCATGCAATCAAACATATTTAAAATTTCAAAAAATATTAACCGATTAACTTTTATGAGAAATGTAAGTAAATAAAACTCGGAGTCGAAGACGAGCAAATTTGTCCACTCTTTGACTTCCACAGAATTCGACTCCGGGCGAATTTGACAAACTCCGACGGCACAGACCTGCTGGATAGTGTGATGCAATCTAAAGTAGTTGGATGCAGAAGGTTTGCATGGCTTCAGCTAGTGCCAGTGATGCAACCTCAAGAAGTTTGATGCCAACCAAAGTAGTTTAATGAAGTCCTAAGGGGTTTGAGACAAACGTAAGTATGCCCCAGCAAGTTGAACGGGGTTTGCATCAGCTCAGAGTCAGTGACCAATGCAAGCTAAAATTTGTATTCTCACTAACCACGACCACAGTGTATAGCCCGGACTTTGATTATTCATGGTTTTTCTAATTTCTGTAAATGTCGTTCTCATGTATGGGTTGTACATCCATCTTCTGAGAGAATGTCTCATGAATTCATAAAAGGAAGCGCCCCGATATACGAGATGGTCGCATGCTTGCCTAACAGCGTTGGGGTTTGAGGGTTCGCTTCCCACCAGAAGCTTTGATCTGTTGAGGCAAAAATCTAGCCATATGGCCTGGACTCCAAAATTAGAATATAAATTTACTTTGTGTTGTAATTAAATAACAAAAAATGTATTCATAAAAAAAAACATTAATCTCTTAATGGAAAGAGCAGCCTATGATATCACAGAATTCAGAAAACGGTCCCTAATGAAATGGCTACATAATTATCTATTCTAATTGACATTTTTCCTACAGTTAGGGATCACCAAGTATTGCTTTGCGAATGCATTAGACATGGAAAAAATAAGATGGAGAGTCCCAAACCAAACAGACACAATCTCAAGTGGTTTGATGTAACCGGAATTGGTTTGATCCAACCTAGTCTTGTTTGATAGAATGGAAATGGAAACCTCAACTCTGTAATGCATCTCTTAGCACAAGGCAGATGAATCTGAATAAATACGGAAGTAAAATAATTTTGCGAGATATTAACGTCCGGATAACGCGGGTTCGTGTCAGACCATTTCCTCCTGATAAATGTCGACGACAACTTAACGAGTAATATCTAAGTCGTTTGAAACTTCTCTAGAAAAAGCATTAGCCGTTCACAGCCGGATTGCAGCAATAGGGGTTCTGATCCGACATTTGAGAGGCGTTCTCTTCACTGTTTTGATAGAAGTTTTCCACCTGTTCCTTCACAGACTGCTTCATGACATGTATCTTTTTTTTTTTTTATCACAAGTTACCTTATTCTATTACCTCTCTGATTTTCAACACAGTCCTCGGGGATGACTTTTCTAATCTTCCACTATACCCCCCAAAAAACAGCTGGCTTCTTAACATTTCGTATCATCAAAAAAGACAAACGACATGTCACTGCAACGCCAACATCTCCCGGTTAAACCTTTCATGTCAGGTTTCATTCTTGTATTATGACTCAAATAAATGTCATAACATCACTCCAACATCATTAATTTCTACCCCTTACAACAGCCAACAAATCCTAGCCAGACACCTCCACCACCTCCAGCACCAACAAATAAGAAACAATTTGTTATAACAAATAGTTAACAATTACACAATCATTAAACAATTACAAAGAAAGAAAAAAAGGAAAACCCCTTTGGAGACCCAGTAAAGGTGGAGGTGAGGAAAAAGCCAAGTTCTTACATTGTATGGAAAACCCCAGGAGGCTTTTTATAAAGCCGGAATACAAAACAAAAAACAGGGATCATTTATTAGATGATAAACTCTTTACACAGTGAGTGAGAGAGAGGGGGGGGAGGAAGCGTGAGAAGAAGAAACAAAAGTTGCAAATAATGCCATAACATCCTTTTCACAGATTAGTCGTCATATCCATAAACCATAAGGCAGCCGGCAGATTGCTTGTTCCAATCCCAACTAAATCGCACCCGGCAGTAGAGGGAGGAGACGGAGGACAAGTGTAATAAAGTTATCGCAAATGAAATCTCAATCAATGAATTGATTGAAATGAATCATGACGAAAGCAACAAACACTTGGTGGTTGGCAGTGGCACTCGGCGTCGGTCGGTTGGATTGGTTGGCGGAGCTGTGGGCATAAATGCACAAATGGTAGTGGGAAACCAAGAAACAGCAGGTGGTGGCCAGCACCAGCCAACGGCTGTGACTGGGATTTAGAGAAAAGTGATTGTTTGTTTTTGTTTAAATAGTTGTTGATTGTTGTGTAGCGTACACAATTCACAAGATTGTATTGTATTCACAATTTTATTATGATTTGTTTTTCATAAGAACATAAGAACAATCGGTTTCGGAATGTTATCGGTCGCGCGACTTTATGGTTTTTTCTAATCTAAAGAAATGATTTCTAATAAAAGATAAATTAAATATTTCTTTGGAAATAAAAAAATATTTTGAGAAAATGTTGAAAAGTATTTATTTTTTCTATTAAAATATAAAAATATATAAAAAAAAACTTTAAATGTTTCTTAAAAAATTAAAACATAAAATATTTCAAGGAAAATTTTGAAAATAATGTAATTTTTTGTTAAAAAATACAAAGTTGGAAATATTTCATAAATATATAAAATATTTCATATATTAATGAAATATTTCATATATTAATGAAATATTTCATATATTAATGAAATATTTCATATGTTAATGAAATATTTCAGATAAATATGAAGTATTTCAGAAAAAATATGAAATATTTCAGACAAATATGAAATAAATAAAAAAATATTTCAGAAAAAAAAATTAGAGAAAAATATGAAATAAATAAGGAAAATATTTCAGAAAAATATGAAATATTTCACAAAAATAAGAACTATTTCAGAAAAATAAGAATTAATTCTTAAAAATAAGAAATCTTTCAGAAAAAAAACAACTATTTCAAAAAAATGTGAATATTTCAGGAACATGTGAAATATTTCAGAAAAATAAGAACTATTTCAGAAAAATGTGAAATATTTCAGGAAAATATGAATTATTTCTGAAAAATATGAAATATTTCAGACAAATATGAAATAAATAAGAAAAATATTTCAGAAAAAAAAATCAGAAAAATATGAAATATTTCAGAAAAATATGAAATATTTCAAAAAAAAAATGTAAATAATTCAAGAAAATTATTTAAAATTTTAAAAATATTTTTCAGAATATTTCAGAAAAATATAAAATACGAAATATTTCATAAAACTATAAAATAATTCAGAAAAATATGAAATAATTCAGAAAAATATGAAATAATTCAGAAAAATATGAAATATTTCAGAAAAATATGAAATATTTCAGAAAAATATGAAATATTTAACAAAAATATGAAATATTTCAGAAAAACAAGAAATATTCCAGAAAAACATGAAATATTCCAGAAAAAATTTAAATAATTCAAGAAAATTATTTTAAATATTTTTCAGAATATTTCAGAAAAATATGAAATACGAAATATTTCAAAAAAATATAAAATATTTCATAAAAATATAAAATATATTATAAAAAATATAAAATATTTTATAAAAAATATACATTTCATAAAAAATTTGAAGTATTTTATAAAAAAAATTAAATTTCATATATATTTTTATAAAATTTGATTTTATTTATATTTCATTTTATAAAATATTGTTAAATATTTCATAAAACTTTTGAAACATTTAAAAAATTTTTGAAATATTTCATAAAAATTTGATTTTTTTTCATAAAATTTTTATCATCGGATTGAACTAACAGCGAAAGAAATTAACTACTGGCAGTTTTACATCCTCCATGTTAGAGATACTCGGCAGTTGCCCTGAAGGTAGGACCATATATATATTTTTTTTAAAGTTTCTTGTAAAAAAAAAGCATATATCCGAACCAAAATCTCATATTTTGAGGGCAGTAACCACTTTTTCTTGTTTAAAAATATCAAATATTAAAAAAAGTTCAAAATTAAATAGTTCACTGGGCCGAAAGGAGATCCTGAAAAATTGCCAACAAAAAAAAAACTGGAATGAATGGATTTCTAATTTTTCTGTAGTTCTTATTGTAAATTACAAAACGAATTCCTACACATAATTTTGTTTTCTATTAAACGGGGTTTCTCTGGCCATGATCGGAAATTCTTAAGCCTTCTGTTCAAGTGCACTGTAACACTGAACAGATCGAACGAACGGGAAGTTCAGCACACATTATTTGAACTTGTAATCCCACAGATAAAACACAATTTTTTTTTATTTTTGCAAAAAAGAAAATCGTAACAATGAATGAATTTAAATGAATATCAATGAAGGACAAACCATGAATCAATAAGCTCAAGATCTATGAATGAAATAAACATTCGACTTTTCCAAACTAATTATGCATTACATTTGTTTGTTGGTTGTTTGCTATTAAACAAATTCAGATTTGATAATTATAATTTTTCAATTTAAAGTTTCTCAATGTCGCGCGACTACAATGAACCGCTCTTCCCCCTCACAGACAATCGAGTGGCGAGACTGAATCAATGAATGAATGAATTGAAGAAAAAACTAAAAAAAAGAAAAGAAAAAAACCAAACACTTACCTTTTGCCGTTACGTCGCCTCCGTTTGGTGGCATAAACGGTGCCGAGCTGGCTCATTGCTAAGGCGGAATTCGTTATGGTCGCCGTTTTGAAGGATTCTGTAGATCACAATGGTTAAGAAGAAGAAAAAAACCCACAAACCGCAGCAAGGCTGTGGCGTCAGCAACCGGCACAACAGCAGCAGCCAAAAACACTTTGGGTTTCTGTTTGCTTTTTTTTTTCTCTCTCTCAAAAGATTCTTTTGTTTCGTGGCGTTTTGTTTTTATTTTTAAAGGCGTGAGATTCGTTTTCTTTTTTGTATTTCTTGTATCTTTTTTTCAGCTTAGACTCCTTCGGATTTTTGCCAGAATTCTTTTTTTTTTGGGGTTTTTTTTTATAGAAGAAGAATGAAGGAAGGAAGTTTTCTTTTTCTTTTTTGTTGATTACTTGAGAGTGTGTGTTGTTTGGATTTTTTTTTTCTTTGTTGAGGGTTTGTTATCTTAAAATTTATGTTATTTTTAACACGATTGTCATTAGTTAAGAGATTTTTTAATTAATTAAATGAAACTAGTGGGGATTTCTCAGTTGTGGTTGTGGTTATTTGAACTCGAAGCTTAGACTTCTTTTTTAATTATTGCACATTTTTGAAATTTATTTTCTCTATTTCTTTTGCATTCGCTCTCTTTGTTAGATATCTGTTAATGATCTGGAAAATAGTTAAAGATTTTATTGACGATTTGTGTTGGGTAAATATATGTGAAAGGCTTGGAAGGCGGGCGGCACTCGCAGAGAAAATGTCGGGGAATGTTAACAAAAAATGAGTCAAGGAGAATCTCCATTGCAGATGTCACAGACTTTTTCGAATAGCAGGAAGTTTTATTGTCTCGATTCAGACTAGGCAATTTTTACGATTCCATTTTGAACTTGCATCTCGTGTTCACACAAGGAAATTCTTTCAAAATATCAAAATACGAAAAACACAAACGGATGTTTTTCCCAATTCCATTCCCGTAAACTGTCTTTCCAACAAACTTAGAATTGCGTTAATAAAAAATTGCCTAGTGTGAATTAGAATTTTCACCTTGAGTTTTTTTTTTAAATCTTTTAGGTTTATTTAAATTTTAATTAATTAATTTTAATCCGAATTAAGTCTGCTACTTTCAGAATAAATTCTGCTTCGATTCTTCGTATGGCAGAAGAGATGCTTGAAGAATTCCGGGTATCCGTCAGAGATAATCTCGACAATTTTTTTTTTATTCTGGGTATTCTGCAGAATTTCCAGTGGAGACTTTTTAATGTCGTCTCTCTTCTCTCCAGAGAAGTTCTAATAATGATGGCACTGGCTTAAGTCGCAGAAAACATCTGGAGATCGTTCTAAAGAATCTACGAGAGGGAATTGGTCTACAAATTTGCTGTCGGATATTTAGTTTTCTCTTGATTAGGAAAAGGCTGCGACTCTCAGACGCAATAAAGTAAACGTAATATGTTTTATAAAAATCGACAGTGCAGTTATCAGCAGGGCTATGGAGTCGAGCCACAAATAGCTTGACTACGACTGCAGCATTTTTAACCCTCAAACCTGCAATACTGACGATGTCCTCATTAATTGTGTTTAATTTTGTAAAAAAATATTTGTTTGTAAAAAAAAACAGATTGCAAGGATTTGCCAGTATTTCTGTCTGGCCGATTAGAGGGATTGTAATTTTTTAATGAAATTCAACACAATTATTGAAGACTGCCTTATGGCGGTCTTGCCGTTTAGAAGGTTACATAGCTCGACTCCGACTCCGGACTTCAGTTGTTCTATACCAAAAATATAGACAATTTTATATCCGTCCGCTATTCTAAAACTCTATCTGACCCTTTTGTAGTTGGGATGCGATATGTGTATGAAGTCGCTTTAAAGATTTAATCCGTCGCCTCTGCACACTCAGGTCAGCTTAACATTCCCGGCATTTTCTCTTGGAGTAGCGTATTTTTCAGCCGTCGGTTAGAAGATTTTCCGGATTTTATTGTTTAAATGGTTGTGAATGTTTGTTGTTTTTTTAATTTTTTTTAGTAGGAACTCTGTTTGCAAAAATGAATGATTCTTTACGTTTTTTATTTTTTAATTTTTTTTAGTAAGAACGCTTTATTTTTTTTAAAAATAAATGATTGTGAATGTTTTTTTTAACTTTTTAGTAAGAATTGTTTTTTTTTTCTTGCAAAAATAAATGGTTGTGAATGTTTGTTGTTGTTTTTTCTTCAATTTTTTATTAAGAACAGTTTTTTTTTGCAGAAATAAATGATTGTGAATGTTTGTTATTGTTTTTGTTTTTTAATTCTTTTTAGTAAGAACGCTTTATTATTTTAAAAATAAATTATTGTGAATGTTTTTTTTTAATATTTTAGTAAGAACTGTTTTTTTTTTTGCAAAAATAAATGATTAAGAATGTTTGTTATTTATTTTTGTGTTTAGTAAGAACTCTTTCTTTTTTTTTTAAATAAATGGTTGTGAATGTTTGTTGTTGTTTTTTCTTCAATTTTTTAGTAAGAACAGTTTTTTTTTGCAGAAATAAATGATTGTGAATGTTTGTTATTGTTTTTGTTTTTTAATTCTTTTTAGTAAGAACGCTTTATTATTTTAAAAATAAATTATTGTGAATGTTTTTTTTTAATATTTTAGTAAGAACTGTTTTTTTTTTGCAAAAATAAATGATTAAGAATGTTTGTTATTTATTTTTGTGTTTAGTAAGAACTCTTTCTTTTTTTTAAAAAAAATGATTGTGAATGTTTGTTTGTTGTTTTCTTTTTTTTCAACTTTTTAGTAAGAACAGTTTTTTTTTTGCAAAAATAAATGATTGTGAATGTTTGTTGTTTATTTTTTTTTATTTTTTAATTTTTTTTAGTGAGAACGCTTTATTTTTTTTAAAAATAAATGATTGTTAATGTTTTTTTTTTTAATTTTTTAGTAAGACCAGTTTCTTTTGGCAAAAATAAATGATTGCGAATGTTTGTTGTTATTTTTTTTTTTATTTTTTAATTTTTTTTTAGTAAGAACTCTGTTTATTTTCAAAAAACAAATCTGGTTAACTTGGAAAATAATAAATAATTGTTTTTTTTGTTGTTGTCGTCAATTGTTCAGTGTTTATATTTTTGTTAATTATTCAATTGCGGTTATAACTGTGTAATTGTTTGTAAAAACAAAAAATTAAAATAAAATGACAATTTAAAAAAACCCCCAAATAATGTGCTTTTTTTTAAATCGTAATCAATTTTCTTGGTGGACTAAAGACAAGAATTTCCTTGGTATAGGGTGATTTTATTGGTATTTGGTATTTCAGTGTTAAGTTTTTGGTATGCCGTTAATAATGAACAGGACCATATCCTTTTCATGACATTTTACATAGCCAAAATCGCAAAGTGGCTGCCCTATGTCCTCGATAGCCTCACGAGTTCCATTTTTGAGGTCTTAAATGGACGCTGGGCTGTTGGCGTAGACCTTATGTGGCCCCAAAGGAAGAAGTCGAAAGGTGTTAAATAACATGATATCGGTGGCCAATTGTGATCACCTCTACGAGAGAAAACACACGGTCTTGAAATTTTTGTAAATGCCTTCAAATGGAAATAATTGAAAGCATAAATTCATTTATGATACTAACCAAATATTTAGTAAATTGTACCAGTTTTCTTTAATTTTCAAAAGCAAAACGCTTAAACCTCCGTTTAGTGAATCTGCCCCCTTAAAGTTGGCACACCAAAAACGTACCCAGAGACCTTAGAAAAACACGGCCTACGCTAGTTGACCAACTTCATTTCGATAAGCCAGAGTTCAGATCTGTTTAAAGATAAATTTTGAATTATTTCATCGACTTGGACAGTGAGTATACAAAATTATATCGTACACAGCTCAATGATTCGAGAGAAGTTCCCCGTCTGTTTCATCATGGAATGTTAAGGGAAATAAAAAAGCAACAACAAGCCAGGTTCGTATTCGGGTAAGCTAAAAATGTCATGGTGTGCCATTATGACATAGCAAAGCCAGGTTCGTAGTCGGATAAGATAAGTCGGGTTCATCTTTTTTCGTTTTTCTGCCTCTAAGAAACAATAGCTCACTGAGTTGACAGATTCTTTCCGCCTCTTCCTTAAGGTGAAATGAAGGTGAAAAACCTGGATTTTGTTTCTCAGTATGTTAAAAAACACTTTGGTTTGTGATTGATCGAAATGGAGTGTATTTCGTTGCAATTTTTATCGATTGAAGATTTTTGTTTTGTTTTTTGTTTGGCACTAGAAATCTTTTTGTTTTCTCCTATTTATAACGGATTTTCTAAGCATTTCTATTTTATTTTCTGTTTTCACAAAACAATTTGCAGTTGCCAAAGATATGTGGAATTTAATTGTTCATTTTCTCTTCTCCTCCTTATTGGTCTAAAGCGGCTCATACACGTGTACTACCCACGCGTGGGTGAAATGGGCAGAACATGAAAATCTCTTGCTCATATTGACGAGACAGTAGGAAAATCCTAACAGTTTGTAGTTTCCTTTTAAGGATGAAATTGAAGAATTGTATTAAGTGGTATATTTTTGATTTTATTTATTTTTATTTTTCCATTAAAATATATTTGATTTATATGCTTTATACTATTTCCTTAATTTCGTGAGATTTATGGCAAATTGTTGTTTAACTTAGTGTATGGGTCAATGATGGATGGCGGGTATGGTCAAATCTACCATCACACTCGTACATCGGCGGCCACAGTATGCGTGTATGAGCCGCAAGTTCAAATTCAAGTTCGCAAAATTTTTGACAATCTTTCGATTGTTTTTCACTTTTTGTTTATTGTAAACTTATTATTAATTGAAATTAGTTAATTTTTTGTATGTTCTATTTTTATTAAACTAAATTCTCTGCACAGTATTGTTAATTTTAGTCGACTTTGAGATCATTGATTTTTTGTTTGTTTTATTTCTTTGCAAGAATAGAAATTTTCCTAAAAGGCTTCAAATTAGTTTGTAAACAAAAACGTTTACTTCAGATCTGTGGTAATGTTTACACCCTAGATTCTTCGGTAAATGTTTAACATTTTTAAATATGAAATAATTTTTATATATTTTTTCTTTTAGTTTGTCACGAAGACCAAACAAGTTTTTTTTTTTTTTTGGTTTGTATTCTTGTTCGAATATTCTGCAGCTATCGATTGCGTGTAATTTAATGGTTGGATTTCTATTTGAACTTTTGTTGTGGTTGTACTTGTTTTTTTTTTTGCACAAAAGAATTTTATTTATTTATAAACAAAAAAATTAACACTCAAGACACGCACCTTTCCGCTGGTATTTTACTGCGCTGTAATGTGATTTTGTTGTTGCGGAAGTTGAACCGTTTCAATTCCGTTCGTTTTTAGTGCAGACCGAAAAAAAAACCCGTTAACGTTTTTAAAATAAACTTTTCGCATAAGCGATGTTTTTTTACATTAAACATTTGACTTTTGCCGACGGTTGTTAATATTTTTTCATTTATTTATCGTTTGGAGTATTCATTTTCCTTCTTTCGATTCTGTTGAAGAATTTTTAAATTTTTTCCCGTTTTCACATGTTGTTTGTTGTTATTCCAGCTCAAAGGTTTTTTCTTTTTTTTCGGTAAAAATATTTTGCTGTTACCGGAACATTTTCAGGATGTTGTTTTGTTTGTTTGGTTTGTTTTTTTCAAAAAAAGAAAAAAAAATACACACAACAATCACCGAAAACAAAACAAGCACGTTAAGCGAATATTATGAATGGAAAAAGAGTGCATGAATGTGTATGCTGGTGGATGTGGTGTATCAAAGGGAAACAGAAGAACAACAACTAAACACGCGTTAGTTATTATTTCACTAAACACGCGATCTCTTTGAGAATCCAACAAGAACTGAAGTTGGGAAAAACCAGTCCTGCTTGTTGGCCAAAAGCCACAAACGACTCAGAAATACACCGAAAACACAACAACAACACTAAGGCGAGCACACACACGCAAGCGAGCCCAGGCACTGCACAGAGCACAACTCACCAAAACCACACAGAAAACAACGCACACACCCCGACTCGTAGTTACACTCAAATGGACACACTGAACGGTTGCTCACAATACACACACACACCCACTCACATGCACACATTGGACGAGGTTCTAATGCGCGAATGTTCCGATTGCCGAACACCCGCTCGAGTTGAAAACAACAAATACGCCATGTAGTCCTGGTTACCCACGAAAACACTCCAAACTTCCAGTAACTGGAGATGCCCCTCTCAGCAACAACAACAACAACAAAAAACACTCATTCAACCATAAACACCCCCTTTTGAATGGAAATCCCCTAAGTCAGAACGAGACAAAGTGATTAACGGCGTATCAGCCATCTCATTTCGTCTGTGGTTTTACTGAGTTTCATTCTCATTACGTTTCTTTGTACTCATGGGAAAGTTGAGCGATATTGTGTGTGCCGTCTCTCTGCCCCTGAACAATGACACAAAAGAGAGACTTACAGCTGGTGGGTGTTTATCACACTCACTACTTGGAATGACAGAGGCGGTGCTTAAATACAACAACACATTTGTGTTCCGTTGGTTTCTTCTCGTTTTGGTTATTTCCAAAACAAAAACCATTTTTCATTTTCATTTTTCTTTGCTACTCTCCCTTCTCTTTTGCACTACCACAAAGCGAATTTCGTTGGTGTCTCCCTTACGCCAATTCCTTTTGTGTGTTATTGTTTGCCGTTGTTGTTCTCTTCAGGAAACCCCTTTGATATTGTTGGCATTGTTGTATTTCATTTGTTTGTTCTTATTAATTATGGTTTGGCTGCGGGTAATTAAAAAAAAAAAATTTAAAAAAACGAAAAACAACAAAACTCACTAAGCTTTAAAGTTGTGTGTAAGCTTTCGTACATTATTCATTTGAGATTTTATTGCTGTGGCTGGTGTGGTTGGTATTTTACACTGCTGCTCTTTTCATTACATTTTAGTTCGGTTTAGTTCTTTGTTTTATCTGTGATTTGCATCTTTCGCGCAATAAATCACGCTTCAGTAGTTTATGTCGCTGTCGCCGTTTATTTTGCGGCCACTGCGTCTGCATTTGTCGGTCGTCGCTTAATTTCCCCCGCCGTCAGCCATCGCCCTGTCAAATGAAAACAAAACAGAGTTGCCCCATAGACTAACGTGTAATTTGTTGTTGTTGTTGTTGTTATTTATATTTGTTTAGTTTATTACATTGTTATTTGCAGTTTGCCTTAGCATTGCTCTTTTATTGACGCTGTTCTTGATGTTGTTGTTGTTGTTGTTTCGGTCGAGTTCAAAACAAACGGCTGCTGCTGGTTGTTGCCTCGCTTAATGATTATTGCAATTATTCACCTTTAACGCGTTGCTGTTGCTACGTTTCTGTCACTTTGCCTTGTGGTCGGTCATTTGATACACCCTCCCCCCTCCCGCCTTCGACGAACTGTGTTCATTGTTCAGATTTGAGTTGAATTTTACAAAATTAAATGTCCCTTAACCTGAGATTAAAATCTATGATTTATCTATTTAATGTTAAAACGTACACATGAACATATTTTCTAAATATTAGGATGTGCCGGGGAAAAAATACCAAAGGCTAGGTTAGGTCCCAATCCTCTCACGTTAAAGAGGAAGAGGCTCGGGTGCAGTAGTAGGACTAGTTAATCAAGGGAAGCACCAGGGAAAATATTAACTGGAAATCGTTTCCGGCACTTACTTTTCAGCTAATAAGGTTCATACAACTTGTGTTTGCTTGTATCATTTTTGTTTATTACTAACGGGTGTTTTTTTGTTTGACGTGTGTTTTTCAATCTGGCCACACTTTTTTCGGAGTTGTTCCGAATGAATAGACTGACTCCGGAACAAAGTTTGCAAATCGTAAAAATTGTTTACCTAAATAATGGTTCGGTTCGAGCAACGCATCGGGCGCTGCGTCGAATATTCGGTCAATTATAATATTTATTTATTAAGACAATGGACATAAATTCCTTACAGACTTAGCAATGATTTTTCAATGTCAGCTTTTTAATAATGTACTAATAATGTCGTCTGTGTAGTATCTGCCCAAAGAAGGGGTAGTTGGTAAACCTGGGTGAGAAGCCTTTGGAGATGCATTTTGAAAGCCTTTAATGGAAAAGTGTCATGAGAATGTGTGGATCGTTCTTGTGGGCCAAGAAGACCTTCTAAGGAACAACTTTCAAGTAGGCGATTTTCAAATTTTTTTTAAATTAATCCTTATAGAACATATTTTACGAGAAATTCCCACAGACACTAATCAGAATTACTTCCGATTGCTATAATAAATTAGAAGGAATCAAAAGTTATTTCTTAAAGTAGTGCGATTATTTTCTAATTACTTGGAATTCTTTTTGATTATTTAGAGTAATCGGAAGTAATCTGGATAACATTTAGATTATTTGTAATTGTAATCAGTTTAGAAAAACAGAATACAATCGTAATTTTATCATTACCAGCATCTCTACATAAAATGTTATTTAATTAGTAAATCTTACGATTAGTAATCATTACTTAACAGCGTAACGGTAAAGAAAAATATAACTCAAACCATTTGATTGAATTGAATTTATTTATTTATTATTAATTACAATACAAAGTAAATTTATATTCTAATTTTGGGTCCAAGGGTAAACCGGGTGACAAAGACCATATGTTTAGATTTTTGCAGCGACAGACCAAAGCCTCTGGTGGGAATCGAACCCACAACCCCCACGCTGATAGGCAAGCACGCTACCAACTCGCCTAAATTGAATTTGATTTAGACCAAAATTTGCATCATGATATTTTTTAATGACAGCAATCAGGATTACTTCCGGTTACTGTAAATAATTGAAAATAATCAAAAGTAATCAGAAAGTAATCCGACTACTTTCCGGCTGTGTGAAAGCCTTTCGACCGATTTTTAACCCTTTTTCAGTGATCCAATCGAGCTGATTTTTGGCAGGCAGACTCGTGGAAATGTCTGTATCACGTCAAATTTTTTAAAAACTATTTTTATCAATTCTCAGATTTTCCCCAATTTTTATTATTTTTGAAAAAAAAATATTTTTTTCACTTTTCTTAGCATAACTTGAAGAGACTCCAAATTTTTAAACTACTTAAGCGTTACGAAAAAAAAATGTTTTTAGAATTTAAAAAAAAAAAATTTAGGAAAATCTGAGAATTGATAAAAATCTTTTTTTTAAAAAATTTGACGTAATATAGACATTTCCACGAGTCTGCCTGCCAAAAATCAGCTCGATTGGATCACTGAAAAAGGGTTAAAAATCGGTCCAAAGGCTTTCACACAGGCCACTACGAGCTTCATACTTCAAACATAAAGAAAACAAAATTCTGACGTGTACATGAAAATCGCCGATACACGTGTATATTTATTTTGTATCCCCTTTCCGAAATTTAATGTCAATGTTATCTGCTCTGCAATTTATTCATCTGTTTTCCCCCCATATGATTGATCCAGTCGATAAATAACCGATTAATATCTAAACGCTCTAGGGATTGCAAAAGCAAACACACGCCCGTTGTCCATGAAGTCGTAGAGGCCTGTATGTGATGTCCACAAAGTGTTTAGAAATGTATAAGAAAATTGTGCTGTAGGTGAAATGTTTGATTTAAGGGCTGTCAGCCTATACTCAAAGAGAATTGAGAAAAAAACTATTGACACAACCTCTGCCGAATCAGTGAGAGGACTCAGGTCTTATAAATTATCTGCACCAATACAACCGACCAGAAACTCCAATGATTTTGTTTTGAAAAATGGCGCCAACAAAGATTTGTGATGTTCTTCTTTTCAATTCCAAACAGCAACATCATTTTTAAAAGCGTCTTTATTAAACCCTTCATGACCAAGACATTTTTGAAAAAAAGTTTTATATTTTATAAAAAAAGATTAAGTTTACAAAATTCTAAATTCTGGCTATGAATGGGTTAATTCACATGTTTACATTTTCGAGATTTTGTCTAAAGATATTACAGCGATTAGTAATAGAATTACCTTGGAATTACAAAAAAAAAAATAATTAAAATCATTTAGAGACGTGTGGACGGCCGAACGCACAGAAGAACCCGAGTAAGACCATCAAACATTTTCCAGCGGCTGTTTCCACATCGTAAAATGTTGGCGACTTTACGAGTAAGCGACTAATCTCTAAGCCATGTAAAACTTCTCTGGAAAAGAATTAGCCCTTCGGAGTCGCTTTTAAACAGTTGGACCCGGTCAGTCAGTATACAAATTATATCGTACAGCTCACTGATTCGAAGGAGGTTCCCAGTTTGTTCCTTCAAAACGTTCGATTTGTGATCGGAACAGAAATCGTTCACGCCATTTCCCCACGTAATTGTTGAGCAAACACACAAAACTTAAAACTTTAATTTCCACATAAAAATGTCAAAATAAAAAAAAAGAAGAGGAAAACTGACATTTCTGTATGATTACAGTGGTGATGGCTGCCTGCCTGGCAGCTTGGCTGCTATGCAAATGTTTTGCAGCTGCACTTGCTGCACCACAGCAGACGACGTCGACATCGACGACGACAACGCAAACCCATCAAAAGATAATCGTCGACCGCTTAGGCAAAACATAACGAAGAATATGCGCTGCTGTCAAAGTATTTTAACCAACAAAAGAAGGCAAAACAAAGCTAAAATGTCAGCTATCAATAAACAAACAAAACACAAAGACATGGCAGAAGTGGTTAAGACAAAACAATAACGACAATTGAGTGGTTAAGCGACTCCGAGGAGGAAAACACAATCGTAGGCCTCTGGTTGGGGCTGTCCGGCATAACTCGCAGTCGTGTGTATCAGCTAAACTGCCTTGATACATGCAGCAGCAATGGATGATGGCTCGCTCTGTTTCTCCCAAGACTCCCAGCAGGACTTTTGCGGATTTGGAAGTTATCACCAACCCCCACAACCCCTCCACCCATCCATGCATCCCTGGTTTCCAACTCAGTCAGAGCATAAAACAAATCGTTGATTCATGGCAGCAGCAGCAGCCAACCTGCCAACGCAAGTATCTCCCAGTCAATGATTGGCTCGTTTTGTTTCGAATTGTAAATGGAAATTGCTGCCGAAGGAAGGCATTCAGTGCTAGTGCCAGTGCCTCTGTGTCGGTGTCGGTGTTTGGGTATCTGCCAGTGTCTGGGAGTTGGTTGGGGTCTCCACCATCGCCATCACCAATTGCCCTCGTATTGGTATTCAGTGTTAAATATCATTAAATTATTTTACATTATATGCTTTTTTATTTAATATATGCATAGTTTGGCATAAAGTGAAGTCTGCATGGAGTCGGCTTCTGCTAGCCTGCGAGTATCTGTTCTCCCATATGCTTAAGATACTCGTCTCGACACAGTGGGTTCAGCCTCAACATTGTTCCTTTTATGTGGAAGAGACGTTGCAAGAAAATTGTTGCACGCAACACAATTATACGGCTCCCAGTCAGAGTGGCAGTTTGGCGGTGATGGTGCGACTGCTGCTGCAACAACAGTTGGCTTTGGCTATGAGAGGGGTATGATAAATGGGTTAAGGGTTTCCAGCGCAACGGCGCCTTTTCCTGAGATTCTCAGGAATTTCAAAACAAAAAAAAACAAAAAAACAGATTTAATAGAAAATTCTTTCTCAGATTTCTGAGGGAATTTTCAATAGAAAATTTTCCCTCAGATTTCTGAGGGAATTTTCAATAGAAAATTTTCCCTCAGATTTCTGAGGGAATTTTCAATAGAAAATTGTCCCTCAGATTTCTAGGGAATTTTCATTAGAAAATTTTCCCTCAGATTTCTGAGGGAATTTTCAATAGAAAATTTTCCCTCAGATTTCGGTGGGAATTTTCAATAGAAAATTTTCCCTCAGATTTCGGAGGGAATTTTCAATAGAAAATGGTCCCTCAGATTTCTGAGGGAATTTTCAATAGAAAATTGTCCCTCAGATTTCTGGGGGAATTTTCAATAGAAAATTTTCCCTCAGATTTCTGGGGGAATTTTCAATAGAAAATTTTCCCTCGGATTTCGGAGGTAATTTTCAATAGAAAATTTTCCCTCAGATTTCTGATAGAATAGAATAGAATTTTAATAGAATTTTTTTTCCCCCGAAATTTCCATCCCACCCTCCTATTTGTTACATATTAACATGGATGATGTGTTAAAGGGTTTCACTTTTCCTCTTCTTTGTCTTTCAGGCAAACGATCGTCCAGGGTTTCACATGCCAATGTTTTTATTAATGATGTTGGTCTAGTAGGTCCCTGCGCCCGTTCCTCACCCCGACTAGAGGACTGGCCATCCAGTTTTCGTATGTGTAACAAATGCTGGCCATAGAATATTTGGTTTCTTCGTTTATTAAACATTGGCTGTGAAATTAATATGAAACATGTCATCAACTATTTTTGTGTTCTTTTGTCCTCTTGTCCGTTTCTTGAAGAACATGACAAACACAGACACACACACTCACACATATGACTGACATACAGCAAACGGACGAAAAGAATGCAGAAAATTATAAACATGCAAGCGGTAGTGGAGTAGAGCCTGCGGTTAAGTGTTTCATTATTGGAGAACAAAAACTGTACGAAATTTGTTGTTTTGAAAAGTATTTATTTTTTGAAAAGAAAAAAAAAACACTGGAACATATGGACTCAGCAGTTCTTCGGCTATTCGTCTTTTGACGCTCAAGGATGCCCCGGCAACAATTGTTAAGCGGCTTTTGAATTCCACCCTTCATCCGTCTTTTGTCTATGCCAATGGCTCGCTTATATCAGGCAGTCAACAAAGATCGGTGATGGTGGTGGCCAGCGGGAATCGAAGTGCTCTTGTACATGTACTCATATTTGTTCGCTTACTTAGATGCAAGTACGCTCATATTTCTGATATTCCTTCAAAGATAAGACGATAATTGGATTTTCTCCAAACAATTAGTTCGCATTGTAAGATATGCAGAAAAGCCGATGGTGAGGATGATGATGACAAACCGATGGCCATTGGTGATGGCATAACAACAACAGGTGCTAAACTAGCCGGACTTTTTGTGTAGGGCGAATTAGCCGATGTAATGGAGATTACAATTATGTCCACTGAACATTGTCCATGTAGAGTGTAATTGAAGAGGATATTGTATTTTTCATAGTCACTAAAGTCTCATCATAAGTCAACAACATTTTTGGTGAAATGTGCACCAGAGTAGTCAACATTTGTTTAATCGTATGAAACTGGTCATTAACGCAATGCATTTAAAAAAAAAATTAAATTACAAAACTTATTTTAAATGAGCTTTAATTGATTTTATACAACCGGGCCCCGACGATGACTGTTATCCACAAAAGAGTAGATTGGGTTTAAAGGAGGCAGAGAGAGTGATAGAGATAGATGGACAAGAGAGAGATACATCGACAGAGAGAGAGATACATCGATAAAGAGAGAGAGAGAGAGAGATGCATCGATGGAGAGATAGATACATCGATAGAGAGAGACAGCTACAGATAGACAGACAGCGATAGAGAGAAAGAGACATCGATAGAGAGAGACAGCGATATTGAGCAATATATAGAGAGAGAGATACATCGATGGAGAGAGAGAGAGAGATACATCGATGGAGAGAGAGAGAGATACATCGATAAAGAGAGAGACAGACAGCGATAGAGAGAAAGAGACATCGATATATATTTGTATATATTTATAGAGAGAGAGTTATACATCGACAGAGAGAGAGATACATCGATGGAGAGAGAGAGATACATCGATAGAGAGAGATAGAGAGAGAGAGACAGCGATATGGAGCGATATTGAGCAATATAGAGAGAGAGATACATCGATGGAGAGAGAGATACATCGATAGAGAGAGACAGTGATATAGATATATCGATAGAGAGAGACAGCTACAGAGAGACAGACAGCGATAGAGAGAAAGAGACATCGATAGAGAGAGAGAGATATATGGAGCGATATTGAGCAATATATATATATAGAGAGAGAGAGATATATGAAGCGATATTGAGCAATATATATATATAGAGAGAGATAGAGATATATGGAGCGATATTGAGCAATATATATATATATATAGAGAGAGAGAGAGATATTGGACAATAGTGAGAGAGCTAGTGAGATAGAGATAGTGAAAAAGAGAGCTAGTGAGAAAGACAGAAACTTGTGGCCCCTTCGTGGTCCCTTTATGCTCGTTAGATGAGATCCCAACTATAAAAACTCATACAGAGCGGGCTACCAGTTGCTAAGTTTTGCTTTGCGGTTTGACAAATTGTGGTCCAAAGTGCGAAAAAGTATAGGTGTAACCGTGGATGTTTCTTTTGGTTAAATTCATCTACGTTCCGTTATGATGTAGAAAATCTAAGCTTTGTTTATGAAGTTATTGTTGATCTTTACTGTTTATGTTTTTTTTATGTTCAGAAAAAAAAAGTTGGTACCCCGTTTTTAGCAAAAATAAAATCGAAAGAGTCAAATTTGCAAAGGTCCTTTTTTTGTCATTACACAGAAAAAAATACGAGCCAAAAACGTTCAATTACTGTCGTAATTGAAATTAAGCTTGGAAATCAATTAATGTTGTAATTGAACTTAGAAATTCTTGGCGAAATCCATGTAAAAAATAGTAAAAAATTCAATTACTTATTTAAAATTTGAGTAATTGAATTCACAACTTTTGTAATTGCAAGAAAATCAATTAAAAAAGTAATTGAATTGACGAATTCCATACAAACTTCGTAATTGATTTCAAAAATATGTTTTTTCTTTATAAAGATATTGTTCTTATGCCTTTTTTTTAATAACTCCTTTTCCAAACTAAGTATCTTTACTTGACTAAAAGCTCATACCGAGTAAACTATGTTTTTTTTTTTGAGAACCAACTGCGAACTCTTATAGCCCATCTCTGAGTAGGTTCACTGGGTTCATTCGGGCTTAAGCTTGAACACACTTCAGCTAGGTCTGCGAGAAACTTCAATCTACTCGTATCTACAAATTCCAGATTTATTTCCAAAACATTTTACAAAACTTATTTGAAATGAGCTTTAATTGATTTTACACAACCGGGCCCCAAAAGGGTAGATTGAGTTTAAAGGAGGCAGAGTGAGAAAATATCGATAGAGAGATAGACTGACGTCGCACAATTTTAACGTCATCTTTTCCACAGCGCAGTTTGTATGACGCAGTGGACGATTTTCAATAGCAATTTATCATGGCCGTCTAGACCCCATTTCATCTGAACGAATACGTGAAACAAACACAAGTAGCTGGTGTGGCCGGCGGGCCTAATTTATGTGGAGGACGTGGAGGGCACAACCGCTACTGTGACTGGTAAACGATACCAACACAGGATTAAAGAGTTATATATTTATTTTATTAATTACAATACAAAGTAAATGTATATTCTAATTTTGGGTCCAAGGGTAAACCGGGTGACAAAGACCATTTGGCTTGATTTTTGCAGCGACAGACCAAAGCCTCTGGTGGGAATCGAACCCACAATCCCCACGCTGATAGACAAGCACACTACCAACTCGCCTACCGGGGCGATTAGGATTAAAGAATTTATATTACGGCAAATTGATGAACTGGCTAGGGATGGGGACAGAGCCAATGCAAGGGGCCCATCTGAAGCGCTTCATTTCTTAATCGCCTAATATCTGCTTCATATTGCTTTGCTCCGGTCGATGAAATCACCAGTTTTGGCCGCAACAGACTACTTTCTTCTAGAGTTTTTTTCGAGTAAGTAATGAGTACATTTATAATCCTCAGAGTCGTATAATGCTTTCGAAAACACAATATCGTGTGTCGCCGAATTTCTCTTCCGAACGAAAAAGAGCCCGAATGATCATCGCCCTACAAGTATCTCCAAAATAGTTTGCGAAAGTAAGCTTTAGCTGCAAATATGCATTTCAGAAAATAATTATGAAATTATGTCGGTTTTTTTTTGAAACATATACAACACACACACACTCTCATGCCATTTAAATATTTTTCTTGCTTGATTGAAAGTTTTCTTTGTCGCCGTAATTATTTCGTTAAAAGTTATAATCATTTTGCACACCCGATGAAACTATTTGTGATATGCAAATATTTTCGATGTTTATCTGTGTCATTTTGTGCAATATCTGGGGCCATCACGATGACCCTAATAAATCCCCCTGCACAGCATTGCGGCGTTGCGTTGTAAGAAGTAGCTGGCGATAAAACGCGGATGGTCGTCACAACAGCCGGCTTTTATCATCCATAACGTCATCGTCAATCGGGCTGAGTGGCCCCAATGCAATGCCATCATCATCAGAAGCAGAAGCACAGGCACCAGAAGAATACTTTGCTTCCTAATAGCCACAAATGATAATGTTTAAGCGAACGGGAGCTCACTAAAGTGACGCAGTAAATGTGCCGCACACCAAGTCACTGGTTGCCAGCGGAGGACAGAGGCGTGAGAGAGAGCGAGCGAAAGCATAACCAAACCGAACCCACCATTTACGACGTACACAGACACCTCCTGTAAGGCCAAAGTCCCAGCGAACCCATCGAAATGTAACAATAACTATAATCACGACCAAGGCAAAAGCGCTGGCGAATCGATCGTTGGCTGTGGGTCTGGCCACATCTTCTGTACGATGTTGGTCAATGGTTGCTGTGCCAGCCGCTAAATGGGAAAAACAAGTTCGACTGTCAATGTTGACCGGCTGACTCGGCTACTGTGTAATCCAATATGTGCCTGCGCTCTCTTGCCACCATTTGAGCAACGTCACATTTAATGTTGACAAAATGCTAAACAAAACGTGCGGACAGAAAAAAAACAAAAAGTGAAAAAAAACCCAAAGTAACGAGTCAAGAACGACGAGATCAAAAATGCCAAAGATGAATGAAGCGAACAGAACAGACCAGTGGCTGCAAACAAACGGTGACGAGAGATCACCTTTTAAGCGATGATAACCATATGATGACATTGATACCGCCAACCAGTCAGCCCAACCAGCGAACGTTTTTGGGTTGTTTCATTCATGCTTTGCATTCCATCTTCATTCCTTTTATTCTTTTCGGATTTTCATTTAAGGCCGACTCAAACTACCTGTTGTCTGTTGTGTGACTATCTGTCTGTCCGTCCGTCCGCCCGTCCGTCCATCCGTCTGGCTGTCGTTTCGATGATATGTCTGGGTTTGGGAAGTGGCACACGTTTGATCATAAATCAAATAAAGTTTCGATGTTTGCCTTCCCTATACTCTGCCACACGACGATCAGATCACTTTCATATTCTCACTTGCTCTGTCCGTCCGGGCATCGCGCACAGTGATTTGAAAACAAGTGTTGATGTTAAGACTCCATAACAGTGGTGTTCCTCGTAATGCCGCCTAGGAAACACTTGAGGCACAATGTTTCAACGGTTTATTCAGTGGTGAGCAGTCGTTAATCCCAGCTGTCTTTGGCTTCAATGAGCTCCAGAACCTAAGGACGAACCCTATTTGAAATTGGTGATCCATGATCGATCCATTTGTTTTATTTGTTATTTGACCAACACTTAGGTAATTCCTCCTACACAAGCAATGCATTGTGTTGGCGATAGGAGGAAAGGGTATTGGGAGTGGACATTTGCCTCAATTTTGAGAATGTCCCAGCTGTGAGGAAAGGCCCTTGCTGGAAGAGAGTTTCGACTATAGAACGAATGTTGTTTGTGTCGATACATGGATGTGGGTCTTTGAATATCCGTGTATCCCGGATGAATGTTCCAACATCAGGGACTAGACGACGGATATACGAGCAGTAGATACCGTAAAAATATATAGAGAACAGAGAAGTTCTCTATGGTAATCACTCTTGTCTGCAAAGATTTCTTTTTGAGCCCCATTTTTAATATAACACAGTTGTCTTACATTTATGCTTTGAAATAGCATGACCGAATAGGTTCATGTACCCATACAGGCTTTATATAAAAAAAACTCTCCAAACAATAATGAAGAATTCCCCAAAAAATCTCAACATTTTGGACTTTCTCATTATAAAAAATTCCCCAAAAAAATCTCAACATTTTGGACTTTCTCATTATAAAAAGTTCCCCCAAAAAATTTGGGAGTTTTTCATAATTTGCACACGCTGAAAAAAAGACCTGAAGAATTCCCCAAAAAATCTCAACATTTTGGACTTTCTCATTATAAAAAGTTCCCCAAAAAATTTGGGAGTTTTTCATAATTTGTATACGCTGAAAAAAGACCTGAAGAATTCCCCAAAAAGAGAGAGAGAAACAGAGAGTTTAGTAAAAAATATAATTTAAAAATAAATACAATTTTCGAACCCTTTCTGCAACAGTTAAAGACATTTTTTTTTTGCACAAAATGTATCAGACAGGGAATTTTATATGAAAATATAATTTCCATATCAGAGAAAGGGAGAGAGAGCAGGGAAAAAATAAAACTGTCGAACCCATTCTGCAACAGTTAATGGGCTTTGTTTGTACAAAATCTTTCATACTGGGAATTTTGGGAATGCAGATAATATCCATATCCGAGAAAGGGAGAGAGAGAGAGTAGGGAAAATACAATTTCAAACAAAAATGGCAAACCTGTTGAGAAACGGTCTTTTATTTTTGGAGAAAATGTTACCGACAATACACTTAGTGCCAGGTTCCATAAAACGAATTTGTTCGTTCGTTACAAATTGTCGAAATTGAATAAAATGGATGTTTGTCAGTAGTGAGAGCTTATTCTTTTGAGATTGTGTTCCAGCTGTCCATATCTAACATATATCTGAAAACCAGAAGTGAATAATGTCTGAAGCCTATTTTATAACGCTTCCAATATTGACGATTTGTAACGAACGAACAAAATCGTTTTATGCAAACAGGCAGTTAGAATAGAAATTTTGTATGGAAAAATATAGTTTTTTAGAAAAGTACTTAATACACATTTGACAAGTTGAAACACACGCCATTACTAAAAATGCAACGATACACTCGTTAACCACGCATTGAAATTATTGAAAATTCACTACAAAAATGGTGAAAATCTTGCAGTCACAGTTGGCAAAAATAAAGCATCTTTGGTGTCGTCGTGACCGCACCTTGTCGGCTGTTTCAACCTCGTAAATGTTGGCGACTTTACGAGTAAGAGAGTAATCGCTAAGCCATGTAAAACTTCTCTAGAAAAGCACTAGCCGTTCGGAGCCGGCTTTAAACAGTAGGTCCCGGCCAAATTATATCGTACACAGCTCACTGATTCGAGAGAAGTTCTCCGTCTGTTCCTTCATGGAATGTTAAGGGAAATAAGTAAGTAAATATCACATTTTTGTGTATTTTTTTTAATTTCTGAATCTCTGTTTGGGCAAGTGTCACAAACAGTCTAGCAAAAAACAATTATTTTATACTTTTTCAACTTCATTTTTTTTTTGTATAATGGAACATTATTAAGACATTTTACTAAAAAAATTTATATTTTTTTTTTAAACAATTTTAGCTGTTCTTATTTAAGTTCTTATGTAACTGCAAAACATTTACCGTACTTCAGGTAGCGTGCATCACAATGGGTTCACGGCTGTTAACAAAAATTGTTGGCTGCAAATAATTTTTTTTTTTCGAATTCTTTTATATTAATTCATCTGTCTTATAAGTATTTCATTTAGAGTGTTTTAGTATGCAAAATTTGCTTAAAATTACGAAAACATACCTTAACCTTCAAAGCTACTTCCATCTTCTGTAGCGTGCGCCACAATAGTTTGTGATACATTTTTTCGCAACTTATACCGGGTTTTTATGGCATTCGAAAGAACACTTACATCCCACTAAATACTTTGTATAAGTTGAAGTTATGTCTTTTGAAAAACCATTGTTATATTTTAATCAGAAAACGCTTGCGAATGTAGCGTTCGTCACACAGGATTTGCCCATATATCAACTCATCTTATTCTCTCGGTTATTGTTATTATCAGAAAGAGCGTAAATGCAAAAAAAATTACAAAAAAAACTGCTGCAAATACACACTTATTTGTACACAAATATTGTACTTTGTTCAATTTTATAAGTTTATTGTCTGTTTTTCCCAAATAAATTATATTTACATTCAAATAAGCTTTACAGAAGGAAATAAGCTTTACTTGCTAGAACGTCCAAACACACGATTTACTGGTGTGTAAACATTTAAAAAAGATATGTAGATTTTTAAGCGTGTAGGTAATATTTTATTTTTCATTTGACAATGAAAAATTCCCCAATTTTTTTGTTTTGATTTTTTTTTTTTGGAATATTTTTAAAACCACGATACTAATTATCACATTTGAAAAATGGCCCCAATTAAAAAATGAAAAATCGTCCCAACAACACATAAATTTTGTTGCAAATCTGTTCATTTTGAAATTGGGGTTAGTTTTCAAATGTGATAATTAGGGTCGTAACCACAACACATTATAAAAAAAATCGAGCGATATATGAATTGGGGCCGTTTTTCACGCAGCAATTGCAGCCAATATGGATTGAATGTCCATTAGGGTGGAGTGAAAACATGCTTTTTTTTTAATTTGAAAAAGTGAACCTCGGAAAGAGATGTAGTCTGGGGCCCTAATGAGGGGAAAAATAAAGAAAAAAATTTTAAAAAAATTTTAGGGGTCGCGCCACTCCCTCGAAATTTGGAAATTATCGCTATTTTGGCGTTGATTTTAGAAAAATCCTAAAAATTAACGACTTAACTTATTCGAAATTTGAGCTTGTTCAGTGCCCAAACAAAAGTATTTGAGGCAAATATGAGGATAATCGACTAATATTTGTAGCTTTGGTGGCGATTTCATTGTTCAGTCAATTTTCTGAAGAAGGGACGATTTGACTTATTTTACTTTTTGAAATTTTTGAACAATGAGAAAATTTTTTTTAAATTTTTCATGCCCTTATTTCATTGTTTACGCTATTGCAAACATTTATTGACATAAAACTTTTTAGGATTTTTCTAAAATTAACGCTAAAATAGCGATAATTTCCAAATTTCGAGGGAGTGGCGCGACCCCTAAACATTTTTTAAAATTTTTTTCTTTATTTTTCCCCTCATTAGGACCCCAGACTACATCTCTTTCCGAGGTTAACTTTTTTTTTTTGAATTTCACTCCACCCTAATGTCCATATTTCCGAGAAGACGTTAAATATATTTCGACACTTTGTGTGTGAGGGCAAAGTACAAGTGTAATTTTTCATAAATTGTTTGGGGGATTTTTCAGAATTTTTGGGGAAATTTCATATTGGGCTTTTGGGGGGATTATTCATTTTTTTTTTTTTTTGGGAGCATTCTTCATTGTTTTTTTGCAGGCATTTTCCATAGAGACCATCACTATGCGCGTCGGGTCTTATCGTACAGCCTGCCCTGTCGTTGCTGAATTGTAGGACATACATATTATTGAAACAATATTTCAAAGTGTTACTCAAATATTTTGTTGCCACCAATCCTGACGCTTCGCCCCTTCTCCAATTCTCCTCTGCGAAATCTATCACTTTGTCCTTACAAAGGTCCTTGCGAATTAGGACAAATTCAGCACATTCCAAATTGTTCAATGTTTTTTTTTTTTGCTGGTTTCCAACCACTGTGATCTGTGCTGTTGCTGAGTGACAATTTGACAACTACAACGGACGTGTGTGTGCCTGTGTTTCTGTGCATGAGATGAGTATGTGCCTACTTGTGGGTATCACGAGCCCAACTTGTTGCCAGATCACTTGTTGAAGTTGTTTTCTGGTTGTTCTGCTTGTTGCGGTTACAGTGTGAGGGTGTAAATTGTTGCCAGTCATCGTTGCTCGCCGGCATATCATACCTTTTTGGTGTGTATTTGTTTTTTTTCTTCTTCTCTGGGAAATATGAGCCTCGGTTTGGTAATCTGATCTGATCAGACGACGATGACGACGAGGAGAGCATGACTTTGATATTTTTATTGTGGTCATCATGCTTAATTTAATCGCATTAACAAGTTGTTGTCACAACAATTTTTGCGGTTTTCTGTTTTCCTGGACAACGATGATCCTCCGCCAACGCACCAGCGAATCGGATCGCATCGGATCGGATCGAGCACTGCAAACAGATACCAAAGAATGTGGACACATACAAACATTGCGTAGTGTCCTTCCTTAACAATTCTATGGCTTTGATATCGACTACTTAAATTTCGCGTTTGCGGTTAGCGAAAGGCTATACCTTGGCCAACGTGGCAGCAGACGAAACACTTGAGACTCCTGCAATTGAGAGAACGCCCACACACACAGTCTACTGAACCTGTAGTCGAACAAACGAACACATACCGTCCGACCGGACAATCGCTACTTGTTATCCAGAAACTCGGTTTTTTTTTCGTGTGTGTGTTTGAATAGCAGAAGATCATTTTACTTTTAAATACGACTACCGAATGTTGTACAGAATTTTGCCAAATTTTCTTTGGAACAATTTATAGGTTCCACTATTTAGGAATCGCCTTCAAAAGCTAGTGGTTAGTCTGTAAATCTGCTGGCAAGAAATGAGGGGAACTGAAGGAACCGAAAAGGATATCCAACTAAAATAAAAAAATCCTCACAAATCCAAATATAGACTTCATGGAAATCTATAAATCGGATATCAGAATCCAATGAAATGTTCGTCATGAATCCAAAATTCGGCTCTATAAAAAATGCACCCAAAAAAAAAAGTGAAGAATTCCCCAAACAAAATTTCATAATTTTTAGGAATTATTTTATTTTTAGATTTTGGAGCATTTTTCAGATGAAATAAATATACTTTTTCCAAATTACGAAAATCTATGGTTTTTTTTTTATTTTTTCGTTGGGGGGGGGGTGTTATTTTCCATAATATCTATTGTTTTTTTTTTTTTGGTGTGGGGGGGGGGGTATTTTTCATAATATTTATGGGATTTTGCATTGGGTAATGTTTCATAAACATTCATTTTGGGCTTTTTTTTTGGGGGGGGGAGGTTGATTTAAAATTTATTTTGGGGAATTCTTAATTTTTTTTTGGCATTTGGATTTTTTTCATAGTGCCGCCAAATTCTCCCTCAGATCACATAAACTTTCTCACAATATTTGACGAACATATTTCCCATTCCCCCCCACATAAAGGAAATCAATTTACCACATCACTTTGGTTAGAGTTAACAAATTGCATTAACTTCGAACAGTCGCCTATTAGCAGTTTCCTTTAAAATCTCATTTTTTAACGCAAACATAATAATTCCTTTCAAAGACCAAAGAGCCCCGCGGAAGCTTCCCTCTGTCGGCCGAGCAAGCACACAAACCAAATTCAATATTTAGATATCAATAGCGTTCGCATTGGGGAGAAAAACTCCGGAGAATAGCCAAAAGGCTCGGGTCACCACAACACTGCTGCGTCCGCCATCCTACCTCCACCTTTCGGTCGTCCAGTTGCTCCATGGTGCAGCATAACAGATTATATCGGACAGCATATTAGACACAAATATTATTAAAGGCAACAACAATGTTCGGCTCAGTGTTTATTTGTTTTTACGGCAAACGGGCAACGTTAAGTATAAGTACAAGTACATAACGAAGCGCAGCGCAGCGAAATGAAGGCGATTTTAAACGCGTTTTCTTATTTCTTAAAAAAAAAAGGTTTACCTCGAGGGTACCGGCAGGCAATTGAGCAGCACTAGGGGAGGCGGTGGAGGTCAGCAGCCAACAAACAAACGACCACAAGTGAATAAAAAAAAAACAGTATATGAAAAGTCGTACCAACTTACAAGGAGGGAGAAGGGGGGGCAGGACGCAGTTTAAATGCGGAAACGTGCTTTAAATATCGCCTAAAATCGCACTTATGCGCTTAGAGTCGGTAAACAAAATACACAAAAATCCTCAGAGAAAAGTAAACCGAACTATTGGAACCTGTAAACGATCCCGGCAATGATGGACTGGTGGTTGTGGTATTTGGGGTGAACATACACACTGCGAGGATGGTATGATAAAGTGGGCGGTCATGTGGTTTTTATATAGGGATTTTCTTTCAACACAAGACATCAAGCTCCTGTCACTATGTTAGCGATGGGAAATAAGGATGATTCGAGGAGGAAAGACGAAGTGGCGTGTCCTTATCGACATCCGCACCACCTGTAGAGATGGACGACGATGCTGGATAAGTTGGTCCTACGTGCATTAATATGGTCTGACCCCACTCATAAATCGTGGCCAACTGGCAGTTGAGTGAGTCATTCAGCGCTCGCCCTTTGTGCGTTCGATTCCCAAAAAAAGCTTGGTATGTCGCAGAATATAAAATAAAAATAAAAATAAAAACAAAAATAAAAATAAAAATAAAAATAAAAATAAAAATAAAAATAAAAATAAAAATAAAAATAAAAATAAAAATAAAAATAAAAATAAAAATAAAAATAAAAATAAAAATAAAAATAAAAATAAAAATAAAAATAAAAATAAAAATAAAAATAAAAATAAAAATAAAAATAAAAATAAAAATAAAAATAAAAATAAAAATAAAAATAAAAATAAAAATAAAAATAAAAATAAAAATAAAAATAAAAATAAAAATAAAAATAAAAATAAAAATAAAAATAAAAATAAAAATAAAAATAAAAATAAAAATAAAAATAAAAATAAAAATAAAAATAAAAATAAAAATAAAAATAAAAATAAAAATAAAAATAAAAATAAAAATAAAAATAAAAATAAAAATAAAAATAAAAATAAAAATAAAAATAAAAATAAAAATAAAAATAAAAATAAAAATAAAAATAAAAATAAAAATAAAAATAAAAATAAAAATAAAAATAAAAATAAAAATTTATTTTTATTTTAAAATAAAAATAAAAATAAAAATAAAAATAAAAATAAAAATAAAAATAAAAATAAAAATAAAAATAAAAATAAAAATAAAAATAAAAATAAAAATAAAAATAAAAATAAAAATAAAAATAAAAATAAAAATAAAAATAAAAATAAAAAAAATTGAGTATTACAAGACTCTAACTCATCATACCACCCAACCACAAGTGATGTGAAACTTTGTGGTGTTTGTTTGCCTTTCACGATTGAAATCTTACGACGTTGCACCAAAACTAAAGTATTCGGAATTCGTTTCGTTGCTCACCAACAAATCCATCAAAATTTCCAATTCCAAATGAAAGCAAAAAAAAAACGAATGTTGAACACATTCTCAGCGCCATCTACAGAGACACAGCGTCTCTCACACACTATCGTAGCAATAATAGTGCAACATTTGGCCTCAAGCCTCTGTGTTGCCGTTGTTTGTGGCACAATTTTGTTTGCCGTTGTTTGTGGCATTTGATATTCGGTTAATGGGTATTAGGCAATACTTATTATTGGTTTTTTATTTATGTTTCCACCCACCAAAACGACAAAGGCAGGAATAACACAATTCAGACTACAGCTCAGACTCCCTGCCACCACTCAGACTCACTCGTAGAAAAGGAGGCTCACTTGATCCCAGCTTTGGAGTTTAATTCATTTCCCCATCGTACCCCCAAACCCCCTCCGCCAACCCTACGTGGTATGGTGTACAACACAGTTCATAAATCATCGCGATAACAAATTGTGAGCGCTTCCACAGTGTGTAAATCTATCGCGGCTAGAGGATCTCATTTAGCCGAAGCTCTAACCACAACCAGAACAACAACAACAACAGCAAGGCAACGGCAAAGCCGTAAAACAAAGCCTGGCCGAATGGGCCATTGTTAAGCGGCGTCAATGGTCCTTCTGCAGAGGCCTTTCCGTAATCAATCTGTTACGAGCAGGAGGTGGTTGGTTGGCTCTTGGCTCTCTTTTACTCGGCGTATGGCGGGAAGAAAAATCGAATCATAACTAAAATCGTAAACAAGCTGGAGAAAAAAAACGAAGAAGACGTAGAAATATTGGAGATGATGTGGAAAAAACAAAGACTCACGCGTTCGATTAAAACGTAGCCAGAGTGACGCATGTTGGTCAAGCGGATCAGATAACCCAGTAAACAATATTGGAGATGGTAGCAGGAAAAAAATCATTAAAGCTGTGACACGATATCCCATTGGTCTTAACGGGTTCTAATGTTATCCCACTCGCTAGAGATAATAATACAAATCGGATGACGAAAAAGTATCTGAAGGTCGTAAGTCTAAAACTTACAAGGCATCCCGAAATAATGTGCACATTAGAATAAGAAATACTCCGATTCCAACTCCGCTATAAACGCATACCAGGGATTTGGGAATTATTAATTACATACGTGTGACTTTCTTTGCTGGGCTTACTTGTTGCCTGCTCATTCAATGCATACTATTTACAGTATTGCATATAACTGCACAAAATAGTTTAGCACAGATCAATCTCATTTCAAAACTCAAACGCAAATAAATAAAATACGAAAACAAAAACAAAACCCATACAAAAAGTGCACGTTCTATAAACGTTGAGCCTATTGAACGTACGTACGCCAAGACCCAGAACAAACGCCACAATGCGTACCCCTTTGACTGTGAGTACGAGGAACACCAACAATAGCAGCCAGCAACGGCAAGAGTAACATAAAAAGGTAATGTCCAGCCAAGGCTCGCAGCGAAACCAGGTGAAGTGTAGTGAAGTGAAGTGAAGTGATATCAATAAAAAGGCGGCTATTTTATCTTAAATATACTTATAATTTTCTTCTTCTTTTTTTGTTCTCTATGCGCTGCATACAAAAGATTAATACACCGCGATAGACTTGCAGGAGTCACTGGTCTGGAGTAGAAGGAGCATTTTGCGGGGAAAAGTTGCACAGTGGTCGAAAATAAATTTATAGAAATGTTTCGGGCAACAATTTGTGTGTGATTTTCTTGGGGAAAAAAAGGCTTTCCGATAAAATGTTTGGGGCTAAGCAAGTTACTACATAAAAGTTTGGGTGAAACATGTCCTAATAGAAACTTGTGGAGCAAAAATTTAATGATAAAAAGTTTTGCGGTGAAAATTACCGAATAAAAATGTTTAGGGCAAAAACTTCCTAACAAAAATTTTTATGACAAAAAACTCCTAATAGGATTTTTTAAAGCAAAAATTTAGTAATACACATTTTTAGGGTAAAAACTTAGTAACAGACATTTTTGGGGGCAAAAAGTTTGGGTCAAATATTCCTAGTAGCAATTTAAGGGCAAAAATAGAATTTTTACGGCCAAAATTTCCAAAAAATAATTTTTAGGGCAAAAATTTCACAATAGAAATTTTTAGGGCATAAATTTCCCAATAACATTTTTTAGGGCAACAATTTCCCAATAGAAATTTTTAGGGCAAATGAAATTTCCGTATACAATATTTAGGTCAAAAATTTCCTAATAGAAATTTTTAGGGCAAAAATTTAGTAGTACACATTTTTAGGGTAAAAACTTAGTAACACAAATTTTTGGGGCAAAAAAGTTTGTGTCAAATATTCCTAGGAGCAATTTAAGGGCAACAATAGAAATTTGAAGGGCACAACTTCCTAATAAAAGTTTTGAGGTTAAAAATCTCTTAATAAACATTTTGCGGGAAAAAAATGTACTAAAAAAATGTTTAGGGCAAACATTTTTAGGTCAAAAATTTGGTAACATAAATTTTTGGAGCAAAAAAATATTGGTCAAATATTCCTAGTAGCAATTTAAGGGCAAAAATAGAAATTTTTAGGGCACAAATTTTCTTAATAAAAGTTTTTAGGGCAAACATTTTGTAATAGATCTTTTTAGGGCAACAAATTCCTAATACAAGTTTTTAGGGCAAAAATTTCCAAAAAAAAACAATTTCAGGGCAAAAATTTTTCAATAGAAATTTTTAGGGCAAAAATGTCCCTTATAAGAATGTTTAGGGCATAAATTTCCCAATAGAAATTTATGGGGCAAAAATCTCCATCTTAATATATATTTACCCTCGACACTGATTCACTGATACACTGATTCACTGACTCTGTCACGCAGTACGTAGGAATTTAAACAGGCATTCAATAATAATTCTATAAATAATAATAATAAAAAAAATAATATTTTTTTTTGTACAGAAATTGTGTTTTCCCCAAATTTTTTTTTACCAAAAATTTGTTTTTCCAAAATTTGTTTTTACAAAAAATTTTTTTTTCCACAAAATTTTTTTTTCCACAAATTTTTTTTTTTTCAACAAAATTTTTTTTTTCAACAAAAATTTTTTTTTTTCAGCAAACTTTTTTTTCCAACAAAAATTTTTTTTTTCAACAATTTTTTTTTTTTTACAAAATTTTTTTTTTTCAACAAATTTTTTTTTTTTACAAAAATTTTTTTTTTCAACAAAAATTTTTTTTTTCAGCAAAAATTTTTTTTTCAGCAAAAATTTTTTTTTCAGCAAAAAATTTTTTTTCCACAAATTTTTTTTTCCCAATTTTATTTTTTTTCGAAATTTTTTTTTACAAAAAGTTTTCTCAAAATATTTTTTAAAATTTTTTTAAAATTATGTAACAAATACTTTCTCAAGCAAATTAACGGGCGCCATAGGCGCATTACAACTTACTAGTATACAAATATTTAGGGCAAAGGAAATTTCCTTATACAAATTTTTAGGACAACAATTTCATAACAGAAATTTTTAGGGCAAACATTTGCCAATAGGAATTTTTAGTGCAAAAATGTCCAAATTTTAAAAAAAGGGCAAAACATTTTTTGGGCAAAAATGTACAGAAATTTTTGGGGGCAAAAAAGTTTTGGTCAAATATTCCTAGTAGCAAATTAAGGGCAAAAATAGACATTTTTATGGCACAAATTTTCTTAATAAAAGTTTTTAGGGCAAACATTTTTTAATAGAAATTTTTAGGGCAAAAAATTCCTAATAAAAGTTTTTAGAGAAAAAATTTCCTAAAAGAAAATTTCAATAAAAGAAATTTTTAGGGCAAAAATTTCCTAAAAGGAATTTTTTGGGCAAAAATTTCATAAAAGAAATTTTCAGGGCTAAAATTTTTCAATATAAATTTTTGGGCCAAAAATTTCTGTATACAACATTTTCGGGCAAACATTTCCCAATAGATATTTTTAGGGCAAACATTTCCCAATAGACATTTTTAGAGCAACAATTTCCTTATAGACATTTTTAGGACATACAGTTTCCAATAGAAATTTTTAGGGCAAAAATTTCCCAATACGAATTTTTTGGGCCAAATTAAGAAAATTAAAATGGCATTTTAGGTTGACGCCCAGTGAGGGCGTGGCATCCACTTGTCTTTTTACAATATGCTACTCGATCCACTTTTTTTTTTTGACAATATGCTAATCTAGTGAAAGGAAATTTCCCATGTAATTCTGCAGCCAGTTAACTCCTTCAGCCCCAGAGATATTATTTATTCCATACATTCTAAATTAAACCAAAACTGTTTTTAAAAAAAAAATTGATAGACGCACAATTTTGCCCAAAAAAAAGTCCCATGTAGAAATTGGGAACTGTCGTTCAACGGGTTCAAGGAACAAGAAGTGCATATTTGAACTCGTGAAGATTTATCCAATCATGTGAGTACCATATTGTCCACATACGTGGGACACGCCACCTTGGGCCCCGGCCCCATATTTCATTTTAATTTTCTTAATTTTGGAGACCAGTTTATTATTTTGGTGGGTCCCATAATTGTTCACAAAATACAATCGATTCATTAATTTTTACTTCTTAGTTTTCTTAAAACCACTGTGCGATAGATGAATATTTTCTTTTGGCTTTCGCAAAAACAAACTTACAATTTAGATAACCTGGGAACAACATTGAGACAACAACAACAAAACATAATTTGTTTGCTTAAGTTTCCCTAAGCAGAAGGAATGGCCAAGATTACATGGAGGACATGGAGAAGGTGATGCTGGTGTTGGCCATGTTTGGCCATGATGAAGCCAAGGTGGAAGTGGAAGTATAGTATTTCACATTTTTGAGATCTTCATTCATAGATCTTTATGAGAACATCTTACGGAGTAGTAACGTCCTAGCTAAGCCAACTGACCTTAAGGCTAATGTTTTTTTCTTTTTCATTTGTTGTTGGCAAAGGTTTTTCTCTACCCAGCAGTTAACTGATTGATTTTTGTGTGATTTAAAGAACTTTAACTTGGACTTTTGTTGGTTGGTGAACTCTATTAAAGTTTGTTTTGTTGTTTGGCAACAGATTCATTTTCTCATTAGAAAAATGTATGAAACAGCGATTGCCAATCTTTGATTAACTCTTTATTTCGGAGGTTCTTCCTGGGGCCAAGGAAATAAATCTTTTTCAAAAACAAACAAAAAAAAACCGCGTGATTTACGGAGTGTACGATTTTGAAAATTGTGATTATTTTCTATTTGTTTGATGTGTTTTGTTCATCTGCGGATAATTGTTAAAACAAGAAACAATTATAAAAAAAAAACTTTTGTTTCGATGAAAAAAAAAACGGAAATATTTGAAAGAGATCAATTGTTGCCGCCATTTGAAATTGGTATAAAGAAAATTAACCTTAATTTATGGTTATTCATTCGTCATATTTTTCTTGTTTTAAGTGGCGAGATGCTGTCATTCGTTTTGTACGTTTGTCTGTCTGTCTGTCTGCCTGTCCGCTCATAAGTGGTGGTAATCTCTGAGATGACGTTGATTGACATTTGTTGTCTTTCCCAGTTACTCTGTTGGTTCTTGTTGTTGTTTTTTTGTTTGTTTTTGGCTTAATGTCGCCATCGTTCGATGTTGTCTAGCAGTGATGCTGCTGCAGAGGAAGAAGGAGGCGCCTCGGAACATCAAACACACACACACACACAATAATCCATGAAATTATGACAGGTTGATGATGATCATAATGATAAGCCAGGGTTTGCTATCGCAAACCAAGACCTTGCAGTACAACGGGAAAATAATTACGAAAACAATTTTGTAGAGAGGCGGGGTATCCAATACATATTTAAATATAACCTTAAATCTCTTAGAGAAAAATCATGGGGAAATATTATTAGTATGCTTAGAAATTTTGTTTAAATTCCGACAGGACACTTTTAGGGAATAACATCAAGTCTGAGCCTAAAGGAATTAGAATTAGCGCAAAAATCGGTAAACACTAGACCGCATCATGCATTTACTGTCGACCGTGAACTCTCCTTCCGTGAACGGACACCCCTCTTGTTACGGACACATTTCAACGGTCCCATCGGTGTCCGCTCAAGAGAGATTTCACTGTATTTTGTTTTGGCCGGAATTTGAATTCAAATTAATTCCCAAAAAGTATCAACATTTATTCAAACATGCAAACAATTGTGGACCCTCAAGGTGGGTCTATAAAAAAAAGCCCAAACAAAAAAATTAAGAATTTCTCAAAAAAAAATCATAATGAAAAATTCCCCAAAAAAAAATTGGAGAGTTTTTCATAAATTTTTCAAATTTAACAATGAAAATGTCCCATTTTTTATTTTATTTTGGGGAATTTTTCGTTTTTTTTTGGGATATTTTCCAAACAAATGTGAATCATATCATCTTAGTGTGTGCGACGATCCCACAATTAAACTTAGGAGGTTCAAAACGTGGTAAGACCTTTAAATAAAAATACTGGTGACTTTTCGAGTTAGAGAGTAATCTCGAAGCCATTTCAAACTTCTCTGGAAAATCATTAGAAACAGGCTTGAAACAGTAGGTCCCGCTCAGTGAATATAAAAAATTGTAACGTGACCAGATCACTGATTCGAGAGAAGTTCCCACGATTACCGAACTTTGTGGCATGGCACAGCATTCTGCTGAAACCAAAGGCTGACCAACATCGCTGTACATTTGCAGCTGCTGGCAGACCCAATCTGATCGTGTGCCTTCAATTGTCATGTCAAGAGGACTTTGATAAGCGAATAATGACATCACCTGCGTGTGAGTGACAAACTGTAGGCAACAGCAATTACAGTCTGAATAAAAGAAGTTAGACTGACGCTGAGTGAGGACGTGGTAGGTCGGCAAATGACTAAGAGACGATATCGAGCAGTTTATGCGTAAAACACGTAAGCGGCATTTTTTGCAAGACTCAATTTTCAATGAAATTCAAGAGAAAATTTTACAACGCTTCCAAAAAATTTAGAAAAACTTTTGTAAACATTCGTTAAGAAAAAAAATTGTGAAAATTTTTTTGGTATTTTCACACATTTTTCTTAACAAAGGTTTAGGAAAAAGTTCACCTCCAAAAAAAAAAAAAAAAAAAAAAACTCACCCACAAATCATAAAAATCCATGCGAGATGGGGGGGAGATGCTCCGGAGGGACCCCAAAAATGCCTAAGACCAAAAAAAAATCAAGTAGGTACTCAAGCTTCAGTTAATCACATAAGGAGGAAAAAAGTTGTGGGCGAGGCCATAGGCTCTAGGCCCTAGTCCACTGCTTAGATTCAATTCCCCTGCCCCCTTCAATGGGTACTCAAACTTCATGAAATAAGTTTAGGATGAATAAAAAAAAATTTAAATTTAAAAAAAAAAATTTGAAATTTAAAAAAAAAAAAGTTTTAGAAAAAAATTTAAATATTAGATTCAATTACCCTCCCATTATATAAGTGTGGGTACTCAAACTTCATGAAATAAGTTTAGGATGAATAAAAAAAAATGTAAAAATTTAAAAAAAAATATTGCATATTAAAAATATTCAATTTTTTTTTAAACAAATCTCGAAAATTGCGTTTTTTTTTACTATTGTGTCCTTGTTATGCTATTACCTACAGTTTGGGGTTTTTTTTTAGATTTTGAGGTTTTTTTTTTTTTTTTTGGATCCCTTTTTTTTAAAAAAACATTTTTTTTTATAAAATTTAAATATTGCATGTTAAAAATATTCAATTTTTTTTTAAACAAATCTCGAAAATTGCGTTTTTTTTTACTATTGTGTCCTTGTTATGCTATTACCTACAGTTTGGTTTTTTTTTTAGATTTTGAGGTCCTTTTTTTTTGTATTCCTAGGTGCCTTAGGGCATTCCATCCCCTTCTCATATTGATTTTCATAATCAGTGGACAATGCCGAATGGGGTGGCATTTTCAGTTGTTGTTTTTTTTTTTTTGGTGCCCGGTAAAGTGCATTTCAGCCAAGGTTTATAAAGGCGTTATACATTTTTCTGAATACGGGGTTCTCCAACAAGAGGTGTTATTGTGAATCGCCCGGTATTTCGGTAGCATTCATCTTCGAAGCTGTTATTTTTTGACATTTGACTAGTAGAAACTACGTCATTACAAAAAAATGAAACGATACACGCTTCAACAACGCATTGAAATTATTGAAAATTCACTACAAAAATTGTGAAAAATCTTGCAGTCACAGTTGGCAAAACAAAAGCATTTTTTGGGTCGTGATGTCGGACCGCAATACAGAGATTGGTGGACAAATTCGAGCTGTTAGCTGGGACTAGTTAGTGATGTGAAGAATAAAACCCATGCACGTCGCTCAAGAACAACTGAGAATATTGCTGCTGTAGTCCAAAGTGTTGAAGAAAACTTAGGTTTGTCTATTCCTCGTCGCCCCTTGGAATTGGTCATTGGGCATTCCACAAACGTCATTACACCGTATTTTGCATAAAGACTTGGGTCTTAAGGCTTATAAAGTTCAGTTAACACAGCAACTCAAGCCGGCCAATCATAAACACCGTCGTGTCTTTGCTGATTGGGTCCTTGAAATGCATGAAAATGATCCGGAATTCCATCGGAAAATCATCTTGACTGATAAGGCCCATTTCCACCTCAGTGACTACGTCACCTGGCGACTTCTTCCTTTGGGGCCACGTGAAAGAAAAGGTCTTCTTTGAATACCAAAATAACACCTCTTGTTGGAGAACCCTGTTTAAGGCGATTGGTGACTCTGTCCAAAATTATTGTGCTAACCTGAGAAAGGGATATGATTTCAATATTTTTTTTTTTTTTTTAGCTAAACACTTGATCAGTTTCAATTGTTAATTTTTTGAGATTTGATCTTTGATTTCTCATAAATTCCCATAGTAACTTTGTCTAATACTTAATGATTTCGGTGATTTATACTGCGATTTCTTGTGGTTACAATAAGCGACTTTAGATTGCAATTTTTTTTTCTCTTTGTCATTCGTTTTCTTGTCCTTAATAAACACGTTATTAAATTCCATTTGTTATACAAATCATTTCAATGAAAGAGAGCATTGCTATCGGGTGGGGGGGAACCCGTTCATTTTGTTTCTGTGTTTGTGTTGTGTTTTTTTTTCTACTTCGTTTTGGGCCGTTCCCAAATCGTCCGGAATAAAATGTCCAACAGAGAAATTTGTCAGATGTTATGTCGAACATATAAAATATGTTTCGATAACAACAATGACGAACGAATGGTAACAGTAACAACACATCGGGAGACAATACAGCAACAACAACAACACTAATACACCAAGTTTCACATTGATGCACAGTGGATGAGAACTGAAGTTTGATCGAATTAAATTCATTAAATTTTGTTGTGGTAAAGATTTTTGATTTGCGTAAAAAACCAGATGTTTCTAGATTAACGAGGAGCACATTGACGACAAGAAGAAGACAGTTAACCTGAGAATGTATCAAATTCCCTGGCCATTTTCCGTTAACTGAAAGTTATCCTCAAAAACAAAATATAGTCAAAGAAAAGCATCGCAAGGAGCATATGGACAAATCGAAGTCAAGACTGGGAATATTCTACCCCATGTAACATTGACACAGTACAGCGTTAACAGTGGTAAATGCAAAGGCACATTAACCCACTTGACGCCAACGTTCTTTTAAAAGAACAGGAAACGTTGAACAATTTGAGGAAAAATCAATAACAACATTTGATCGACTACACACTCTAAATCCACACTAAAATCCAAAAAAAAAAAGTAAATTAAAAAAAATGGTCGGCGCTACGTGGGTTAATGGTACGATAAATTAAAAAATATCCAAACAAAAACCAAACTTGCAAACAAAATGTTCACCAAGATAAATAAATGTATTGGCTAGGAATCTACGAGACACAAGCAATTTAAAACGACTAGGCAGATTTCAGTACTCTTAACTTGGAATTTGTAATGCATTTCTTCGGAATGTTAGTCCGCAGGGTTCCCTTGGTCCATTGTAGGACTGACTAAATTACTACATCCTCTTCTTCTTCAAGGTGCAGCCTGAGATCTCCTTGGCCGTCGTAGTATTTATAACGTGTAATAATTAGATGCTCTCGTTCTGCAAGATGGTGGATAGGGTCTCCTGGATCCACTGTAGATTGACTTAATCAGAAGAAACTTTGCGTATGGTTCCGTTGATTCAACAGTTCCGTTGATTGCCACAGTTTTCACATGAAAAATTCCACAAAAAATGGACAATGACGTTTTTATTTTTGGGGATATTTTTAAAACAGAAGTGAATCATATATCGATTTTTTTTTATAATGTTGTATTTTTTGGGATATTTGTGATAATATTTGCAAAATTTTTCATAAATTGTTTGGGTAATTTTTATATCAGGCTTTTGGGGGGATTTTTCAGTTATTTTGGGAAAATCTTCACTTGGGGCATTCTTAATTTTTTTTTGGGGGGGTGTCATTTTTCATGGATTTATTAAATCCTCAATAATTCTCCTCCTAAATCGTGCTGCGTAAAATCCACTGTAGGTTTAATAAAATCTTCGGAAAATACTGATTAGGATCCGTAATCCCAAATTATCCCCATCTGAAGGCAGCAAATACGGAAAAAAAAAGAAAACATTTTTATTTGTAAATAAAATCGTTGGGGAAATATGAAATAAATTAGTTTTATTGAACTCATAGAGAGGTACCTGACCAAACAGCCCAGTCAAAAAAGACAAAAATAAATAAGAAAGTGCGTCAACTTCTGATTAAGATAAAGATTTTATTTCTTATTGTTGTTGTACTACCTGATAATGTTCTTCTTTTTTTTATTAATAATTCCAAAGTTTATCAGACTGATGTACAATGATCATCAAATTGATGTACAATGTTTATAAAATTGATGTACAATGTAAATTTAATTGATGTACAATGATCTTTAAATTGATGTACAATGTTCATCAAATTGATATACACTATTCATCAAATTGATGTACAATATTCATCAAAATGATAAACAATGTTCATCAAATTGATGTACAACTTTAATCAAATTGATGTACAATGATCTTCAAACTGATGTACAATGATCTTCAAACTGATGTACAATGATCTTCAAATTGATGTAGAATATTCATCAAAATGATGAACAATGTTCATCAAATTGATGTACAATGTTCATCAAAATGATGTACAATGCTCATCAAAATTATGTACAATGATCATAAAATTTATGTAGAATATTCATCAAAATGATGAACAATGTTCATCAAATTGATGTACAATGTTCATCAAAATGATGTACAGTGATCGTCAAATTGATGTACAATCTTAATCAAAATTGATGTCCAATGATCTTGAAACTAATGTACAATGTCCATCAAAATGATGAACAATGTCCATCAAATTGATGTACTATGTCAATCAAATTGATGTACAATATCCATCAAATTGATGTACAATGTTCATCGACTTGATGTACAATGTTCATCATAATGATGTACAATGTTCATCGAATTGATGAAAAAACAATGAAAACTTCTACATCAAATTGAAGAAAAGTGTAGTAGCTTGGAAAATGATTCATTACGTTGTTGTAAGAATTCATCAATTCAGGGTAGTTTACGAAAATATGGAAAACAATCTCGAGGTCGCGCCTCGCCCTTGAAATTGTGGAAATTTTATCAAATCTATTCTCAACCACTGTGCGTCGTATCAGTAACAACGACTACAACAACATCGATCGACATGGTCAACAGCGACAACATATTTGTTGCAAACATTAAAACATCAGTAAATAAAATGGGGGTAAGCCGAAAAAAAAATAGCCAACATGACATTAAATAAGCCACAGGGCAAAAACAATGATGAACGGCCGAATAATGGTATTCGGCCAGACGAAGTTAAGAAAATCCGGCCGAAATTCACAAAGACTTGTACAAAAAATGTTATATCGAGCATGAATATTTTTTGATTTATATGCGTCTTGCCGTACTTGCAAACTATTCGGCAGATCACTTGAAAAAAAAAATACTTAAAAATACCCTAATATAAAAAAAACTGTCCTCTAAATAAAAGCATAAAGCAGCTGGACTTGAACTTCTTGAAACCAGTGGGGGGAAGAAGGTTCAATAGACATCGCCAGCAGTCAGACCGATGAAGCTCAGCCAAATACAACCGAACGTCTGCGAACTGCAATAGTGCGCTCGCATAGCAGCGTGCGGCACACATGACGCTTGAGTGCTTAGGCGCCACATGCAGATTGCTGTGTGGCTTGTTCCCCCTTCGCATGATTAAGAAGCGTTTAAACCACAAACAAAATAACAATAATAAAGATACATCTACGGAACGGGCCAACGACAACGGCGAAAGCCTACCGTCCGTCTCTGTGACTGGCTGTGGCCGGCTGAGGCCGCAAACACAAACGTCAAGAATCATTCAGATTTATTATTTATGTGGCAGTCCATTTTGTTTCAAAGCGCCAAACAAGGCGGCCAGAGAAAATAAAAAGTACAAATGGAAAACCAAAGCAACAGATAAAACCGATTTAAATGCTGTTCATGCCGTTCATGTTAATGTTCATGGTGTTGCCTACTTGTAAGTTACAATTATTTGAATTGTTGGGCATTTCATTTTCGCAATTATTAAAAATATTATTTCTGCATTTGTTTGCTATTCGGCCATAAATAATTGTTGACGAAGAACAACAGCATAGAAAGTCAAGAACAAATAAAACATTTTCACTCCAATTAACCACAGATTAGAATAATCGCATATTCGGGTGGGGCTATGTACGGATGCCATTCTTGTGTGGGGGGGTGGGGGAGAAGCAAATTGCTTTGCCTCCTTTTAGACCAAGGAATCTGCAACTGAAGCCGCTGCCAGCCAAATATTTATTTAGCATTATGACATCCTGTTGAACACATGACTTTTATGGAACGAAAAAGACAAACAACTTCAACTTTCATATATCCCGTTTCATAAAAAATATCGCAAATGCAAGAAAAACAAAAATAAGTCATTGATGACCTGCAAAGGTATTTATATTGTGAGTTCATGGAGATGTTTAAATTCATCGGTAGCATCGTTGTAAAGCTCGGTCAGGTTGAGTCTTATAGGCCTTCCAAAGGATGGGTGTGTCAAATATAAATATAAAAAAATATGGGAGTTACCCTGTAGTTTTGAAGCTTACAATCATACATTTTAAGAGCTAATTAAAAACTTGTTTTGCATGCATCCTACCAATAAGTGATTCTCATCAATGTTATAAAAGGTTTTCCAACAAGAGGTGTTATTTTGAATCAACCCGTATTTCGGTTGCTGTCACCAATACAGAATTGGTGGACACAATTCGAGCTATTGGGACAAGTTAGTGATGTAAAGAATAAAACACGTGCATGTCACTCAAGAACAACTGAGAATATTCTGCTGTAGCCCAAAGTGTTGAAGAAAACCCCAGGTTTGTCCATTCCTCGTCGTGGAATTGGGCATTGGGCCACAAACATCATTACAGCGTATTTTGCATAAAGACTTGGGTCTTAAGGCTTTTAAAGTTCAATTAACACCAGAACTCAAGCCGGCCGAGAACAAAATATTTTTTCGTAATTTGTAGGTAACATTTTATTTGTTTTTGAAAAATTAATAATTCCTAAACTTTTTATTTGGTCGGGATTTTTGGTTTTTTTTTTTTTGGGATATTTTCATAACAGAAGTCAATGACATAAGGCGAGCGTCCGCATTCGATTTTTATACACTCCATCATAGGATGGAGTATATACTAAGTTTGTCATTCCGTTTGCAACACCTCGAAAGAGTGATCTGCGACCCTATAAAGTATATATATTATTGGTCAGTGTAACATTCTAAGACATTCTAGCGATGTCCGTCTGTCTGTCCGTCCGTCCGTCCGTCCGTCTGTTGTCTGTTGAAATCACGATAGAGCACGAACGACTAACCCTAAAAAGCTGAAATTTTGTAGGAAGATGTTTTTTGCCCATAAGCAGGTTAAGTTCGAGAATGGGCCATATCGGACCAAAGGGGGAAAAGTTTTCCTTTACGGGACTAAATATATACCGGCCATAATCAAATTTTTCAAATATTTTTTTTCACTACATCTAAGTTCTAAGTTTATATAATTTATAGATGGGGAAAAAATCCCAAAAATGTGCGTGCTCATGGGTTCCGTGGACCCTTGGGGCCCAAAAAAGGGCCCATGATAAACATGCGCATATGGGTATCGAAGTGCAACGAAATTTACTCACGAACCCAAATATGCCTTTATTTTCACGATTTTACTAAATTTTTTGATCCGGTTTCTGGGACTATCGGGTCACCAGCGGCCCAAAAACCGTCCCTTGACAAACATGGACATATGGGTATCGAAATGCAACGAAATTTTCTCGCGAACCCAAATATGCATTTATTTTCATGATTTGGATAAAATTTTTGATCGGGTTCCTGGGACTATAGGGTCACGAGCGGCCCAAAAACTCAGTTAGTTATACCCTCACCCTACGGTGGGAGGGTATATATCATTTGATACGGCTCAAAAGTGTAACACATAGAAATATCCACATTAGACCCCAGGTGTCTTTGAACCAAATTCGTTTTATGACTTTCTGAATCGTTTGAGCCATGTCCGTCTGTCCGTCCGTCTGTCCTGCTGGTACGCACGATAACTTTCGAAAGAGTTAAACAATCACTCTGAAATTTGGCATGGCTTAATATTTTTCCAAAACTGCTTATGGGATAGCAAATGGGCTATATGGCCACACCCCTTCGGGTACCTCCCATACAAATCTGCTATTTCGCCCACTTTAGAAATCGTGTAATAATATCAACACGCCTAGTTGGATCTTCCCCAAATTATGTATTTAGTAAAAGTAGAGTTAGACTAAGTTTTGGACAAAAAGTTGGCAGTCTGGCAACTCCCCTTCTGGTACATGCCATACAAATGTGCCATCCCGCCTACCTTAGAAATCGTGTAATAACACCAATATGCCCAACGCGATCTTGCCCAAATTTTGTATTTAGTAAAAGTAGAGTTAGACTAAGTTTCCGACAAAATCTTGGCTGTCTAGCAACTCCTCTTCTGGTACCTCCCATACGAATGTACCATCCCGCCTGCCTTAGAAATCGTGTAATAACACCAATATGCCCAACGACATTTTGCCCAAATTTTGTATTTAGTAAAAGTATAGCTAGACAAATTTTTAGACAAAAACATGGAAGTCTGGCAACTCCCCTTCTGGTACCTGTCATACAAATTTACCATTTCACCCATTATAAACCGTGTAATACTTTCAATACGACCAACGCGATCTGCCCAAATTCCGTATTTAGTAATGGTATAACTGGACTAAGTTTTGGACAAAAACTTGGCAGTCTGGCAACTCCTTTTCTGGTACCTCCCATACAAATGTACCATTGCACCCACTTTAGAAATCGTGTAATTATATAAACTCGATCAACGATTCTTTCCGAAATTATATATTTAGTAAAGCTTTAACTACATACAATTTTCTAGTAAAAACTCTGCTTTATATTCCGTCCTTTTTGTAAAATCATGTAATACAATATTTTTCTAAAACATTCGGTATTCTAGGTTGCTATTATGACTTTTCATCAGATGTTACATCAAATGATGGTAGCTACTCACACATTTAACTTTCCGATACTTTGAAATATGAGACTTGTATGTTTTTAATGAGGGTGAGGGTATATATAAGTCGGTTTACCCGACTGCAACTTTTTCACTGGTTTTCTTATTTATTGACTTTTTAAGGATCCATGATGGAGGGTATATAAGATTCGGCCCGGCCGAACTTACTATTTGTCCACTTGTTTTTTTGTAATGTTGTTTTTTGTTGGGTATTTTTCATAAATTGTTTGGCGTTTTTCAGAATTTTTACGGAATTCTTCATATTGGGCTTTTTAGGGGTTTTTCATTTATTTTCGGGGAATTCTAAATTTTTCGGGGAGAGCAATGAAAAATTCCTCAATTTTTATTTTTGCAAAAGTTTTTGTGATATTTTTGTCATAACATGTGGTGCATTTTGTATTGAATAATTTTTCATAAATTGTTTTGGGGGATTTTTCATAATTTGTAGGGACATTTTCATATTGGGCTTTTTAAGAAATTAAGAATTCCCCAAAAAAAAAATTGGGAATTTGGGGAAATTTGTCGTAATTTTTAAGTAACATTTCATTTGTTTTTGAAAAATTCAAAATTCCCCAATTTTTTTATTTTTGGGATATTTTTTATAACCGAAGTCAATCACATACGGCGCGCGTCCGCGCTCTATTTTTTTTTGTCCAACTTTTTTTTTTGTGTTTATTTTTCATAATATTTGGGACATTTTACATTGGGTAATTTTTCATAATTTGTTCGGGGGATTTTTCAGAATTTTTGCGTAATTCTTCATATTGGGCTTTTGGGAACCTTTTTTCATTTATTTTCGGGGAATTCTTCATTTTGGTCATTCTTCTTTTTTCTTTTGAGCATTTTTCATAACCAAATTCAGAATTTCATGCATGGACAATAAAAAACCGACGAGGTGGCTATAGAAGTTTAGGGGGGGGGGGGGGGGGGGGTTCCAAAATTACCTCAAAAGAATCAATGTTGGTCATTTAAATGATGTAGTGTTTCACACAGAATGTCAAGTTCAAACTTTATAATAAAAAATAAATATAATGAAAAAAAATATTTTATATGCGTTTTATTTTGCGTTTACTTTTAAATAGCAAAATGGATAACCCTTTACGAGCCCACTACTTCATTTTCTACTTCTCGCCTTTTATGATTATTTTTAACAAATTTCCCCACATCCTCTATATTTGACCGGTCTTGGACCATTTTTGTCGTCATTTCAGTAACCTCGAATTGACTGCGGGTTTTTTTGAACTTGTTGATTTTCCCCACCTTTTGTCCGTTTTTATCCCGTTTTGGTACGCTTCGCACCTTTTTAGCCCCTTTTATATTTAACCTGTCTAGGCTCGTTCATTGTTCCTTTATCAACTTCTTCCAGTTTGGTTAGTTTTTATGCCCCTTTACAACCCAATTCAAACAGCAGTTGCCATGAACATTTCTACTTCTCCCGCTTTTGTGATTATTTTCAATTTATTTTTCATTAATATATTTCACAAGTTTTGGACCCATGTCTTCCAATTTTTGGATGTTTTTTCACACGTTTTTGTATATCCGAAAACGGGGGGAAAATTAAAAAGGGTGAAACACAATTTTGGCAACCACATGTGGATAATAATTAGAGATGGGATGAAAAAGTGGCCCAAAAGGGATAAAAAAAAGCACAAAAGGGAAACTTTTGTATCCCCTTTTGGGAGCTCGGTTTTTGGAAATATACAAGAAGGAGTATTTCATTTAATTCAATATAAATAAGTAAGTAAATAGTTGTGACTGCCACAATTGTGGAAGACACATTGCAAAGGAATTCTTAACCCTGCTTGGCCCAACCATATTTTGTGTACCATATAAAAAAAATTGGTCATGCATTTTTCCGCCATTTTTTATAGCAAGCTCGTAACCATTGTTTATGTGGAAGTTGCCTGGACCAGTGACAACAAACAGGATATTCATATTTAAATTAAATCATAAACAAAATGGATGATAAACTTTCAAACAATACTAAACGATATTAGAAAAACAAAAGGTCTTGTTGCCTATTGATTGTAGATTTTCCTACACAAACTGTTTCTGTTTTTTCTTTTTCTAATTTACAAAATATCTTAAATTCGATAAAGTCATGTGAACATTTTTAACGTAAATGTACTCACCCCCCGTTTTCGTAATAAAACGCATCGCGATGCCAACAAATTGGAGCAGACAACGACGCTTCACAAGCATCAGACAAGACAACTAGAAAGACAGAAGAAGAAAAAACAACAAAACGTTACACCAACAACAACAGCAAATAAAGTTCGAATTAAATATAAAATAAAGGACGGGCTTTTTGTAGCCCTGACATGAAGGCAACCTTTCAGATTCGACTTGTGCCCTGGAGACACTGGTGCAACTCGGTGGCGGGCTGTGGCCCCCGCCAGACGAAGAAGCGGAAACATTGTGGTTTTGTTAAGGTTGTTTTAACTAAATTCTTAAATAAAGTCATAATTCATAAATGATTTATTAAATGAACACATAAAACCGCTCAAGAGCCACAATTCCAAGTGAATTCGCCTTTTCGTTGCAAACTTCGTGGCCATTCATTTCATCTTTGCCGTAAACTCCTTTTTCTTAAGTCATTTAAAGAGCCCTTAATTTGCTATATACATATGTATGCGGCATATGTGCATATATAGGAGTGTATATGGCCTGTGTAGTATATTATATATGGCAACAACACGACGACTTCATATTCATGAAGTCGACAATGACGACGAATCGTCGACAACATTAGCATATCAGTGCACGCACGCATTAGCTCTGAAGTAAAGTGAACTGAACCACTCACTAACCAACAGCCACTGGCCCCAGCAGCCTTCCAGCCCCGGCCTTCCTCATCGCCGTTCCTTCAGACGTCTTTAATTTTCACCTTTTACATTGGTTTTCCACGGCAGTGGCTTCCTTCACATTCTTGGCCAGCTTCATGGTTTCGAGGGAGAGCAAGTGCAGCTCTAGCAGGTGCCACCAGTCAGTCGGTATGTGCTGCATTCGTTCGTTTTGTTGTTTTGTAGGGGCACTGGTGCCCACCAACTGCACGCGGACTGTAACCGGTGGGGAGGAGTTTGGTCAGCGTTAATATTGGCGGGATTGTTTCTGGAGTTGTTGTTGTTGTTGTTTATAGTTGTATTGTAATCACTGAATAAGCAGGCAACAATGTTGCGGGCAATTAAAAAGGTTGCCAAAGGGACGGGAATTTCCCCGAAACGGAACTGCGTTCGTCTATGAAACAAGTGGAAAGTGCATTCTATGCTGTAAACGCATTTGGTTTTTTAGTTGTGACAACCAAAATATTTTTAGTTGTTGCAATCAACAAATTCTTAATTTTCAGTTGTGACAACCAGAAAAAATTGAATTTTTTTTAGTTGTGACAACAACAAAAATCTAAATTTTTTTTAGTTGTGACAACAAAAAAAATCGAATTTTTTTAGCTATGACAACAAAAAAATCTAATTTTTTTTAGTTGTGACAACAAAAAATACGGAATTTTTTTTAAATGTGACAACCAAAAAAATGAATTTTTTTAAATGTGACAACCAAATAAAACTGAATTTTTTTAGTTGTGACAACCAAAAAAAAACTGTATTTTTTTAGTTGTGACAACCAAAAAAAAATCTAAATTTTTTTTAGTTGTGACAACAAAAAAAATCTAAATTTTTTTTAGTTGTGACAACAAAAAAAATAAAATTTTTTTTAGTTGTGACAACAAAAAAATCTAATTTTGTTTAGTTGTGACAACAAAAAATACTGCATTTTTTTAGTTGTGACAACAAAAAATACTGCATTTTTTTAGTTGTGACAACAAAAAATACTGCATTTTTATAGTTGTGACAACCAAAAAAAAAACTGAATTTGTTTAGTTGTGACAACCAAGAAAAATGCATTTTTTTAGTTGTGACAACAAAAAATACTGAATTTTTTTTAGTTGTGACAACCAAAAGAAACTGAATTTTTTAGTTGTGACAACAAAAATAATACAATTTTTTTTAGTTGTGACAACAAAAAATACTGCATTTTTTTAGTTGTGACAACAAAAAATACTGCATTTTTTTAGTTGTGACAAAAAAAAATACTGCATTTTTTTAGTTGTGACAACCAAAAAAAAAAACTGAATTTGTTTAGTTGTGACAACAAAGAAAAATGCATTTTTTTAGTTGTGACAACAAAAAATACTGAATTTTTTTAGTAGTGACAACCAAAAGAAACTGAATTTTTTAGTTGTGACAACAAAAAAAATACAATTTTTTTTAGTTGTGACAACAAAAAAACCATAAGAGTTTCTTCAGTTCAGAAGAAACGCTTCAAACGAATTTGATTCCGGTTCCATCGTGGTGAGCAACTTTGTTAAAGCAACGAAATTTTAAGAATAATTGTCATATAACAAATGCTTTAATGACATCACCAGCTAACGAAGTTTAGTTGCCACAACCATTACCAATTACACGCTTCTTAATTAAATAACAAAAAATGTTCTTTGTCTTTCGGAATAAGTTAATTTAATTGAGATTGGCTGATGTTGTTTTTACGGCATACTTTCCTCCTTATTATGAAATATACCTCCGATCATTTATCTCAAAAAATTCAATTTTTCTTTGAATACCAAAATAACACCTCTTGTTGGAGAACCCGGTATTTGTCGGTAATTAAATTTAAAGAAATCATCACATCACATCTCCTACTAGAAGTTATGCCCATCGGCACTTGTGCCTGTGGCGAAGATTTTCTTTTTATTGCCCATATATCTGCTTATGTGGCAACTCTGGTCCCTGTATTTATTCACATGGTTTTAATCAACATTTTAACGACTTTTAGCCATATCTTCAATTATAAAGAATGAATTTGGAAAACAAAACAAAAACATTTTTCCCAGCTTTTAAGGTAATCTTGGACAGAGGGTTAGAACCGTCACCTTAATGGCGGCAACAAAGTACGGCGGCCTCGGCCAGATTTTCCTTTCGTTCTTATTTCTTCTCAGCGACTGAAATGTGTTTCTTGAACTCCTTGATAATATTAAGCAATTAAAAAGTTTAAAATATTTGTTGTATTATTAAATGAAAACCAAAGAAAGAAGAAGAGGCAAAAAGAACGGTGTTGATCACAGGCAGATTGTGCCATGTTAAGGAGATACGTCGTCTTTCCAAGAGGAAAAACAGAAAGACACACCAACTGAAAAATGACAGTCGGGGGGGGGAGGGAGGGCCGGCGGTATGCTGTGGAAACCACCGGTAGGTATGCGATAGTTGTGATGGTGGTGGCCCAGACGCGGCTCTGAGGCGCACCCAATTTATGTTTTCAAAAATTTATAAATATTTAATTAGATTGTGGCTGCAAAGAAAAACAAACCAAAAACAACAACCAAAAAAATAAGCAAAAATACCGAATAAGTCTGAAATTAGACACTGAGAAATGCATACGTAATGAGTGCAACAATATTGGCAACAACAACAAACCGCACCAAGAAATTGCTCAAAAGAAAGGCAATGAAGTACAACAACAACAAAAAGTTAATTATAAAAAATATAAAAATTAAATAAATTGAGACTCCCCGAAAAAAATGATAAATAAGAAACGGCTCATAGGAAAATAATGAAGTAAACAGCAATTTATCTTAGCGGCGGTGGCGGTGGCGTTGGCGATGGCGAACGGTGATGTCTGTTAATTAAACTAAAAAGATTGTAAATTTCTATAAATAGAGCGCTAAAAGTGTTTAATTGAATTGCATTTAGTACCCCCCACCCCTGCGGGTAACAGCAATTGATGTTCCAATATAAATCATCATTGCAAACCGTTGAAATGTATGAAATACAAAATAGTAAACTACAGATTAAATGAAAATTCCATTTTAAAGTTAATTGGAAATCGGTAATGAAAATTGCAATGTTGCAAACATATTTCAGACGACCGTCTACATTAAATGCGAAGAGATGTCTCTTTTAGTTGGCCAAGTTTAATAACATAAAGGCCTGGACTGTGGTACGCCATTGTACAATGTCACATTAAAGCCAGTGAATGAAATTGAAATTGTCAATAACCAAATCGCAAAGTGGATGCCCCATGTCCGCGATAGCCTCACGAATTCTATCTTTGAGGTCTTGAATCGACGCAGGGCTATTGGCGTAGACCTTATCTTCCGCGCGGCCCCAAGGGAAGAAGTCGCAAGGTGTTAAATCCCAAGATCTCGTTGTGGATGGAGATGCTTCTCAACAGTCACTCTTGGGTTTTCCGAGCCCCATGAGCGACAATTTTGCTTGTTGACGTAGCCACCGGAGTGGAAATTGGCCTCATCAGTCAAGATGACTTTTCGATGCAATACCAGATAATTTTCATGCATTTTAAGGACCAAATCGGCCGGCTTGAGTTCTTGTGTTAACTGAACTTTATAAGCCTCAAGACCCAAGTCTGACGTGCACGGGTTTTATTCTTCACATCACTAACATGTCCCAGCAGCTCGAATTTGTCCTCCAATTTCTGTATTGCGATCGGACAAGGTCCATCACGACGACCCAAAAATGCTTTAGTTTTGCGAACTGTGACTGCAAAATTTTCACCATTTTTGTAGTGAATTTTCAATAATTTCAATGCGTTGTTAAAGCGTGTATCGTTGCATTTTTAGTAATGGACAAATGTCCAAGAATAAATGCTTCAAGAGTGACAGCTACCGAAATACCGGATTATTCAAAATAATACCTCTTGTTGGAAAATGCTTTAGCCAAAATTTACTCTGACAACTTGCCATAACATTTTCTCTAAAAACTTGTCTAAAATGGAAAAAGTTTTCTCTGAAAACTTGTCTAAAATGCAAAACGTTTTTTCTGAAAACTTGTCTAAAAAGGAAAATGTTTTCTCTGAACAATTTTCTAAAATGGAAAACGTTTCCTCTGAAAACTTGTCTAAAATGGAAAACGTTTTCTGTGAAAAATTGTCTAAAAAGGAAAATGTTTTCTCTGAAAAATTGTCTAAAATAGCTAAAGTTTTCTCTGAACACTTCTCTAAAAAGGAAAAAGTTTTCTCTGAAAACTTGTTTAAAATGTAAAACGTTTTCTCTAAAAACTTGTTTAAAATGTAAAACGTTTTCTCTGAAAACTTGTCTAAAATGGAAAACGTTTTTTTCTGAAAACTTGTCTAAAATGGAAAACGTTTCCTCTGAAAACTTGTCTAAAAAGGAAAATGTTTTCTCTGAAAAATTGTCTAAAATGGAAAAAGTTTTCTCTGAAAACTTGTCTAAAATGGAAAACGTTTTCTCTGAACACTGGTCTAAAAAGGAAAACGTTTTCTCTAAAAACTTGTCTAAAATAGACAGCATTTTTTCTGAAAACTTGTCTAAAATGCAAAACGTTTCCTCTGAAAACTTGTGTAAAATAGCTAAAGTTTTCTCTGACATCTTGTCAAATATAGAAACAGTTTTCTCTGAAATCTTGTCTAAAATATACAAAATTTTCTCTGAAAACTTGTGTAAAACAGCTCGAGTTTTCTCTGAAATCTTGTCAAAAACTTGTCAAACATACAATTTTCCTTTTAATTGTAAAAACTTTTATAAAATTTTCCAGAAATAGGCAATTTTTTTTTCTAAAAACTTAAACGGACAAAGTTTTCTCTATAAACTTGTCTAAAATGGAAACTTTTTTTTTTGATGAAAAACAAACAGCTTTTGTAATAAACATTTCTGAAAACTTTTATAATTCGACAATGTTGTCTCTGAACCTTTGTAAAACATCTGAAATATTTGCTTTGGAATTTTCGTAACAATAGACAATGATCTGTAAAGTTTGTAGAGTAGTTTTCTACTTTGTCTTTTTCAGCGGGTCTTTCAGAGTAAAGTCATAAGTTAAAATTTAAAAAATGTTTTCTTAACAACGATTTGTTTAATGTTTTTGCCCTTTTTGTGGTCTCCATTTGCCCACGCTGAGCCGATCCATCATTAACACCCAACATCCAATTGGCAATGTGACGAAGTGCGCCATTGTTTTCGGTGGCGCGACTTTAAAAACAAACAACACAGACGCAATAGGGTCGCCTTCAGCAAACAACAATTAAAGCCTTAACAACAACAACAAAAACAGTGAATTGTTTGTTGTTAACTATAAATATAGGAACGTACGTTCATAACCTTAGAAACGACAAATAGCACCCAAACCTTTGGTGTTTTTTTTCCTGCTCTACACTTTTTATTTTTTTCTCTCTCTCGCTCTCGCCACATATCGTTGTTTGATATCAACAAATACAGAGAAAATGGATGACAAAAAAAAAAGGAAATACAAACACCCGTAATAACAAGGGAGTCTCTGGGCAGCAGGTCCTGTCGTGAATAGTGAATTGCGGTAGTATTCCATTATGGACGGTTTCGTCGCGTCCATATTTGTGGCCATATTTACCCTATTGTTATATTCTCGGGTAAACATAATAATTACATTTAATTGACATCACTGAACATTAAATTTAAATTATACACGTTGTGCTTTTTTTCCCCCCCTGTAACGTGCAGTGGGGTTGTGCCGTAGTGTGGGTGGACATTAGACTAGTATGAATGTGCGTCCCCGTGTCCCATGGAAAACAAGCAAATGCATTGGGAAATAGTTAAATGGAAATGTCATTCTCTGAACGGGTATCCCTGGTACCTGCGAACTACTGAGATTGCTGATAATTTCCCCAAAATAAATACAAAACTCGTTTGAGTGCCAGACTTGATTCACTTGTTTTTCTATGTAGGAGGGTTCGCATGTAGGACTACAAGATTTACAAGACTTCTCTCAAAACAGTAAGCTGGGCACGAAGTAATTCCTCTAGTCATTGAACGGGACCTACTGTTTAAAGTCGTCTCCAAATGGTTAAGGCTTGTTCTATGTTCTATGGAACAAAACCAGGCTGTCGCTGTTGGTTTACGAGTTTCCTCTGAAAACTTGTCCAAAGGTTTCTCTCATATCTTGGACTGTGTTCTGCATTTTTTTTTTAAATTTTTTTTTTTCTTTAATTAGCAAAAACATAACGAAATAAAAAACATTTTTTTATTTAAAATTTTTCCGAAATAGGCAACTTTTTTCTGAAAACTTGTACAGATCGACAAGTTGTCTGTGAACCTTTGTAATATATATGAAAATAGTTAGTTGTAATGCGCCTATGGCGCCCGTTAATTTGCTTGAGAAAGTATTTGTTACTTAATTTGTTAATGAGAAAACTATTTTTTAAAAAAAATTTGGAAAAAAAATAAAATTGGAAAAAAAAAATTGTAAAAAAAAATTTTTTTGAAAAAAAAATTTGGAAAAAAAAAATTTTTGTAAAAAAAAAATTGTAAAAAAAAAAATTTTGGAAAAAAAAAATTTTGGTAAAAAAAAAATTTGGGGAAAACACAATTTCTGTACAAAAAAAAAATATTATTTTTTTTATTATTATTATTTATAGAATTATTATACATTCCTACGTACTATTTAAATTCCTACGTACTGCGTGACAGAGTCAGTGAATCAGGGAATCAGTGTATCAGTGAATCAGTGAATCAGTGTCGAGGGTAAATATATATTAAGATGATTTCTCTGGAATTTTCTCTACAATAGGCAATGCTGTCTATTAAAAACTTGTCTAATGTAGTTAATATTTTCTCTGGAAACTTTTCTCAAATAGTTAGTTTCCTTGAAAGCTTCCCTAAAATAGACAAATTTTTCTCTGAAAAATTGTCTGCCATAGTCAACATTTCCTCTGAAAACTTGTCTAAAATGGAAAACGTTTTCTAAAATGGCAGTAGCTAAATTCCAATCGCGGGTCAGGCTTTTGGTTCAACGTGGTGTTTCGTCCATGGCTGTTAAATTTCGATTACGATTGGTAATCAATTAGATTACTTTACTTGTATTGGGCATTTAATCCTCTATTAAACAATTTAATTGATTACAATTACAAATAGTCTAAAAGTAATCCAGATTACTTTGAATTACTATAAAATAAACAAAAATAATCAAAAAAAATGCACGAATCATGAATGATCACACGCTACAAGACATGATCGTTACTAATTGTTCGCTCTTGTTACGGGGGGTGTGTTTAAACGAACATGAACAAAATGATACCACACGATGCCGAATAGGGATAACAAAATCAATGAATTCCTTATTTATATTTTTTAATGACACTAATCAGGATTACTTCCGATTACTGTATATAATCAGAAAGAATCAAAAGTAATCGCGGACAGTAGTCGGATTACTTTTGATTCCTTTTGATTATTTATAGTAATCGCAAGTAATCGTGATTACTATTAGATTATTTGTAATTGTATTCGCATACAAGTCTTGGAAAACTGAATAAAAGCGTAATTGAATCATTCAATTTGCCAATGTTTTACTTGCCGATTTCCCGGCAATTGTTAAATTCAAATAAAGGTTTCAGAGAAATCATTGTTAAAATTTCGGTGAGAACTTTCGATATTTTACCAGGTTTAAAAAAATTGTCTATTTTACACAAGTTTTAAGAGATGTTTGCACAGAAAACGGCCACTTTACACGAGTTTTTTTTGAAATTCAAAACCTCAACTCGAATCCATTTTTCTCGCATGTTATTGGTGGCCACGATGGCTGTCTCATGCCGATCAAAACTTCTGAAATTTTTAAAAAAAAAAAAATTACCTGTTTGGGCTAAAAAAGCACGATGACATTTTCCCCAGAGTTTTTTTCCAGACATTTTCCCCAGAGTTTTTCCAGACATTTTCCTTGGATAACTCCGTTGGTAAAGTCGTTAGCGTTTACAAGTTGGCATTTTAAATAAAAAATATTCGTTTCTGTTTTCTTTGATATGAATTTTTTTTTTTTTTAATTTTCGATTATGATTGTGACTGTAGTGCCCGCTTACCCTGAATGAAAAGTCATCGTGTACAACCGGTCATTGACTTTGGAAATAAGTTTTTATTATTTTTCAACGTTGTTCAGGCATAAGCGACTCCTTTCGGTCCACAGAAATACCGAGCCCTAAATGCGAAAGAGACGTAAGCGTCAAAAAGAAAATTCTACAGGAGAGGCGTGTGATGCTTAAGATCATTGGAATGCACCAACAACGGGGGCGTTAGCCCCCCTTGGCAAATTATCTAGTTACGCCAATGCTTACGATACAATTGAATTTGCTACAAGTTTGTAAATATACATTTTTAGTTTTTAATATTTTGTGAATAAGAGCGTTGAATAATTTCCATCGAATTTCCTTAAAAATTGAGTTTCGAAAAAAAGTTACACTTACGTCTTTTTTGGCGGTAATGATATGATACTGACTTTCGGTTAAGATTTCAAATAGAAAAGAACATTTACTGCCAAAACAATATATCGCTCAATTACCTTAACCCATTCATGGCCAAGGCATTTAAAAAAAAATATATATATTTTACAGAAAAGGGATGCTGAGTTCGATTCCGTTGACATTTTAAACTTTACGAATTCCTGTTCTCTGTGCCATATGGCATCGCTGGATATGCATGGGTTAATATTGTCACAATTCAAAATTCGCCCCAGAAAAAGTTGTAAAGTTGACTTTTTGTATATGTTTTTTTCCCCCTATATTTGCTAATGTTCTCCGTTATGTCACTGTATGAAGTAAACGAGTGATACGATTCCAAAAGAGACCACCGGATGGACCACAACTTTTCATGGACAATTGTTCATGGCAACCGTTGACTAATTCAGACCTTGTTTCATTCTATTCCTCTAACTGTATTTGCGTTTCAGGAAAAAAATCCCCCATTTCAATTATTTTGGTATTTAAATTGTTATCGGCCATTAGTGTTAAATACACTGAAAGAGCCAAACACAGACACACACGAAAACACCCCCATTTTAGACACTTTGTGTTTTTCCATGCACTTCCTCGACCATTTTGTGAAATGGCCAGAACACAATGGATGTCACCCCGGGTGGGCAACCATGTTTTCACCACCCCATCCCCCGAAACCACACACTCGGGATTCATCGGTCTCTCGTTGTTTACGGAGACAGACATGCATTTACTTTTTAAATAATGTGGTAATTTATGTAAATGATTTATTGGCCAAAACAAAAACATGGTCAGCGTTTGTGTTTTTTTTTTGTTTTTTGTTTTTTGCTTGCCTCCGTTCAGTAATTGTCACAATGTTTATCAATGTGAAAACAGTAGATTCAACCTCTGCATGGCGGCTCTGCTGTTTTAGCCATTTTTCCTGTTTAGTTTTAAAACGTTTCTGTTTTTTTTTTTTTTTTCAAATGTAAAAAATTACCGATGTCTGTTGAGATAACAATTTGTTTAATTTGCAGTTGGTTGGTTGGTTTTTTTTTTGCGAAAAAAACAACATTAACAGAAACTAAATCCAGAAAAAATTCTCTACAGCAGCAAATGGCAAAGGAGGGCGGCGGCAACGAATGAACGACTGAATGAATGAAGGCAAGAAAAACAATGTAAACTTATTTACCGAGTAGTTATTGGTCTTTTGGTGTTTTATGGCCATAAAAGACCATCAACGGCGATTTTGCTGGTTTGCTGTTGATAGCGTTTCCTATGAACACTGTGATTACACATAATTAATTTTCATACATTTGCATTAATTTCAGTCAATTTGAATACATTGTAAAACCAAACATGGTCGGCCGGGCCAATGCCTCTATGGATGGCTGGACTTGGCCAGCAGATGCCCGAGGGCTTCGAAGGGTTCTCAACAAAGCGCCCAGTGTGTAGGGAAAACCAATGGAAGGCAATGGGTCTATCTAACCGTTAAAGCCAAATCTTGGAAAGTTTCATTTAGCAACTCTAGAGAAGATGGTCCAAAAAATAACACACACAGTTTAGCCTTTTTTTCATTATTTTTTTTAGAATATTTAATTTTTGTACCATTTTGAGAAGGCTGCATGAAAAATGAAGAATTTCCCAAAAAAAATTGGGCAGTTTTTCATCATTTTGAGGTAATATTTCATTTTTCGTTTTTGAAAATTGAACAATGCAACATTTTCCCTTTTTTTAAATTTGGGGAATTTCATGATATTTTTTTTTTGGATAATTTCATAACAGAAGTCAATAATTTTGTTATAATGTTTTTTTTTTTGGGGTATTTTTTATAGTAATTTTGCATTGGGTAATTTTTCATAAATTGTTTGGGAGTTTTTTCAGATTTTTTTGGGGGAAAAAATTTTTTTTTTTTTGGGCGTCATATTTTCATGGGGCCTTTTCAAAATAATCCATAATTTTTGGGGTATTTTTCATAGTAATTGGGGGATTTTGCATTGGGTAATTTTTCATAAATTGTTTGGGAGATTTTTCAGATTTTTTTAGGGGAAAAAATTTAATTTTTTTTGGGCGTCATATTTTTATGGGGCCTTTTCAAAATAATCCATAATTTTTGGGGTATTTTTCATAGTAATTGGGGGATTTTGCATTGGGTAATTTTTCATAAATTGTTTGGGAGATTTTTCAGAGTTTTTTGGGGGAAAATTTTTAATTTTTTTTGGGCGTCATATTTTCATGGGGCCTTTTCAAAATAATCCACAATATGAACAATGACAAATTCCCTAAATTTTTTTTAATCATTTCACCGAAACATTTTTTTTTTTTGATTTTTCATTGGGAAATTCTGCACGAATTTTCATGTTGGAAATTTTTGGGGAATTTTTCATCCACTTTTTGTGAATTCTTCCTTTGGGACATTCTTCTTTTTTGGCTCTATGCAAAATACCCCAAAATGAAGAATTCCCCAAACTAAATGAAAAATTACCCCTAAAAGGGGAATATGAAAATTTGCCCCGAAAAATTCTGAAAAATCCGCCAAAAAATTCCCCAAATATTATGAAAAAATACCTCCAAAAACCAATATTATAACAAAATTATTGACTTGTGTTATGAAATTATCTAAAAAAAAAAATCATAAAATTCCCCAAATTTGAAAAAAATGGGAAAATGTTTCATTGATCAATTTTCAAAAACGAAAAATGAAATGTTACCTCAAAATTATGAAAAACTACTTCTAAAAAAAAATGATAAATTGTGTGTGGTATTTTTTGGACCATCTTCTCTAGAGGCCATTTGGGCCACCCTGTATTTACAAACCACGTACTTTTCTGAAAACAATGATTGATTCAGATCTAGCAGCTCATAATTTAATAGTGTCACTTAATAGTTTGGCTCAATGGAAAATACATCAAATGAAAAATGCCCCCAAATATAGAATTCCCCAAAATAAATCGAAAAATCCCCCTATTATGAAAAAATACCAGTATGAAAATTTCCCCGAAAATTTCTGAAAATTCCCTCAAACAATTTTTGAAAAATTACCCAATGCAAAATCCCCCAAATATTATGAAAAATACCCCAAAAATACATCAATAGATTTTCGTAATTTGAAAAAAAAAAAAAAAAGTATGAAGAATCGCCCCGAATTCGGGGTGAAAAATCCCCCAATTTTGTATGAGATTTTTTTGGGGGGCATTTTTCATTGTCTCTTTTTTTCTTACACAATTCAATTTTACTGAATAGAATGTGACAGCTGTGTGACCGAATGTTGCAAAGTGGTCCATCTGTCACGAATCGTCGGCGTTCCGGCCAATTGAGTATAAACCGAGCAACATTGCAGAGAATTTTTTAAGTTGTATCCAAAATTCATTTAAAATTTAAATGTTACTATTCTCTAGATATTTCAATGGTATTAATGTTTGTAAGATATGTCTGGTCTGGTCCCGGAGGTTAGAACATTTAGCCGGAGTCTCCGTTTATTGTCAAATGACGACGCTGTATAGAGAAAATGCGTCCTTTTTCAGCCGCATTGTTCGTATGGGGAATAAACTTTCAGCGTTTTTCCTGCCTGCTATGACAAATTATCAAGTTCAAGGCAAATATCAACAAACACTCTCACCCTCTTTCCTCTTTCCAATACCCTTCTAGCCCATCGCTAACACATGCATCACCTGAGTGTAATTCAAAAAAAAAGAAATCCACACTGCGCATCACCTGCTCTCACTCAAGAATTTCAGTCTTTTTGTGTGATTTCTCCAGTTCATGATAGCCAGAATTTTCATCTCCTCTTTCACTTATTTTTTCCCCTGGAGTCTCGGTCTTCAGTGTGTGCGATGAAGTCTTTGGGTCTCGGCATGTCTTCTTCCATTTGCTCGGTCTTCCCTACTCCAGAATTTTTCATCTTGTGCATGATTTTCATGTGTTCTTCGATTGGGTCCGATTCTAAAACAGAGCCATAGTTATCTTCTGAAGCCTTTCTCGCTGGTCCATTGGGATTCATTTCACTATCATTCGCCAAGGCCCTCAGAATGGCTGGACTCCACTGCTTCGAAAGAAACGCCAGCAGGTGTCCAGTAAATGGTTTGCTAAAGTTTATCTTTTTACATTCGCAACAAAAAAAAAAAGAAACATGCCAATTTCGAAATTGTTTAAAATCTCCTTGGAACTTTGAAGCCTTTTGAAAGTGAACTGATAGTGCTGGCCTTGACGCCAAAGGAGAACAATTCCTTGTTCGATAGAATGGGGTCACATCAGTTAATTGCCCGACGTATTTCCATCCCTTTTCCCCTTTTTTAATACAGTTAATTTTAGTTATCTTTTCATTATTTGTTATTATTTTATTAGGTTATTCTTGCTGTTGTTGTTTGTTTGTTGTTTTTTTTTTTGGTTCTTCTCTATTTGTTTCAATGTAAGAACATGCGGTCGGTTTGGCCGGACAGACATTAGTCTCGAATATGTTTCAAGCACTTAAACGCAAATTTGCGTGTTTTCAATTTGAGTTCGTTACGTTACGTTTTTTTCTTCTTCTTCTGCTTCACGTTCGTCTTCTTGGAAAACATCAGTAAGGCCGTTGTTGTGGCTGTTGTTACGAATTGTATTCACTGCAAACAAAACAATTATGTCGTGGTTTTACTCTTTTGTTGAGGGGGTTTTTCTTTTCTTTTTTTTTTTTTTTTGTTTTTCTAAAAACGTTCCATTTTCTTGTTTGCAGTTCCCAAGTGGGAATTTTTATGAGCCACAAAAGAAGAAGTTTCGCTTTTTATTTTGAAAAAAATTTTGTGGCCTTGGGGGGAAATTAATAGATCAATAGGTCAATGAGATGTCATTAGCGGAGAACAAAGGAAAACTCCAAATGACATTTGCGAAAATGAAGGAATTGAAATTAATGGCCGGTTTTATAGTAAAAGTTCAAGACAAATGGTAACCCTTACACACCTCATATGTTAGGGATCATTTTCCAAAGGCAGCATGAGAAACAAGGAAATATGGAATGGTGAGGGAAGGACGTACTCCCAAAAAATATAATGGCAGAGATCGGAATATTTATTTATTACTTTAGAAAAAAAAAACAATCCTTTAGAGATCAGGAAACATATTTAAAATTTAAAAAAAAACAGAATCCTTTTTTCAATTCCTTAAGTCTCCATTTTCCAGAATTCTTGCTTCCTTGTTTCTCTTTTTCTGATCTCATTTTCCACAGCACATTTCCCCTCACTGCCGTTTGAGTTGTTTCCCACTATTGTCACTCATTCCCCTTCACGAAGTCGGCTCTCTCTCTCTCTCACACACTTCCAATGGGAACAATGTGGTAACACTGGAACAGCGCCATATTTAAAAAGCAGAACAACAACACAAGAGGGTAATCAATTACTCTCAGCACCATCAGAGAAGTCACATTCTGGTCGTGTTGGTGGTGGTGGATGTGCTTGATTTTGGTATCAGTTTACCCCGTCACCATTAGGGCGGGGCTTACTGGGTTTTCTTCTTTGTGCCTTCAGCGAAGAAAAAAGTGGTGTCAGTCTCACAAGGTTGCATACAAAAACAGATGAATTATTATTGGGTTTCTTTTGGGAAACGGAAGACAAGATGTTTTTTTTTTGAAATGTAAGAAACAAGACGGAATTATATGAAGAACCTTCGGAAATAATTGAAATTTTTTTTAAAAAATGTGTATTATTTAAAATTGTAAAACGCTCAGCTGACAGTTTCTTGTAGACGATTGCAAAAAAAAAGAAAAATATTAATGGTTATTATGAAAAACAAATATTCTACATCCAAAAGTATAATTTCCAACAAGAGGTGTTATTTTGAATCATCCGGTATTGCGGTAGCGGTCACATTTGAAGCTTTCATTCTTTGACATTTGGCAAGTAGAAACTATGCCATCACTAAAAATGGTCAACCACGCATTGAAATTATTAAGATTCACTACAAAAATGGTGAAAATGTTGCAGTCACAGTTCGCAAAACTAAAAAGTTTCCGGACCGTGTGTTATCTCCCGAAGAGGTGATCACAATTGGCCACCGAGATCTTGTGATTTAACACCTTGCGACTTCTTCCCTTGGGGCCGCGCGGAAGATAAGGTCTAAGACAAAAGCCCAGCGTGTAGCTCGGATCGTACACCCGACATCCACCTTGGAAAAAATGCTGAAATTTCCTTTAGATCGTTTAATAGAAAGTTGATGCGTTTATTCGAATTTATTTGATAATCTCGAAATATTGAAACAATTTCACTAATTTTTGAAATTTCCTTTAGATCGTTTAATAAAAAGCGGATGCAGTTATCCGAATTTATTTGATAATCTCGAAATATTAAAACAATCTTAATATATATTTACCCTCGACACTGATTCACTGATTCACTGATACACTGATTCCCTGATTCACTGATTCCCTGATTCCCTGATTCCCTGATTCCCTGATTCCCTGATTCACTGATTCACTGACTCTGTCACGCAGTACGTAGGAATTTAAATAGGCATTCTATAATAATTCTATAAATAATAATAATAAAAAAAATAATATTTTTTTTGTACAGAAATTGTGTTTTCCCCAAATTTTTTTTTACCAAAAATTTTTTTTTTTCCAAATTTTTTTTTCTTACAAATTTTTTTTTTACAAAAATTTTTTTTTTCCAAATTTTTTTTTTTTCAAGATTTTTTTTTTTTCAAGAAATTTTTTTTTTCCACAAAATTTTTTTTTCTACACAATTTTTTTTTCAGCAAACATTTTTTTTTCAACAAAAATTTTTTTTTCAACAAAATTTTTTTTTTCCACAAAAATTTTTTTTTTCAACAAAAATTTTTTTTTTCAGCAAAAATTTTCCACAAATTTTATTTTTTTTCGAAATTTTTTTTTACAAAATAGTTTTCTCAAAATATTTTTTACAAAATTTTTAAAATTAAGTAACAAATACTTTCTCAAGCAAATTAACGGGCGCCATAGGCGCATTACAGCTTACTAGTTTCTATAATAATTTGATAGTCTCGAAATATTGAAATAATTTCTGAAATTTCCTTTAGATCGTTTAATAGAAAGCTGACGCATTTATCCAAATTTATTTTATAATCTCGAAATATTGAAACAATTTCACTAATTTCTGAAATTTCCTTTAGACCGTTTAATAAAAAGCTGATGCAGTTATCCGAATTTATTTTATAATCTCGAAAAATTGAAATAATTTCTGAAATTTCCTTTAGATCGTTTAATAAAAAGCTGATGCAGTTATGCGAATTTATTTGAAAAGCGCGGAATATTGAAACAATTTCTGATTGTTCAATAGAAAGCTGATTCATTTATCCGAATTTATTGATAATCTCGGAATATTGAAACAAAATGTCTGTATCAGTTTCCTCTTAGTTAAGTGTATTAGACTGAATACGAAGTGTTTGTCATGTTTCAAGACGTTTGGAACCCTCATTAACACTTGATGAATAGTTTATTTTCTAAGCACTTCTAGATTCGACCACAGTTTTGAGTTCATACATGTTTGGGCCACTCTAATATGTCTGTCGCTATATTTATTTATATAATTAAATGGTTTCTTAATCGAACTTTTAGTATTAACGCAACCGCGCCAGCAAACCTGCAATGACCTGAAAAATGTTCTCAATTTCTCTTCATTATACGAATATTATTTATTTTCTGAAGGTTTTTTTTCTGTAAAGTTCACATTTCGATTCAGCCAAAAAACAATAATAGAATTATGACAAAAACAAAAGTACAGAAAAAAAAAACCATTTTATTTGCCATTGTAACAATTTACAAATTATTGTTAATTTGATAATAATAATAAAAAAAAAAACAACAGCAACAACACTCAAATATAACCTTCACATACAAATGCTCTCAGCGATAAAATTACAACTTTTGGACGGAACAACAGAAATGGGAAACTTCAAAAAAAAAAGAAAAAAACTAACAGCAAAAACATTACCGACTTCTGTACAATTACACAGGCCAACAACAATAATAAGCGGAAATGAATGAAGAAAAATATGAATAGAAGAAATACAAATTTTTCATGTTTGACACAAAATATGAAAGCTCAGCAAACCGTTAAATTTAAAAAAAAAAAATAATAAATAAAAAAGATTAAAAATGTAAAAAAAGTGTGAAAACCAAAATATCTATTGCTCGCATAATTGAAAAAATGTGAATTCTATTGAATACTCGCGAAATACAGCATTTCGAGCCCTACTAACCCCAAAAAAGACGTAAGCGACATTTTTTGAAAATCTCCTTTTAATGAAATTCGATAATCCCAAAATATTAGAAATTAAAAATTTATATTTACAAAGATGTATCACATTCAATTGTATGTAAAGGATCACTAGCCGTTTTGCTTGGCCACCAAAAAAAAAACCTCTCCTTCCTTCTTTTTCGGGCTGTAATTCACATCAAACAAACAAATGATGATGTCGGCGAATCTAGTAATTAATATGACTCTTAACGGAAACAAATTACAGGAATACATTTTGTAAAAGCCAAGGCCAAACCAAAGATCTCAAACAAAAATTACTCCAGAAGATGTCGGACCGAAAGCATCAATTACTCCTGGCCACCGATCAGCCGGTGAAGGTTCCAATTTTCAGGATTATATAACTTCTTGGATCTCTTCGGGGTAGTCAGGGCACAGAAATGACTGATCCAAGATGTGTGAACGAGGGCATGCACAGAAGAACCCAATCAGATCATGTCCAGCTATCAGCAGTACAAAGTTCCACGTTTTCGTCTTCGATCTCATACAGAGACATTCAGGAAACGGAAATGACTTAGCTGAAGAGGTAAATGGGTGGCAAATGTGGATTTAAATGAAACACGATCCACTTGTTAAGCGCTCTCTAGATGGTAAAAATGCATGAACAGATTTACAATAGTATTAGTGTACATATGTGTATATGCGTCACACCGACACTGGCGGAGCATGAAAAAGAAATCGAAATCTTTTGATTGGCTTTTATGGCTCTTAAATGGCCTAACTACGAAAAAAATGGAACACAAATACACACGCCATTCCAAGCCGGCCTTAGGGCCTTCCATCCTTCAGGTTTTCATGGCCTTAGTCTGTAAACACCTGACAGTCACGTCTACCTAACCTGATCTTGTCCAAGTCAATAAGTCTCTTATGTCTATTTATACGAGCTAATATTCAATAAACAATTTGAAATGTTGATGGCGCTAGAGGCCACGTAGCTATTTCTAAAATAGTTTGTATGCCCAGATATTCCCCTTCCCTGGAACATTAGGATTGTAGATGGCGCTGTAGACACTGTCGCTTATCTGTTCTTTCTCCAGATAAAATCCATCCAACCCATTTCTATTTCAATCTGCAATAATATCCATCCAACTCACATACATTTAAAATAGAAGATAAAATAGAATTCATCCAGCCCATTTCTATTTGGGTAATAAATAAATGCGAATTCTACTTCTTATAATAAATGTATTTTTGGTTACAGGGCCAGGAGATAACCCGCTCACCACAAAACCATATTATTCGATTGCTGTTTTGGTGAAATGACATTTAGATGGCGCTGTTAATCATATTGTCCTCCTTAATACCACATCATTCCATCTTTATTTTGAACACATGGAATAGATCCACGCAAGCTTTTACCTATTGTGTTGAATTGGGACATCTTTGTCAAAGTGATTTCAAACATGAGATACAGGTGGCGCTGTATTTGAATTCGATTATCGATTAAATTATCTACATTGGTTGTAGTCCAAGTCATTTAACTCCGATATCACATATGTAAGAACAACAGTAATAAGTGGCAAGTCGTGGTGTGACCGAAAAAACCAAATCGGGGCAAGCTGTTCAGATATTTTTCCTCCGGCCTGAACACAGATTTGAGAGATGGGGAAGCTGCTTAAAGGGTCCGCCATCTGATGTTTTTTTCCCAACTAGTGCTTATTTCGTTTTCGTTATTTTCCTTATCGGGCCATGTTGAACGAATTTTTGTTTACAAAAATTGAAGAGCAGAATATTGGCAACATTTGGTTTCAATACGACGGCGCTACGGGCCACACAGCCGAAGCTACACTCCATATTTTGCGCTGTGTTTTTGAAGATCGCATTATCAGCCGCAGAGCTGATGTCGTTAGGCTACTGCATGGCCAGCCGAGGCAGCCATTTGAATGAAATTATTTTCCATTATTAACTAGGAAGGATTGTACTTTCAAATAAAAAAAGAAATTTGAGAAAATATCCAGTAGTTTTTTTGTTATAGAATTATTTGGCGGACCCTGTCCTATGCACTGCCAATTTATTTCAATGTTAAGACATGAACTATAACTTGCATATATGGACAGGGGCTCCAAAGACCGTGAACCGTGTACAGAGGAGAGCGGTGGTGATGATAGGGAATAGTAGGGTATCCAACTATATTGTCACCCTTCAGCATCACCGGATTGTGGGTTCTGTATCGCTATTCTTTAGATATTTTAAGGATATCTGTTGGTCCCTGTTTCCGTTCCAGGATAGCTGGGTATTTTCCGTAAGATCTTTTTACGTAATGGATGACTAGACATTATACGTAAACAATTTCGTTATGAATGCAATGCGAGTGGACCAATTAAAGTTTTCATGTCAATTTTGCAAAATATCGTTCAAGTTATATTTTTATTTTTTTTGTAGACCTGTGTGATATTACACCTGTATGACTAAAAATAGTGTGTATGCCGTACTCGTGTGTACATCTTTGTCTTGTATATAAAGTAATAATAAACAAACAAAATTAGTAATAATTATTTTTCTATGGCTTAGACGGTCAAGATCACAGAAAGCCAAACAACAAGAAAATACCACAAACCCTCACACACATAATTTGCCGGTGCTGTAGATCGGTGGAGGAATTGTCTCTGTGTGTGTGTGCGTAAAATATTTTCACCACTAAACAAATTATGACCAAAAAAAAAATCATAATTTTGACATTGGAATTATTTTTTTTGTGAAAAAGTATGAAAATTATTTCGGAACAACACACTTTCTACCTAAATTAGCATGCTTGGTTGTAAAGGCAAGTATGTTCGTTCCTACATGTGTCTCCATATGATGATTGTGGTTTTCCGTTAAGCCTCTGGGCAGGCACTTGGTAGCATTCAGACAACCACCACGACCACCACCAATACTACCAACATCGCCACCACCAATACAATCATTCACATCCGGCATGATGTTTTCGTTTTCGGGGTTTGGAAGCTTTTCGCTGTTACCCAACTCTCAACAGCAGAGACTAGACAACAGGCCAATCAACCTCTAAAGGTCCATAAATTGGTTCTTATAAAGAATCCACACACACACACACCGACAGTCACACCAACTGACGCCTTTTTGGTATGCGGCGGCTGCTGTTGTTGCCTTGGAAAGATTTCACTGTACGCTCCTCGTCTTCTTCGTCTCCTACAAAAAAAGTGTCAATCAAAAAATAGATTTGAGGTTTATTGGTTTTCGACTATCATTAACAATTCTGATGATGGATTAGTTTTTGTTTGTTATTTTAGTGTGCCCTCTCTCGGGTTTATGGACGTCGTATGCCACCAACCACAAACGTGTTTGCCTCCACTTGAAATTTATGAATGAATTTGTTGAAAACTACTGAAACTCGTACGCAACGATGATGGAATGATGAAATGTAGACAAATAGAAGAAGAAGAAAAAGGTCATTGATTTATTTTTAATTGACTTATAATGTGAGTATTTGATGTTCTTTGTAGGTATGAATGGCGGACTTGCTACTCAAAGTAGTCAAACAATTATATTTTTAGAATTTTTTTTAAAACGCGGAGATGCGGAAAGTTTGGAAATGAAATAAACTTTTACAAGGGAGTAACACTAAGTGCTGGATGTTGTCTTGGTGAATAGGGGAAAAGGATCTAATGGGACCTGTGTGACCGTTGACACAGAAATTAGCAAATAAAATGGCGTTCGTTTTGTAAAGGGTGTTTTTTATTGAGGTATAGAACTTCGAATTGAAATAAAACACAAGAAAATCGTTTTAATGTCCATCAATTTTGCTTTATTGGAAGAATAATTTTATGCCATTAATGTTTAAATATGATTTCGGGCATGTGGCCGCCGCGGCTGGCTCGAATAAAGCCAATTCTACAGGTCGAATTTTCAACCACTTTTTGGAACGACAACTCATCCACATTCATGCCATCCAATTCGGGAACAAAATAGTCGGTTATCATGGCTCTATACCGGTCTCCATTAACGGTAACTGACTCTCCAGCATTATTTCGGAAGAAGTATGGCCCAATGACTCCACCAGCCCATAGAGCACACCAAACAGTCAGTTTTTGTGGATGTAATGGCATAAAATGGTCGGAGCTTGCGGTGAACTTCGCGAACTGAACCATTACTTTCGAAATAAATTTGCACGATTTGCAAGCGTTGTTCTTTTGTCAACCTGTTCATGATGAAATGGCAAACCAAACTAAATATTAATCACTTGACAGCTGACAAAATGGCCGGCAGTTAAAAAAGTGATGCCAACTTAAAGTTCTATACCCCAATAAAAAACACCCTTTATATCGATGGCTTCGTTTCGAAAGGGCGTAACTCGCATTTTCGTGACTTTACAGGGGAAGATAAAAACTTTATGACATTTAAAAAACTTCAGACAAATTGTAAAGGCAATTTGAAATAAAAATTCGCAACAAATTTAATTCTGAAACATTTTTTTTTTTTGGATTTTGGTTTTGCAAAAGGGCAATAAATTCGGTATTTTTGTTCACAAGACAAATTTTAAAGGCAATTTTTTAATAAAAATGCGCAACAAATTTAATTGTGAAACTTTTTTTTGTGATTTTGGTTAAGCCCTTTTGCAACAGGGCAATAAATCCGGTATTTTTGTTCACAAGATAAATTTTAAAGGGAATTTTAAATAAAAATGCGCAACAAATTTTATTCTGAAACTAATTTTTTTTTTTGGATTTTGGCAATAAATTCGGTATTTTTGTTCACAAGACAAATTTTAAAGGCAATTTTAAATAAAAATGCGCAACAAATTTAATTCTGAAACAATTTGTTCACAGGTGTATTGGACAATGGTCTATCGAAATCTTTAAAAAACGCTATTTTGCAAAAAATCGAGTTACGCCCTTTCTAAATTAAGCCATCGATATTGTCGCCTGAAATCCATGACCGAACAACAAAAAAAAATCAAAAATTGTGTTTATGACTGATTCTTGTAAAATGGCCTGAAAAGCATGTCTCTGCAAAATTATACACTTCAATAGTCAAAATTTACAAATTCCGAAATGACGTAACAAGAAGAGTAAGAGGAGTGAGAAAATTCGTTCTTCAGCCGAACCTTATCTGCCGAACCTGATCTTCCAGCATTTGTGTTTCCTGCCTGTTGCTCACATTCTCAAATTCAAAACAAATGTCAGCAAAAACTGCTCCCTCTTCCTCCTTCCGATACCCTAATTTCCTTCCGCTATTTTTAACTAGAGCTATTTTCTCCAATAAGTTTTTTTTTCACAGATTAAGCATGAGTTGCGTTAAACTTTTTTTTTTCGTTTCAATATTTTTTTTTTTTGGCATTTCATCATGGAAATACCGATACCAGAAGAGTTTCTGGGTTTGGACTCTTCTAAAGCTTGAAGAAGATCCGCTGTTTTCGACCAAACAACCTCAATAAACAAAATTGCCGCATTTGGTCTGAAGAACAACCAGAAAAGGTTGAAATATTTTGCCAAAAGTTACCCAGAAAAAAAACGGCTTGATGCGGTTGATGGGCTGGTGGAAACATCGGTCCATTTTTTTTTTTTTCAATTATGATGATGGCTCGCTAAGATGTCAATAAGCAAAATAGTCAACCACATCAGCTACAGATAAATATCAACTGCCAACCAATCAGTCAGTGGGGTAAAACCAGCGACACGATGAGGTCTTCCCTTATTCTTAACAAATACTTTGCCATAACAAATACCGATCCGTAAAGTGAATTACAAATAATCTAAAAGTAATCGGGACTACTTTCGATTACCATAAATAATCAAAAAGAATCAAAAGTAATCGGAAAATAATCCGACTACTTTCAGCGATTTCTTCGAATTCTTTCTGATTATTCATAGCAATCGGAAGTAATCGTGATTACTGTCATTGAAAAATATGGTGCGGCAAATTTTTGCCCACATCAATTGTTGACGATACAAAAGATCATATAATCGAAAATATTTCAAATATTAACAGATTAACTTGTTTTCAATACATTTTATTGATTTCATGGGAAATGTAGGTAAATAAAACTCGGAGACGGAGTCCAGGAAAATGTTCGACTCCAGGCAAATTTACCAGACTCCGAGGCCATAGCTCGGCTAGAAACCACAAGAATACAGAGGAGTCGTTTAAAAAGGAATAAAACTCGGAGACGGAGTCAAGCAAATTGTTCGACTCCGGGAAAATTTACCAGACTCCGACGCCACGGCTCTGCTAGAAATTACAAAAATGCAGAGGAGTCGTTTAAAAAGGAATAAAAGTTGGTGTCGGAGTCAAGCAAATTGTTCGACTCCAGGCAAATTTACTAGACTCCGATGCCACGGCTCTGCTAGAAATTACAAAAATACAGAAATTAAAAAGAAATACAAGTCCAAAAAATAACTTCCACAACTTTGAAGTATTCTATTTTCGAGTCCATAAAAGTATGTCTACACATTCGATCTGCCCCATTTTGTAGGGTAGGACCAGGTTCCTGCAGGGATGTACTCGTATTACGTGAGTATTTCTTTTAAGATGAAGGAATAGACGAGAAGCTCCTCTCACGTGAGTGATACTGTCGGACCGAAATCCATTTGGGATTATTCCAGACAATAATACTTGAGAGCAGGGCTTCCCAACTCATTCAGGTTTACGTCTCCCAAAAGGCATGTGAAAATTGCCTCGCCCCCCTCATTCTGGCCTACATCCTCCAAAAGACAACTAAAAATGTCCCAAGTCCCCCTTCAGACCAACCAGACTCAATAAAACATTGTAGAACTGACTCCACACAAAGTCAAACTAAAAATTAGTAAAGCAAACAACAGCTGATCGATGACAGGGCTGATATTCATGAGCAGGGATGAGAAAATAGTACAAAACAATAAAAGTACTAAGACAGAAACATGTTGATTAACAAATAACTTGTCCCTCCTGCTTTAGACAATACTTCCTTACGTGCAAAGTCGCCCGGATTTACAAGAAGCAAATGGCCTCTAAACTATTTTGAGATTTCAGCAAGGATACGAACCTTGATTGGAGTACAGTGTACACCTAAGGGACTGAGAATTTTGTCCGTGTATGAGAGAAATCCATAAGAGGACTGAAGCGATTTGTTACTGAAAAAAGTGTCCGTTTAGGCGAGGTGTCCACAAGGAGAGACTACACTGTATTTTATAAAACATGAAATACTTCAACGGAATACTCAACTAAGGAGGCTTTGTCTCGTTTTCTTGACCTATGAGTCTAAGGGAAGTATAAAATCCCGGGAGGAAGGGAATGCTGGAGAGTTTCGATGCCAGTGCCTTCCTAAAGCCTGCATGTGACTCTAGATGAGTGGGATAATCACAAATAGTCCCTACTTTTACAAAAAAAAAGGTTTTCCTGTTTTCCTTAATCAAGTACTACCTGACTACCAGAGTTTCCCCACTTTGAATAACGACCTGCATTTCAATCGAAATTGTTCGAGCAAGCTATTATTTGAAAATGTCTGGAAACCATTATTTTCCATAAAGACCATCAATTAAGGCTTAATCGATTTTCATATAATGAAGGGGGTGTTGGTGGGGTCGGTCAGTTTGCGTCCGGAATAGACAGCGACAGTGCCGCTGTCGCCGTTTATGACGTGTTGTTTGGCCACGCAAAAAGGTGCTAATTGTCCGCCACAACCCCGGCATTTTGCCACAGCGACGATGTCGACAACGACGACGACAACGCACCACATCGCCAGAGGTACGTATTACAGCAGTCGGAGTATTGGGCAGTGCTTTGCGCTAATAGACCTATAATGGCTAAAAACAGAGACAACAACAAAAACACTTTTAACTGATACCATTTATACCGTACGTACGTGTGTACGTACTGTATTTGTTTAGGTGCTGTGGTAGTAGCTGCAGTTTATCCTTGCCTGCTCTCAGGTCTATATTAATTTGTAACTTTAGCCATTTGGCCATTAAATCGTAACTGTCACTTTAGACCAAGTTGATGACACGCACAACTTTACAATACTTTGGCTGTTGGAGTTTTCATTCGTCGCTTTTAAAAAAAAACTTAAAAACGCAATAGCAACAACACCAACACCAAATTGAAACAAAATGTTGAAATGTTTATGGAGGTGCTGTGCAAAAAAAAAAAAAAAACACCACATAGATATGGCTAATGTTGGCCATATGAAGCGGGTGCGAGGGGGGGAGACTGTAAAATGGTTTCTTTGTTTATTGGGGTATTTTTTTTTTTTTGCCACCGATTGTTTTTTTTTTTCGTTTAATGTCTCTGTCTCCCAAGTACGTGTTGTATGTACAATTTTAAATGGAATGACGTCAAATGAGGACGTTGACGATGTTGTTGTTGTTGATGGTGGTGGTGGTGGTGGTAGGTGTTCATAGGACTAGTTGGCTGTGGCATGGATACGCTTCGTTTTTCCTGTCTCAATTCTCAATGTGCGTGCAAATATGTGTGGCAGTGCTTTAAAAGTTCAGTTCACCTAAGGCACAGCACAGTGGAAATATTCTAGGATGATACCTGTCAATAAAATTCGCTAAGAGAAAGTGTTGGATCACAAAATCTCGTTGGCCAATTGTGATCACCTCGTTGAAACTTTTTAGTTTTGCAAACTGTGACTGCAAGATTTTCACCATAGAGAGAAACCATTTGAAATAGCTAAAATGAGGATAGAAAGGAACAAATCATCACAAGTCATCGCAGCAATATCAAGACATTTCACTGTATGTTGAAAAATCTACCCCATTGGTATCCCAAAACTTTGTATGTCTTCGGGCAGCTCAGACGAGACAACATCCAGCGATTTTTCATAACAGCAAAATGAGTTGTATTTCCACCCAAATAAACTTTGTTTAGAAGCGAATAAGCTTTACTTGTGTGTAAACATAACAGCAAATGAGTTGTATTTACACTTAAATAAACTTTGTTTAGAAGCGAATAAGCTTTACTTGTGTGTAAACATAACAGCAAATGAGTTTGTATTTGCAGCCAAATCAACTATGTTTAGAAGCAAATAAGCTTTACTTGTGTGTAAACATAGCAGCAAATGAGTTGTATTTTCACCCAAACAAACTTTGTTTCGAAGCAAATAAGCTTTACTTGTGTGTAAACATAACAGCAAATGAGTTTGTATTTGCAGCCAAATAAACTTTGTTTAGAAGCAAATAAGCTTTACTTGTGTGTAAACATAACAGCAAATGAGTTTGTATTTGCAGCCAAATAAACTTTGTTTAGAAGGAAATAAACTTTACTTGTGTGTAAACATAACAGCAAATGAGTTGTATTTTCACCCAAATAAACTTTGTTTAGAAGCAAATAAGCTTTACTTGTGTGTAAACATAACAGCAAATGAGTTTGTATTTGCAGCCAAATAAACTTTGTTTAGAAGCAAATAAGCCTTACTTGTGTGTAAACATAACAGCAAATGAGTTTGTATTTGCAGCCAAATAAACTTTGTTTAGAAGCAAATATGCTTTACACGATACAACCTCAAAAACAAGCGATTATCTTGTGTGTAAACATTTAAAAAAGACAGTTTTTCGAGCGAGTGGCCATCGTTAATATGAGTTGGGACGTAATAAGAACGCCTGTCGACAATTGACATTCCCTGCGAGAAGAAAGATCTCTGCTGTTCGTGAGGAAGTTTTTCCATCCCAAGTACTCTGACACATATTGATCTTGCCTGCCTCAGAACATTGCACTGAATATCGTTAGCACTTGTTTAGGTCACATAAATTCACCTCCACAGTTAAAGTTGAATCAGCCATGACAATTTGGACACATTTCACATGTTGCACTCCACTGTGCCGCCCCTTCACATCACCATCCATGTCGAGATCTTCCTTGCATTATTCTTGAAAAGTTAACGGTTTTAAGTAATTTCCAAAAAAAAAAAATTATCTTTAATTTTATTTTAGGCTCAATTTCAGGGTCACTCTTTCAAGGGAAGAGGAAGAAAAAAACGAAACACATACTGATTGAAGTCTTTTACTCGAATTATGTATAAAACTCCGACAAAATCTTGAGCAGAAGTTTTGCTGGTGTGTTTGTATGTGTGTGTGTGTGTGACAAGAAGTAGTTCAACGTTATTACCGATCTCTTTCAAGTCGACAAATAAAAAAAACCAAAGAAGAGGAAGAACAAGATCCATCTTTCACCCATCATTAAAATCTCATTTAAGCTGTCAATCATAGAATGAACATTCGTACATGTACGTACACAAAATAACCTCAAGAAAAGATATAATTGTTGGTATTCTGGCGAACGATCGCAGTGTGTTTTTACAGAATCACTGACCAAAAAAAACACACACACAAAAAATATCCTGTCAATGGAAATTGTTCCAAACAGAAAAATGAGAATTCGAACAAAAATCGCTGATCGTCAGACAGACAGAACTGCCAAAGATTAATTTGATTCTTTTTTAAGCACTACTTGCAGGGCTTGCGGTTTTACAATCCCACGGCGAATGTCCGAAACAATTGGAAATAAACGAAAACAAGGGCTTCACCTCACAAAGGACTGGCGGGCTTGGCGAGTAAGTGCTCTTCCCCTGCAGCCACTTGAAGTGAACATTTACATACTCTGCCACTCCAGTGTTTCAGTTACTTGCACTTGTTGCAAGTCTGTCGGTGGCCAGTTTGGATTGCGCGGAAAAGGGGTCATTTCATTATTAACATCACCCTCATTAGAGGGTCGGTCGTCTGCTTGACTTGCTGTCGCTTAGGTTCTGAGATCGTCTCACTGCATTTGCCTTAAATTAAGGTTAAACTTATTTGTATTATCACACCATATTTAACAGGCAGACGACCCTCTTTCTTTTTTTTTTATTAGGCTTAAACATAAAGCACAGTATCGACCGACCGAACGACCGACTTGGCTTTAATTTAATTACATTTAAATTTATTTTAAATTCAAGATTTTTATCGGTTTAATGTCATTTTAAACGCGTGTTTGTGTGTTGTGGGTGTTCGTTCGCTCGTTCGTTCATGTCGCATCAGAGTTAAATGCCGCCGAGTTTTCCGCCAGCCCCAAAGGTATTTTAACGCTTGTTTAACGCTTAAGAAAAACATTATTAGGTTTTTTTTTTTTTCTGTTTGCCATAAAATAGAAACAGACTAAAAGTGTTAACAGGCTGACTGACACAAGCGCCATTTGAAAGTTTTAAATATTTGTAAAAATTAATTGCTCAAAGGCTTTCGATGGGGTCTGACTCGGTGCGCTCATAACGAAATCTTCTCTCGTTTGATATTGAGTTTTCTCAGATATCATCTAATGAGCACAAGGTTCTGTCCTCTCTCCTTGTCTATTTCATATGTTAATTGACGACCTCGGGGGTCGGACTGTGAACCCCATCTACCCATTTGCGGACGACAGCAACTTCTGTAATTCATGTTCATGTGATCAGCGTCACAAGTCTTCTGGACGTTGGGCTTTAAAAGGAAGTTCTTAAAAATTAAAAAAAATTATACAGTGTACTCTCTGCATGCGGACACCTCTCTTAAGCGGACATCTCTCTTTAGCGGACATCTCTCTTTAGCGGACATCTCTCTTAAGCGGACACCTCTATTAAGCGGACACCTCTCTTAAGCGGGCATCTCTCTTAAGCGGACACCTCTCTTAAGCGGACACCTCTCCTAAGCGGACACCTCTATTAAGCGGACATCTCTCTTTAGCGGACATCTCTCTTAAGCGGACACCTCTATTAAGCGGACACCTCTCTTAAGCGGGCATCTCTCTTAAGCGGACACCTCTCTTAAGCGGACACCTCTCCTAAGCGGACACCTCTCTTAAGCGGATACCTCTCTTAAGCGGACACCTCTCATCAACGGACACTTTTTTCAGAACCATTCCGCTTCAGTCCTCCGGTGTACTTCTCTGATAAGCGAACACCCAGCACAAGCGGACAAAATTCTCCGTCCCTTAGGTGTCCGCTTATGAGAGAGTACACTGTATTCCTCTTAAGAAGAAAAATAGAAAATAATTTGAAAAAAAATATTCTTAGAATCTGAAAAAGGGGGATTTTCACTTCAATTGCATCCTCCAATAAATCCGTCATACATTTTATTTAGTGTTTATGGGCAGGGAGGAGGCCTGATTTTAATTTGCTTCACTACTGACTACTTCAACATCAACTTCCACTTTGTGTTTCTTTTCTTGTTGATGTTTTGTGTTTTCTTCTCTTGTTGTGTGTGTGTTTCTTCTGTTCAAAAACTCCTCAATGTTGTTTTCTTTTCTTCGTCTATGGACGTTTTTTTTTTTTTTGTTGCATCCAGTGGCTGGTTCATACAATTTATTATTTACACGCAAATTATGAATAAATTTAACGCCATCAAATTGCAAGAAAACGTATACTCGTACACATAAACCAAAATGAATTATAGAAAAATATAAATTATTTTCAAACTCCAACGAAACCGTCCGACACAGCGCGCAAAATATATTTTATATTGAGTCCAAATTAACCGTATACTCCGTATATGGCAGATGACGATGACTGCCTCGTACAACGTACAACGTCAAGACAAGCAACAACAAAAATTGTGTTAAAAGCAATTTGATGTTAGCATTATTTAAATTTTTCCCAAAATGCAAATGTACATTTTCCGAACATGAACAATATGTTTGGAGATAAACAATAAACAGAGTTTAATGTTTGATTTATGGTCGCAGATAAACTCAATGGCCAACAATCGCCAAGGGAAATCTATAATTAATAGAAGAAGAGGAAAACAAGAAACAGGGGAAAAACAAGTGCAATGAAGTAACTCATTTAGAGAATAGAATCTCTATAGAATTTCGATTTTAAAAGCTGAATTTGTATTCCCATTTGTATTCAAATAATCGAATGTTGAGAAATTGAATGGCACAAGTTTAAAATTCCTCCGATATTGATTTATTTTATTTGAATTTTAGTTTTATTTCTATTTTCACTTTAATTTTGCTTCTTTTTTTTTTGGTTTGGTTTTATTTTTATTTTATTTTTTTAATTTTTTTTTGTCTTTTCCTAGTCCTATTTAGCTTAAATTTTTAATTTGTTTATTTATATATATATATATATATATATATTTATTTTGTTTATATTATATATTATTTTTTTTTTTTGTTTTCATTTTATTTTTTTATATTTATTTTGATTCTGTCCAATATTATATTTTGTCTTTGCTAACAAATTCCATTTTGTTTATTTTTATATTTAGTTTGTTTTTAGTTTATTTTGTAAATTAAATGAATTTATAATTTTGCTTTAATTTTTATTCGTTTATTTTATTTAGTTTTTACTTTTATTTATTATTATTCTTTTTATAAATTGATTTTGTTTTTATTATATTTTGTATTTATTTATATTTTAATTTTGATTTTATTTTGTAAATTTATATATGTGTTTTTTATTTATTTTATTTATTATTAATTACAATACAAAGTAAATGTATATTCTAATTTTTGGGTCCAAGGGTAAACCGGGTGACACAGACCATATGTTTTTTTTAGATTTTTGCAGCGACAGACCAAAGCCTCTGGTGGGAATCGAACCCACAACCCCCACGCTGATAGGCAAGCACCCTACCAACTCGCCTACCGGGGCGCTTATGTGTTTTTTATATTTTAATTTTTTTTTTTTTAGATGTTATTTTTTGATTCCATATTTATTTTGTCTTTGTTTGTTTTGTCTTTGTAATTTTTTTATATTAATTTTGTTTTTATTTTATTTTGTATTTACTTATATTTTAATTTTGTAAATGTATATATGTGTTTCGTTTTTTTTTATATTTATATTTTATATTTAATATATATATTTATATTTAAATTTTGTTTTTTTTGTTTTCCTCTTTATTTTTTTTAGATTTTATTTCCATATTTTGTTTTGTTTTTATTTTGTATTTATTTACATTTAAATTCTAATCTTGATTTTATTTTGTTAATTTATAAAGGTGTTTTTTATATTTTAATTTTTAATTTTTTTTTTTTAGATTTTATTTTTTTGTTTCCATATTTATTTTGTCTTTTTTTAATTATTTTTGGTTTTATTTTATTTTGTATTTATTTATATTTATATTTTGTTTTGATTTTATATTTTTTTAGTTTGCTTTAATTTTTTTTTTTTTTTGAGTTTTCCATTATATTTCTATTAATTTGTTTATAAATAAAATTATATTTTTTGCTTTAATTATTATTTTTTATTTTGGTTTAATTTTTACTTAGTTTTATTTTAATTTTGTTTTGAATTAAATTTCCATTTTCCTTTAATATTTAATTTGTTTGCTTTTATTCTAAATTTAAATTGAAATTTTTGTCGATATTTGTTTTGTCTTTGTTATTTGTTTTTATAATAATTCATTTTCTGTATATTTAAATTTTAATTTTGATTTCATTTTTATTTTTGTTAATTGATATATGTTTTTTATATATTTTAGTTTTTACTTTATTTATTTTGCTTTTTTTACTTCTATTTTAGTTTTTTTTTAAATTACATTTCTATTACTTTGTTTCTTTTTATATTTATATTTATTGTTTTCATTTTATTTTCTAATATGTATTTTAATTTTATGTTATTTCTAATATTATTTTGTAAATTAAATAATATTATGTTTTTTTGCGTTTATTATTATTTTCGTTTTATTTAATTTTCATTTTGTTTTCATTTAAATTTTTTTATTTTGTTTTCAATTATATTTCTATGTTGCTTACATTTTTAATTTGTTTGTTTACATTCTAATTTTTTTTTTAGATTTTATTTTTCTTTTTCCATTTTTTTTTTTTTGTCTATGTTCAATTTTTTATTTTTTTTAATTTTTATTTTGCTTTAGTTTTACAATTCTATTATTTCTATATTTATTTTTTTATTCTTATTTTGTTTTTATTTATTATGTTTTCTAATATTTAATGATTTTTTGTTTTAATGAATTTGTTTTAATGAAAGTAGTAGAAAAAATATACTTTTATTTAAATTAACTAATTTTCAATTAACACAATTTTATATCAGATTCAATGAATTCCTCACCTAACTATTGAATATTTTCATTAAATCATTGAATTTTTTCACGGAATTAATGAATTTTTATATAAATTGTAGTTCACATTTAATGCACTTTCCAGTCATAATCGGGCAACACTTTCAATTGTGCTCTAATTTAAAAAAAAACATTTTTCTTACTTTCGCCTACATTCTGTGGGAATTTTAACAAGATTATTGCATTAGCTTTTGCAAAATCGTATATTGGGTCTCAGATTGTGATTTTTTTAATGCAAATGCAGCTCTTATTTTTTGTTGTGCATTGCCTTAATCCCCCTTTGCACATTATAACCATCAGTCCAAATACATACAATTATGAGCCAAACCATATTTACAATTAGGCGCCAACAAACTATTTACAGCTCCTGTATAACATGGTGGATACAACTTAAATATACACCCGAAAAAATTGTTGGTTGAACGGGAAATTAAAGCCAGCCAACGACGAAACGAACGTTTATTTTGCAACAGCACTACCCTATATTTTGGAGTTCTTCAACAACAGCACAAAAATAAAATTTACAAAACAAAAAGGTGGAAAAAGGACTTACCAAAAAATCGAAATGGCTTTCCGCATACGAACAGACTACAGTCGAGTAGAGGAGTTCATATAACCGAGCCATAATCCATCGTATGGAACTGAAGTTTGCGTGTTTATGATTGAAATCTTATCTGAAACGAAACGAAAAAAAAAAAACACAAGCGTTCAGAAAATTATAAGTAATGCCACAATATATACGTACATAGAGACATTACACAAAAACTCAGAATACTAGCAAAGGATATGTGCATATATTTATAATAGAGTGTCCATTATATTGTGGGTTTTGCAGATATCTGTCGACTGATTACAGCCAATATGGTCCTCCAACCTGTCAAGGACATTCCTGTACAGCACCAGAATTAAAAAGCCGACAATAAAAGGAACAGAAATTCTGTTCAGTGCGAATACGCAAATATATATACATTTCTCGCATGCTCTCCTTGTGACGACCACTACTAATATTTCACGAAATTCTAGTCAACTTAGTCTCTCTGATAAACGCAGTAAATTTTCTGAATAACATTTTCTCAGAGAATCGCATTGAATTTTCGGTAGAAATTTCTATCAGCGAACACGAAAATATAATCACATTTCTCGCATGCTCTCCTTGTGACGACCACTGCTAATATTTCAAGAAATCCCAGACGATTCAATCTCTCAGATAAAAGCTGCAAATTTTTTTAATAATATTTTCTCAGACAATCAAAGTTTCTGTAGAAATTTCTATCAGCGAACACATACATATAATCAGATTTCTCGCATGCTCTCCTTCTGACGACCACTGCTAATATTTCAAGAAATCCCAGACGATTCAATCTCTCAGATAAAAGCTGCAATTTTTTGAATAATATTTTCTCAGACAATCAAAGTTTCTGTAGAAATTTCTATCAGCGAACACACATATATAATCACATTTCTCGCATGCTCTCCTTGTGACGACCACTGCTAATATTTGACGAAATCCCAGACGATTCAATCTCTCAGATAAAAGCTGCAAATTTTTTTAATAATATTTTCTCAGACAATCAAAGTTTCTGTAGAAATTTCTATCAGCGAACACATACATATAATCAGATTTCTCGCATGCTCTCCTTCTGACGACCACTGCTAATATTTCAAGAAATCCCAGACGATTCAATCTCTCAGATAAAAGCTGCAATTTTTTGAATAATATTTTCTCAGACAATCAAAGTTTCTGTAGAAATTTCTATCAGCGAACACGCAAATATAATCACATTTCTCGCATGCTCTCCTTGTGACGACCACTGCTAATATTTCACGAAATCCTAGTTAACTAAATCTCTTAGATAAAAGCTGCACATTTTTTGAATAATATTCTCTCAGACAATCAAAGTTTCTGTAAAAAATGTTTAACAGCGAATCGGATGCAAATTTTTTGTCGTTTCACGGCAACGGAGCAAATTTTCTGTATACAATTTTCTCAGAGGAAATTGAAGGGAATCAGAGAATCGAGCGAATTTTCTGTGCGAAATTATCGCATAGAATCGGGGGAAATTATTAACAGAAACTTCTTCTTTCAGAACATCGTAGTCAATGTTATATAAAGAAAAACAAAAAAGATAACGAGAGCATATTTCCCGTTGAATTTTGTTCACTGCTAACATTTCTAGAAATCCCAGTCAAATTCTGTCCTTGACACATTGGTGTTTGCAATACTTAGGGACACCCCATGATCACAATATTTATGTATAAGTAAGTACATATGTATTTACGGACGACAACAACAACAACAAAAGCAAACAACATGGTGAATTAAAATAACGACGAGAAAAAAAGTGGAAATTCATATTCAAACGAAAACAACATCAAGGCCCACCAAACGAACAACCCGATAGGATAAACAGCACTTCATACCCTTAGAAACCACAGTTGTTCGCAGCGAAAAAGGACGTTGATATGCCACAAAAGGTGGTGCTGGTGGTCGTGACGATGGTGGTGGTGGTGTTTTGCTCCCATTTTCAGGTCGATTTTCAGACATCACCTCATTACTTTTATTGTTGTTACTCTTGTTGTTTCGGGGCTTTTTTTGTGTGTTATCACAAAATACCAATCACAAAACAAACTACGACGCATACAATCGCACCGACCAAGAGAAATTATGGATAAACAACCACGACTAGCAACGGATTCAGAAGTTGGCAACCATTCATTATGGCCGTCGAAAATCATAAATCGTCCCTTCACCAAACAACACACACTCACACACACCCATCAGCACTTCCACCGGGTGAAATCTCGCTATCGCACAATTTCCACGAATCCCATTACATTTTGGCTGACTGAAGAGGAGTTTTCGATATTCTTCTTTTTTTTTTTGGTTCTTCGGAGCTTATAAACGATGCCAACATAGGGAATCGATAATAATTGATTTGATTGATGGACGAATGAATGGTTGGCTGGTTGGCTGGCTGCAGCAGCCGCTCTTTGAAGTTGATTTTGGCCTCATCTCATCTACCTGATGCTTCCAATTTCCATCAATGCTGGTCCTTTATTATTGGCAGCAATTTCAGGCGGGCTATTATGCAATTTAGAGCCTGAAATAAAAAAAAAAAAAAAAACGAACAACAACTATAAGGATGGTCAACAAAATGGTGGACGATGTGTACCAAGGGGTAAGCCAAAAACAGAGAATGAAATTGTTGGAAAACAAATATTCGAAGAAAAAATTAGCAAATTTTGGAAGAAAAAATTAGCAAATTTTCGAAGAAAAAATTGTCGTCTTATATACAAAGAATAGGCGTAGATGTTCTGTAGAAGTTTCTTTCAGTGAATGTTATTGAATTTTCTGTGTCAAGAATCGGTGCGAATTATTGTCTCAAAGAGTCCAAACAAAATTTCTAAAATTTGTTTTTATAAAATTTACAATATTATTTATTTGCATAATTTCTATGGGACTGGACAAAACTCATATCAAAAAATGCTAAAAAAAAACTATAACAAAAATCCTCTTGGAGAATCCGATGGAATTGTTGTTAAAATTCCTTCAAATAAACAAATTGCATTTTCTTTTGCAAATTCTCTTAGAAAATCGTCCACCATTCAGAAACCTATGTGTATGGAATATTTCATTTCATTTTCAGATGTAACAACTGTTATTGATGATCATCAGCCAAATATATGACCGAGACCCGACCGACCAACCGACCATCATCTCTTCGAAGCCGGCGAAGAAGAAGAATGCTGGTCATTGTCGTCAGTGTTCGCCGATCGGTTTGCTTGGTGGTCAGACTAACTAAAATTCTCTTAGAACTTTTGCGCTGATCGAAAAATCTCTCAGAAAATCGGTTCGAAAAATCTCTCAGAGAATCGGAGCAAAAATGTTCGCAGATTATCCCAGCGAATATTCATTAGCAAATATACTCAGAGAATCGAGAATTGCTACAGAAGATTCTCTCAAAGAAACAGAGTGCATTTTTTACAGAACATTCTCTCAGTAAATTTTCTCGGAGAATCGGGTGAAATTTCTTTGTAGAAAATTCTCTCGAACCGAAAAATCTCACATAGAATCGAAGTGAAAATTCTGTCTTTAAAAAAAATACAATCAATGTATCAGAGCAAATTTTCTGCAGAAGACGTTCTCAAAGAATCGTAGCTAAAAATCTCTCGAACTTTCTGTACGAAATTCTCTAAAAGAGGTAGAGCGAATTTCCGCTTAACAGCTCTCTCAATGAAGCAGATAGATGTTCTGTAGAGATTAACGGAGACACTTATTTGTAAAAAATTCTCTCAGAGAATAGGAGGGAACTTTCAATGGGAAATATTCTCACAGAATCGTATGCAAATTTCCATAGAAAATTATTTCGGATAATTGGAGGGATTCGCAGTATCGACCGAAATTTACTTACAAAATTCTCCAAGAGAATAGGTTGTATTTCCATTTAAAAATTCTCACGACCGAAGCAAGGAGAATTTTCTGTAGAAAATCTTTCAGATAAATGGATTGATATTTCTGTACAAACAGGAACGATCTTGCTGTAAAAAATATTTCCAGTAAATCGGAAGACAATTTCTGTAGAAACCTCTCTTGGATGATAGAAGGAAATCAGAAGAGAATTTTCTGTAGAAAGTCTTCCATATACAGTTCAACCTCGATATAACGGCCCTCAATATAACGATTTCCTCGATTTAACGAATTTTTTGAAATCCCCAACAGCGCTCCATAATATCTAATACAAAATAAACCTCTCTATTACGAATACGTTTGTCAAAAACCTCGTTATAACGAATTATCAACCATTGCAGTGACACAGACACACGAAATTATTGTGTTTTTTTTTGGCTTAAGCAAAGTTTTCCAAGTTTTTCGATAGAAAATCATATTTGTTTGATGCTTAGTAAAATAAGCACTGATAGTTGTCGTTGCTGTTAGCTGTAAAGTTCTAATGGCAGGGGAAAAATGAGATGTTCAAATTTGCTTTAATTTATTAGCGCTAAATCGTTCGCTATAACACGGTATGTAGATGATGATTAATAAACAAGGTTTATTTATCTCTTTATAACGAATGAAAGTGCAACTTCACCTCGATGTAACGAACCTCATTTTAACGAATTATTCAATATAACGTTTTTTTTCTGATCCCCTTGAGATTCGTTATATCGAGGTTAGACTGTATATGGATTGACAAAATGTCTGAGAACCTGACGATTTGGCAGTAAAAAATATTTGCATTAAATTGGAGCAAAATTGCTATAGAAATCTCTCTTGGATGATAGAAGGAAATCAGAAGAGAATTTTCTGTAGAAAGTCTTTCAGATAAATGGATTGACAAAATGTCTGAGAACCTGATGATTTGGCAGTAAAAAATATTTTCTATAGAAATCTCTCTTGGATCATAGAAGCAAAACACAGTATTGTAGCGAATAGTCTGGGAAAAAATTCCGTATATACAATTTTCCACAGAATGAAGGAAAATGTCTTCAAAAGAAAGTTCCCTCAGATAATAAAACAAATTTTCTATAAAAAATTGCCAAAGAGAACCGAACATTGTTACAAAATCCGCTCATTATTATCATCATATATGTGTCGTGTGAATTTTACAAAATTCTTATCCTTGGCTCCTTTGTGATGGCTATAATATTTTAATTTACACCGTCTCCAGTTTTGGGTTTTTTTTGTTTGTTTGTTAATGCAAACAAAAAAAATACAAAACAGATATTAACAAAAATATCACCAATAACCCGAAATAAATCATTTTCCTGCCATCGACACATTGTGCACGTCGTCGTCTGCTGTCCGTCCGGCAGCAACAGCAGCAGCATGGGTCGCAAACAAATTTTAAAATGTTCCCCGGTATTCACCAACAGAGAGCAAGAACAAACCTGTCATAATCCCCTCATATAAATATTCAATGTCAGCGCATTCCGATCCCGTGAACTTTTCTGCCCATTCCCGCCGTAGACACTGCAGCCAGCACCAGCACCAACACCGGCCGCCACTCAACATGTTTCGTTAAGTCCAATCAACTACCAATATTGAATTCCCTGCCACTCTTCGACTGTTCGGTGCAACTCATCGGGGATGCAGGTGTGTGGGTAGCAGGGGGCGACAGTGTGGAACTGCTAATGCGGCTCCAGTTTGTTTTACCCTAAGATGGCGTATTGTATAACATCATTATGAGGATTACGTTCATGTTCATGTCATAATTTTCCTTAAGAGTACAAAAATCACAACTGGGCACCAACACAGTCAGTTCTCAAACCCTGAACAATCCCCAAACAAAAACAAAAAGGTTTTGTAAGTACATGGGACGGAGCATGCATTCCAACATTGGTATTTGCCTCGGTGCTCCGGTGCTCTTGGTGGTTGGCCGGGGATGGGGGAATCCTGTGATCATCACCAGTGGCCTTTCGGGTTTGCTCTTCAGGTTGACATGGTTTGTTAGCATTGTCGATCGGCATACGTGGACGCAGTGCTCCACCGAAGATACGCTGCCTCGAGAGTTGCCCGTTGTGGTTTACACTGTATGGGCAAAGTTGTGTTTGTTTTTATGTTCGATTCTGTAGCGTTTGGTGTTTTACAGAATCGAAAAAAGAAGAAGCTCTTGTGAGTAATTAAACAAATATTTCATTTAAATGCGGGACAGGAGGATATCGCGGGCAGGAGTAGCACCGGAAGGGGCCCAAGGGGCACTTCAAACGGCTTAAAATAATTCTCAATTGAAAAGTTATTTTTCTTATTATTCTCAGTAATTCCTGAGTAAAATTTCGATAGAAAATCTATAGAAGATAAAATTTCTATAGAAAACAAAATTTTCTATAGAAAACAAAATTTTCTATAGAAAACAAAATTTTCTATAGAAAACAAAATTTTCTATAGAAAACAAAATTTTCTATAGAAAACAAAATTTTCTATAGAAAACAAAATTTTCTATAGAAAACAAAATTTTCTATAGAAAACAAAATTTTCTATAGAAAACAAAATTTTCTATAGAAAACAAAATTTTCTATAGAAAACAAAATTTTCTATAGAAAACAAAATTTTCTATAGAAAACAAAATTTTCTATAGAAAACAAAATTTTCTATATAAAATAAAATTTCCATACAAAATGTTCGCTCAGATTCTGAGTAAAATTTGTATAGACAATTTTCGATCAGATTCTGAGTAAAATTTGTGCAGAAAATTGTCGCTCAGATTTTGAGCAAAATTTCTATAGAAAATAAAATTTCCAAAGAAAATAACTTTTCTATAGAAAATAAAATTTCTATAGAAAAAAGAATTTCTAAAGAAAATAATATTTCTATAGAAAATAATAGTTCTATAGAAAAAAAAATTTCTATAGAAAAAAAAATTTCTATAGAAAATAAAATTTCTATAGAAAATAAAATTTCCAAAGAAACTATAATTTCCATAGAAAATGTTCGCTCAGATTCTGAGTAAAATTTCTATAGAAAATTTTCGATCAGATTGTGAGTAAAATTTCTGGAAAATAAAATTCCTATAGAAAATAAAATTTCTAAGGAAATAAAATTTCCATAGAAAATAAAATTTCAATAGAAAATAAAATTTCTATAGAAAAAAAATTTCTTTAGAAAAGAAAATTTCAATTTTCTATGTAAATTTTAATTCATGAAAAGAAAATTTCTATAGGAAAGAAAATTTCTATAGAAAAGAAAATTTCTATTTAAATTAAAATTAATATAGAAAATAAAATTTCCATAGAATATAAAATTTCTATAGAAAATAAAATAATAATTTTTTTATAGAAAATAAACTTTTTATAGAAAATAAAATTTCTATAGAAAATAAAATTTCCAAAGAAAATATAATTTCCATAGAAATTTCTATAGAAAATTTTCGCTCAGATTGTGAGTAAAATTTCTATTGCAAATAAAATGTCTATAAAAATTTTTAGCTCTTTCTGAGCATAATTTCTGCTCTGTGAGTAACTTTCTATAGACAATTATCACTCAGATTCTAAGTACATTTTGTGCAGTAGATTTTCTATAAAAAAATTTCTAATGAAATATTTTTTCTCTATCGAAAATTAGCACATTTTCTACAGAAAATTTTCATAGTAAATTTTCCTCAGCTTCTAAGTAAATTTTTTAGAGAAAATTTGCATTTTCCAAGTACTTTCCTGTAGAAAATTTCTCGAGTAAATTTCTATAAAATATTTTCTTAAAATTATATAGAAAAAAATCCGGATTACATTTTCTATAAAAAAAATGTCCAGAGTAAATTTTCTATCGAACATTTTCTAAAAATCAGAATTCCCAATACCTTTTGCCAAAATCCCTCGCATCCGCCGTTTCTTCTTATTGTATTTAATTGTTATTGAATAAAAAGACACCGATTTTGTTGTTGCTGCTGCTGGTGAATGAGTACGATTGTGTGTGTGTGTGTGTCTGGATGTTTAAACAATTTATTAGTTAACATATTGATTTCAGCGTACGTTTGGCTCCAGTAAATATGAACAACATGTTCCAACAAAATTCTGAGGCTGATGTTTTATGTTTGTACATTGCCTGGGATCATTGTCGCTGCTCGCTGCTGCCCTCTACGGTGCGATTCGCAAATAGTCCGGGCCGGCTTAAGTTTATACGGTAGTTGCCGACATAAATAGCAAACAATTTAAACAGACACCACAAACGACGGTTTTGAACATGAATACGCGACAACACCGCACAGACTGGCAACAGCAACAGCAACTCAAACTCAATCCCCGCCAGCAGTAAAGCCAAAAAGTGTACGGGGAGTAGAGAAGTGAAAGAGCAGCAGCAAAGGAGTTGCGGCTGATGCTGCTTAAACAAGAATCAAATTAATAACAGATCATATAACTGAAATCGATGGGGGGTCGCTACGATTCGGCTTCAACTGCAGCGCATACGACAACGCCATCGTCATGGGCTGGCGGCTGTTTGCACACACACAAGTGAGACAATTATCATCAGCATTATTATTTTTGTCTTCTTCTCAAAATGCTGCCTTTATCCATGTGATACCCTACACCAGCCTTGTGTAGCTATGCAAAGGGGAAAGTGGTATTGTAGTCGGCAATACTGGCACGATAGAGTGTGTACGATGTTTGTGTATCCACTAGGGATAATTGGAGGGCAAGTGATACTGGCGTTGCACGGCTTCTACTAGCTGGCACTTGGCCATAATGAAAGGTAACGGCAGCGATGTGAAAAATTATCTGACTTTACAAATGGAAATCGGAGGGAAATCGTCTAATTCGAAAGATGAAAATCGATAGAAGGCAATACAAGGAGATTAAGGATTACGCGAATAGAGATGATGACCGCAAAGTCGACCAATCAAAAGTCTGGGAAACTGACATAACTTCGTCTAGAGAGGAAAATTCGAAATCTGGAATCAATCCGAAACGAACCAAGGATGATAGTGTTAAAGGTCCACACCCTCTTAACACAAATCAGCCAAATAGGCCAAAAGTGTCGACAGAATACCTTCCGAACGGTAAAAAAAAACCGAAAGAGATGAGCTGATAAGGTATATGCTTCAGCTAGAATACCGGATGATAGGAGCTTTAGCCCAAACTCAGGCCGAATAAATCAACTATCGACAAAATCGTCACACATGGCCAGATCTTGGAAAAGACCAATGAGAAGCAAAGCTATACATAAAGCGGCTTTCGTCTCGCCCGTAAAAGAAAAGTAGTTTGAAAACATTTCTGCGTATGATATGCCAACAGAATTGAACTTCGACTCAGAGTTACACTAGATCCTCACAAAAAAAAAAAAAAATAGGCAGCGACCTCTCCGCACCATTCACCACTACCACTATAAGAATCTAAGATAGGGTGACAAAAAAAATGTCGTGTTACTTCACCAACATTCTGATGGATAAAATGTTGGAAAAATCAAAAATTATTGGTATCGCAGGAAATATAGAGAAGGAATCGACGGTCTGGTGTTGTACGAGGCGAAGTTGCGATGACTGGTTGAATTTGATGTGGACAAAATTTTGCATTACAATATTTGTTAATGGCAGTAATCAGGATTACTTGCGATTACTATAAATATACAGAAATAATCAAAAGTCGGAATCTCTGAAAGCAGTCGGATTATTTTCAGATTACTTTTGATTGGTTTTCATTATTTATAGTAAACGCAAGTAAGATTATTTGTAATTGTTATCAATTATAAGTCCCGATTCACACTAGGCATTTTACTTGTGCCAATTTTTATAATTCTCCTTTTGAACTTGCCCCTTGTGTTCACACAAGGAAATTGTTTTTTTGGAAATTTTTTGTTTTACAAATGACTTTCAAAATATCAAAATACGAAAAGCACAAAGGGGAATTGCCAGTACGATCCAGTTCTTTCCCTTTCCATTCCCCTTACCTCTCTTTCCCACAAACTGGGAATTGCGACTATTAAAATTGCCTAGTGTGAAGCGGGACCAATTCTTGAAATACTGAATATAATCGTAATTTAATCATTACTGCACCTCTACAAAAAATTTAATTTAATTATTACGATTAGTAATAATTTTTTGAGATAAATAAACGGAGGTTTATTTCATAATAAAGAGGAAGGTATGCCGTTAATAATGAAAAACAACATAAGCCAAATGGCCATCACGACCACACGGACAGGACACTATCCGTTTTATGAAAATGTCCATAACCAAATCGCAAAGTGGCTGCCCTATGTCCTCGATAGCCTCACGAATTCCATCTTTATGGTCTTGAATCAACGCTCGGCTGTTGGTGTAGACCTTATCTTTCACGTGGCCCCAAAGGAAGAAGTCGCAGGGTGTTAACTCAAAAGATCTCGGTGGCCAATTGTGATCATCTCTTCGAGAGATAACATGGTCCGGAAATTTTTCCCGGGTTTCGTTGCTTGTGTGGCACGTCGACTTATTGAAAGTAAACATTGTCCAGATCTATATATTACAACTACGACCATAAAAAATCATCAATCATCTTTCGATAGCGCAATGCATTCACCGTAACTGTTGATCCAACCTCATTTTCGAAAAAGTTAGGTCCAATGACCCATAACACCGTGTTAAAAAAAATAGATTTTTTTCTGTCCTATGAACCAAATGCACATATTCGGAAAGAGGGGAAAAAATAAAAATACACGTGTATCGGCGATTTTCATGTACACGTCAGAATTTTTTTTTAAGTTTGAAGTTTAAACTCGTAGTGGCCTGTGTGAAAGCCTTTGGACCGATTTTTAACCCTTTTTCAGTGATCCAATCGAGCTGATTTTTGGCAGGCAGACTCGTGGAAATGTCACGTCAAATTTTTAATAGTATTTCTTCCCAAAACTTTACCCAAGATCCTCGTACTCCATATTATTGAATTGATAAATTATGTGTTTGTTAGGACTCCCTCATTCCGCGCCTATTTTTATTGATTTTTATCTAGAAAAATAAACACACAATTTCCATAATGAAAATTAGCTTTCGTTGCACTTAAGTGAATAATTATTTGAATAATTGATAATGTTCTGCTCTCCGGCTCTCCGTCAAGCAACGAACGCATTTACAAATTATAACCCGAAAGTTGTTTTTGTGTAATTGTAATTCAAAGCAAATTGTCCAGCAATTGTACCGAATGATTTAATGGCACGTAAAAAAAAACCCCCCAGCGAATTGACGAATATCGGCTGGCAGCATATGTTGTGCCATCTATGCCGCCACAACAGAAACAACAATGAAAGAAGACTGTTGAAGCACATGTCACTCAGTGGTGTGGTATCGGGACCAGAGCACACCACCGACAATAAAATATGATTGATCTGCTGTTGAACAACGACTGACTGGCTGACTGACTGACCGACTGTCTGTCTATCTGTCTGTCGGTCGTTATGAATATATCCTCATGTACGGCATACATATGTGTGAGATTAATTAATGCACCCTGTAATTATAATGTTATTTTATGCGGCTGCTGCCGCCACCGCCGTCGCCAGTTGCTTATGCTGCTGCTTTTGAAGATGAAAATTAACAATTTCCATTTCCAATGAATTTTGTGAACCGCATATCAAAACTAAGAATTTGTTTTAATTTAAATTAAAAGACAACAATTATAACGATTTCATATTTTTGTAGCAAAAAGTGAGGCAGAGTAATCAAAAAAAAATACTAGAGCACCGTGGTTTGGATGAACTCGAGGAGTCACATTAAAGTTGATCATACTTTTAATAATAAAAAATGCCGTGTTTTCCTTCAAAATTGCTTTAATTTATTAGCGGAAATCGTTCGCTATAGCACGGTAAGTAGACCGTATTTTTCTTCTGCATGACTACTTGTAATGGCGCCCAACGTGGGGCCCGAGCTAAATGTAATCCTATTTATTTTAAATTTAACTGCATAAACATTTTAAACTTGAAAATTATTTTAGTATCAACCGTGGCCTTGACATGACATATAAATAAAATTAAAAATGGCGCCCAACGAGGGATCCGAGCGAAATGTAATCAGATTTCTTTTAAATTTAACTGCATAAACGTTTTAAACTTGATACTGATTTTAGCATCAGCCATGACCTTGACATGATACATAAATAAAATTAAAAATGGCGCCCAATGTGGGGCCCGATCAAAATGTAATCAGATTTCTTTTAAATTTAACTGCATAAACATTTTAAACTTGATACTGATTTTAGCATCAGACATGACCTTGCCATGATACATAAATAAAATTAAAAATGGCGCCCAATGTGGGGCCCGAGATTTCTTTTTAATTTAAATTCAGAAACATTTTAAACTTGATACTGATTTTAGTATCAGTTATGACCTTGCCATGATATATAAATAAAATTAAAAATGGCGCCCAACGTGGGGCCCGAGCGAAATGTAATCAGATTTCTTTTTAATTTAACTGCATAAACATTTTAAACTTGATACTGATTTTAGCATCAGCCATGACCTTGACATGATACATTAATAAAATTAAAAATGGCGCCCAACGTGGGGCCCGAGCGAAATGTAATCAGATTTCTTTCAAATTTCTGTTCTCCTAAACCTTCTCAATACTTTGTTATTGCAGCCACGTCGCTCGGCTTCAAATTCTTTTCACAATGTGGAAGAAGTGACACGATCAGTTGTCACCTTTTGTCTGAGTCATTCAACAAATACGTTCAAATTTAACAGGGATCTCACGCGCAGTAAGAGCGGTCTGGGAGCGGTCCAATCCGGGAAGCTTGGCGACCACAGCCAAACGCCAAACAAGTCATTAGACTTCAAGTCGTGTGAGCTGTGAGTGTGGTTCCATTTGTGGCAATATCCAATCGTTGATCATGCTTCGATATGCTAGACCAGTCAGAGTAAACGTGTTACTTAGGGCGTTTCCGAATGAAAGAAATCCCGATGACACCGCTGGAGTAACTCGCGCGCACCATGTAGTGTCTACGATGGGATGTAATGACTCTTCGAGAATCATTCATGAATTCTCAGTCCCCCCCAAGAGAAATACTTTGTTGAATTGCGTATGCGTTCAAATGAAAATGGGTTTTGATGCTCCTGATAAATCTCCACCAAAAATCATTTACCGAGCCGATGTCCCCTAGACATTTTCCCCCTTTCATACCACTGTTTGTGCCGCAATTTAATATGGAATTGACCATTCCGAAACGTATGTGTATGGAATATTTCATTTCATTTTCAGATGTAACAACTGATATTGATGATCACCGGCCAAATATATGACCGAGACCCGACCGACCGACCATCATCTCGTCGAAGCCGGCAAAGAAGAAGAATGCTGGTCATTGTCGTCAGTGTTCGCCGATCGGTTTGCTTGGTGGTCAGACCAACTAAAATTCTCTTAGAACTTTTGCGCTGATGTGTTGTTGTTGTTGTTTTTTTTTTTTGGTCACTTACACAATTTACCCAACCACAAGCGCAGGAATAGTAATCACCATGTAAATGAACATACGTACATATGTTTGTACATCTGTACGTATGATCTACAATCGGAGAAATGAATGTTTGCCGTTTAGCTGTCAATCAAAATGATTTATTCAACTTCCCACCGTATATCATCGCAACAATTTATAATGTCCCGCGTATGAGCGTCTGCTTGGAGTGATGGTGGTGGCTGGCAGCGGCGTTTGCTGGACTGTGTGCGTCCCTTTCCGCCGCCGCCACCTCCCAAAGCTTAAGCTGTCGTCATAGTCGTCGACAGAGTTTTCGCGCGCTCATCATCTGTTCACGCTGAGGTCTTAAGAAACGCATGTTATTTGTCGGCTTTAGTGGCAGCTAACCATCATCAAAACCATCCATTCCAATTCTCTTGAGCGTCTTTGTCGTTGTTGTCCTTCTCACCGCATTCTCAATGATTTTCATGATCGTTCTGTTCGGATCTTATCGTGAGCCATATCATCTACATCTATGAATGTGAAATTGTGTTTATACGCGCATTTATGAATTCCATTTCACACACGTTTGCCCTACCTCCCTCCCTCACACAGCATTCATTCATATGCATGAGAGTCGGAGGGAGAGAGAGAGAGAGAGAGACTAAATATAATAAACAATCATACGTAAATTCTTAATTATTTGTGTGGCAATTGTTGTTACTTTGTTGTTGCTGCTGCTCAATGTGGCGCTTAATTGTCGGCACTTAGAAGACGCTGCTTCATCTTCTCATGAACATGGAGAAGAGGAAGAAAAACAAAGTGACAGCTTTTTATGTTTGCCGACGGTTTTGGAAAACCTTTTTGCTCTCTCAAAAAAACGAAATAGAACCGTAAAGTGAACACGATTTTTAAATGCATAAATTTGTAAGAATTACGAATTAATGCAGAAGAATGGCGTGGGAGGAAAGGAGACTTCATGAGGTAGACCTGACCTATGAGGAAACACAAGAGACTTACAGTTAACGACAGGTTCAACTGGATGAAATCCTTGAGAGGTGTACATGCAGTCAGCTAAAACACCTTCAGAACTGTGAAAGTAAATTCACTTCGCGTAACTGATAATGGGAAAAAAGATTCCGCATAAGAGATCCCTGGAAATCGTGTACGCTTTTATAGAATGTGTCAATTTCTTCCAGTTATCCGCATTTTTCACTAAAGCCTAGTTCGTATAAATGCAATATGTTGCTGTTAAACGATCTGGTTAACAATTTGTATCTATTGACAGATTTCCTGTCAAATAATATATTTGATCAAAAATATGTTAGTATGCCAGCAAGTGGGTCTTCAATGTGCCAGAATTTTGTCCAAACATAATATGCTTACACACAAACATATAAATGCTTGAGGTCGCCAGAAGATGACAACCTTCCAGTCAGCGTCATGAAAACATATTTGTTGTCCCTTACAAAAGGAAAATTGGACCTTCATCAAGAGATAACGAAAATATCCAACTTTTACTCAATTGTTGGTTGAAAAGTTTTTGTTAAGCGTTAGCAAGTAAAATTGCCGGATTTCAGCAATCCACAAGAATGTCTGTTTGGGACGAGGCTTGCGCAAAACCATCCAGAATGTCTGTGTGGGGACGAGGCTTGCGAAAACTCATCGTTGGTCCATTTATCTCCAGAGAAGGCGAAACAATCGATGGGAATCGATCACGGTTTACGTTGGCTCATTATATCTGCCCGAGTGTCATGTCACACTGCACATCAAACAGTGGAGTTTCTGCGAGAAAATTTTTTCTTAACTAAGTTGTATAAAGCTATTATACATTTTTGCGAACACGGGGTTTAATACATAACAGCAGTTTATTTCTACTTCTAAAAAATGTTTTAAAAAAAATGTAAAATCCAAGAACAGAACAGTCGAACTTCTCTATAACGTAGCAGTTGGGGAATAGCTAGTTACTACGTCATAGAGAAAATTCGTTATAGAGAGATTGCAATTTTTCAATTTCATCTGGGTTAAATTTTTATTTGGATTTGAAATATGATGTAATTTTCATTTGTTTATCATATTTCCACTTTGCCTCATCGACACGATTAAGGCAAGAAGAGATATGATCGAGGACATTGTTTCGAGACGCCATACATCATGTTAAATTACGTGTGGAACTGGGGAAATAAAGGCAATTCATCAACTTCTACGCCAGAGTTCGATTTATCATCTCCTGAATCTAAGCGGAAAAGTATTGATAAAGATAGTGTTTCAGTCGTGTGAGTGGGTGTTCCACGGAATAACATGACGACGATGGTAAGAACGGTTCTATCACTGACCAATGTCCCCAACAATTGCAATCAGCCGCGTCTCAGTCATTCTCCCATAACAGTGAATGCGAGACTTAACTTAATTTGGCGGGAAACTCTTTTCAAACCACAAGAAAATTATCTTGAGATTTTTGAGACATTTTTCATTGTCTCGGCTGAGAATTTTTCCCAGTTCCCATGGCAAAGCCGTGTGTTTTATTTGTTTTTGTTTTTTTCTTGTTTTTTTTCTAAAATTAAGTATTTTCCCAAAACCGCCATGTGACTAGAGAACGCCCTTAGAAAAACCACCACCCACTTTCTATTGTGTTTCGATATGTGAAATATTCACCATCAATTCCTATTCCAGTTGACTGGATTGGAGATTTGTTGTTGTTGTTGTTTTGTTGTCTAAAATCGCCACCACCCACTTTGTGTGTGATTTTCCAAACAATTACGATTTAAAATAGTTATTAAATAATAATTTCACCTTGATGACATTGCAAACAAAATGATAATTTAATAAACGTCAAACTGAAAACTACAACAACAACAAGCGCATCAGCAAAGGCAACGACAACGGCAGACACACATACAAATAATAACAATTTATTCAATTGCTGTACGACAAATTATGAATGACGGAATGTAGGCCTAAGGCGCACAGTGTCTTCAAAACAAACAAAAAAATGTATATATATGGAAGGTTGGTTTCATAGAACAATTTGCTGAACTTATTCTCCAAAAACTAATTTGTAAGTTTTCTAATTGTTTGAAAAAAGTCTAAAAAAAACTGTAAAATTCTTCGAAAGTAAAAGTCAACTTGATCTTTAAAATAAGATCATAGTTTGAGCTTAAAAATAAGTTCACAATTTGATCTTTCCACTGAGTTCATAATTTAATCATTAAACTAGGTTTAGAGTTTAATCTTTCAAAAAGAATAAGTCAAGCTCAACAGGGTCTTCTTTTTTGCCCGCTCCCTTGGCTGTGGTTTCGCTAGACGGTAGACAGGGACAGAAGGAATCTCGTTGTTCATAATTTGCTCTTTGAAATAAGATTGATATTTATACTAAGTGTATACAAAGTGATATTTAAAATAAGATTTGTTATTTCAAAAAAGTTCATAGTTTAAACATTAAGTTCAAATTTTGATTTTTACAATAGTTCATAATTAGATCTTTAAAACAAGTTCATAATTAGATCTATAAAACAAGTTCATAATTAGATCTTTGAAATAAACTCATAATTTGATGTTTAAACCAAGTCTATACATAAGAAACTGTAGAAATCTTCAAATGGAAAAGTGAAGTTGATATTTGAAATAAGATTTGATATTTCAAAAAATTTCATAGTTTACCTTTAGTTTAAAATTTTATTTTTAAATTAAGTCCATAATTTGATTTTTAAACAAAGTTCACAACTTCATCTTTAGAAAAAAAATCATAATTGGATCTTTTGAAATAAATTCATAATTGGATCTTTAAAATAAGTTCATAATTGAATCTTTAAAATAAGATCATACTTTGATGTTTAAACAAAGTTTATACATAATTGTTGGTTTCCTTTGGAGCCACTGTGCGAACTGCACGCATATAAACAAAATGCTGTTGAATATCGCGTCCAACCAATACTAGAGGGAGTCTCGGTAATAACAAAAACGTTTAGGCGATTCGCATGACGACGACGACAACAACCGTTCATATTTGAGGTTAATAATTTTCCCGATGAAAGATTTTCTGTGTGAAGGTTATGGCATTGTTCGATTTTTTTTTCTTTTTTATATCAAAACAGAAGACAAATGACAACCGTCAGAAGGACAGACAACCGGTCAGATTTCATAGTCTTGACAGAATGTGAATTGTGAATACACAAAGGTCGAATCTTATGCACCCTTCACCGCAGAGTTCTACAGAGGCGTAATGGTAAGTAATCGCCCGAAACCGGCTAAGCAATAAAAGTCGATAAAAAAAAAGCGGGAAAAATATCCCATTTGTCTACCATTTATGTTACTGTTTGTACATTTAGGACTAAAGTGGGGCACAAAAAAGTGGTAATTTAAAATATAATTTTGACAACCGCGTTAAATTATCAAGGAAAAAGGTAGAAAAGCGTAAAAAAAAAAGCGGGAACGGATCAAATATAAAAAACTTTTATAACAAACTTTTCCCATTTTATCAGAAAAGGTGCGAAGAAAGATTTTTTTTTTAAATGTTCCCAATCCTATTTGATTATTGACCTTTTTGTTGACGTTTTTGTTCGTAAAACGGGACGAAAAACGGCCAAAGGTCAATAATCAAATAGGATTGGGAACAATTTCCAATTTAATTGTTAAGACCACACATTTGGTCAAAGGGAGCAAAAAGGCACAATAAAAAGGGGACAGGGCGAATAACCTATTAAAAAATAAGTAGTAAACGCGATCAAATTTAATCAGAAAAGGTAGGGGATTTTAGTCCGGAACGCGCAAAAAAATCCACACTTGCCAAGAGCAAGGGCTTTTACTGCGACTGAATAAAAAGAGCAGAACCGATTGCAGTGGCACAAACACAATCAAAAAAAACCAGAACGGGCGTGCTGTTATGGAAGTAGGGCCACAAGAAAGAAAACACTTTGGAGGTTCTCCCACGCTTGTCAATAACGGGTGGAAATGTTTAACAAAAACGGGTGAAATATAAAAAAAAGGGTAGTGAAGTAAATCGACAAGGACGAAAACGGTTTTAACCTTTAACTGATGAGGTGAATATTTTGGACATAGTAGGTGGCCTAAAAAAAGTGTCAAATTTACCACCACCTCATCAGTTAAGGGTTAATGCAAGAAAATACTCCTATTGCATTCCGCCTGCATCCAAAACGGTACGACTATTTTAAAAACAGTTTTTTGCAATTTCACCCCATTTTTCAAATTTGGCTCCTCCAAAAAAAGGATAGAATTATTATACAAATACACTGGACATCTTGGGGGGGGAATTCTTGGGGGACAGTATAAAAAGGGACCAACAGCGAACACACAAAGGAAAAAACAATTGTACAGGGTTCTCCAACATGAAGTGTTCTGTTGGTATTCAAAGAAAAATGGAATTTTTTGAGATAAATGATCGGAGGTTTATTTTATTTCATTTCATTTCATTTATTTATTTAAGTCAATGGAACAATTTTCCTTACAGACTAGATATTACAAAAACTAATATTTAAATTAATACTTAAATTTAAGTAATCATAATAAAGAGGAAGGTATGCCGTTAATAATAGAGAACAACATCAGTCAAATGGCCACCACGACCACGCTTACAGGACCATATAATTTTCAAGGAATTTTCCCATAACCAAATAGCAAAGTGGCTGACCAATGTCCTCGATAGCCTCCAGAATTCTATCTTGGAGGTCTTGAATTGACGCTGGACTGTTGGCGTAGACCTTATCTATCACGTGGTCCCAAAGGAAGAAGTTGCAAGGTGTTAAATCAGAAGATCTCGGTGGCCAATTGTGATCACCTCTTCGAGAGATAACACGGTTCGGAAACTTTTCCCGTAAAAGATCAAATGCTTGTGTGGCACGTAGCGCCGTCTTGTTGAAAGTAAACGTTGTCCAGATTAATATCATCCAACTCCGACCATAAAAAATCATTAATCATCTTTCGATAGTTCAATCTATTCACCTCATTTTCGAAAAAGTAAGGTCCGCCGGACCATAAACCGCAGCAAACAGTCACACGTTGAGGAGGTAGAGGCTTCTCAACAATTACTCTTGGGTTTTCCGACAGCAGGCGACAATTTTGCTTGTTGACGTAGCCACGGAGGTGGAAATGGGCCTTATCAGACAAGCTGATTTTTCGATGGAATTCCGGATCATTGAATTCACGACATTGTTGATAATCGGCCGGCTTGAGTTCTTGTGTTAACTGAACTTTATGAGCCTTAAGACCCAAGTCTTTATGCAAAATACGGTGTAATGACGTTTGTGGAATGCCCAATGACCAATTCCAAAGAACCTGAGAAACCTGAGTTTTCTTCAACAAGTTGGGCTACAGCAGACATCGACTGATTTTCTTCTTAATAGCAGCGTACAATCAACTCGCGAACTGCTGGAGTGCGTGACTTAATTTATATTTACACTTACAGCAACATATTGAAGTTCAGTGAGAATATAACGGGACATACGAAAGAGATAGTCACGTTGGCGAAATGTTAATCTAAACTTATCGTTTCTAATAACATGACCACCACTGTACGATATAAATTTGTATAAATTTGCAAATACTTAACATTCCATAAAGAAACAGACCTTCTCTCAAATTAGTGATATAATTTGTATACTCACTGACCGAGATCTACTGTTTAAAGTCGGCTCCAATCGGTTAATGCTTTTCTAGAGAAGCTTTACATGACTTTAGAGATTACTGTCTGACTCGTAAAGTCACCAGCATTTAAGAGGTGGAAGCAGCCGCTGAAAAATGTTCGATGGTCTTACCCGGTTAAATAAATTGGCCAATGGGGTAACTCAATTATTGGCAAAATAAATTCCATTGTAACCCTTTCAGTGAATTTTGTTGCAAATTCCTACTGGTGCAGGGCAAGGACCGAACAGAACGACAATCATTGACATGACTTCACACCGATGCAGAGTTGTATTTCGAGAGAACTCTATACACACATCCATATGTACATGTGATGCATGTGTAACGACCGAGTTTCATCGTTGCCGTTTAAGTTGTGTCATGTCTTTGTTAGATAATTGCTATACATATTTAATATTACCGTACGCCGGGTATGTAATAATACCGGTCTTGGGAATTTCTTCTTTTCATAGATTTGAAATTCTTTAAAGTGAAACACTGACAGACAGACAGCACATAACAGCGGACGGACAGACAATGTGCGTGTCATTGGTGTTGGCAAATAAAGTAAATCAACGGAAAAGTCTCTGAACACTGGAACGAAAAGGTATAATGACGTTATAAACATATAGTAAATATATGTGGACACACACACACACACACACATATAAAAGAAATGTTTTGTTGGCATTTTGTTTTTTAAAGAAAAAAAAAAGTAGAAGAGAAAAACTTTCAATTTCAATGTCATTGAAGCGGACATGCGAGGGCTTAGCGGAAAGTCTTTAATTTAGAATAGCAGAAGAGGGCTGAGTGAAGGAAGAACAAAACGAAATAAGGTGATGGAAAACGTATAGACTCCCCACCTTTAGGCCTTTTGAGCAAATCGTTGATAGAGCTGGACAATTGAAACCCCCAGAATCTGAAAGCTTATCGATGGCTTAATTTAGAAAGGGCGTAACTCAAAATCGCGTTTTTCACAAAAGGGCGTAACGAATATCAAAAAAAAATTGTTTCAGAATTAAATTTGTTGCGCATTTTTATTTAAAATTGCCTTTAACATTTTCTTATGTCTGAATTTTTTCAAATGTTATAAAGCTTTTACCTTCTTCTGTAAAGTTACGAAAATGCGGTTTACGCCGCATTCGTAATGATGGTATAAAAAAAACCCTAGCTGGGTTTTAAATTATTAGCTAAGGTTTTTTTTAAATTAATTTTTGAAGTTTCCAATTGGAGGGTTGCATTTTAGAAAATTTTTCGGCAAACTTGTAGCTCTTTCCAAGAAAATAACAAAAAAAATTATTTTGAAAATGTAATTATATTATTTTTTTACTTTATTTTTTGGTATTTTCTTGGAAAAAATTGTTTTAAAAAAATTATATATTTTTTTCCCAAAAAAATAATAAAATTAAATTTTCAAAATATTTTTTTTTTTTTGGTGTTTTCTTGGAAAAAAATGTTTTAAAATTTTTTTTATTTTTTTAAATAAAATATTTGGTGTTTTCTTGGAAAAAAAATGTTTTAAAAAAATTTTAATTTTTTTAAATAAAATATTCAGGGATTTCTTGGAAAAAAGAGTTTTAAAAAAAATTAAAAAAATTTTTTAAGTAAAATTTTTTCCAAGAAAATAACAATAAATTTATTTAAAAAAAAAATTATTTTGAAAATTTAATTATATTTTTTTTTTAGTTTATTTTTTAGTATTAATTAATTTTTTGGTGTTTTCTTGGAAAAAAATTTTCTAAAAAAAAATATTTTTTTTTAAATACTTTTGGAGTATAATTTTTGGTGTTTTCTTGGAAAAATTTTTTCTAAAAAAAATATATTTTTTTTTTAAATACAAATTTTTGCAAGAAACAATTTTTTTAAGAAAATACCAAAAATTATACTCATAAAAAATTTAAAATATTTTTAAAATAATTTTTTCCAAGAAAACGCCATATATTTTATTTAAAAAAAATAAAAAATAAATTTTCCAAGAAAGTACCAAAAAAAATATTTTGAAAATTTAATTTTATTATTTTTTTGGAAAAAAAAATATATAATTTGTTTAAAACAATTTTTTCCAAGAAAATACCAAAAAATATAATTAAATTTTCAAAATATTTTTTTTTTTCTTGAAAAAAAATGTTTTAAAAAAATTATAATTTTTTTTTTGAGTATAATTTTTATTTTCTTCAAAAAAATTGTTTTAAAAAAATTATACATTTTTTTTCCAAAAAAAATAATAAAATTACATTTTCAAAATATTTTTTTAAATAAAATATTTGGTTTTTTCTTGGAAAAAATTGTTTTAAAAAATATTTTTTTTTTCTGAGTATAATTGTTTGTAAATATTTTTTTAAATAAAATATTTGGTTTTTTCTTGGAAAAAATTGTTTTAAAAAATATATTTTTTTTCTGAGTATAATTGTTGGTGTTTTCATGAAAAAAAAATTATACACAAAAAAAAATATATAATTTTTTAAAACAATTTTTTTTTTTAAATAAAATTTTTGATATTTTTTTGCTTCTTGAAAATGCATCGGTTGTTCGACAATCGATGGCGAATTTCTTCACATAGGCGCCTCGATGAAAATGAGCTGAGTCAGAAAATATGACGTTCAAGCCAAATCGTGGTCCATTTCGAGCTGCTTTAAGCGATAACAAAGCTTATGGTCGTGTGTCTTCAATTGCTAAGTCAATTGGTCCTTGTGAGCGAATAAAGCCAGGTCCTTGTGCAAAATGTGCATAAGTCTGCTGCATGAAATATTGAGATCCATGGCGAAACGATTGTTCCATAAATAATGGAAATTCTTGATATTTGTAAACAAAATTTCGTTCAACATGGCCCAATAACGAAAATAACAAAATCGAAATAAGCACTGGTTGAAAAAAGAAACGTTAGATGGCCGACCCTTTATATGAAAGACAAGGTAAAATAATTATCAGTATCGAGTAGAAAAACTAGTCGCATCGAGTAAATGGCGATGTTTTCGCGAGCACAGTTTCACTATAAATTAGGGTAGAGGCAAAACTCATTTAACAAACATTCCCCGTAGGGCTTAGCTCAACAAAGTAGAAAATAGAATTAGTATGAGACCGTGTTTGCCTTCTTGCACAACATGTTTCGAGTTTTTGCATGACCATAATTAAAGTCTTAACCATCCACGATGGATCACAAGTGATGCAATTCAGAAACAATGGCTTATTAATTTTAATCTGCTGACTCTTCGAGAAGGTGGCTTTAATCTCCATCTTTAAGCCGCTTAACACTTGTTGCCATTCTTTGTGGTCGGCTGTTCCTTTTTTGGTTTTGCTGGCAAATTCCCCTGTGTGCGTTTAAGTGTGTGTGTGTGGTTGATTCGCCTTTCCTAATCTTCTTTAACACATGCTGCGTTTTGTTGGTTACAAGTGTTTCCTCTTTTGAGGTTTTACATTGTTTTCTTTTTTGTCTTTTTGCTGTATTTTATGTTTTGTTGTTGGCTGTTGGTTGGCCAAAATCCAAGTCGTCGTTTTTGGGAATTATGGTTTACATGTTATATCATCTCCTCTTTGGTGTTCTTTGGGGGTTTCCTTTCCTTTGCCGATGGAAGTTTGGTTATTCTGTTGCTTTTTGTTTTTTTTTTTTTTGGATGTCGGCCATATTTGTTTGTGGTTGTTCTGTTCTGTTGTTGTCAGAAAGTGTGTTCGTTGGTTCGTTCTATTCTGCCATTTACACAAAACGTCCACACACACACACAAATAGGAAATCTGTGGTGGCTTTTGTAACCATTTTCAGACCAGTCGTCATTCCATGCCATGCCATCGTCCGTCCGTTCATGTAATTTACAGACCGACGCGCGCACAATTCGTTTTGTGACTCTTCATGGCTGTGGTTCACATTTTATTTTGTGGTACCCTTTTTTTTCCCAGACTCTCCCTTATGGCTGTTCGTCGCCGTTGTCGTCGTTGTTGTCGCCGTCGCACTGTGGTGTTGGGCAACGCCCGTTTCTGTTTTGTTGCGGTTTCTGCTGCTGCTTCTCATTATATTTTTCTTTTTTTTTTTTTATTATTATTATGATTTCGTACTCTGTCTACTGTGTATTGTGTGTGCGAACAGCCGAGATTTGTTGAATAAATTTACACAAAACGAACAACGATTACAACGTCGGGCAACAAGGAAAAACAAAATCAAAAGTGTCTGTATACGTAGCTGGGCTTGGTTGAATGTGAATGCGTGTGTGTGTGTGAGGGAGTGAGTGAGGTAACCACACCTCCATTTGTGTCGCCGCAGTAATAATCGCTTCATATCTCTCTTTGGCAATCTCAAAAATCAAAATATTAATTCGCGTATCCAAAAGGGTTTGTGATTCTAGTTTATTAATTTTTTGCATCAGAGAATTTCTTAAATTTGTAGTTCTTGTTTTCTGTGACGGAAGATTTTTCAAATTGTTTTTCACGAAATTGCAGCAATGAAATGAAATCATTGTTTTTTTTTTTTTGAGGGGAATTTTTAATTTATTGGCAGTTTAATGAGAAATAACGTTAATAAAATGAAATTTGGTATTTTCGTACACAGAACTGAATGAAGCGCCCACACAGAAAAAGACAAATGACATTCTAAATTCAAGCTGAATATTCTTAATTTGAAAAATAAGTACGATTCGTAGTTAGTTATTCTTCAAACCAGTACAGGGTTCTCCAACAAGAGGTGTTATTTTGGTATTCAATGAAAAATCAGATTTTTTGAGATAAATGATCGAAAGTTTATTTCATAATAAAGAAGAAGGTATGCCGTTAATAATGAAAAACAACATCAGCCAAATGGCCATCACGACCACACGGACCATATCCTTTTCATGAAATTTTTCATAACCAAATCCTCGATAGCCTCACGAATTCTATCTTTGAGGTCCCTGAATCGACGCTGGGCTGTTGGCGTAGACCTTATCTTCCGCGTGACCCCAAAAGGAAGAAGTCGCAAGGTGTTAAATCACAAGATCTCGGTGGGCAATTGTGATCATCTCTTCGAGAGATAAGACACGATCCGGAAACTTTTCCCGTAAAAGAGCAATGGTTTCCCATAAAAAAACCATCTTGTTGAAAGTAAACGTTGTCCAGATCAATATCATCCAACTTCGACCATAAAAAAATCATTAATCATATCTCGATAGTGCAATCCATTCGCGGTAACTATTGATACCACCTCATTTTCGAAAAAGTAAGGTCCAATGACCCCGCTGGAAGAAGAAATCATTGAAAATGGGTGTCGATGTATTTAAGTGTACAATGAACTCTCTCATAAGCGGTCACCTAAGGGACTGAGAATTTTGTCCCTTAGGTGGTACTGAAAAAAGAACTGAAGCGCATTGGTACTGAAAGGTGTCCGCTTGTGAGAGGTGTCCGCAAGGATAGAGTATACTGTAGTTAAATATTTATTAGGAAAATTAAGTCCCATAAATCTATTTTGAAAAAAAAAAGCGCGAGTGCCAAACATCTTAAATTAAATCAACACGGTCACAATGCCAAACAAAAAAATTGGGGGCTGTGTCCTACCACAGGGCAGACATAAAACCAAAAAAAAATTGTGGCCAAAAAAAAAATGTGTGGACAATTCCAAGCCTTATCTTGCTTTGTTCAACACAAGATACACGTACTGAAACCTGTGGTCGGGCTGAATAATTTTGTCCTCCCGCCAGTTGTTCCCCTAGTTTATGTTACTACTTAACAATGAAAAAACTGTGTGCCGCCAATTGTTACAAGCAACCATTGTTGGACATTTTGGGAAACTTACCGATAAAGGTAATTTTGGCAAAACCAAATTAAGATATTTATTTTCCAGAATATATCTACTATTATTAGAGAAATTAATCACTGAATCCCAATAAATGAGTCAAGGTTGATCTTCGTTTAAACTAAAATTTAACTTCAAATTCAAATTAATTCATAGTCTAACATTGGACATTTAAAGTCATTCCATGTCAGACCGAACACCTCTTCCAAATTAATTTTAAATTTGCCAAACGTCTTAAACATTACAAAATATTTTACCCGTGTTTCTAGAAAAAGATTAAAATATTTCTCCAAAAGTTTAGGGGCATATGAAAATCGTCAAAATCGTTCGACTTGACAACTTTTAAACTGATGTTTTTCTAAAACCAGTGAATGGATTTAAAAGTTTAATATTTATTTTAAAGGTATTTGAACCTTGTTTTTAAGAATAATTTTTTTAAATTTTTTGTCTTTTACTTAATTTCTGTTTTGCACCATCTTCGAACAAGTCTTCGAAAAATCTGAAAAAAATATTTTCTTAAAGCTAAATATAACCCTAACAGTCCCTGTACATTTGAGAATGGAAGTCAAATGGATTCTATTTTTTTTTTCTCGGAAAAATTACATTTAAAATTTTTACATTTTCAACATGTATGTGTTTAATTCTCATATTTTTCCTAAAAATCTTGTGTGTGACCAAAATGCACTACAAAAGTTTAATATCATTTCAATTATTCACCGGAAACACATGTTTGATGATAAAAGTGTGAGTGTTGTCACATGAACAGCCGAAATGTGGATTATTTTGACTGACCACTCAAAAACGTATTTGAAGTTGGAACTTGGTTTTTTTGGAAACTGAGTTTTTCGTAATCGTGGTTTAACTACGATCTCATTTATTGGCCCTTAGAATTTTTCGAAATAAACTATGTTTACATTATACATTTAAGATTATTGAGATTAAAATAATCATGACTGTCATCTATAAACTCAATTATAGTTTCCAGTGTAAACTCGGGATTGTCCTTAAATTCATCCACTCACAACCCTTTCAATTGAAAAATATTGCAATTTTTACGTAAAAATGACGTAGAATGAACCACTTACAAGCGTTTAACAGTCTGGCAACTCTATTGTTATGCACCCAACACGACAACGAGGGTTGGTAGTTCGCATGGCAGTCACAATCAACCCTTAATGTGTGGAATTTTAGGTTCAGCAACAAAATTATATTTGCAATAAAAAATGAAATTAATGAAAGCCAACAAAACAAATTGAATATTTTTTACCTGATTTAAATTAAATAAAATCACAAAACTTTTTGTTGTTGTCGAGACGCCAAAAGATGAAAAATCTTTTTACCGTTAACGCAAGGCCCCGGCGAGATTCGAACTCACGATCTCCTGTTTACTAGACAGGCGCTTTAACCAACTAAGCCACGGCGCCGCTCATGTAATTATGTGTTCTTTGTCAGATTTAAATATAGACCAACAGGATGGTTTCTACTGACAGTCGACGGACGGTTAAATGCTTCATCTCGTGTGTTACAATCAGATGAGTGGTTGACAAAACCAAATCGATCAACTAAGTTGTAGAACTATTTTTGGGTTTTATGTTGCAACTAGGGATATACGTTCTATTTTTTTACTTCCCGATTCCCGGGATTATTGGTCGCGACTCTCGCAAAAACAATACTAACAAATAAATGAAACTATGTACGATTTTACGTCGCAAAATTAAAAACCCCTAGTCAATCGACCACGTCACTTCCAGATTTTTGTCTATCGTCGGCAGAAATCCTAAATGATCTAACAAGCATTTGGAGAACATTTAAGGAGAAGCTAACAAAAAAAAGTTTTTAAATCTAAAGAGTCTTCTGGTTATGTCGTCCTGGAATTCGCCTATAAAATTGGAAATGTTGGATATTGAAGTGTAAAATTGTGCAGACTCATGTATTTTAGGACTTTTCGCCAGAATCAATCTAAACACGATTTTGGGTTTTTTGAAGTATGACCATTTTATACTTCAAGTGACGATATACAGTGTACTCTCTCCTTGCGGACACCTCTCTTAAGAGGACACCTCTCATAAACGGACACTTTTTTCAGTACCAATCCACTTCAGTCCTCTTGTGTATTTCTCTCATACACGGACAAAATTGTCAGTCCCTTAGGTGTACACTGTACTCCAACCAAGGTTCGTATCCTTGTTGAAATCTCAAAATAGTTTAGAGGCCATTTGCTTCATGTAAATCCGGGCGACTTTGCACGTAAGGAAGTAATCTCTAAAGCAGGAGGGACAAGTTATTGTTAATCCACATGTTTCTGTCTTAGTACTTTTATGGTTTTGTACTGTTTTCTCATCCCTGCTCATGAATATCAGCCCTGTCATCGATCATCTGTTGTTTGCTTTAATAATTTTTAGTTTGAATTTGTGTGGAGTCAGTTCTACAATGTTTTATTGAGTCTGGTTGGTCTAAAGGGGGGCTTGGTACATTTTGAGTTGTCTTTTGCAGGACGTAAACCTGAATGAGTTGGGAAGCCCTGCTCTCAAGTATTATTGTCTGGAATAATCCCAATAGATTTCGGTCAGAGAGTAACACTAACGTGAAAGGAGCTTCTCGTCTATTCCTTCACCTTAAAAGAAATACGCACGTAATACGAGTACATCCCTGCAGGAACCTAGTCCTACCCTACACAATGGGGCAGTTCGAATGTGTAGACATACTTTTATGGACTCGAAAATAGAATTCTTCAAAGTTGTGGAAGTTATTTTTTGGACTCGTATTTCTTTTTATAGGACTCCTCTGTATTTTTGTAATTTCTAGCAGAGCCGTGGCGTCGGAGTCTGGTAAATTTGCCTGGAGTCGAACAATTTGCTTGACTCCGTCTCCGAGTGTATTGAAAACAAGTTAATCTGTTAAAATTTGAAATATTTTCGATTATATGAACTTTTTGTGGATCGTTAAGAATTGATGTGGGCAAAAATTTGCCTCACCATATTTTTCAATGACAGTAATCAGAATTACTTCCGATTGCTATGATTAATCAGAAAGAATCAGAAGAAATCGTATTGATATTTCTTGCCCATTTGAACTATGTCTAAACTAGGGTTAACGAAATGTACGAGAAAACCCAAAGTTTGGAGACCAAAGTTGTCGATCGACTTGCAGGGTTAAAATGTTGAGACCATAACCACCAAATCTGCCATGGAACCACCACTAATGGCTAATGACCGGACAGGTATATTTTTATTTAAAAAATTTATACACAAACGCTGATTTGAATCAGATCAGCGCTTAGGCCCCGGCGAGATTCGAACTCACGATCTCCTGTTTACTAGACAGGCGCTTTAACCAACTAAGCCACGGCGCCGCACATTCTACAAAGAAGATCAAATTGTTCACAAACGTTGCAGAAGATGCGTTGCCTACAATCAAGAAAAATTTACAAAATTCCCTAAGCGAACATAACTAAAAATAAACTCATTTAAAGGAATTTCTTATAAAAAAAAGAATATAAAAAAAGAAGAAAAGAACGAAAAAAAAAGAATAATGGTGATCATCTGCAGGCCCCGGCGAGATTCGAACTCACGATCTCCTGTTTACTAGACAGGCGCTTTAACCAACTAAGCCACGGCGCCATTTGCTGCACTAACGGTTTACATCGCTATGGAAATTTAGTTGTACATTTTTTTTAATAAAGTTAAATATGTGGACCTTAAAAAAAAAAAACATATCACTCTTGGCCGAACTGAATTCGAACAAAGGCCCCGGCGAGATTCGAACTCACGATCTCCTGTTTACTAGACAGGCGCTTTAACCAACTAAGCCACGGCGCCGTGTATTTGTGCTTGGTTAGATATTTCCCAACAACACAGTGGGACGAGATACAAGAATTTGACGAAAATCAAATAAGAACCAATGCCATGAACATGACAACAACAAGAAATGTTTGTTTGTTAATGGTGTAAGAATGGGAAAACATTCTTATTGTGGAACAATTGTCTCTATTTGTTATTTAACACACGAAAGAAACATAAAAAAAACTGGTCCAATTTGTTGGGCATGAAAACTTTCTAGAAGAAGTTCGAAAGACCTTTAACAGATTACAAAGCATGAATTTTTTTTTAATTATGTATTGGGAAATGATAGAAATATTTACTTGTTATCATTAGGTTTGATGACCATGGATAAAGTGGGAAAAAAAAAGATTGTCAATTTTTGGACAAGCAAAAACAACTTCAGCAATTATATATTTGTACGAAGAATTGCTCGAAGGCCCCGGCGAGATTCGAACTCACGATCTCCTGTTTACTAGACAGGCGCTTTAACCAACTAAGCCACGGCGCCATTTGTGTCCCGTTACAAAAACTATTTCCCAACAAAACAATAACAAATACGGTAACCCTAAAATAATTGAAGAATCAGAAAATGGAGGCTCCATTGAAGAGTGGGGAAAAAAAGACTGGAGTGGGAAGGCAGAGGCTCGAGTATGAAGATGGCGATCACAGTGTCTTACCAGTGATAAAACTAAGTGAAGAAATAACCTGTCTAGGCAAGAAAATAAATATGCTTCAGCAATTCTCTTGCATATTCCTTCTGAGAATTGCTCATAGGCCCCGGCGAGATTCGAACTCACGATCTCCTGTTTACTAGACAGGCGCTTTAACCAACTAAGCCACGGCGCCATTTGTGTCCCGTTACCAACACTAGTTCCAAATAAAACTAATGTGGTAACCCTTAAATGAAATATTAACGAAAACAATTTGCACACATTTTTCTCAACCACGATTTATAATTCTGTTATACACTTTTATGAATACGGGGGGGTTAAAATATGGAACATCTCACAGCTATTTATGCAGTGCTAAAATACAGTGTACTCTCTCTTCGGTACAAAATTCTCAGTTCTTTAGGTGTCCGCATATGAGAGAGTACACTGTATTTTAATGAAATAGTAGGTAAATCCCCTACCTACGATCTTTCACACACTCGTGGTCCTGTTTAGACGTAGTCAGGACAGAGGACAGATCAACAGGAAGTCGATCTGAACATGACCAAAATTTCTTTTTATTTCTCAATATAATCTGCTATCGCTCTATAAAACGAAGACTAGTCTCATTTTGCAGACATATTAGTTTGGCTGCAAACGTCACATGTCCCTAATTCGGAGACGATTTTGGAGACGATGCATCCTTCTTTGTGTTCTTTCATCCACATCAATGACCTTCAAATCATTGATTCGACTGTTCTTTTGTCCGTTGTGTTTTTAATTGATTGTCAACAAACGCGGCACCCACTTTTGCTAATAGCTCTTCAATGTAAAATATAATCACACTACTGCCTGTTGAGATTTTTATACACTTTCAAAACGATAATACGTATGTTTTGGGAGTTGTCGCTTCTCATGGTCCACCCCTCAATGGGAAGTCTGATTGATTGTACCGGCCCCCCGATCGACCTTGTTGTTTATGGTTCTGCATTCCACCCACTAAAGCACAATTATGTTCGATGGTCTCCATGACATTTCTGCGAACCTTTTTTTGCAACTAAAGACTTTTGTTGAGCGATTTCTTTTCTTCTAGAATCCTTGTTACAAAAAATCCCTAATCGTCTGCCGTCGCCACAATGAAAAACTGAGAGAGTTAGAACATTTCGGTTGGGCCCAAAGGTTCAGTTTTTGTGAAGAACGTTTTAATAGTGAAAAGCTCAAAATACGTACTACAAATGTTTTGTGCGAAAGGCCCCGGCGAGATTCGAACTCACGATCTCCTGTTTACTAGACAGGCGCTTTAACCAACTAAGCCACGGCGCCACATTTCTACCCGTTATTCCTTACAAGCAGTTGGTAACAGGACATTACACCAGCATTTCTGGCATTTGCAGCATTTCATAATCTAGGTTGGATAAACAAATGACTGGTGAACACTATGGCTTAGGTGGTTAAAGCGTTTGACTACTAAATTCTCAAGGACTTCGTTCGTGAGTTCAAGTCCGTCCATGAGGTTTCTTAAAAAGTATTTCTTCAGTTAAAATTATAATTGAGAAATTTGGAAAATTAACCACCACACAGATAGAGATGCCATCAACCTGCATAAAGAAGTCAGTCAGCCACGAATGACTCCTCTCGACCAGGACAGGGACAGGGCAAAATAAAAACAGTTTTTTTTTTAGTGTAGATTTAGTAGCATTCCACCACATTTCTCAATTCTGATTTAATTGAAAACAATACTTTTTAAAAAAACGGCATTTATAAGGACACCTCATGGTTTCAACTCACGACCAAGTTCTTGAATTGAGTAGTCGAACTGTTGGGAAAAGTGGACTTTTCGAATGGAGTACAAGTGTACAAGTAAATTGCGGGCATTGATTTTTAGATTCAAATGAAAATTTCTGTACAAATAATAACATAAAGACAACAAGTTTAGGCAAGAGATTCTGGATTGGTAACTGGCACGAACAAATAATATGCCGCTCTACGATGAAAAAGAGGAAAGGAAAATAAATATGTTTAAATCAGATTATACCTCAAACGATTGGAGCGAGCTTGGCTCGATAGAGTTATCGAAATGGAGTTGGTCGACATACGTCCTCATACAGGCAGCATCCTAATGGATACAAAAACTAACCAAAGGAATAAAAAAAAGGAATGACAAGAGTTCTTAGCCATTGCCTGGTATTGAAATGATCGAGGAAACGTCGTTCAACTCAAAAACAGCTTCACATCAACGCAAAAGTGCCACAACGTTCTGTCCTCTCTGCTTCTCTATTTCTTATTTTCATTGACGACCTGTTGGGGCAGACCACTCCATTGCGGATGACAGCAACCTCTGTCATTCATACTCATTTGATCATCGGCCAAGTCCCCTGGAGGACGCGGACAAAAGGCGACCGATGTATGACTCACTTAACCGCGATTTGGCGACGATTTGTGAGTGGGGCCAAATTAATAGCTGGCTGGTTGTTGTCACACAAACGTTCCACTGGTGCAGCATCGTCGTCAATCTCTATGGGTGGTGTGTATATCGACGAATCAGATACTCTTGATGTTCTGGGCATGAAGAGATACAGGCTGATGCTGGCTGGGCTAACCACGTCTTCTAAGTGTCGAAAGAAGCATTCAAGTGTCTGGGCTTTTCGAAGCGGTGCAAGAAATACTTCACTCCATCTGATCTCGTAAATATTTACACATCCGGCCTAAAATGGAATATAACTCCCATATATGGACAGGAGCCCCAAAGACATCTTTGCAGCTTTTGAACCGTGGTGGTGATGACAGGGGATAGCAGGGTATCCAACTCTAGTGTCTCCCTACAGCATCGCCGGAATGTGGGTTGTGTATCGTTATTCTATAGATATTTCAATGGTATCTGTTCGTCAGATATCCGTCGTCTGGTCCCTGACATTAGAACATTTAGCCGGAATACTCTGCTATCCAGGGTCTCTCACCCGTTCGTTGTAAAGTGGCCGGTTGATCGGACGACTAACTACAGAGAATATTCGTTCTTCAGCCGTATGTGGAATATTCTTCCAGCAAGTGTGTTTCCGCCGGTTGTCACATTCTGATATTCAAAACAAATGTCAACAAACACCACTCCCTCTTTCCTCGTTCCAAAACGCTAATTTCAACAGGAGGACCAAGCCTTAAAGCGTAAATCATATCACTAAATCCAGATCCTCAAAATACGAAACCTACACTCACTCCTAAGAGCAAGCAAGCTAAATTCCAAGAAGAATGTTGTTGAGAATCGATCGAATGAGACTATAGTGGACAGATGTCGTAAGTTTATTTTCTAACGGCTGGCGCAAAAGTAATCCTCCTATCAGAAAATGCTATAAATTTTGCGATTGGCCCCTAATGCCAGTGGCAACTCTGGCGGCGGCCATTTACATGACATCATATTCTAGACTTGATGTAAAAAAAAATTAAAAGACCAAATAAAAATAATCCACAAGAAGAATCAAAGTTTTTCATTTTTTTTTAATTACAGCCAAAAAACATCGGAAGTTTACTTTTGCGCCACCTTGTACAAACGTACCATTGAATTTTTGTAAAAAAAAAAGAAGTTATTGAGATTTGAAGTTTGCACACCATTGGTCCTCTACATGGTCTTTTTTTAATTTAATTTTCGTGATCAAAGACAGAAGTACTTGTTCGGCTGCCAACTCTAGACGTCCTGCTAAAGTTTAGAAAACAATACTGTTTTTTTTCGTAGAAAAACACATTCGCTCTCTCTGGGAAATATTTAGCAAATAACTAATTGAATGTAAAGATGGAAGAAAATAAAAATACTCTTGCAACAGTAGATAACAGTAGGAATTCCTGCAGTCAATGACCTTGACATTATATTCACTATTTTTGGAAAATTTCCAGAACGAGTAATTTTGATAACCACAAACCACCGAATCACTGTGGAGTTTTCACACAAATTTAAATTTAGATTTCGCAACAAATACAATCCTGGACACACAATCAAAGTGTGGAAATATTATATGCATATTCTTAAGTTTACACATATTCCTATTACATTCTGTATGCCTTTCCAACCATTTATCGCCGACATTACTCATTGAATTTCCCTCCATTATTTTTTTAGCACACATCCACTGGCTCTGTTCAAAAGTGTTTGGCTTTAAATGCTACCACCACCAATCACCATCAATGGCGTGTTGGGGAAATAAATAATGGGGTTGTTGTTGTTATTATTTTCGTTACCATACTGATCGATCTGTAACTGACAATTTGATCGACATTAACAGCCGCTGCTGTTTGGCAAATTGTTTTAAGCTTCCATGGCAAACAAATTGCTTGTCTGTCTATTCTATTGTAAACGTTCAATTAAATTCAATGTGATCGTTTTGGGTGCGTACAATGGTTAGGTGTCATTTACATTATCCCAAAGCGAGGAAATGTGTCGGGCAAACAGTATGTGTGAAAAAAATAGAGGCCAAGTTTTAACATAAGTACAAAACGCAAGGCGATCACTTTTAATCGTCCTTTGGCAATCTAAAGGACAGACGTCCTTGGTCTGTATTCAGAGGTATTAGTAGGGCTGCAAACTTTAGATGCCTTCCCTTCCATTACACGTACATCTAATTTGCTGCTAGTTGACTACACATATTCACTTCGAAACAAAAGAAAAATATCAAAAATAATCTGACAAAAAAAAAACTGAGGGTCTACATGTGCACGTGCATGTTCATTTGAAAAGTGTCGTCGCAAGAGTAACGTCTCTCATGAATTGTTGCCGTCCGCAGCAGTAAACAAAAACAAATGATCGAAGCATTTGGGGAGAAGTATGGACAAGCAAATTTGTTTACAGAAATACATCAACATTTTGTTTTTTGTACTTCAAACACGTCCGGAAAATTCTTTATTGGCAAATTGAACTTTTTCACAACACATTTACACAATAAAATGATCCCCCAAAAATTTAAGACAACACAAATGTGTTGGGCAACTCTGTGTGTTTCACTGCCAAGGCCGTTTCGTTGGCAGTCGGCAAAACATTAGCAAAAATGTGTATGTTCTCGTAAAAAAAAAAAAGTGTGAGTATGTCACTGTCCCGTGTAATGGCTGGGCAATGCTACACCAAAACTCATACAATTCCATGGGACAATGTAAAACATCCTCAGTCAATATTATTGTCTCTTTCCTCCCGTCATACCAAAACAGCATAGTACAAACACAATGACGGATCAGCGGCAGCATTGCCAGACGCTTGTAATGTTGGCCAGTTCTCAAACGATTCCAATCGACACTTTAATTACATTTAATGTCAATGAATGGATATCGTTTAAAGTGGTAATTTAGGTTTTTTGGATAAGTAACATTTAAGTATTAATTATACACAACATACAATTCCAAGTACATACAATGATGTTTATTTTCATCACACCTGTAGTAATATCTATGTAGTATGTGGACCAAAATAATGTATCTATAAGACAACCATTCAAGGCCCCGGCGAGATTCGAACTCACGATCTCCTGTTTACTAGACAGGCGCTTTAACCAACTAAGCCACGGCGCCATAGGTATGCCAGTCGACAATGTGTACATTTATAAATGTCACCCACCACCACATGACCTATTTATAGACTGACATACATATGTGGTTCAACAAATTTCAATGACACGTCGTCCGATACGTGTGTTCAATGTTCGATGACACAGACACAGAAATATTGAAAACTATTTATGTATCTGAGAGATAACGTCAAGTGTGATGCTATGCGAGCTAGTCAATGTCTGTCATATTTGCTTACGGGTACGTGTTTATAGAAAGTACACACAATATGTATGTATGTTTTACAAAAGCGATACACAGTGGGGGAATTTGACAAATTGGTGGGGGAGGTGGTAAAAGAAATTGGAGTTTTGACAGTGACAGAATTTTTAATTCCCGCTTTGGCACTAGAAAAATGTACTTCAAAATCTGAAAAACAAATTTTAATATAAATAAATGTTTTTTGTATGCACATGAAAAAACTAAAAAACTCAAAAATATTTCTAATGTGAATACCTTCAAATAATCTCCCTCCCTAGAGCCAATTTTTTCCAGAACTCAAAAATGTTTACGCAATAGTTACAGACCTACAGGCCGATGGAATTGTAAACAGAAGAAAAAAATCCGATTCAATTAAAAAATTGAAAAATTCGATCGAAAAATTAATTGGGAATTCTGTGAAAAGAAATTTTGCATATTACCCAGCCATTACACTGGACAGTAATTGTTCGGAAAACTCAACACACTCACACTTGTTTACCAATACACACCATTTTTGGCAACAAAAATTCAATGGCAGTGAAATTTTGGCACATGCATCAGAGACGAATGTTAGAGTTCCCCAACATATTTTCTGTGTCAATTTAAAGGATAATTTTAAATTTTACATTTTGTGAATTATTGTCTCGAATTCTCGGACGTGTTTGAAGTACAAAAAACAAAATGTTGTCTTATTAATGAAAACAAATTTGATTGTCCATACTTTTCCCCAAATACTTTGACCATTTGACAATGTTGCCCGTGTTTTTGTTTGCTGCTGCGGACGACAACAACAACAAGAGAAGTTACTCTTGCGACGACGTTTTTGAAATGAACATGCACGGGCACATGTAGACCCTAAGTTTTTTTTTTTTATATAAACTAACATTCGGGTGATGCCCCCTATGAATGCAATGCACTGTGTTAGCGATATGAAGTAAGGGTATTGGAGGGAGGAAAAATGGAGTAGTGTTTGTTGACGTTTGACTTGAATTTGAGAATGTCATAACAGGCAGGAAAAACACTTGCTGGAAGATTATTCCACATACGAACAGTTCGGCTGAAGAATGAATTTTCTGTATAGTGCGTCGTCCGGTCAACCGGCCATTTGACAATGAACGTATGAGACTCCCTGGATAGCCGAATATTCCGGCTAAATGTTCTAACTTCAGGGACCAGACGACGGATATCTGACGAACAGATACCATTGAAATATCTATAGAATAGCGATACACAACCCACACTCCGGCGATGATGAATGGAGACAATAGAGTTGGATACCCTACTATCCCGAATAATCACCACCGCTCTCCTTCGTACACGGTCCAGAAGCTGCAAAGATGTCTTTGGAGCTCCTGCACATATATGGGAGTTATATTCCATTTTAGGAGTGAAGTATTTCTTGAACCGCTTTAAAAGCGGAAAAAATAATAAAAAAAAAAGTGTTGGCAACCAACATGGGGACAAAACTAAAATGTGTGAAAAAAAATGTAATCGAGAGGAAAGAGCCAAAAATTTGAAAAAATGCAGAAGGGGACCAAAACGGCCCCAGTTTTTTTTCAAAACGTATCAAAACGGGTTAAAAAAGGCCGAGAAGAAGAAACGGAGAAATAAATGATGAGAAATTGTTCCCATGCAAAAAAGTTGAAAAATGGTCCAAAATGAAGACAATTAAAAAAGTGTGAACAAATATTACAAATTAATATATGCGGCCAAAAAATGGAAAAATGCGTCGGTATAAAGTATTTTTTTTTACGGGAAAAGAACAATTCACGTATACAATGAAGCGGGTATTAGCTAATTAAATATAAATGTGTTACAACTTGCTTTGCCCTACTTATAGAATATTATGGGTTTCTATTGTTTAAATGAGAATTACTATTTACTAACGCATGTGCCCAAAGAAAATCAACCAGTAATCAAAAAAAAAAAATTTAGATATTTCTTATGAATAATTTGTCGGTGACATTCATTTAATTGCATTTTAATATTTGATGCATTTTTTAGATTATATTTACGAAATGTCGTGTGGTCCACCTGGTGGTTCCTTTTTTCTATCATATTTTCTTTTGACAGTGATAGCTCTTTCTCGTTCGAAATCTTGACAGAAAGTCAGTGTCATATATCTGTGGACCTAATAGAATATGAGGCAAACCTATTTGCAATGTCCGTGATGCAGCCACATGAATGAATCTGGTTCCACAAGTTTCGAATAAAATTAGTTTTTTTGATGATATTTTTAAATTTTTTAATCTGGGTTAATGTAAAAAGCAAGCGGCCTACCAAAGCTGTCATCGATTCACTTCTATTGCACTTCCTGGGCATCCTCCTTCACTTCCCACAATCTTTAGTCTTTTAAATGTAAATAATGTATCAGGTTATCCCTATGTCTGGTATATGTATCTCTGTTGGAATTTGGCTTCGAACACTAATGATTCAGACTGTGGAGAGTTTTGGAAAAACCATATATTGCTCTGTCATACAATTGAAAAAACATTAATTATATTGTCAAGTTCCGAACTTTTTCTCTAACATCTCCATTTCCCTGAAAAGTTTGGCTTCTTCCTCAAACGATAGCTGGCAACTACATTACACGGATGCCAATTCTCAGTGACTACCGGCATTTTAACCTTCAACATGTCACTGACATTTCCCCCATACACAAGCCATTATCATGACCACCTATTAAAGCACGTGACCCTTCTTCCATTCAAAGTTAAAATTTTAATAAATAATGACGACAGTTTAAAAAGGAAAATTTTAAAATTTGAATTTTAATTAAAACTACAGCACCCTAAACTAAACCGAATATATTCCACAAAATAAATTATTATTTCGTGGAGAATAATAAACGTATTGCAAGTTGTCCTTTGGTATTGCAAATAATTTTCGCAGAGGTGTAATTACAAGAACATAATTTTCGCTGTTCTGTTCCCAGTTGAACGAAATACCAAAACACAAGAAATGTTTTCATCAGAAACGTTCGGCTAAATGAAATTGGCACGTGCTGTAAATTAAGAAAAGTGAGTACACGTAGCGAGACCAGCCACGATATGTGGCAGGATGCACTTAATGCTGTTCATATTCAGTTGCCACGTCCATCGAAGGGAATGTACTGAAATAATTTTAATTCGCCCGATCATATTCTGTGGCAATAGCTAAAGGATACCATGTCCTTTGTCTTGTGTCGTCCACTTTTGTATGATGTATGAACACCTTGCATTCGTCGCGTATTGAATATGACAAATACCATTTCATATCATTAACACACAAGAAGCCGACAATTGTGTGCCTTTGGTAAGATGACCCCCTCCGTAAAACAATGAGATCCTGAACCCCATTACCAACCACCACACGATTTTCCGCATTATAAAAAAAAAACCCTTTTCCCTCCGCAGGCCAGCTCTGACGTTTGAAACATTTGTGCTAGCAACAAAAAAAAAAAAAAAATATTTCAATTTTAAACTTCAAACCAGTTTAGCAAAAAGACCTGACGGACAGTTGGGCATGTGGTTGAATGTACGTTTTGACTTAAATGAACGACGGCAGTGCCATCATCAGCAGCAGGTGTAGATAGTAGGGTCTAAACCGTTGCCTTATCAACTTTGTTGTCCTTTTATTTTTGGTTTTTGGTAAGTAAATCGCCAAACAAGCCGCATAATATGCGAAATTATCCTTTTTTTATTTGGTAAATTCGTTGTTGTTTTTTTTAAGGATTAGTTGAAACCCAACAGCAGCCATAAACAAACAGAGGAGTGATCGGGGAAAAAGTGCCCTGCAATAATTGCTGCTTATTCTTACCTTGGCACACTTATCGTTGTTCTGTCGCTCCTGCATTGAGATCAGATCATTAATGAGAAGCAGGTTTTTCCTTTTAAATTCTATTTTCCGTTTTTTTTCTTTCTCAGTTTGATATTTCTGTTTATTCTCTGGATAGAGAGGGGCGATTAGAGTTATAATTACCGTAATTTACGATCAAATTATATGGCTTTATTTGCCAAATTCATATATATATATATATGCCTGATGACGCACATGTGGTTATGGTATATGGGTAAGGGGGGACGGTGAATTAACAAGTTTTCAATTAGGACACAATATCCTTGAATGAATTTTATTTCATTATACTCGCACAAGTTTTGAGCGCAGTGTAAAATATGAATATGTTTTTTTAATGGTGTAGACAAGTGCAAGCAGGATTTGAATTTCGCGCCATTTGTACCGTTCATGGGGTCATTTAATATATAGCGAGAAGAAGTAGAATGTTTGCCAGCAACAGCTCGAACAAAATCACCTTTAGCGATGTGGGTTTTTAGTCATCCAAATTTTCACATTTGATAGTCATAAAGTCGGTGAGTGACCGAAGAGAAACAAACATATCGGTAACTGTTGGGTGCAGATTGAAATTTGGATGGGTGACATCACCGGACCAATCTTCCAGTTAGATATCGGCAATTCCACGGTGTCGAACGTGACCGTTGTACACATTCAAAGTGCAAAAAAGGTCAGAATAAAATATATTTTAGATTCATCTTATACATATTCGTACAGGTCCATAGTAGTACTATCACCAGTGGTTTAGTTTTTAGTCAGGCGAAATAGTGATATGAAAATAAGGACAAAACAGGGAGCGGGTCGAACGCGACAAAAACAGAAGTAGTTTCCGTGAACATCTTTAAAAACATGAGAATCAGCGAAATCAAACAGAATATGTTATCGATGAAAATTGTAAAATGTTAAAAAATGACAAAGCTTTCGTATCCTCTTTATTTCATAGAAATATCATGGATAGTTTTTTTTACATTTAATTTTTAGGTTGTTTCGAACGTGACATGTCGAACGTGACATTTTTTCTATGACTATCATATAGACAAATTAGACCTTCATTCCTTTTGATTCGTCTCTTCAATTTAAGATTTCACGGTAGACCTTTTGGTGGAATTACCCATATGCCAGTTAGTTACAGTTAATCTTAATCCAGTAGTTTCTGCCTAACATAGAATATATATATATATTTATATATATACTAGTAAGTTGTAATGCGCCTATGGCGCCCGTTAATTTGCTTGAGAAAGTATTTGTTACTTAATTTTAAAAATTTTGAGAAAACTATTTTGTAAAAAAAAATTTCGAAAAAAAATAAAATTTGTGGAAAAAAAATTTTTGCTGAAAAAAAAAATGTTTGCTGAAAAAACAAAATTTTTGTTGAAAAAAAAAAATCTCGTTGAAAAAAAAAAAATTTGTTGAAAAAAAAAATTTTTGTTGAAAAAAAAATGTTTGTTGAAAAAAAAAATTTTTGTTGAAAAAAAAAATTTGTTGAAAAAAAAATTTTTGTGGAAAAAAAAAAATTTTCTTGAAAAAAAAAATTTTGTGGAAAAAAAAAATTTTTAAGAAAAAAAATTTTGGAAAAAAAAATTTTTGGTAAAAAAAAAATTTGGGGAAAACACAATTTCTGTACAAAAAAAATATTATTTTTTTTATTATTATTATCTTAATATATATTTACCCTCGACACTGATTCACTGATTCACTGATTCCCTGATTCACTGATTCCCTGATTCACTGACTCTGTCACGCAGTACGTAGGAATTTAAATAGGCATTCTATAATTCTATAATAAATAATAAAAAAAATAATATTTTTTTTTGTACAGAAATTCTGTTTTCCCCAAATTTTTTTTTTCCAAAATTTTTTTTTTCAAAATTTTTTTTTTACAAATTTTTTTTTTTACAAATTTTTTTTTTTACAAAATTTTTTTTTCCAATTTTTTTTTTTCAACAAAATTTTTTTTTTCCACAATATTTTTTTTTCAACAAAATTTTTTTTTTTCCACAAAAATTTTTTTTTCAAGAAATTTTTTTTTTTTCAAGAAAAAATTTTTTTTTCAACAAAATTTTTTTTTTCAACAAAAATTTTTTTTTAAGAAAATTTTTTTTTTTCCACAAAAATTTTTTTTTCAACAAAAATTTTTTTTTTTAAAAATAAATTTTTTAATTCAACAAAATTTTTTTTTTTCAACAAAATTTTTTTTTCTACAAAATTTTTTTTTTTTCCAAATTTCAACGGGCGCCATAGGCGCATTACAACTTACTAGTTTATTATAGAATGCCTATTTAAATTCCTACGTACTGCGTGACAGAGTCAGTGAATCAGGGAATCAGTGAATCAGGGAATCAGTGTATCAGTGAATCAGTGTCGAGGGTAAATATATATTAAATAGAATATATATAGAATATATACATAAAATATACAGAAAATCCCGCTTAATTACCTCATTAACAATCTATATCTTTTTTAAGTAGTTATCCGCGTAGGGTTATTCAACGAATTCGCTTAATTACTTAATTTGGTTAATTATCCGGGTAAGATAATTAAACGACTCCGTTTTATTACCAATTTGGACAATTATCCGGGCAAGGTAATTAAACGAATTCGCTTAATTGCCTCATTTTGGGTAATTATACTAAGGCGTTTGTAAAATCTTTATATATATATATAAAATTCTACTGTACGTAGAGGAGTACACCTCCTACACGGCTGATTTGAATAAATTTGTCTGAATGCGTTTGGGTAGCGCTCTGGGTGGTTTAGATTTACAATTCGGTCCAATTGGACTAAAGGGGCCTAGTACCTGCAATGAACCAAACTTTCAGTAAAATTAAATTTGAAGGCAAAACAACGTTTGCCGGTTCAGCTGGTAAATTATAAATTTGTAACAATTTCTCAATTCATATCGAGTTTTTTGCAAATATCACTATACAAGCGCTATTATAGATGGGGTCTTATCTAACGAGCATTGCTTGACCGCAGGAGTGCCAAAAGGTTATGTTATATTTATTTTATTTTTATTTATTAATATTCCAAAAGTAACCGAGCCTTTACGCCTTATATAGTTACAAAATCTACATCCAGTTATAAATAATTTTTTTAACTTAAAATTAAAATTCACTAAAAAATATTTAAATAATGTAGCGACCCAAATTACGCAATAAAAAGTAAAAAAAAAAAACAAGTGCCAAATACCAAATTCTAGAATAAACAACTACTAAAGAATATTTTAGACAAAAGATAAAATGAGATGGAAGAACGCAAAGCATTACAAAGTATTACTTTGCAGATGTTTGGTAAAGTTTTTTCCTGTAAGTAATACAGGAATATTTAAATGATTTAAGTGATATTCGAGCAACTCTTACATGAAATGATCGACCTAAATCAGAACTCAAACGGGGAAGAATAATTTGGGGACTTCTTCTAGATCTTCAAAACTGGAACAAATCTGGAGTCTGGAATTTATAAATAAATATATCTCCTTCTTTATTACTTATTTTCACTGACGACCGGTTGGATCAGGCTGTGAACACAATATACGCTTTTGCGGATGAAAACCTCTATCATTCCTATGCCTATGGAGGTCGGACGCAAAAGGCAACTAGTCTTTCCTAATATAATGGGTGTTGATGAATGATATGTTGTTTTGACACATCTTGTTGGCGCTTGAATCTTGAAAGAAAATTAGTATCATATATCGTGGAACGAAATGAATAGTTTTACTATTCAAACGTAAAACGATGTGAATAATTCAATCTGATCTGTCAATCTTACTGTCAAGCGGTGTGTTTATTGAGAATAGGTTTTCATGCACCAGCCTGATCCGAACCTTAAAAGACCTAACTGACTCAACAATTGGAGGCATTAGACCTTAGAGCATCACAAAATGGACAACGATTTCCCTTTGAAAAATCTTAGTTTCTAACAAAGTGTATTTTCGTATCGACGGCTATGTTAACGGACAACACTGTCGCGACTGGGGATCGGAAAACACACACGAGGTCGTCGAGTAGCCAATGTATCGAGTTCGATATAAAAATATTAAATTCAGAACAGATATTTGGCATACTAAGAAACCCCATGAAACACGATGAATATAAATTGTCAAAACTCGCTGTTCAAGAAATGCTTTTGGTTTATTTTGTTTTGTCTATAAATATCGGAAGCATTGGAAACACTTTCAGTTAATTTCCATAAACAAAATGATTTATGATAAATACACAGAATCACCAACAACCCAACAACCACGAAAAGAAACAATGTGACAAATGTTAAACAAACATACGAAATAAATTAAAGAAAAAAAAAAACCTTTAGAGAAAAAATATCTGTGGCTTGTGACTCACGATCCCAGAAAATCCAAGCCAGAGGTGAACGTAGTTAGCACATGTTTTTTTTCTTTCGTTTCTTTGCAGCAAACTTTGTTGCCACAAGAATCTTGGCCAGCTCATCAGATTTCTTAATTTAATTGGCTGCCTGACTTGAGTTTGGAGGAAGTTTTTGTTTTGTTTTGTTTATTTTTGTATTTAAGAGATTTCCAAAAGGAAACCAGGGATTCCTAAAAGACTCTATGCTAAAAACGAATACGTAATATATTTCTCGAATGCGAATGGCAGGCTGCCTTCGGTGTATTGTAGAGTTTCCTCCAACATTCACACTTAGTTGGCTGCTGCTTTATCTCAAGAGTTTCCACAGACAAACTGTCTGCCGTTTACACAGACCTCAAAGGTGTTAAGAAAGAAGGCAGGCAATGTCTTTGCGACACCATACCAACACCTTGTTTTACTTATTGTTAATTCTTTGGCTGTTGGGCTTCTGTTGCCATTAACACCTCGGTTTTTTTTTCTGGTTGTATTGTGTCTCTTTGGCTTGTCTTGATCAATGGATGGATCACAGAGCTGCTGCTGCAGCATCACAGCCCGGCCCGGCCAAGTTAAAGCACCACCGCAAATCGAACCATATGGACTTTTGAATATGTATGGTGTCATTTCAAATTAAAATACATACGCTTGTAGTACCAAAACTCATCCCACAAATGTTAAAACGATAAACGATCTTTGTTTCGGATTTCTGTTGTTGTTCACAACACACTCCGGCCTGGTGTAAAGAACATGTCGTCTTTGGGCTTTCATGGATGCTGCGGTTTTAACAGATTTTCGTTTGTTTTTTTTTTCTTTCGTATTATTAAAATTTCAAGTAGCTACTGGTCTTTTTTACTTACGACGACGAACACACGGTCGTACGTACATTACGTTAGCACTTGTAAATTAAACAAAAACGTGGGAATTCTTTTCGTTCGTTGTCGGAAATTCTATATATCCATTGTCGTGTTGGAAGTTGGAATTTTCTTCGGGGTATTCTTCAATGACAGATTGGGAGTGTATGGGGGCACGAGTAATGTTGGCTTAGCCAAGAGGAACATTCAGTCTGTTAGATCATCAGGTGACATACATAGGTCATTTCAGTGTCAACTGGAAATTGATCGAGACCAATAAACTTTTAAAGAAAGCTGAACCTAAAAGAAAACCAGGCAGGTTATGGCAAATTTCATGAAAAGGATATGGTCCTGTCCGTGTGGTCGTGTTGGCCATTTGGCTGATGTGGTTTTTCATTAATAACGGCATACCTTCCTCTTTATTATGAAATAAACATCCGATCATTTATCTCAAAAAATTTAATTTTTCTTTGAATACCTCTTTTTGGAGAACCCTGTATTAACATCTCGATTCCTATCGATTACGTTTTCCTGCTGGGTTTCTTTAGAAATGGGTTTGCATTATCATTATGTATTTCCCAACTTTGTTCAGATACTCTCTCTCTCTATGATGTTTAATCCAAGAAATAAAGATTACGCCATCCCGCGCAGAGAAAAAAATGTTCTGCGCAGGTGTAGTGTATTTCGATTGGCTGATAGTCAAAGTGGTTCCAATGCAATGTTGCCAACAATAGTTCTTAAGCTTTGTTTCAATCTGAAACTTGTCACTCGTTGTACATACAAATAGAGTTGGCAACCCTTACACGGGACAAACTACGTCATCTAACGGGAAATCATGGTTCACGTTCTTGGTTTTATCTCTAACTAAGTTTTAGATCATGATTCTGTACCTACTCTAACATTAATTTTGTCAATCTAACCTAAAGTCATAAATATAAGTTTGTTTATAATTTTATATCCATAGTTGCGGGCTAACTCTTAATCGGAATTATGTGAGCATGACACTGAAGTGGACATTTAATACCAAAGCTGCGAAAACAAATATTTCCCCCCCGTGCGACAACACACCCACTTTATGATGACATTTCAGTTTCAGTCGACTGCAAGTATGCAATTTTCTTAGACGTTTTCGTTTTTCGTACGCTTTAATGTCATTATTTTTTAATAACATCATCATTATTAAATGCTCATATAATTTTTATTTAATTACAGCTCTCACACAACAACACAAATAGTTAGTTTGCCACATTGTTTATATGGATGTACTTCTCGTCTTACAGTACGTCCCAAATGTCACCTGTCTTTTATGTTTAGAACACGTCAGGCAGGCCGGCCGGCCGGCCGACATTCCACATAAGTTGCCACATGTCTGTATATATATATATACATATATATTTTTTTTCTTTTGGCGTATGAATGAGTTTGCCCGCGTCTACACTACGAAACCACGAAATATTTATTCCTAGGCATAAATTATTATTTATACGAAGCTTACAGGAACAACAGGAACATGATTAATTACCATGGAAAAACGAACACTTTAGCTGCATTTTACAGCGAATTTAATTGCAAATTGCAATAATAAAACTTATCATAAAAATAGCCCAAATGAAAAGTAAAGGGGTCAAACATATAAAAGAATTTCAAACTTTAACTGCTTTTATGTACAAATGAAAAAGTGAATCGTGAAAAAAAACATAAATATTAAATTTTAATAAGGTGCCAGACACATAAAAATAACTACTCCCCATAATAAACAAGACAAATGCATTAAAAAAAAATGCGCTGATCAGCAAACAATGTTAACAACTACAACAATAAATACTGTTGTCCGCGGCGACATTAGTTGCAAAAAACACTACATGCATTGACGGCCATCACTCAGAAAATTACACTTTGCCACTATTTTCGTACTCCACATGTCATTTTGTTTCAACGTCACGAGTATATTTTGTTTATGTTACTTGACATTCTTGTGTCACCGCCGCAAAGGGGCATGTTGGCCAGAAGTCTATACGATTTTGTTTTAGCGCTAAATGTTAGCTTGCTGTCCACCCTAAATATGTTAACGTTAGTGTTTGATATTGAGATATTGATAAAAAAAAATACGTACTGCTTTTATGGAATATCCTTAAAATTTAAATTATGAATATTCATGATTGTATTAAAGAAACAAAAAACAAGTTTTCTGCATTAATGGCTCTGATGGAGAGTAGGGGGTTATCCCAACAATTTATATTAATAACACTTTAACGGTTACAATAGGAACGACCATGGGGGTAGATTACAGTAACTGTTTATTGAACCAACACAATTGTAAACGGTGTGTAGTCTATTTTTGGACCAAATACACATAAGGTACACGGGCATTCCTTATATAATTGAGAATAATTGGATTTCGGGACTATTTTATATACCTATGTCAATACTTCCTTATTGTGTTTCATTCGTATGGCCACAATTAGAACACATTTAACTGTGATTTTTTTTTGAAGCCAAGATCGTTGATAAGTCATGTTACAGGTATATATTTAAATACCCTTGTCGATACACAGAACTCACGTACAGCTTAGCTGCATGTGGGGGCGTTGGTAGACGCATTGTATTTCACCCGGTGATAAGACCATCGTCGATACATAGAGCCAACCATCCAAGCAATCTGAATACACATATAAATAATAAGTAAATTTAAACCTTATTCCCAAACCTAATACTTGTAATTTACCGGTATTGTCAGCAGTGATTTCTTAATGAATCATGCTCGAAATCTGAAAAAAAAATTCAGTTTCCGAGCAAGGAAACTTATTTCCAATGTCAACGCGATGTGTTTATTGAAAAGTAGTTTTGACCCACAGATCACCTGTACGGAAGTGGACAGCACTCACAATGCTCGCAATGATGCAAACTTGGCTGTCGTGGCCGAGTGTGTGTCCTAAATCATCGATCGCAAAAGTTCACGCATCAGCTTGAATATAAGTTTGGGAAGACCTCGCATTATTCGCTTACAATTTTCAATTGACGACACACGACCGACCATCCGCTTCATTATCGCTTCTGAGTTTGGGCCTTAAAGATGCTCGAAATGGATAACCAGTTTTCTCGACACATCATATTTTCTGAAGATCTATTGGAATTCCCCAAAATATCCGATCCAATATTTCCATATCACGGTTAATACAAAAGAAAAAAAACTGAACACCATTTTATTTTTAAATACCAATTAAAATGTTTTCATTCTCAAATTCTCCACTATGTTTGATGCCTACTTAGAACCACAATGTCCTCGCGAATTCATTCACAAAAAAAAATCCCTTCATGTTAATGTTGTGTTCGGTCGTTTGCTGACTTTTTTCTCTTGAATTGACATCAACAAAAAAAAAAAAAAGAAGAAAATTAAAAACAGATCATGCAGCAGAGCTTAAATAATGAAATCTTTTCGCACAATCTCAAATTGCTCATTAACATTTTGTGTTTGTCCTATCACTTGTGAAAATCGCTCGAAACGGAAGGCATACAACGCGTTAGCAGCACAATGAACGTAGGAATGCCAGTGTGCGACCAATGATGTCGGGTAATGAATGGAAGTCAGATGGACCATGTAAAAATGAGCATCAGTGTTGGCTGTGCTACTGTTTTTTTTTTTTTTTTTTTTTGTTATGTTTCTTCCTTTATTTTAAAGGCTTATGGAAAATAATCGTGGTAGCAAGTGGATTATTTTATGTAAAACTCATTTCATGGATATTTTTAACTTGCGTTTGTAATTTCAGACTAGAATATGCATATGCATACATTGTTCCTGGCTCATGGCCATAATATCTCCACCTACAATTTATGTGGAGGCTCTTCAGCTACCTTTTGTGCATTATCTGTGTTGCATCCTCAAGCAATCGAAAATCATAATATAAATTGCTGTACTAAGCTGAAACTACAATGCAGATGACTTTTCATCTATATATATAACATCAGAAAACATGTACTAACTGGCGACGACGGACTCGACTCAGTGAGCTGTACACGATATACTGTGTACAGATGTCAATAATACCTTCAGCGTCATATAAAGGATCTATTAACTTCCAGTTCCAGTGTATCAAATAATCATGTTTGCACGCCATGGCAACAACTTCTACAAACGTCGTTCCCATCTCTGAGGAGAAAAAAGGTGTTTACTTGATATGCTATGAAAAATTCTAAAGTAATATGCAGATTGAGATAACTGGATTGCAGACTGCCAAACACCTGGCGTTTACATCTGGAAGAATATTGACCAAGGCTCGACGTTACAACAGAATTGTTGGTCAATTCTGTGGAAAATGTTAACAATTACTTATTTCTAAGGACTGCACGTAATAAAACAATTGTTTTCAGTCATAATAACGATAAAAGACCGAATTAATGTAAACATTAAAACAATTCTAAATTCTTTGTATATCTTCCCATTAAGGAACAATAAGTAATGTTGGAACTTATACGAAATCAATGATCTATAAATAAATCAGATTCATCTCCAATCACTTCCGCAGCAGAAGTATATTGCTATATATACAGTGGTTTAACTTTCTAACAAATTCTAAGGACACGTATTATTACTTAGTTTTTTAAAAAATAAGTTGTTTATATAGACGCACTGATACTAAAACAAGTGGACAAATAGTAAGTTCGGCCGGGCCGAATCTTATATACCCTCCATCATGGATCCTTAAAAAGTTAATAAATAAGAAAACTAACTGAGTTTTTGGGCCGCTCGTGACCCGATAGTCCCAGGAACCCGATCACAAATTTTATCCAAATCATGAAAATAAATGCATATTTGGGTTCGCGAGAAAATTTCGTTGCATTTCGATACCCATATGTCCATGTTTGTCAAGGGACGGTTTTTGGGCCGCTGGTGACCCGATAGTCCCAGAAACCGGATCAAAAAATTTAGGCAAATCATGAAAATAAATGCATATTTGGGTTCGTGAGTAAATTTCGTTGCACTTCGATACCCATATGCGCATGTTTATCATGGGCCCTTTTTTGGGCCCCAAGGGTCCACGGAACCCATGAGCACGCCCATTTTTGGGATTTTTTTCCCATCTATAAATTATATAAACTTAGAACTTAGATGTAGTGAAAAAAAATATTTGAAAAATTTGATTATGGCCGGAATATATTTAGTCCCGTAAAGGGGAACTTTTTCCCCTTTGGTCCGATATGGCCCATTCTCGAACTTAACCTGCTTATGGGCAAAAAACATCTTCCTGCAAAATTTCAGCTTTTTAGCGTTGGTCGTTCGCACTCTATCGTGATTTCAACAGACAACAGACGGACGGACGGACGGACAGACAGACGGACATCGCTAGAATGTCTTAGAATGTTACACTGACCAATAATATATATACTTTATAGGGTCGCAGATCACTCTTTCGAGGTGTTGCAAACGGAATGACAAACTTAGTATATACTCCATCCTATGATGGAGTGTATAAAACAAATGGTTTTACAAATTATAGTTGGGCCTTTATGAATTGTGTATGCAGGCATATCCAACGGGCAGACATGTTTACCAAGAAAATTAAAATGTACTTATCAACTTATTGTGATTGAAATAATTGTATGTTATAAGTCTACGCCTGAATCTTTAATGGATTGTTGGCTAAAGACCACAATAGAAAAATGTAATGGCGTCAAATCATCGCTTCGAGGGGGCAAAATGGTGCGCAAAAGAATCTTAGCTTTCATAAAAATTATGTCATACTAACACTAAATCGCTAATATTTTAATATAATGATTGTGTCAGATCCAAACCATACTACACGAGGTGTTTAATCGTATGATTCAACGATGGAGACTAATTTGTATATCTGATAGTTCGCTGTCGGTTTGAGATTAGAAATATTCTGCAATCTTATTTGAATCCTTAAGTTAAACCTAACCTCCAAAACAAACTTCACCTGTGATCGAAAATGAATTATAGCAATGTACTTTTCTTGCCTGTTTAAAACATAAATCTCCCGAATTGAACTCGATTTTCATATAAATATAATGGCTTGAGCGGAAAATTATATAACTGAAATATTAGCTTTCATAAGTATCATGTTGTTGTGGCGCATCCAACAAACAAACAAAACAAAAAACGCTAAAATAAAATAACCATGTTAAGAACAAAAGCTTAAGCAAAGGCAGAAGATATTTATCATATGATATGATATGCATAATAATTAAATTTGGCACAAGGGGTTACTTTACATTGCACTCCATATGCGAGAAGGGGTCATCACTTAAGACATATCAGAAAACAAGAAAAGAAAGAATGAAGAAAAACCCGAAACAAGCGAGACTTTTGAGATATTCACCCTACACTTTTGTTTTCAAGACAAAGATCTATCTGATGATATGTGCCGAGAAGTAGAGGTTGTTTTTAATAACATGCAATAACTTAACTCTTTTAAACTGGTGTGCCGGGGAGCAAAAGGGCGAGAAGAATTATTGTGCATATACGGGGAATGCAATACTCGTAGCGACGATTATGCTAATTGTTGGTCATTGTATATAACTCATCATCATCATAGTCGTCAACGTTAAAGGAGTCATGTAAAGAAAGGAGGCCGGTTAGCGTCTGGTCTTTCCGTCCCTCTATCCAGCGACCACGCGTACCCAAAATGCCCTTAGAACAAAATGGAGTTTTTTCGTTAATTAAATATGTTAATCATTTTTTTTTTTCGTTTGTTGCCATTTTTCATTCAAAACCATTAGTAAATGTCAATTTGAATAGAAAACCCATAAAATTAGTGTTTTAGCGGAGAATGCAAAAAAGAAGCATATGGCGCAGTACTTGTACTTGTTGTACGCGCCGCGTGTACTTGGCGTCGTCGCAAGGCGAAAGGTGCAAATTTTAAGTATATGTTTTTACAAATACATGTTTTTCGCTGTTGTAGTTTCTTTTTCCTACAGCAAAGATGCCAATTTATTACATGCAATATAAAGTGTTTTTTTTTGTTAGCAGCACATACTCGTATGATTGGTGGCGGCAATAAGAAAAACTAACTTCTTTTTGGGTTGTTTTCTACAATGCCATACATTTTAGGTTAATAGTAAATTCATTAGCATAGAAAATTGCTATGGCTTTCAAGAGAGGAGGGGCACACTTTATTTGGCCAAAAAATGCCTTAGAGACAAACCGTAGAGACCATTCATATGTCAACGTGTGGAACAACACCAACCTTATTAACTACGACTTTACTCAATCATATTCCAAAAAGTTACATCCTTTTTTGCCGTCCCGATATATTTCAGTTAAGTTATTGTGCAAAGTCCTTCCATTGACTATTCTGTTCATCCGATCTTTAATATTCCATTTGATTAAGTTTTCATTTGTATGATATGTACTCAATTAGCGTGTTGGCTTAAAATGGTTAAGATGTTGTTTGGTTTGTGCCAGGCCTGTTTGTGGGTTTGGTTTGTGAAGAAGATCTCTAATCCCGCATAATGGGAGACTACACTGAAAACTTTTATTTCGCACAAGCAGAGTTGGGCTTGTTCCAGATTTGCTGAGAAAAGAATCAATAATCGCGTCCAAAATTGACCTACACTAATGGGCTTTAAATAAAATATGCAAACGGAAGCGATTTTGAACCGAACCGCACACCTTGTTGAACTGTGAATCAAACCGTGAACCAAATCACAAACATTAAAAAAAAGTGGTTCGACAGAGAAAAATTAAAAAAATATTCTATTTTCGATACAAGTTTCTGTTGAACAATCAATTCCTTAGTTTGAATAAAAAAAATTAGTTTTAAATAAAAATAAAATATATCAAAAAATATTTTTCTTCCTATAAATTATAAACAAAGTGCCTACAAAAAATTGTAAAACCCTGCTATGAAGGAAAAACAAGGACAATTCAATGGAAATTTACTCATAATTGACCGTAAGGCTTTCAATTAATTACACTCCACAAATTAAATGTCTACAAAACCAAAGACAATTTTCAAAAATATATAATATGAAAGAGGAAATCAGATAAAAGATATTTTGTATTTGGTCGGTTAACTTTGAGGAAAACAAAAAAAAAACAAAAGCAATGTTTAAAATTACTAAATCATTTTCGTTTCTGAAATGCTAATTATTGGAAGAAAATTAAATGCGAAATACCAAGTATGTGTTACTGCTTTGTTTTTGACAACGGCAAAAAGCCAAAGTTGAGTAGGTGCGAATTGCTGTTTTATCAATGCATTTTGTAATTTATCTTAAATTGGCCGTAAGGCTTTAAATTGCAAGTAAAAATGAATAAAAATGAAAAACAAAACTTACAGTCAAAAGCCACAGTAATTATGAGCATAATAACTCTGACATACAAATGTGGAAGCAACAAAGCAAAGAAGTACTGCAATCGATTATCACCGATTTATGATGCATTAATGTAAGTTGACAACAAACTGCCACAATAAAAATAAAAGACTAATGAATTGACGATTGCTGTGTCTAGCAACACTAAGCTAACTATTTCCCCAAAAAAAATAACTATTTTTTATCCCAAACTTACTGGCCGTGAAATTTAGCCAAATCTTTAAAATAAAATTTTAAAATTTTAGTTGTGTGCAACAAGTCAATGTAACATGTGTGTAAAAAAAATTAAGAAGTAAATATCCCACTCATAACATGATTATTAATTAATTATGTATATCAAAACGTAGATCCGACCTATTCATCCAATGCGTAAAAAAATCAAAGAAACTGATGAACTTCTCCGGCCTTAAGTGTATGAAACCGCAAATACATTAAAACATGCAGCAATTTTCTATGACGTTAGTCTAATTAACAAATAAAATTCCCAAATCGGAAGGAACATAGACATCTATGGGGGCTATATCAATGAATGGACCACTTCTTGGCCTAAAGAAATGTGTAAGGTTTTGCAAACATCAGTTTTATTTGCGACCAGCACATGTATTATAAGAAATGTCAAAAATCTATTTGATCGCGGATAATTTAGATTAACAACTGGTATTTTTTTGAGTCCAATTGTTTTCGGGGACTTTCAGGCGTTTCCTTCCATCGTTGCTGAGTTCCTATTTGGACCATTTCAGAATTTATATTTTCTTTGGTTAAATAAAACTAACTACTTAATTCGAATTATGTCTACTCGTATCTGGTATTTCTGGACGATGAGTTTTTAATTAGAAACATATCAATCACCAAACCTTGTTGATCGATCCCGTTCGCCCGTTCGAATGCCGTAGTTTCAATAGATACACAGAATGACTAATATTTTAAATTTGTAATAAAAAAAAAAGTACTTACCAGAAAAACGGAACTTGATTCGGGAGTTCGTGCTCTATAAAGTTCACATTATGTAGTTTGTACTGGTAATTTTTTCACAATTTGGTCCCAGTGTAAGGAAAAATCTGAAAATTAGAATACGTTAACTTAACATACAGAACAAAATAGATTAGAGCTAACCAACATTTACCGAGTCCGGTTTGTGGAGTTTGACATCTACAGCTTGGATAACTATAAGCTCCAGCTCATAAAATATGTATCCCGTATTACAGATGTTATGGAAATTTTACATATTTCGTAAAATAGAGAAGTACTTCGCCCAACTGCTTTGTGGCTGAATTTCTAATGATCAAATTATCATGTTGGAAGAGTGTTGGCTGAGTTCAATGTCCTGTGTTCATCAGTGTTGGTATTTGGAAAACAGTGCCCCAGCCAAATAGGGCTAACATTAACGTTTCCCAATTATAATTACATTTTCCTTTGGTAGAATCTTCAAGTCATTCTTCTATTGTTTATTTGACATGATGACGATTGCCCACATTGCTTTATTTTCTTCCTCCAGTTACATTATGCAATTTGTTGTGCCACGAATTTGTAAGGACACAGGAACGGAACTGATGTAAACTGAATTAGCTTTTATCACATCAGCACATTAAACTACTTCGACTGTGAATGGACTACACTGATACAACTAGAAATAAGTAACGGAATGCCGGAAAGCGTAGACAAGAAGACGTGTGTGTTTTGTCTCCAATGCGTGTTGTTGTTTTTTTGTTTTCCTTCTGATGGCCATGGTTCACACTTTGGTGTTGGTTTTGGTATTGGCAAAAACATCAAAACCTTCATCACCATCACCGCTTCAAAGACTTGATCTCCTTACTTTCAAAATTGAAATTACGACAAACTAATTGATGACCATTGAAATTAAATTTCATCGTAACAAGACTTTGATTGAATCTAAGAAGAACAATAAATAAAGAATGGAATGAAAAAAGGAAAACAACCACTCACCTGCGTTGCCGCAGCCTCTTCTTCATCCGGTACTCACAAAGATGGGTGTATAGCAAATTACTCCGGGCTCTTTTCGTGAGATCGACAACCTCCATCTCCATTAACGGACCCAATAATAATAAATAACCAACGCCGGCGACTATATTGGCTCGGCTCGGTTTTCCACCTCTTCGATTCCTCCATTTCACTCGGTAAAGTTGGGATTCACCGTTACTTTTGTTGCCAGATTGAGTGAATTCAATTTTCTATGAGGGATTGCCAAAAGGCGCATGTGGTTTACAAACCCCTAGCCGAATGAGTAAGGCCTATGTTTATAGCTTCTTTTTTTCTGTCTATTTCGGGGAATATAACACATGCTGGCTTAAAATGATCGCACTTTAGCGTGAATGAAGAGGATTTTTAAAATATGTATTGCCCAATACAAACTGTTGCCTAACAAAAGCATTCTGTTTCCAGGCGTCTATTCCTGATGCCTTATGACCTCGTTACAAAATCTCTTCATATAAAGAGACTCCATTATTGAGCATAGATATTAAAGCAGCGTTTCCATTAATTTCTTTAAAATATAACGGTTTGTTTTTGAATTTCTTTTTAACATTAGTAAGTGCATGCTTTTAAGGCATGCACAGCCAAAATGTATTTTGTATGTAAATTTAATTTTCCACGTTAAAGGAAACAGTCGGAACATGTGATTTTTTCTAGTTTCAATTGTAATTTATTATGCAAATTTCCATTTCAATAGCGAAAACTTTTCTAATACCATGGCCGCAATCTGTGTTTGGGTAGACTTCTTGGAAAGTAATAAATCATTTACCAAATAACCATACATTAAACTGATATGTAATGTTCACGAAATGAAATGTTTATGAACAGGGAAAAGATTACAATGGAAATTTGTCAATAAAATGTGTATGTACAATGTATTACAAAAAATATAGAATAATAATAATATAATTTTTATATACATATTTTTTAAAATAAAAAAGAGACAACGTGAAGGATGCACTTTGAATGCGACCACACCATAGGCCCCGGCGAGATTCGAACTCACGATCTCCTGTTTACTAGACAGGCGCTTTAACCAACTAAGCCACGGCGCCCATTTGCACGCAATGTGTAAAGTGTTCTACTTCCACACACTCAGTTGTGTGTTAAAAATAAACACAAAGTTGTACCACCTATGATTTGGACAACAAGGTTGTATTTTGTGTATACTGTATTAACCCTATATTGTACATGACGTTAAAGGCACACATATTGCATTCGTTTTTTTTTGAGAAAAAAAAAGAAATTCGTTGCAATTCGTGGTATTTGAGTTGCATATGTCTTATCAGAGTTACGAGCTGACCCGACACAATTCGCCGTGGGCTCGCTTATGATTTAAATCGGCTCCCAAACTTTGGTAATTCTTTCAAATATTTATCCTTTATTATTATTGAAGGAAGGTAAGCGGTAGAAATTGGCATAAACAACTTTTTATACACAAATATTTGAAATTATTCCTTTAATTTTTTTTTATTTTGCACAGAAAATAATTTTGTCTTAGAAAAGTGTGGAACACCGGTCTTTTATTAATCTTTAGTCTACAAAATTGTTTTGGACGTCTCAATGCCCGCCGCCGACAAAATTGGCTCGACTCAGTTCTCTGGTAAAGACTAATGCGGCCCTCACACGTTACAACTTTTCATTCAACTTGACTAGGTTGAATAGCAAGTTGTAAAGTGTGAGGGCTAGTTGGTCGTCGGTTGGATGGGCATGTTGTTCAACTTTATTGCTTTTTCTTCCTCATTTTTGTTTTGACGTTGATCAAACAACAGCAATTGTGATCGGAAAGCAGCCAAACAAAAATGAGTGAGAGTGAGAATGATATACCAATGCGTTTTTTAGCCATTGTTTTGACCAAATTCTTTTTTCTCTTGTTTGCATTGTTCTTTAATTGTTTTTCTTCTTCTTCTTCATCCAAAACTTCGTCTATGACAAGTAACGCAACCAAATCCGAATTCATGTTGATGATGTTGACACTTCAAAAATTATTCTTTGAGTGAAGTTGAATAAGAAGTTGGTCGAAATATTGTTACGTGTGAGGAGCAGTGCTACCACTTTGAGGCGAAGAAAATGTAGCAAATCTGCTACATTTTTATACACTCCATCATAGGTGGAGTATATACTAAGTTTGTCATTCCGTTTGCAACACCTCGAAAGAGTGATCTGCGACCCTATAAAGTATATATATTATCGGTCAGTGTAACATTCTAAAACATTCTAGCGATGTCCGTCTGTCCGTCCGTCTGTTGTCTGTTGAAATCACGATAGAGTGCGAACGACCAACGACCAGAAGCTGAAATTTTGTAGGAAGATGTTTTTTGCCCATAAGCAGGTTAAGTTCGAGAATGGGCAATATCGGACCAAAGGGGAAAAAGTTCCCCTTTACGGGACTAAATATATCCCGGCCATAATCAAATTTTTCAAATATTTTTATACACTACATCTGATTTTTTTTTGGTAAAATTGTTCTAAGTTTATATAATTTATAGATGGGGAAAAAAATCCCAAAAATGGACGTTCTCATGGGTTCCGTGGACCAAAAAAGGGCCCATGATAAACATGCGCATATGGGTATCGAAGTGCAACGAAATTTACTCACGAACCCAAATATGCCTTTATTTTCATGATTTGCCTAAATTTTTTGATCCGGTTTCTGGGACTATCGGGTCACCAGCGGCCCAAAAACCGTCCCTTGACAAACATGGACATATGGGTATCGAAATGCAACGAAATTTTCTCGCGGACCCAAATATGCATTTATTTTCATGATTTGGATAAAATTTGTGATCGGGTTCCTGGGACTATCGGGTCACGAGCGGCCCAAAAACTCAGTTAGTTTTCTTATTTATTGACTTTTTAAGGATCCATGATGGAGGGTATATAAGATTCGGCCCGGCCGAACTTACTATTTGTCCACTTTTTTTTGTTAAAATGTAGCAGATTTTCAAACACTGAGAAATAGTGTATTGTGGAAAACTGTGCCTTGGAAGGATACATTATGTTTAAAAAAATCAAATCAGATTAATAAATAAAATATTAATAATTTATTTTATTTAAATCGATTGGGACACTTTTATGAAATTCATAAACTGAAAAATACCGGCGGCAACCCGCCGCACAAAATATCGACAACGGCAGCAATTCGGTCTGTGCTATGCAATCTTCTTCGGCGCTGGTGTTTGTTTTGTGGTTGGCAAATATTTCCAGCCTGTGTCAAAAATTTACCTAGCCCTAATTCATAACGGGATTTTTTTTGTTATTTCACGAATGTACACAAAATGTAGCAAAATCAAAATGTACGTACATAAATTTAAGGATGAAGAAAAAGTAGTAGATCTACTACAATTGTAGTAAAGTGGTAGCGCTGGTGAGGAGAACGGCCAACTTGCTTCTTCATCTACGTTGAACGAAAAGTTGTAACGTGTGAGGGCCGCATAAGAAGAATTTCCAGCTGACAAAACAGGAGGCCAGTGTTGGTAAATAGTGACACATTGTGCACAATCAACTGTTTATTATGTTTGCGGACACTGTTGGCACTATTGACCCTATTTGGGCACATTCCATTTGTTTGCGGCACAAATTTAAGTTTTCAAAATACCAACTCTGCTGAAGTCAGTCAGACTGATTTCATTGTGAAGTAAGCAGGAAGAATTTGGAGTGCAGCAATTGTAGCTCAATACAGGTAGGATTGATGTCATCAATATGTTATTTATTGGAACACCGGAAGACCTTTCCACAATACAATATTTCAGAATAATTCCATCATATGGAATGGACAGAAAAACGGCCGAACTTGTCACTAGGTTCTGAGGATGCATTGCATCCAACCAATTAATCTTCTCTTTGTTTTACATTCGTATCTTTTTTCAACATTGCAGAAAATCTTTTATATATCATCTCTTATTTCACAAATAAGCTGCATACGACAGATCCCGAGAGGGGCTGAAAGGCTAAACAATGCTGAAATTTCGAGATTTCTCTTTGCTAAAAAAGTGTGACGACGAAAAAGTATCTACAATAACTTCACGCGAACAGGTGATAATAACTCATATCATACGATTCTTATCATATACTAGTATTCGAATAACAACTAACTTTTAATGAAACAATCTATTTCTAGCAAAAAACTGAAAATTCCGTAGAGAAGTGCTTTGACCATCTACGACAGAGGAAATTATATCGCGATCAACACCGGCGTTTCCTCGATACCATGTTACATCGCCTACCGCCGAATTATGAATGCTTGGACAGCAGCAGGCCATGGTGTATATATTGGATTTTACAGGCGGCAGCTGTCTTGAATTTTACCTTTTCACCGGAAACTTTGGAACGAGTTGTGCAATTTTTAGTCAAGTACGACGTTGTACATTTTTTTAATATTTAATTCGATTTGAGAACTTTTGTTTGTTTTTTACAGATGCCGCCATCCGAATGGAGGATTTGCTGGTGGTCCTAGCCAATATGCTCATTTGGCACCGACCTATGCGGCTGTAAATAGTTTGGCCATGATTGGTACACCCAGCGCCTTTCGTGCTATTAATCGAGATTCTTTGGAGAAATTTCTGTTCGCAGTCCGTGAACCTGATGGTTCTTTTCGGCTACATGTGGACGGAGAGACAGATGTGCGAGGGGCCTACTGTGCGGTTTCAGTGGCCAAGTTAACTAATATGCCAGAGGAAACGCTGGAGAAACTTTTCGATAAGACTGGTGATTGGATATCAAGTTGTCAGACATACGAGGGCGGTTTTGGGGGAGCTCCCGATTTGGAGGCACATGGTGGCTATACATTTTGTGGCATAGCTGCTCTGGCGTTACTTAATGAGGGTCACAAATGTCAACAAGAACAATTGCTGGTAAATTTGAGAGATTCAATTTTTTTTGGAGAAAAATTCCCTTTAATTGATTTTGTTTTTGCACTTTTTCAGAAATGGACTTTACAAAGACAAATGACTTATGAGGGTGGCTTTCAGGGACGCACCAACAAACTGGTGGATGGCTGCTATTCTTTTTGGGTGGGAGCCACCATACCTATTACCCAGGCCATTATGAACAACGACGGTAAACCATTATCCAAGGCTCTTTTCGACATTGGAGCTCTGCAGGAATATATCTTACTTTGCTGTCAGAAAACAAATGGTGGTCTTATAGATAAACCGGGAAAGTAAGAAATCCAACAGAAAATTTACCTATTTATTCTTGTAATTTCATTTCAGGCCCCAAGATCTGTACCACACTTGTTACACTCTAAGTGGTATAGCTATAGCTCAGCACTCAGAATCCGCCAAAAATCCAGCCGTCTTAGGTGATCCCATCAATAAGCTCCAACCCACACATCCCTTATTCAATGTACCTCCCGAAGCTGTTGCTCATACCACCCATTTCTATGAACAATTAAATAAATTACGTCACCTTTCGCAATAATGATAATGGTGATAACGATGACGTCATCGAAGATCCGGTCGAGGAAATATAATAACACGAGAAAGAAAAGGAAATGTTGGAATTCCTCAGACCTATGCAAAATCACAATGTTTCCTTTATATCCGTGATAGAATATCGTTAAACTGAGTCATGTATTAAATAATTGTATACCTGCATATTGCATACTTTTAGGCTGAGCTCGGAAAATAGTTCAAGTATCCGGTTCCAAGATGTACTTGTACTTCTCCTTGCAAAACACACACTGAACCAACAAAATATCCTTTTAAAAAGATGACCCTTAATAGAGTTTAAACTGATATAAATGTTATTTTCTTAAAAAATCTTCTTAATGACGTTCAAAATAATATTCTTAAAAAAAATGTAATTGAAGTCTTTCATAGATAATATAAATTGGTAGATTTTTTCCTAGCCCGAGAGTTGGACCCATGTAGACAACTTTCCACCAAGAGTGAGCAGGAACTATAATCGAGATTAGTGGCGAAGGGGTGGAGAACCAAGAACGGTAGCAAAACTGGCCCTATATGAAAATTGAGGGGAAATTTGACTTTTGTGTAAACGGTCATGACTGCTAAGAGCTTTCTAAAGAATATGTCAAGAAACTCCCTATGACTGTAGGACACACTACATGCCACAAAACGGCCATAACTGTATTGTGTATTTTAGCCTAATTCGGCTGGAGTGGTCGTGTCGTAAATTAGGTGTTTTGAAGAATAGACTAAACATAAATTTTGTTCATCAAACTTCCGCAAATAATAAAAATAAAAAAACATGATGGCGCGTAATGTTGTTGTTGCTGTGTTTGCTTGTGACCATACAAATGCTTTTTCAATTTTCATATATCGTTGCCAAAAATCATTTTTTCCAGAGCTTTGGTTTTTCTTCAGAACTTGTCCGATCATTTTTGCCGCAACTACAATATTAATCATATTAGTTTTTATCAAACATACTTTTTCCTACGCAACAATCACTGATGCGAGTTCCAGTACGTTTGATCTGTTGCAGGGCTGTAGTTCAGAACGTGCTGCACTCGCGCATTTGATAAATGTTGCAACATTTGCAACGCAGTGTTGCCTTTCCGAATGGCAATGTTGAACACATCGCACCATCAATTCAAAAGGGTCACAATTCAAAATTTTCGAAAACTGACTTTTCGGACGCTGAGACGAAAACATGGAATGAATTGCTTGTTGTGGTACAGATACAAGTCAGGTTTTATCACAAATATTTTCCATAATTACACGAAACACGCACATCAACGTCACAAAACGAACTAAATTTGTATATGAAGTATGACAGACACGCTATTACACAAGTTTGTTGGAAAATCAAAAAAATTTAAAAACCAGCATACATGTCTATCGTATTAGACAGCGTTTTCTGGTATGCCATCCTACAAGTATGCCTATGTAATAGCCGCATAAGTCGCAAAGCTGATCGACTCATCGGCGGCTGCATAGTTACTTATTTCCCTAAACATTACACGAAAAAACAGAAGAGGAACTCTCAGACTCTCTCAGGACCTAAAGTCTCAAGTCGGCTAATGGTTTTTATAAAGAAGTTTAACATGGCTTAGAGATTTCTCTCTTACTCGTAAAGTCGCCAACATTTACGAGGTGGAAAACAGCCGTTGAAAAATGTTTGATGGCCTCACCCGGTTTACTTGTGTGATAGTCGCACACACTACCTACCACACTACGGCCGTCGGCGGCTACACTCATCAGACTTCCAACTCTTTATTCAGTGGCAACGCACACGGTTGCGAAGGAGGGATCGAAGTGAAAAAGAATAACAGCTGTTACTATTACGAATGAAAGTTCAAAAGTGGCCTCCACGGACGTTATTGGAGGCCACTTATGAATCTCATTCGTTAATTGGAGGCCACTTTTGAATTTTCATTCGTAATAGTAACAGCTGTTATTCTTTTTCACTTCGATCCCTCCTTCGCAACCGTGTGCGTTGCCACTGAATAAACTTGCAACTTCATTCTGCTCCAGTGTTGCCACTTAATTATCGTTATTTACATGTCAATCAATTCTCGGGTTGTTCGATTTTATACATTACCGGTCTTATTTTACAAAATTTACAAATATCAAACTCCGACTTCTCGAGCTGGCTCTTTTACTTTCTGTCGTTCATCACGTGCCAACCCACTGATTATTGTAGAACATCAGATGTAATGTAGAATAAGTCATTTCGAGTAAGAATAGCTAGGTTGTTTAATTTGCTCCCCAATACATTGAAAGTATTTTCAATGACTAACAATATATATCGCATAAAGCTTCTTCAACATTTTTCTTTAATTTCGACGACGTAATTTTATAGATATATTTTTTATTTTTTATTATTGGGAACTACAAAATTTGATTGTTTCATTTTCTAGATCTTATGTTTGTTTTTAATATAGTTTTTAATACAAGTACTTGATTAATTTAATACTTATGCATCGAGCTTGATTCGATGTTGCAGTTTTCCATTTTGTTCACACAATTTCCAATTTTTCCATTACAAGTAAAGTTATTTTTATATTATTTTTAATGTAAATTATTAAACCTTAACATTTTTTTTGAATTCTTGGAGTAATTTTTATTGTAATTTATTATAATTGGTTGTGAAATCACAAAATCTGTACAAATAAATGAAAAATAAATAGTTTGTACGACCAATTTTTTTTCATTTACATTTACAAGTAAAAAAAACGCTATGGCCACACTAAGAAAATGCATCTCGGTTATTACGGTACAAAACAACTCAGTTACTTTTACACGAAAAGCATACAAGTGACTGGTGGCGGCAAAATAAAAAAGTATATATTTGAAACGAATTATTTTACAATATCTTTCAGATGTTTCCGAATGTAGCAAAACTTGCAGATGTATGTTTTGGCATCCCAGCTACATCTGCATCATCTGAGCGGGCCTTTTCCGTAGCTGGTTCGTGTGTAAACGAAAAACGAAGTCGCCTAAATCCGACAACCATTAAAAAACAGCTCTTTATTCATGATAACATGAAGGTGGTTGAACAATTATTAGCATAGATCCAAACAATTAGTATATTCCAATCATATTTTTCATTTTATTAACATGCTGGCTGGTCCATATATGAATTGTGTTATTTTATTTGTAATAAATACATTACAAAGATTATAATTTTTTTTATTGAAAGTCGGCTTCAGCCGGCTTTAAGCCGCCGCCGGTTTAAATATCTCCAGCCGCCGCCGCCGAAAATTTCACCACGACTTGGACCTCTGGGTGGTAGTCTCCATCTCTTCGAAATTTTGCGAAATTAAGTTGGTCTTGTTCCTTGAAAATGACTACTCTGGAACTGTGTGAAAAGTACTTTGACACCAAAGATGTCTACAAGTTGTTCGATGTGGAAAAAACCGTCAACGAAAAAGTCCTGAAAAAGGCATACTACAAACTCTCGTTGCTAGTTCATCCTGATCGAGTTCCGGAAGAACAAAAACAAGCTGCGACCGAAAAGTTTAAACTTCTTTCGAAACTCTACCAGACTCTAACAGACAAAGACAAACGAGCCCTATACGATGAGCAGGGAATCATTGACGATGACGATGAAGGTAAACTGAATAATTGGTTGGAATTGTGGAGAAAGCTCTTCAAACCCATAACCACCGAAGACATCAATAACTACGAAAAGTCCTACGTGGATTCGGATCTGGAGAAGACCGATATAAAGAAAGCCTATATTAATGGCAAGGGATGCATCAATTACATGATGAATTCGGTGCCATTCATGAAAGTGGAAGATGAACCACGAATTCAGAAGATAGTACGAAAGATGATTGATGACGAAGAAGTACCGATTTTCAAAGCATTCACGGATGAACCCGAATTGAAGCGAAAGAAACGCCACAAGAAATATGCTCGTGAATCCAAAGAGGCTAAAGAAATAATGGAAAAAATCGAAGCCAAAAATAAAAAGAAGGCCGACGCAGCTGGTGCTGGCATGGGAAGTCTTGAACAAGCCATTATGTCTCGGCAGCAATCGCGGGAATTCGGCTTCAACTCCCTCATGGACAAACTAATGGAGAAGTACGGCAATGAGGACGATGATGAAGCCATCGATTTGGAGTCCATGGGCAAATCTCGCGGAAAAAAGAAGGCACTGAAGAAAACGCCTGCAAAGACTAAGGAGAAGGAAGAAAAGACATTACATACCGTGAAGAATGGAAAAGTAAAAAAGCGTAAAGAATGAATAAATTAAGAGGCGGCAATTTATTTATTTTTGTACACATTTGGTGGCTCCGTTCTGGTGTATATTATTAGTAGCTGTAGATGTATTCTTATACACGAAACATACATATTTTTAAGACATTTTTAATTGTTTAATACCTATATGAATTTAAATTTTTTGTTTGGCTTGTAATAAATTTAAATTTCATAAAAAGCGCAGATTTATTATTTCAATTATGAGTGAAAAAATCTGTTAATCACCATCGCCTTATTTCTAGAAATTCATTAATACTTCTCAGTTGAGTTAAGGGCTCCTGGAAAAGGACAAAGATTTCGCTCGAAAAATGGATTGTGTAACGAATCATTGATGTATTTTCGTGTAAATATTATTGAACGAAAATAATTATAGGAAAAGTGGAGGGATCGCACTGCTCCAGATAAATAGGTGGGAAATATTTTGAATGAAATATCGTCATGACATTTCATTTGTTTTTGTATAATACTGTCACAATTAGTGAACTGGCCATAAACTGAAATTTGGCATGTATTGTAATTGAAAGTGAACTCTAAAGCAGTGACTCCATAGCCTCGCGAGGCAGTCAATAATCGTATTTTTCACACACACACGATCGGCAATTCACATTTAGTACACAACAACTATGTTCGTCTCAAAGCGTCAGTCTGTGCTTGTGCGTTGTGGTAATAATTAATAATTCTTGGGAGAGCAACATCGCTTAAAAAGGATTCCCGAGTTTTGATGGCAAAAAAAAATTCAGTATCGAAACAACGAAAAACGAAACGACTTAAATTATAACTGTCGCATGTTGTCGCAAAAAACACTGTAGAACGACCCATATTAGTGGCGCCGTTTAACAAGTTCATTAGCCGCCAACGTACACATAAATGTTCGACGCGACAGGATCTTTTAGATCGGCTCGGTTGTTTTTAACGGGGCATCAACAAATAAAAATACCACCAACCAACCAACAATTTATGGTATTTATACCAAAAAAATTCGAAAAAGTATGACTAGTTTAACGAATAAAAACGGCCAAAAATGTCGCCTTTGTTTGGTGGAGTCGGAAATTGATAAAATGTATGAATTATTTTCCAAAAGCGAAGATTCGCAGTCCCCCCACAACAAATACGAAAGCGTTGATGATTCGCAGGATAAATTCTCGAAATTGACACTATACGAGCAAGTGGAATTTTGCTGTGGTGTAAAGGTAAATAATTGCATCGCTATAAGGGAAAACTCTGTTAATAATTACTTATTATTTCTCCCATTTGCAGCTGCCTCCAAAACCGCAAATGCCCACTAAAATATGTGGGAAATGTATCAACATCATAAATATGTGGTCCAACTTTCGTCAAATGTGTTTCAATTCCCAAGCATTTTTGTCCTCTCAAATACATGTCACCCTGGAGGAAGAAACTGTAGCAAACAATATCAAAGACTTGCAGAAAATGCGAACGGAACTTCTCAAGAAGACGGAACAAGGGAAGCGAGAGCAGTTAGTCTCTATAAACTCCACTGACACACACATTGAAATTGATTATATCGTGGAGGAAGTTGACGAAGATGATGTTAACGATGTCGATGACTACATATATACTGCTGATAACGACGACTCATGTAAAGACAGAGATTATGAACCAGATGGCATTAAGGGTATTGATATTTCAAAGCTCCACCAAACAGATTTTTCCGAAACATTTTCCGCCGATGACTACGCCGAGGCAATGGAATATTTAAATGCGGAAAATGATGATGACTTGGAAAATTTCATCGAACACTGTGCCACCAAGAATATAGCCTTGCAGAATTTACGACGCAAGGCAGTAGCGTCAAACATGAAGGAAAAGGCAGCACCCAAAAGACCTCCAACTGTAAAGAAGAAGAGAAAGGACGATGATGACTCTTCCAATAAATTGGTGAAGCCATCGATGTTTATGTGCAACATTTGTGGAAATGTCTACAGTAGAAAACCATTGTTTCAGTACCACATGCGTATGCATTCCGATGTTAAACCATATCAGTGCGAGTAAGTAAAAATTGTAATGAAAAAGAAACAGTTCCCGAAGATCATTTTATGTTCAATCAATAACATCAAAATCCAGAATTTTGAAGACGACTTAGATATGCTAACAAACTATGTGTGAGATGAAAGTAGTAACAGATCGTTTTTTTCATAAAATGCTTTTATGCTGAACTCCGGTAATCAGGAATTTTTTCAGGAAGATTTTTCGTTTTTTTTTACAGAATTTGCAGTAAATCTTATCGCATCATGAGTGATTTAAGAAATCATATGTACCGTCATACTGGCGAACGACCTTTCAAATGTAAATTCTGCGATCGTCATTTCATGGACAGAAGTTCCAGACATCGACATGAAAGGTACATAAATAGATGAACATTTTTGTTATGGGAATAAAATTAAAATGTTTTAATTTTTTTTCAGAGTCCATACGAATTCCCGACCATATTCATGTAATGTATGCAATAAGAGCTTTACGTACTCGGCTATCCTGAAGAACCATATGAAATTGCATACGGGAGAAAAAGATTACATGTAAGTTATGAGAAACAAATATGAAATATAAAACTATACCGCATTCTTTCATTTTTTAAAACAGCTGCGCCGTTTGCAACAAGTCGTTTACCTTGGCCCATCAACTTAAGGCACATATGCTTACACTAACCCACAGACAAAAAGAAGCTGCTTTTGAGGAACAAGGTTACAGAGTTGTATTTGAAGCCGTTGAAATGACCAAAGCCTTGAAGAATTAAGCATTACATATATTCCGGAAATTAGTAATTATAAAAATAGTTTTAAAATGCAAAAATAGTTTTAAAAAGCAAACTTTAAAGTAAACACAATCTACATAAGATAATAAACACAATTTTATCTTTGTCTTAAATTACGGTTAACAATTTATTTTGTGTTTTGAGTTATTGTTAGTTATTACCAGCTATGACATTATTTTCTACTATTTCATGTATCGGCATTCAGTTTGTTGGTAGGTTTTATTATCTAAATGAAATATTATTTATAATCTAAATATAAGACCAAACATAAATGCTTGTTTAATTCTGTCCTTCATTACGTTTGGCCTGGATTAAAAATACTTGTATGTAAGAATCTTCGCACTAATAGAAGCGATCACACAAGCGGGTGCATGCATATTTATCAAATTAAGAGGGTATTCAAATATAATATCAGTAATCATTATTGTTGTTGAGGATTTATTTCAGACTTAAGAAGTACAGGTTTTGAAATAACAAACATATATTTCACAATTCACCTAGTTATGAGATGTTAACTATGATGATGATATTCCGGATTCTGTGCAAGTCTTACAGCCGCTGAATTGTCATCTTGTAACACGGGGATTTCATTAAAGTAGTGAAACTTGGCTTAAACTGTCGGTTTTGTCTAATACCGATAGCATCTCTGGCTTTTCATTCTTTAGAAGTGATCGCCCTGATCGTAGAGGAGGAGTGGGGTTGTTTTTTCTATCCAAAAATCTATCAGCCAACGTTGTGTATTCTGGCTCGAATTATGGTGTTGTTGAGTGTAGACTAGAACTAATACGGTATTAGTTGGTGTTATTTATCTGCCGGATGGAAACTTTGATAGACTTGAAGATGGTATTTCCGAGATTTTACTGCGATGCAATAATATAATCATAATGGGTGACTTCAAGAATAATTTATTTGATGTCTCGAAGACCGACACTGTTAGATTAGCATGCGCTAGGATGGGCCTATCCATTATGCACAATTCGTGTCCAAACCATTATGATGTGTTTCATCAGTCGTCTTCCCTACTTGACTATTTTCTGACTACATCACCAGGTTGTGTTGAGTTTCCGGGCAGTTTATTACTGCGGACATTTCAAAACATGCGTTTATGTATATGTCTTTCAATATTTCAGTGCAGCGCAATGAACATGTTTTTCAGTTAATAGATTATAATTTCAATGAAGATGCATTGCTGCATCGTATTCAGTCTGTAGATTTTTCTGGGATATTTGCTACCTCGGACGTCAATGTACAACTTAATGTTTTTATGCAAGGGCTAAATTTCATACATTCCGTATTTAAACTAGAAACTGTGCCAATGGCTTCAAGAGAAAATTGAAAAGGGAAACTCATTCCACTTTCTTTAAAAATTAGGTTAGTGCTAAGTTACTATGGAATGTTGTTAGGAGTAATGGTCTGATTGAAAATAACTCTCCAAGGTTAGTTAATACGAAGTTGACAATCTTGATGATCTAAACAGGTCATTTGTTGACAACCAATTGGATGTCGCTGATGATGTCTATAGCCTTATTAGTTCTCAGCATTTTTGGCTGTCAAGTCCAATGCTCCTGGAAATAATGAGTTTTCACTAAAGTTTATGATAATTGTGTTACCATATGTGTCAAATGTCTTTTTGCATGTTGTGAATACTATCATCCTTACATCAACATTTCCGAATGAGTGGAAAACTGCCTAGATAAATCCCATTAAGAAGAAAACCAATGTAGGATCTTCGGACAATTTCATACCCATCGCCTTGCTGCCCGTGTTTTCCAAAATTGTTGAGCATGTTCTTAAAATACAGCTTGTACGATATTTTGAGGGGCGAAACTTAACCTGTGACTATTAATGTGGATTTAGAAGTTGTAGAAGTACTTCCATGTTACTGGCGGTTTTAACTGATTCCATAAGGAATTACAGGGTTGATTATTTCCATCTACTAACTAAACTTTTTTGATTATATGGTTTCGGAAAGAATGCTTGCTCCTTAATTCATTCCTACCTAAAGAACAGGAAACAATACGTTTCAGTTGACAGTGTTCTCTGGTATTCTGCCAGTTAAATTATCTTTTTATAATTCGTATAAAATAATATACGATTGGTGTTTGCGTTTGCATATGCCGACGATGTTCAGCTGCTGTTTTCTGGTGATGTTCTGCAAGCGAAGCTTGATTATGTTTTAATTTACGTTATTACGTGGATGAATTCTAATAATCTGTCGGTCATTACATTATTGTCTAGGAAACATTATTTCCAGTTAAAATGCTGATAAAAAATTTTGAGATCGGCGTCACTTCTAGTATCTGAACATTGTCCGCTTGTTACCAAGATGATCCGTGTTACCAAGAGGTGCTAAAGTTTAACGTCGACATTTTCCGGGTTGCGAGGTTAAGAATATTTTATTTCTGTTCTTCAACATACGGAATGTGTGTTGGATCGTTCACTTAGTGGTTTTGCAAGGCGAATAGCTCAGAGATGTATGGCTCGAATGGGAAAGCCAAGAATTTGTATGGACATGAAAATCCCCAGCAACTACAATTTCTTTCCAAAGTGTGTCATCCAATCCTGAACTAAATGTTAGAATCTGGATCTAGTGTGTCCAAATGTTGCGGACAACACCATTACGTATATAGCACAAGGCCTCTGTGGGAAAAGAAATATGATATAGTGTGATAACCAGGGATGTTAAAATTCTATGGATGAGAATTCTCATATACATGGATCTCACATAGTGCAAAGATGTATGGCCTATCAAAACGAACGAAAAATTTGCGTGCGAATTCATATTGGTAAAGTGAATCCTAAACATATTCACCATGTAGAGGCTGCCAAACACCAGACGCTATAAAAGCAATATCACAAATAACACTGCAACCCTCCCGCCGCTGTTATTTCTGTCAGATGTTCAGTATTTTGACTACAACAGCAGAACTACGACAAGAGTACAGTATTATTTGTGATATGCGAAAGGTTCGAAATAGGGGGAACACAAGTACGAGACCACGACATGTTATTTATGTTTGTTTATTTATTGTAGAAGAAAAACACGACTCGGGCTAGACTCAATGTGCGCGGGACGAAACACAGAACACACCTCCTAATTCCTCTTCTACCGCCTTATGAAGACTGGTATTTTGATGGGCTTTCAACTGGTGAGCTAATTTAAATGACTTCGCACATGGTTCACACCTAAAAAATATCAGGGTCAAAAAAATATAAGATTATAAAAAAGGACATCGGGTAAAACCTACCGGTATGGTCTCTCCCCGGTATGGACCTTTAAGTGAGCCTGCAGGGTTGTGGCTAAAGCAAATGCTTTGCCACAATTATCACAGACAAATGGTTTTTCATTGGTATGTATTCTGAAATGTAATATAAACCGATAACATATGATTTGTTCCTTCTCTTCAAAAAAATATAGTGATGGATTACCTTTCATGCCTTATATGTGTGCTGCGGTCAGAAAATCGTCTACTGCAAAATTTACATTCGTATGGCTTTTCTCCAGTGTGAATTCTCATATGTGCTTGAAGATTGCATGCTGTTATAAAACGTTTAAAACACAACCTACAATTAATATAGATGTTATAATATACTGTATACAATAATATATGCGTGTTTGATAGGTAGCTTGCCCATCGATCAAGTAATGCCAAATTTATATGTTTTTGAGCCATAATTTATATATGTAAACGCCAATATTGTAAATTAGAAATAGCAGAACTGCAAACACAATAAGCCAAAATACTATAAAAAAATACACAATCTATTTTAATATTTTCTAATCTTTAATATAGTAGTTAAATCGGACTAGTGTTCCTAATTCCAACAATATTCATGTCTTCTTCCACATGGCCTCCCGAGTTTCGATCTATACTGTCTGGGGTTTTTGTGTCAATTGCCTTCTAACGCATTTCTAGCTATCATAGCCAGTGCAGTAGCTGTAATTTTTGAGCACTTATATCATTATATAGCTCCTACAATTCTCGTTTCGTTCAAGCACTTTACGTTAACCACCACTTCATTTGCTTTTATAAGTATACTTTATTCAGTCTTAAAAAAGCACTGCAAAAATAAGCGGGTGTAGCAGTGGAATTGATGGCGGCACAACAAACCTCGTAAAAACATCTAAACATTTTTCATTTGGGAATAAGAGAGTTATCTCAAATCCATCTAAATCTTGTACCTCCGTACAACGTACAACGAGTAATAAACTATGAAAATATTAGCAGTTCTCACGGTTAAAAAGCTCTTTTAACTTATTCTTTATTGTGATTTATCTACCAGTCTACAATTTTCCTAATTGTTTCGTGTGTGTATTTACACAAGAATTTTGTAATAACTTTGACACAAAGTGACATTGTGAAACATCTAACATTTCTAATAAGCTCTTGAATAATAACGGTGAACAATAATTAGAAATTAATCGTATACTTACTCGCATTCGTGTGTCTTTTCTTGGCGGTGTATTTTCATGTGAATATTCATTAGCTGGCGACTGGTAAAATTGTTTCCACACAATTCACAAACGCAATGCTGTGATGTACTGGTAGCTTGAGTACGACGGCTAATTGCAGGAGATTTTCTAAAATGTTTATTTTTGACATTCAGACTTATGTTTGAATGTAATATTGCGCTACTGTTCTGGGTGTTGGAATTACAATCGTCTATAATATACTCATCAACAATAAATTCCGCATCTATATCCTGAGTATTCTGAGATAGATTGGAGCTGGCATCTTCTAAATCGATTTCTTCTTTGGTTACAACCGTTGAAGTTACTTGACTTCGATTGTCGTCAACATCTTTATCGTGATGTTCAATGTGCCGCATATCGTCGTCTTCATCAATCGACACAAAGTCAACATTATCATCTAATATATGTCTACCATCGGCGTCCTCAGGTACTTCACGTTGCTGATCGGAATGATCACCCTCTTTGAGGTTGTGTAGAATGTAGTAAAGGTCATCGTTATTGGTTTTCAAATTGTTTTCTCCCTCTTCTTCTTCTTTGTGTTCAATCTCGGTAACAACTTCACAATCGCCGTCCTCGCTAAGTTCGTCAGACTCCTCCATGATTTCTCTTACTAAATTCTGGGTGGATGATGTAAGTTTTGTATAACCAACTTCATGACTATAATCCTCGAGACTTGGTGAAATACGTTTTAATTCTAGCTCATTTTCTTCGAGATTAGGTTCTTCATGTTGAGGTGTATTACAAATCCGATCTTCATCTTCAGGTATAATTGCTTGATTTAAATGTACTTCAGGATGTTCCAGAACCTCATCAATTTCAGTTTCATCGCCTTCGTCCTGCGTTATTATGCAATCTACATTATTTTCACCGTTTTCATATTTTATAGCCAAATTTCCTGGCTCTACCCGTGTGTTGTTTTCCTCGTTTTGCAATTTAATTTTCTTTTGCTTATGTCTTTCGTTACTACTCTCCGATTTTTGTTCCTCCTCCTCCTCGGTATCATTAAATCCTATGCTTGTTACACATTCCTCGACATCTAACTCGTAATATAAGGGATCATCTCCTGCATGGACGTCAACCAAAGTATCCTTTTTGCGCTCTTGTTTAAAAACGTTGCTGGCTGATTTCGTACGATGTACCACAGATCGTAGATTTGTATCAGATTGTCGACACGTTTTACGGAAATATATCGCATAATTCAGAATTTTAAGACATTTCGGACAGATTTTCTCAGGCAGCCCATCTTTTGCTTTCATCTGGAATATATAGACATTCATAAGTTCATCATGTCCAGTCATAGGAGAGCATATCAAGATGGGAATTTATTACATTGAGAATAGATTATATAATTCATTATAAAGATTATATTATTTAACATATTCCAAAGAATCGACTGGGTAATGCCACTCGACAATAATTGCGCATTCATTACCTATTATATTCCCTCATCGCCAGAATCCTTGTGTGAGGATTATTATTGTAATATTATTAATATAATAATAATACAGGGTTTTAATTTGAATCACCCGGTATTTCGGTAGCTGTCACTTATGACTAAAGCTTTACTAAAAATGGAACGATACACGCTTCAACAGCGCATTTAAATTAGGTGAAAATCTTGCAGTCACAGTTCGCAAAACTAAAAAGTTTCCGCACCGTGTTATCTCTCGATGAGGGGATCACAATTGGCCGAGATCTGGTGATTTAACACCTTGCGATTTCTACCTTTGAGACCACGTGAAAGATAAGGTGTACGCCAACAGCCCAGCCTCGATTCAAGACCTCAAAGACAGAATTAGAATTAGCGATTTGGTTATGGAAAATTTCATGAAAAGGATATGGTCCTGTAAGCGTGATTATTTATCTCAAAAATGCCATTTTTGAATACCAAAATAACACCTCTTGTTGGAGAACCCTGTATAATAATATATTATTATAATAAAAAAAGAAGCTTTGTACGCGATACTCCTGCAAGCTCATTCATTTGCCAGCTACAAAGGAATTAAAAAGAGTAATTCTTTGGACGCATTAACAGAATTATGCTTTTGCTATGACATCTTACGAGTTACGGATAATGTGTTCTAGAATGTATTACCTTCTGCAATTATACTTACTATGACGCCGGAACAATCAAAAATATTTCTCGCCAGCCTATCATCACCGAATATTGAATGATGCTGAATGGCCTTTGTGTCCTTATCGTTAACAATTTCTTCCTGCAGACATACTCGACAAATATTCCATGTTATGCTTATTTCCATGGCGCCTTTCTGAGATTTCGATTTCTAAATTTCAAACTGAAATATACAAATTATAAATAAAATACAAATATACAAAGCAGCCACACGAAAAAGCACGATGAAAATAATATGCTTGAGAAAAAAAAAATATCGTTTCGGGAAACCAGTACTTACATTTATAATTTAAATCCAAATTAATTTATTTTATTTTAATTTAATAATTTGTATCTTATCGACTTTGCGAGAACAGCTGTTTGTGCCGTTTGTGTTCCTTTTATCGTTTATCGTCGATTCTTCCATGCATTGCATTCGTTCATATCGGCTTCCTCCATTCATTACATTTTGTGCAAACTTGCCAGATCATGTTTTATGCTCGCCTGAACAACATTCAGTCACAATGTTTGTACCATCACATGGTATTTTTGACGGACTGTCGATATTCATTGACTTCGTATTGTTCGGCTCCGTATTACTTACCCGTCTCGAAGTTGATAAGTCCACATAGGGTCAGAGCCTCGTTTGCTATAACAGGGGACACCAAACCACGAATGATTCGGGCCAGTGGGTGAGGTTGACAATTGAAAACAACGCCCCGAAAATGGCTTTGTTTTCGTCGCGTATCTTTATGATTTTCAAACTTGCCTGCTCGACTCGTTGTTGGCTTCAACAGAAAAACAACATTGAAATGTGTAAAATAGTCAGTCAGAATGTTTGTACCATCACATAATAATACCGCTGGTATTTCGATGCTGCCATCACATGGTTCGCCATCTTCTTTGGATCGACAATTCCCCCATTCCATCTTCTTGTGATCGACAATTTCTCCCATGGTACAATAAACAAGGTAAGGCCATTAGCCCAACAACAAATAATCAGATACACCTCTGGTGCTCTATATTGTCAAAGTTGTATATGTCAAGAATATAAAATAAAGTTACTGACAGTTAATTTTTGTTATTGTTGTAAATATTTGATACAAAATATTTACATTTCCATCATTAATATGTTCATAATTTGTTATACCCTCTATTATAGGATGGGTTTGTTATTCCGTTTGCAACACATCGAATGTCAACTTTGACAATTTAGAGCGCTGCGAGAAAAAATTTTAAATCAGCTGATTGCTTGGCCTTACCTTGTTTATTGTACCATGATTTCTCCATTAAATGGTCCTGTGAAAAAGTGCCAAAATAGATTTGTGTGTGGTCCCATAAATACTTGATTGTGCACAATGTGTCACGAGTTACCATCACTGTTTGAGATTATTGTCAAGAGAATGGTGCCGACGTAAATTTATCAACGGCGTTGTGTTATGCTTCGTTCGCATACGGCACTTTTTTTTGTATCGAAAAAATTTGACACGTTTTTGTAATAAACACACGGTTTTACTGATTTAATCAATGGAAACGTTATTTAATAGACATTTTTGATAATACTGCTTTCAGATATGCCCAAAATCCACTTTTCCGTTACAAATGTACTTGTTTCGAATTTGGTCAACATCATACGAAATGACACGTTCAAAATCCACTTTTCGTATCAGATTTGCGGTGAAACTCTGGGATTTAGAATTGTAATTAAAAACGTTTTATTATTTGAAATCCATTCAAGCAAATTTACAGAACGGCTATCTTGTATAATTATTGGGTTCATTTCTTCGAATAGAAACTCTACATTTCCTTCTTCCACGCGAAACTTAAGCGCCATTTTCATTTAAAGAAAAAAATGAGAAAGTGGCGTACATTGGTCTTTTTACACCTTACGGTATTGCATTTTATGAATCTACATACGTAGGGGTTTTGAAAACAATCAGGGCACCATAGTGCTTCAGAATTGTATAGTGGTTCATTACAAAAAACATTTTTTTGTTGCCCAGTGTAATCTATCACACTACTCCATCCTAAAAATCCCATGAAAAGCAAATAGAAACATTCAGTATGATGCGAATAATCCGCATTAATGGACTGTTCTCTAGTTTTCCTGAGTATGCAAAAATATGACAGAAATCACCAATATTCAACAACAAAAAAACAACACATCCAACTTGTATTCAATACATGGATGTATAGTGTTTATTTATATATCGTTATTTTATAGTTTATATATTATATAAATAATGCTTTTTGTATAGACTACCTACATACATTTGTGACTTTAATTGCACGAAATGTTGAAATATATATAAAATACAATATTTTAACGTGTTTTACATTATAAGGAATTAGTAACATTTTTTGTTTTGTAATATATGGTATCAGTCTCCGAGTAAACCAAGCATATACGTAATATGTACGAGTAGTAAAAAGTATTCCAAAAGTATAATGTAGTTGCAATACAATTATTAATTCAGACGACTTAAACGGGCTGCACTTGATCAATTTAAAACTGGGTAAAGCGACGGTGGTTAACTGAAAAAAGAAAAGAAAATTGTATTATAACTTTTTTTTACATTCAAATCATTATTGATGCAATGACATACCGTTTTTGTTACAACTGCTTTTCTAAAATGTAACGAAGAATATTATAGACCACCGTCTTGTTTCGTTGTCTGTTTGATGGATGGTAATTTCTTTTGCTAATTAACTAAAAAGTTTCTATTTATAAGTTTTGATTTAGGTGTTGACTATGCTCCAGTAACTTTTTGATTATAAGAAATGTGATGTGTATAGTGTGTGATGGTTGATTAATCAATGTTTTAATGAGTATTTAATTAAAACTGTTGTTTTTGCCTCTTCATCATAAGACGTTGGTCGGTTGGTATCTGGTGTTGGTTTGTTTGAATTTGAGTTATAGTCATTACTTTGCTGTCTGCCTGTTTGCACTTGTCTGTTTTTCATACTATGCCACACTTTTTAAATATGATTTTACGCTTTCGTGCCGATGAACTCTTCTGTAGTTTTATGGTTCCCGCTGTTGACTTGGCTGCCTTTGTATAGGTGGGACTAAACGCACTAATGGTCTTACGACTTTCATGACTATACGATGAACCGCCGCCACCATTCGCATGGCCTTGCTGGTTTTGTTCCATGTATGAAGCCTGACTTAGCTGATGACATTTCGTGGCTAAATAACGAAACACAGATGCCACATTCACATCTTCCTTCACCGAAGTCCTTATCAGTCGACAATTCAATTGTTGGGCCAGTGTCTCGACTTCGTCGGCCGTCACCACTGCTTGATCAATCAGATCGATTTTGTTCTGGACAATGACTGTTGGTATTTCTTGGCATTCGTTTTCCACTTTACGCTTCCACTCTCGCACAGCATCGAAGGAAGCCCGATCTGTTGTCGAGAAGGTTAGGACACACGCCTGAGCACCACGGTAATAGGCTTTGGTGATGGCATCGAATTCCTCCTGACCCGCTGTATCCCACAACATGATGCGCACATCTTCGCCATCGATTTCGATTTGTCTTTCGAGAAAATCCACGCCTATGGTTTTTTTGTAATCCTTGGTAAAAATACCCTTGCAATAACGTTGAATCATTGAGGACTTGCCCACTCCGCCATTTCCCACAATCACAACTTTTATGGCGAACTCAATGTCGTCCTCTCGCATGGTATTAAACATTTAAAACGTATTTTGATGGTTGGTTGGTTGTTTAAAATTTCCTTTTCTTTTATACTTTTTTAGCACTCTCTGTTGTGTAAGACGGACGGATGGGTCGGTCGGTGTTGGTTTGTTTTCATTCGCTGATCGTTTCCATATGAAACCTCGTTTGCAGATGATGTGCGATGATATTGAAGAGTTTGGCGTATGCGTTTATAACTTGTTTCCACAACAATTTTGCGGTTTTTGGAGTTTTTCGCGTTTGTTTCTTTGGATTTAACTTTTTCTTTTGTAAGTATATTTTTTGCTGCCGGTGGGTTTGCCGAAAGCGTTTTAATTATTACTATTAAGTATGTATTTTCAATTTCTTTTAACACCAAATAACTACTGATTTGCAATTAAATTGTTTGAATTTATAAAGTTGGGTACTATTTGGACTATTCCGGTTTTTTCATTATTTTCCATTGATTTTCTTGTTTATTTTGAACATGATACTATAAATCCAACACTTTATTGTGCGGATTATTTACTAGCTATTGCCTTGCAATTAGTAGATTTCTTAGTAACCTTTTTTTATAACTTATTGTCAATGTCTTTGTGTAGCAAGGACTACAATGTTACTTATACATTTATTTGTCTGATTATATAATTTTTTTTTAATTTGTCAATGTGTAACAATCTTTGCGGTGACAATCAAGTTTATTTAAATATCAAATTTCACTTTTCTATTAATTGTTGGTTTTACATGCGAAATTCGGCTTAAATGTGCGGGAATACATTACTTGTTTTTATGTTTTAATACTATATTCTCACAGTCCAGCGTGCCACTTTTAACGTAGTTAACTTATTTTCATCAGATTTTTAGTTTCATTTGGGTTCTGCTGCAAAAAAAAAACACTTCATTTTTGTACTGCCAATGTATAATAATTCATGGTCGCGAAATTAAGAGTTCGAAAATACCTTTGATTGCAGTTTTTGATTGTTAAAACAAATAATGGGGTCCAAGGCGTAGGGAAGCGAACACTTAGACACCCCTACATTAGTGTCAACCTCGCCGACTACTGATGGACCCTGTTTTTGGAAGATAAGGCTCTGACAACCGACACCTGTTCCTATGAAATCTTGGTGATTTCAATGTACACGTGGGCTTTGACAATGACTTATATGAGAACATACTGGGAGAAATGCAATAGAATTTCACAATATCAACTGGGAGTTGCTAATACAATTATGCATGAATTTCGACTTAAAGATAGGCGGATCGCTATTTCCTCATAAACGTAGCCATAAAACTGCAGGTGGCAATTACAAAAACCAAATCTATCACATAAATATCGCTCCATTACTTAAATATTGTCATAACTCAAAAAACGATTTTTTTCAAGAGCGTCATTTAAACTTGTGAATTTCGATTACATTCCATTAAACACAAAAATAATGTTGAAAAAGTTTAAAATAATTATTTTTTGGTGGACTGTTTCTGGGACTTGACCATATTTCTGTGGTTTTCACTAATAATCGCTTAAGTACATTTTAGGGGAGTTTGGTTTATTGATTTTTTAAAATTTTAAATTTTAAAATTATTTGTTTTCCCTCTCCTGAGAAGTTTACTATTATAACTTACGTCGTTATTCGTGAAAACCACCGATTTATGAAGTTAGAAAAATAGATTGTTGTCTGTTCTTGCAGTTTTTTAAAATAATACGAAAAAAAAATAAAAGCGAAATTAATCTCCACAATATCAAAAACATTTTCTTTTTAAATACAGTCACTCCAAGCCAAACTCGGACACCATGGAAAAATATTTTTATTTTTTAATAAATCAAAATATATTTCAAATTGTTTACAATAAAATATGTTTTATATGTGTATATTATGCACAGTTAAAAAACAATGGATAAATCTAGATATCAATAAATTATAGTGGAAAATCTAACAATGGCCAAAAAGTACATGCTAAGAATTACAACGCTGTATTATTTATCCAATCAATATTACCACGCACACTTAACCAACCTTGGGGAATCCCCGCATAAGTATTTCGTGTTCATTGCGCAGACTACACGTACATAAAATCATGGGTTCTAGACAAAAGGGTCAAACTAGCATCGAAATCATGCCGTTTCCCCTGTCATGGAAACAGCTCCCCAGAGCCCGTATATCAATCCCATAGAAAACTTGTGGGATTTTCTCAAAAGAAAAGTTTAGGAACATATGGTTTCCAGTAGATTGGAGTTAAAAAGGTCTTTATAAAATAATGGGAAATACCTCCTGATTATTGTCAACAATTAGTCCAATCAATCCCTAAAAAATTGGCATTGGTTAAATAAACAAGGGTTTGCATACCAAATATTAATTTAATATATAAAATACTTAAAACCACAAATCATTGATAGTGTCCGAGTTTGACTTGTGCACATATTCTTAAGTAGTTGAAGTTTTTTTTAGTTTATTTTTATTCATAACCAATGAATATGAATTTTGTTTTGGGTTTTTATTGCATTTCGAAATGTGTGACAATAAAATTAATTAAGAGTAGTGTCCGAGTTTGGATTTGAGTGACGGTATTTTTCTAAACAGATTTTTTGGAAATTGTCTTTAAATTTCAATTTTTTATCTTCTCATATTATATTTAACTAATCTTTAAGACTAGATGGTGATGGAGTCATGCCGAAATCATTACCACTCGTATGTATCTCGGCGCCTACATATATGAATGTGTCTGGAAGTGTGCCTGTTTTTTTTTTGTATTATAAATACAATATAATGGCAATGACCTGTTTTCTCTGTATTTCAAGCACGCGGTCAAATTTGGCATGCTTTTGCCGTTAAGGCGCATAAAATCATATGTTTATATCCCTTCCACCGATTGTGTTTTGTATCGTTACTCATATCAATAAATATTTATGTATTAAATTTGTTGATTTGTGGCCGAAAACAAAACGATTTATTTGTTGTTGTTAACAAATGATTATGGTCTGTTGTATAAATGTTCATCGTTTGCGTTTTTAAAGTTAGCGGTTTTCTCAAGATTGAATTAAAATTAAATCACGATTTCTTCAATATTAACTTTTTCGTACATCTACGTATGTGTATATATTTGATATTCATTTAATGTGACAAGTGTATTTGTAATAGAGTTTGTTGGCAAATCGTGATTTTCATGCGTCCTATACCGCATGCTTACCGACGCACAAAAAACATTCACTTTCTTTTTCATTAATTTCTCCGGCAAAGATCAAGCATCGTAAACATATTCAACTGCTATACCCCACACACTTCCACTCTGACGAGTAAAGTCGTATCAGAAAAGTTTTCCAAGCGTTTTTCCAAACACGCCAACCGGTTTCTATGCGTTTCTCATTCCATCCTCCAAACCACACAAGTGACCGCACCTCATCCGTCGCATGAAAAGCACCAGACTGTTGTCAGGCTCGTGTATTAATGTTTTTATCTACTCCAGTATAATAATGGTCTTTTTTGTCTTCTTCTATAAGCTGTGGCACAGCAGAGATATATTGTTCGTATGCTATCTATGGGTTATTTGCCTGTTTTTATTAGACGATATTCCCGCTCTTTGTTATGTTAATTAGTGCCGAAATTTCATTTCAATAGGGAGTCTGGGTATGAATACAATATTCATTCTCTTCGAAGTGTCAATCGAAAGAACGAGAATTATTAGAACAACTTACTTGCGTTAGCTGATTGTCGTTTGGAGATAAATTATATGTATTTTAGTGAATAAAATTTCGTTTTATATCATCCTTTGTTTCAAAAGAGTTTTGAATACATTTCAAAAGAAACATTGATATACTTAGTATGAATGAACCATGATTGTTTTCAAACGAAGAAGAAGACGCTACTAACATATAGGTTTTATTTTTCGCATTAAGAATGAGAGCGTTGAGCATTCATTGCCATATAAATATCTATTTCCATTAGTATTTTAATTATCCGTTGGAATTATAACAATTTGACATTCTAATTTCAGAATATTAACGACACACATTGAAACGTATTGAAAAACTATCTTGTTTTCTTTTTCTGTAATTTTAAACAAGAATGGGTCTAAAACGAAGGGCATTTAGCCGATTCGGGGAGTGTCAAACCTGCTATTAATTAAAATCAAAACGGAAAACTTTAATACTTGGGGAGTATATACTCCGCTGAACCTCAACCTCCAGATACTTTTCCACTAGCTGCTAAAGGGTGGGGTAATCAAACATTTCGGATACTAAAGATAAGCTAAACATGTAAATGTAGACGTAGACATTAGGGTGTGCAAAAATGTATTTTTTTGGTTTAATCGGTTCTTGAAAGCGGTAAAGTATTTTTTGATAATTCTTTCAGATTTTTGTTTGGATGTGGCAAAAATTGGGTTTCGCGAAAAAACCGAAGTTTTTCGTATTTTTAGCAGATTATTTACCAAAAGATTTTTGTTGCTGTATGGACACGATGGATGCGTGCTAGTCTATGGCCGATCTCGTTCCGATACGATGAAGAAAAAAAATGTAACTACCGCCAATCAAAAGGGCTTAAATTCATTTTGAGACTTTATAAGAATGGAATTCTGAATGAAATTGATAAATTATCCTATATTTTTATTCATGTTGCTTTATTTTCCAAAAATAAGCAAATTCTAACAGTATAATCCCCCGAAAAAATGTTCAGTCCTGATTTAGTTTGTTAAATATTATGGCGCAAATGTCAGAAACGATCTTGGTTTTACTGAGTCTTCTTCAGTTTTCGAAATTAATGATGGAAAAAAGGTGAGGCACCTTATACAAATTACCCAAAAGCAATTTACAGTTGTCTCCTCTATATTGAGTTGTGGGTGCTAGAAGAAATAGACACAGAACAACTACATCATACAGAACACCGGCATGTAGTAGAATGTAGTGTTCATCTGTGTAATCATTATGATTCATGGTTTTGATCCATGTTGATATCGCTGCTAAAGTTTTATGGAAAAATCCAAAACAATTTTCAGTTTTATTGTGCCTGAGCTAATTTCTAATACATATATCATGGAAACACTCATACTGTCTAAATTTCATTTGTACAAATGATGTGGGCGTGGATTTCGTAAATTTTCTAGTTTTTACAGATCCAGCTCCAGTTTTAGAGATATCATGATATCCATGTCTTCGAAAGGACAAAATGTGCGTTTTTCGAAATTTTTACATATGTACATGATACGACAGTACACAACATTAACTGCAAATATTTAATATTGATCTGAGCAATCAATTGATAATACCTCATTTAATACCGATCATTGCCGTTTTCTGTTCGGTACATTGTGGTTAACAACGATTTTATTCTTTCTTTTGTACATGTGGATTTTAATTTCTGTTTTTCTGTCCACACTCTTTGATCTATCTTTTCAGTTATTAAATTATGGTTCTGTGATGTATACATGCAGTGGTGCACTGCCAAGTGCAGCAAACAACGACTATAACAACATCATGATTAACTACACAACAATTACTAGGTAAAGATATTGTTGTTGCTCGGTTGGTTGTGTTGCTGTTTTGTTACATTTTGCTGATTTAAAACAGCTGCATTGCACACGACGGTTTTTTTACGATTCCTCTGTTGGTATTTTTGCACATATTAGTCTCTATTATCTATTTCTTCTCGTCAGAGATTAGTTTCGTCGTGTGTGTATGTATGTTTGCACACAACTACAGCTCCTACTTAAGGCAAGCAATTATGAATAAATTTCTCATATTTCAAATCGCGTACACAACATAAATGGGCACTTCTAACGGTACCGTCCGTAGCAGATACTGGTGAGAGATGAAAGACGTGTGCTAAAGCAGCAATGTCGCAGTTGACGATCTTGGTGCCGCCGACTTGCCATATCAATTCTATGTTACCATTGTTTTGTGTGGTTGTAGTCACAGTGATCTATTAGGTGACGGCAAATATCTTTTTCTTTAATATTTTGTTACTCTTTTTTTTCGGTGTAATATTATACAACATGTCCGTTTTTATTACGATTATTAGTTTATCTTTGAATGTCTAACATACAGTGTTTACGACAATTGTTTCCACAACCGACAGTCCGTTGTCATCAGTTCGTGCTGGTTTTTGTATGCAAAAATACCATGGTTTTTTGTTGTTGTTGTCACTAGTGTGAGAGAATTTGTTCACCTCTACATTTTAATTCAATAATTAATTTGGAGTTTGTTGCGCTTTGAACCGAGTGAAAGTCTCTTCATATAGATACTACTATACGTATTGTTTAAAAATCTTGGATACCACTAGTGTTTCCTCTATTTTTTCCATGGGTTTTATCAACACTATTCGAATTAAAAATGCGCTTTGTTGCTTCATTCGAAAAAAATATACTTTTGTTTTGTTATACATTTATTTCCTAGCGTTTTAAGTTTCATGTCTAGAATTTGTATTGAATGCGCACCCGGCTTCACGTCGTTTGCTTTTAACGTTTCTCCCAAGACTGATTTGATTCACAGGTGAGCTCATTCATTTTTCTCACTTGTGTGCTGGCTCTGATATGTTGTTTGATGGTAAGACGTTCTTAACCTGGCTTAAACATCAGAAGGTGTAAGCACATTACATTGGCTAAGACATTGACTGGATAGAGAAAGAGAATAGGTGGTGCAGCCAGTGTGGCCAATTTAATATTGTTAACACCATATTATTCGTTTTTTTTAATTAAAAAATTGTACAAAAAACCTCCATAATTTTTTTATGGCTGCAATTTTTTACAGACATTTTTAAAAAAAATTCAGTTTGAAGCATAATTTGTCATAACTCTAAAACTACTTTGTTGTCGTTAACCTTTACCTTTGTACTTCGGAGTCATAAACAAGTTTAGTGCAAACATTGTTTGTTTTAAAACGCATGTGAAATCGAAAACGCCAAAAAGTTTACATTTTCTGTAATTAAATTATAGCCCCATATCATTCAATTAAACTGATATACAAATCATGAATGTCGATGGAGGGTTTTCGATTTTATTCACAATTTTGTAAATGGTATACAATTCAAACAAGAATTAATTTTTAGTTCGGGTTACATAATAAGGAGTAATTATTGTTTTTATCTATATTAATAAATTATCTACAAAATATAATTGTTCTGTTACTGTCCAGTTTTATAGGGATTATTATATGCAATGTAAACCAGGCCTTATCTATGGTGGACCAGCAATAAACATTTTAAAAAGACAATATATTGACTACGTATTTTATACAATAAACAAGTGGGTAGTTTGTTAATACAAACCCTTATGTGTTCATGTTTATTAGAATTGTAAAATAAGATGCATTTGGGAAATTTATTGTATGTCCGAGCTAGCCAAGTATTGAAGTACTTGAAAAATTGTTTTAGTTTTAGCGAAAGTGTTTGTTCCCATGATATTTACTTGTTTGGTAAAAGGACAGAAACTCAAATATAATTTGTCTTTTGAATGTTTTGGAGGTGTCTCCATTGGAGTGGAAGAAGTGGTTCGAAAATTGATTTGAGTGCGTAAAAGTGTATTAATCTTCACGGAGAATATTTTGAAAAGCAAAGCCATTTCTAATGATATATGATTGTTTTTTTCCGCTGGGCCCGAAATAAATATTTATATATATATTTATTTAAATACAGTAAATTGAATCTAAAACTATACCCCCTATAAAAGGGGGGTATTTGTTTTTGTTACTCCAATAGCATATTCTCGTACTTTAGGACACAGGTAACAAAAAACAGAAACTTTTAACCTGCCGACTCCTTTACATCTACCCAATGTATTTTCGTTTGGGTTAGGTTAGGAAGGGTGGTACATTCGAAAATGCACCTCCACTCGGAGACCCATGGGATTCATCCCTTCTATATGATTTAAGAAAGTAAAGTAAATATGTACAGACTAGTTGTTGAACGATTTTGTGAATCACTGGAGTACTGTTTGTTATTAAGTCCGGTATCTATTCAGTCTATCCCGTCGTTCATCCATCTAATGCTCCTTAAAAACTAATTATGTTTTCAAAACTTGTCTTTGAGATGCCCCCTAGTTCAGCAAAAAATCTATCCCTTAGACATTTTAGTCTGTGGGGTTGCAAACTTGGACAATGACAAAGAATGTGTTCTACTGTTTCCTATTAGTTGTAGTCCCTTAAAATGCCTGCATTCATTAACTACACTAGACGAAATCTGATGGCTTGTTATAGCCTTCAATGCTGCCTGATTGACGACGTAGAAAGTAATGTTATCTCCTTTCGTTATTATACTACCGGAAATTTCCTCCGCAGCCCGCTAGAATTTCTACTTGAATGATTTTCTAATAGCATCTGTCCTGTTCCTATGTCGGTAAAGATCGCCCAACCATCATTACTGACTCCTTAATCCCTCTCAGGGATTTCCAGCCTGGGCAGGGTCAGAACTCTAATACTAGTCTCATGTATTTTCTTTACAATTTCTATACAATTTATAGTTCCAATGTAATTTTTTTTTAATTAAAAATGAATATATTAGCCAGCCTTAACTAGGGTCGCTAAAATGTACTAATAAATCTTTCGTCCCAATGTATCCATTTGGTCCCAATACTGACTGGCACATTACTGCATAGGTCAATAGTGTTATTGGTGGATTACCAATGACAAATTTTTTTAATAAGTGAAATACCAAATATATTTCTTCTTCTTCCATATATTTTCCTATTTATTGGAAACCTAAAATGTATGGTATTCCGCTATGTAACAAACAAACTAATGACTAAAATTATTTAAAACTTACCTTGGTCTTACTTTTAAATTAGCAACATATGTCCTAATTTAAAAAAAATAACTTTTGTTTTAATAAGAAGTACAATTTTAAAGTTATAATCGTTTTTTTCTTCTATGAGAAAAGTTGCAGTTCTTAGACTAATGCCTATGCAAGCAGAGAAGAAATTCACAGGTTTGTAAATGAATAAAATATTATACGTTACCAAACGTTTGCACAACCTATGTTTGACACAAATATTTGTTGTGTCTATGATTACTCTGCCGTCGATCTGATGGTTTGTGCACCGCCGTCGATTTAATAGGTCGGCTCCATTCACTGACAGTAGTGTTAAGACAAATTTATTTTTTAGGCTAAAAATACAAATAATTCACAGGAAATATAAATATTATTAACATTATGCCAGTTACTATTGATGTCAGTAATTTGAAGGTAAACAATTGTGATATGCTTGTAGTAGCTTTTGATTATAAACAATTCAATTGTAGGTTGCAGATTTGAAGCGTGAACTAAAAGAACGCGGATTATCAGTAGCTGGCAACAAAAATGAATTACAAGATCGTTTACAAGCAGCTATTGATGGGGAACCGTTATTGGAAGATACATCAATAGTAGGGGAAGACATATTAGACGATGGCGTTTTGTCTGATGAAGAAAAGATATTAGGCGCCGATGAGAATGAACTATTGAAAAGTCCCACAACTACTCCCACCACTATTCTTCCCAAGGCTATATCGGAAAGTAGCGACGTTGCTCTCGTAGATGACGAAATATTGGAGTCCCCGACATCAACAGCCAAGAAAATCGTTTTGAAGCGAAAAATATCCATCACAAGTGGACAGTCGAATGAATCTTCAAATACTGCCAAAGAAAATACAGAGCCCACTGAGGCAAAATCAGTAAAAGTGAGTGAGCGCAATCCCATAACTGCTGGGGATTCAGGATCGTCCGCTACCAAAAAGTTCTCCGAAATGTCAATGCAAGAACGACTGGAATTAAGGGCTAAAAAATTCGGTGTTGATGTAGCAGCCGCTGCCTCTACTAAAGATGCATCCTCTACTAAGGAATCAGCCTCGGCTATTTCACAGGCTCCTGTCGTTAGTAGCGAAAAACAAGTTGAATTACTTAAAAAACGTGCGGAACGGTTTGGTTGTGTAACTTCTACGAATCTCGCTAAGTTGGATGCTGAGGAAAGGCGATTGAAACGCATGCAACGTTTCGGCGGCGAGAAAACAAACTCGTCGACAACAGCAAACTCGCCGATTTTAACAAACGATGAGTACGCCGAAAAGGCACGCAAACGTTTGGAACGTTTTGGTGGCAGTTCAACGCCGACTGCACTGGCACCAGCAGCGGTGGTTACAAGCACAACACCCACACCTGCTGCGGCTAGCACCTAATTTTGTGCATTCTTTTTTTATTTACTCCCTTATTTTTCCCTCGTATCATTACATTCTGCTAAGACTTCACATATTTCCCTCTAATTTTGTACTGACGTACTGATAATGTGATTTAGTTAATCATCGCCTACTGTTCTGTGTTTCCAAAAATGTTTTCCAAATTAGGCTGACTTTTTTGTAAACCACGTAAACTGGAATGCAAAACAAATACCGTACTAGAACAAGGCCACGTATATGTTCACCATCATCCCTACCATATTAATAACAATAGTAGTATTATTTCCAAGCTAGCATTTCCACTATTTTTTTGTATGTCAAGTTGTTGTGACTGACGCATATATTTATGCCACATAAAAAACTAGTGGTAACATTAGCTTGCCAAATAAAACAATGCAAATGAATGACTAAAATTAAAAATAAAAAACCAAATTTAATTTGTTTATTTCGGGAAGGACACGTTGATGAAATTCAATATTTGAGGGACACGTACTCACTCCTTACAAGAACTTAGCGGTATTTAAAATCCTTTGGCAATTCCTTTCAACTTGAAATAAGCAGTTTTCATTTTTTATGGGTCATTTGAAGATGTTTTTTCCATTTCCATTAAAAACTCAAATCCGTGACCCCCGCTCATTTACTTCACAATTAAAATGTCACTTTTTAATTTTCTGCTCAAGAAAAGACTAGATTTAGTTTGTATGACAGGACTAGTTTATTCGGGAAACCTATGCGTTTTTTGCTATATCTGTTAAGTAAGACGCCATAGAATGCTTTAAACGGCAATCCTGAAAAACTACTAATTTGAGTTGCTACACTATTGAAGTAAATGAGCTATATGTAAATTTTTTACCCAAGCGTATAACAAATATATTTTCTACAGGTATTTCTCTAAGAATATTCGCTCGATCGATGTGTCTTTCGCTTGGAAAGATGTATGCTTCCATCTGCATTAACAAAGATTAAAGTCCTAGTTAAATGCTAAGACATGTCTGTCGAATAGATCAGAACGCTACAGCTAAAAAAGCGTTAGACGACAACTTTCATGGAAACTCCAGGCAGGGGCAACAAAAACTCGGTAAAAAAGCCAATTGTACGCGCTCAGACCATAGAAGAGTTCAAGTCAAACATTTTGGTCGAAATCATCGCAGCATCACTAGCCAAGAAATTATTTTCGTGGAAAATAATGGCGTCCACTTAATTGATTCTGTATTAAACAGATAGTCCTCACATATGGCGCACCTATTTTGTATTATCACAGAACATATTCTCCAATAATTTAGCATCTCTACTCAACCACAGTTTGCTTTAAGTTGTATAACCGATTAGGTCCAACATGATTTTCTTGTCTTTTCACAACACCACATTCTGGTCAGGGCATTCTAGAATAATGTATCTTCTATTTATGTAGCACGTTTTAATGAAACTGCAAGTTTCCACAATCGGTTATTATTTTGAAAAATAGTTATGTGCTTAGTCCTCCTGAAACCAAATGTCATCTAGGCGCCATGCAAGTCTTCAACCAATTGTTGTATATTTATCAAATTCCCACGATTCTTGTTTAACTTCTGTGGGTTATATCAGTCTTTTTGAGCATGAATAGCCAGGATTTAATTCACTTAGCAGTACATTGAAAGTAATTGTTAACGACTAACGGTACATATTGAATAACGTCTCATCAAATTTTCTTTAATTTATATGACAAACTATTTTTAACTAATTTTTTAGACAAATTTATTGTTTCATCGTTAGCCGATATTTTTGTTTAATACATTTACCAAATACATATGCATGGATTTTGTGTTTGACGTTGAAGTTTTCGATTCTATCCATATTTATATTTTTTACTTTTATTGTAATTAATATATTTCTGAAATCAACTGAGTACTATTCAGCTTGGAGTAGTTTTTTTATTGTACTTTAAAATTCAAAAAATGGGGAAATGTGTGAAAAGGAAAATAAAAAAGAAGTTACATAAGGACAAACAATCTCCACCTGGTGCAACATTATAAAAAAGTACATTGACTCTCAACCAATGATTCGAATTATTATTCATGGATTTTAGCTTAGTATTTCAAAATCGATTGTTGGAATAATGATCAATTCTAGAAGTGTCACCAAATCTAATTCAATTGCCACTAAGTTGTTTCACATCAATTCTGTTACCGTAATATTGACAATGATATGTTAGTGCTACACAGATAATTGTTACTATGTATCTTTAATAATAAAGATAACATAATCAACGGAATTAATATAAATGAGGGTATAAAAAGCAAGTGGCGTACAAAATACGATGACTTCTATATGATTGGGAAATCAAAAAAAAATATTAACTTTTGGTGCTGGATTTGTCAATTTCTGAATTAAATTCCAATATGTCGATTTCTTTAATACATTAAAAGTATTTTTAATTTCTACACTAGATCTTAAACATTGTGCCATGCGTACCACCGTATTTGTACACTCAGTTTTGACTCCGGTTCATTATGGGTTCAATAGTAATGGATATGAAAGAAACAAACCGGATTGATGGTAAAATGTATATTATATATTCTTAAAATGTTGTTTGTTTTTATTAAGAATTAATACATTGTGTGTTCTATGTTTAATCGCTACTGTATATTTCTGTTATCATAAATCGATTTTGTTGGGAGATTATTTTAAACACCAAAAAGACGAGTACGATTTGTTTGTCGGTAGAAGAGGGGATTTATGTTAGTTTAAACGATTTTGTTTTTTCATCGCTGTACTCGAGACTTTATCACAAATGTGATAAAGTAGTTTCATAATTAAAATGATATTTTTAATTGAAGAATAAAAATACAATTATAAACTTAAAATAAATGTCTAAATGTTAGAAATCATATAAATGGTAAGTTTAGATTTTATATATATATTATATTAAAACTTAGGAAGTAACAAAGTCATTTTCAAAAGGGGTTCTTAAACGATGACTTATATCTTTGTTATCTAACCGAAGTCGGAGCGGTGTGAGCTATTTTAGAAATAAGTCACTTTTATGGTACGACCATCCATGCGAGAACCATCCATTAGAGCTGAGAATGTAATGAAGAGAATTGTTAATTAGTTGTATGGTGTATCGTAATATTGACTTACCTATGGCTAGTTCCGCATCTCTTTCTTTGAAGAAACGTACTACACCCAGATCATTGCCCCTGATTTCAGCAAATTTAACCTCGCCGACATCACGGAACTTATCTCTCAGCGTTTGCCACGTGCAGCTGAGTGGAATCTTTTGGGAAAAAAATATCATGTTAAAATGAACAAAACTGCAAAACAGTATATAATACGTACATTTTTAATAATAATGGTGTCGGATTTCCGACTATTTCCGGCATTATTATTGCCCGAATTGGGACCTGAGCCAGATCCGTACATATCAAGGGCATTGCCGGCTCCATAATCGCTGTCTAATGCTGCGCCCGAGTTACCACCTCCGCCTCCCGAACTGTTGTAGGCATTGAAACCACCGCCTCCTCCTCCTCCACCACCCGAATTGCCAGACTGTGTATTAAAACCAGAAGATCCTCCAAAACCTGAGCTATAATTATTGCCTCCAGTGCTGTAGTTATTCGATAATGCAGCATTGCCGGCTGTCAATGAATCATCGTTGCCTCCTCCTTGGCTCTGTCCCAAGTTTATGCCTAAATTGTTGAGTGAAGTGGTCAACAGTGGATTAGACAATGCTGCGCCCAAACCGCCAACAACATTTGTAAGAGCGGCCAAGTTTAGACTAGAATTGGCGTTCATGGGCAAATTGCCTTGAGTTTTGTTATTGGGTCCCACAGGAGCGACAGGTGAGGGCTGTATGCCGCCATTATTGCCAAACATACCACCTACATTAGCAACTGTGTTTCCCATGCCAACGCCCATACCTCCACCTCCTCCCATGCCACCGGTAGCGCCCATGTTGTTACTATTATTGACACTCATTTGTTGCTGGGGTTGATTTTGTTGATTAGAATTTGGCAAATTACGAGCGACATCCTTCAAAGGTTCTCCGTTGGGTCCCAAGCCAATACCAACACCACCCAATCCATCGGGTAATTTAATACCCTCACCCTTGTCGGGAATACGATCCAAACGTACAGTCATACGACGGTCATACAACATTTGACGATCCAACATTGATATGGCCTGAACTGCTTCTACAGGATGATCATATTCGACAACGGCAAATCCACGACTGTTGCCATCTTTGTCCAAAGATAAATCGACACTTTGTACCTTGCCAGCCAACTTAAAAACTTGCTTTAGCTTTTTAGAATCCACTTTATAGTCAAGCTAAATGGTTGAACGAGAGTAGAAATGGAGGGGAAAAAATATGATATTACTAATGGAAGTCATGACGCCCCTGGAAAGACTGCTCTCTTTTTGTACAAATCTCCAGGACGATCAAATAAATTTCACGATAGGCATTACATCCAAATATCAACAATAAATTAAAGCAAAAAAGAAACAAATTCTAACGCACATTTTTCGTGCCCTCTGTTTGAATGTGAACGGAAATTAAAAACCATGTTGATACAGCCTAAAACGGCCCTTTATTCATTGACTGTCAAATACAACCAGGTTGGCTCGACAAAATTATAATACAAAAATAATAACAAAATACGACTGACTACCAACGTAAGAAAGAAAGCCCAGTTTAGGAAACAATCAAATTCAATCGAACAATGTATTATGTTCTTAATGAAGCCAGCACAGCAACACTCTGCATATGCGATAATTGGGAAAGTCCCTCATTGTGTATGTTTTTCAAAAATAGAACGGAAAGCAACCGGAACCGAACAACTTACGTTTTCATTTTTTCTATCTTTTCTTTCAAGTTCATAAAAAAGATGTTAGAACAATACTCACATTAGCAACGAAAACTTTATTATGCAAAGGTCCATTTATGCCGAGATTCTCCAAAAACGACGCTGAAAGCCCATAATAATTATAATTCGCTGCTTGGTTTACAAAATCATTTGACATCATGTTATAATTATTACGACCAGATCTAAAAGGAAGATATCAACAACAAATATAAACACTTTTCAAAACAACTGGCAGATCAGGAGAGACAGAGTGGTTCAGACAGAAAAAGAGAGGATGTGTGCGCGTCTGTGGCACACAATTCACACATCAACTATAAATGCTGATACTTTTATTGGCTGTTCACAAATGGGATAGAAAGCAAATACTTACAATAAAAAGAACCAACTTAAATACCAAAAATAAAGGGTTAATAACATAATAACAATTTTAAATATTATTAAATTAACTGCCTGGGGTAGAGTACACAATTTCTATAGAAAGACATACTGCAGTTCAGAAAAAAGACAATGGAAAAGTAAAAAAAAAAATAGTCAATGGTGTAAGTGTAGTTCTAATGGCATCTTTTTAACAGATCTCTCAATTATCTTTTATTTGGAGGCAGGCAACACAAACTATTTCTTTTATTTTAAAATTAATGTTTTTAATGGCAAAATATAATCGAAGACCAATTTTTTTAAGATATATTTTAATAAAAATCCGTTTATACTAATTACCTTGCTCAAATATGCATATTTTGAACATGTTCAAATTTTTGAAGTGACACTGCATTGCAAATGTATTTAAGAGAACTTTGTGGATTACAAACGGTATTAATAAATGGTTCGCAAAATGTTTAGTTCAGACGAATCATGGATCTTATTACTTGAGTAGACTAACCACGTGAGATTTATTGTATGCGCAGATGAATAAAAAAAAACACAGAGTTACGGAGATTAAATACAATGATTATGTAAGATATTAGAGAAATTCCCTATTGTCACTAGAAAATAATTTCTAATAATGAACCAAAAGCAATATCCATAAATACTATCTGACTGATTCCTACAAAAGAAAGGAGGACATTGTTTTTTTCTGCAATAAAGATAAAAACATAACATATTAATGACCCGTTGTGGTAAATGTACCTCACATACTGTCAATCTAACTTTGAACACTGAGTTTCCTCTGATTGATATTAGTAATAAAAGATATCGTTGTTTTCCACCGGCGTAGTAAACATAATTTGGCTACTGTCAAAATGGAAATTTTATTACATCAGAGAAAATGGGTATAACTGAAATTTAAACTGCATTGGAAGATTATTAATCTGCAGGTAAAAAGACCTAGACTTATGAAGCAAAAAATGAAACAACCCACATTTCGAGATTCTCATCAGAGATTTAAATATTTGATAATTTAAGTTGGATACAAAATAATCGAAAAAAATGACACATACATGCCGTTGTTGCAAAAAAAAATTTATGAAAAACAAGAGATCAGTTTTCATCACTACATTACATTATTAAAGAAAAATATATTAATCACCTCTGGAATAAATTTAGTACTGTATACGATGTCAATTTCGAAAAAAGTTTCCAATAAAAACGAACATTAATAATTCAGCAAATCCGCAGCACAAGTCAAATATTTAATACGATATTGTAGAATTACAACAGTACCTATTTTGAAGGAGAATGGTGAACAATAGAATTTAACAAACAAAAGTCTTGCTCCAAAAATATTTCGACAATAAGACGGCAGAAAATTTTAATTTAAGTCCACTGCGGAAAAATTGAAACTCCTTCCCTGTTTGAAATAGCTGGTCATTTGGTAACCTTTAATTTGTGAAATGTATATAAAAAAAACAGTATGCCTGGTGATTAACATAAAATACCTACTATATGTTTCGAAGGAATATAGTTACAAATTAAATCTTTGAAGCCCATTGTGCCTTTACCGATAAGAAAACCCTAAAATATATTCATTGGAATTCGATCAGCTTTTCTTTAAATAACTCAGTTCATCCATTAATTGTGCATACATATCTGTCAAACGTGACCGTCTTGTGTTTAACCGGAATTACAACGAAACTAAAGATGACGCCGTTTATTCAGAGAAGATTATCAGCAATCGAATACAAATTAGTAATCTCAATTCTAGACATAGTCTTTCTCGGATCATTATAAAGTATATCCAGCCGTTAATAATTGTATATAACCTACACATTTTAAAGGAGAAGAATGGTATAGTACAAACAAAATACTTACGATCGATCATCATCGCGTCTACCACCATAGCCGCCTCCTCCACCATTTCCTCGGAAGCCAGAGTTGCCTCTGCCGCCACCACCAGCACCTCCGCCGACACCACCACCGCCGCCTCCACCACCACCACCTCCTCCTCCACCACCACCACCACCTTCACTAATAATGCGTCCACATTGATCGCGTTGTTCACCGTGATCCTCCTTCACAACCAATTCACGACCATTAACCTCATAACGATTCATCTTTTCCAAAGCCTTTTCTACATTGTCGGGATCTTTAAACTCCACAATACCACATCCGCGAGCTTTACCATTTTCATCATGGAACAATTCGACATACTCCACGGAGCCAACAACACGTCTGAACAAATCCTTAAGATCTTGCCAGCGGTAGTCGTATGGAATGTTCGAAATATAAATGCGGCAATTGCGACGTTCACGGCTGCGGTCACGATTTCCGCCACCGCCGCCTCCAGCAGCAGAATCCGCATCAGAAAAACGGGACCCACGTGCTCCACGGCCACGGCGATCCCGGTCTTTTTCACGGTTCTCCGTGGGAGTGTTATTTTCCATATCGTCCGAAATATTGAAGCTCTTAAAATGCAAAAAAAAAGATATAAAACAATGTAGAAATTACCGGGGTCTGCGATGAAAATAAAATGGCGTCGTTTTGCATTTTATTTTTGAACGTTGTTTTTACTTACGTTTCTTGTAAAATATGCAGAAGAAAGTCTTATGTAAAAGGCGTAATACAAACTTTTTTTTATGAAGTAATTACTTTATTTTATTTCTCGAATTATTTTTTTGTCTTTTGTTTGTAAAACTTGCTTGAACCGACAATGTCAACTCGTAAAGCACAAATAATAATCAATCATTCGCCGTCACCGTCGAATACAGAACAACTACCCCGAAAATGGCGTTGTTTTCGAAGTGAAATTCGCCGTCACCAGGGTTACCGTTATGCCATTTTCGAGCTATGATACTTTTGTGCCACTTTGTTATACTTTTTAGAACTTTAGATTAATCTTGTTGTTTATATTATTTTGACAAGTCATCAGGACTTAAAATCGCAAAGAAAAGGCGTCATACGCTATGATTACACTGAAAAAAAAAGTCAGGGTGAAAGTACTAGGTCAGAGTATACTAGGTCACTTAAGGGTTTGGCGTTCAAAGGCCAATTTATTGTTTATGACTTTTTACATGTTTTCCTTATCTTGACGTTTTTTGCCAACAAATTTGTTTGGTGTAACTCAAGAAGGACTTGTTCGATTTTGCTGAAATGAATTTAGAATTTTCTAATTAATTATTTATTTAATAATATAGTGTTATCTACTTGTTAAGATACCATGTAATATAGATTAATTGGCCTTATAGGCTTTGTATATTACAATGAAACCAATAAATGAAATGAAATCTATTCATACAATCATTCTCTACATAATCAACAGTTTTGTAGTTATAAATACTTTTATGAAGAAACAACTCAGGAAAATCTCAGGAAAAAATTTTTGAATCGCTTTATGAAATTGTCCAAAATTGTTAACTCTTTATTTTCTTGCTGTTGTTTTCTGAAAATAAGAACAAAAAAGTGTGCCACTTTTTAGAATTATGAATTACCCTTTTTGTGATACTTTCTGAAAATACGCGGCGGTAACACTGGCCGTCATCGTCGAATACCCCGAAAATGGCGTTGTTTTCGAAGTGAAATTGGAAGTCTTTCTTTCGTTTATCGTCGATTCTTCCATTCATGATGCGTTTATCGTCGATTCGTCCGTGCATTGCATTCGTTCATATCGGATTCCTCCATTCATTACATTTTGTGCATACTTGCCAGATCGTCTTTTTTGCTCGCCTTACACACAAAAACAACATTCAGTCACAATCACATGATGGTACAAACCTGGTTTTGTTGACGAACTGTCGATATTCATTGACTTCGTATTGTTCGGCTCCGTAGTACTTTACCGTCTCGAAGTTGAGAAGCGATATGGTCAGTGCCTCGTTTGCTATAACAGGGGACACCAAACCCCGAATGATTCGGGGCAGTAAAGCATGTGACGGTATGAACCTGATATTTTTGACGGGCTGTAGATATTCATTGAATTCGTATTGTACTTACCCGTCTCGAAGTTGATAAGCGAGTCCACATAGGGTCAGAGCCTCGTTTACTATAACAGGGGACACCAAACCCCGAATGATTCGGGGCAGTGGGTGAGGTTGACAATTAAAAACAACACCCCGAAAATGGCGTTATTTTCGTCGCGTATCTTTTTTGATAGGCAAACTTGCTCGTCTTCTTTGCTCACCTCGTCGCTGGATTCAACACATGAACAACATAGGAATGTGTAAAATATTCAGTCAATGTGCCCCGACTTACCATCACTGTTCGGCAGCATATTTTGCATTTGGTGGTGTTGCCAAGCCCAATCAATGGTTTCAAAACTAAATTCTGGCAAGTATGGTCGGACGACATGGTGAAATGGAAACCGTGAAAACCGAACAGGGTGGAAAAGGAATCGGAAAAAGTAGTTGCCATAAGTGTTACTGTGATATCAATTATCTGTGCATGATATTTACTTTTTATTTGCAGGGTTGGTTGATCTAAGCAATAATTTAGAAATTTTACTTTAGAACATAAGAAAGATGTTTATCGTGGCTGTAACTGGTGGAATAGCTTCTGGAAAAAGTACCGTTAGCAAAGTCTTTGAAAGCAATGGTATTCCGGTCATAGATGCTGACAAAATAGCAAGACGAAGTAAGTAATATTGACCTTATAAGATAATTATCTTAATTAAAGATAATGACCTACTTTTAATAATTAGTTGTGGAGCCTGGCACACCTTGCTGGCAGAAGATAAAGGAAACATTCGGGGATGAAGTGTTTCTACCTTCACGGGAGATCAATAGAGAGGCGCTGGGCAAAGCCATCTTCAACGATAAGGAACTGCGAGGGAAACTTAATAAAATAACCCATCCTATAATACATCGTACCATATTTAAAGAGGTATTTAAAAATTTCATGAGTGGCAAAGCATGGATCGTACTAGATTTGCCTTTGCTCTTTGAAACTGGTATTTTGATGGATTTCATACATAAAATTGTATGTGTTACCTGGTAAGTGTTTACAAGTGTAGGGTTTTCCACTGCAATCCACCTAGAGCACAAAAATGGTAAAGATTAGACACATTTTTTACATTTGATTTGAAGTTCACATGATGTTTTTTTATATTGTGAAATTAATTCGTCATTCAAACACTGAGTCAATTTTCTTTTGTACATCGAATATGGGTTTATATAATTGAAGCATCCTCACAAATAACTGTGTATGCGACATTTTTTCAATGGATTTCCGTTACAATTATACAAAAAATTTCGGTAATAACGTTATTCGCGAAAATGCTTCAAATTCTCATAATTTGTTAGCTGTTGCTCTCAAATTAAATAAACGTGAGCATTTTTTTTTATTAGATTTACGATTTTATTGCTCCAGGCTGAGTGGATTTATTTACGAAAAACACATATCGTAGTTAAAAAAGAATATTATGTTTCTAGTGACCCCGATACTCAGTTGAAACGTCTAATAGCACGAAATGAACTGTCGGAAGATGACGCTAAGAAACGCATAGAATCCCAGATGCCTTTGGAGCAGAAGTGTGAAAAAGCTCATTTTGTTGTAGACAATAATGGCAGTATTGAGGATGCAGAGGCTGCTGCATTGCGTATATGCAATATGATGAAGGAAAGCAATCAACATTGGCGGAACCGTTTGAGTCTCTTCGGATGTATATGCGCCATACTTTTCGTTTTATACTACCTTAATAAGATTTTCAATTTCATTCCTAGTCTCAATGCCATAAAAAGCTAAATTGTAATAAACTAAAATATAATACATTTACTTCCATGTTTGCAATAGAAACCAAAGATGCAATTGATTGACATTGATCTTTCACAATTGTTAATAAAGCGTACGTATCGGTTAAATGATATTTGTTTAATAGTCTTTCATTTCTTTTTAATAAAATTTAAACAAACCATGCTCACTGTTAATAAATTATATTTTCTACAATCACTACCAACTTATTTTAGAAATAAGATCAATACTAAAGTCTCTAGCTACTTTCCTTCATCAGAAGGTAGCTCTTTTTCCATTTCTTCTTTTTTCTTTTGCTGCAGCTTCTCTTCGACAGCCTCTAGACGTTTATTCATTACACCCAATGATTCCAACAGACCTTTTTGTATTTCACCGTAACGCTTCATGGCCAATATCAGGCTTTCTTCTATTAATTCAGCTTGTTGGGCTAATTCCTTGTTATCCTCACCGACTTGTTTTAACTTGTCTACACACTCTCCCGGAATATTACGGAAGTACTCAGCTCCCAAGGTCGGTTCCAGTTCCTTAATACGATCCAGTTGTTGAAATTGTGTATGCAGATCATTCGCAACGGCATTCAGGTATACTTCCTTAGCCCGTACTCGCTGATTCTCTTCGAGGAAATGTGGGTCTAAATACGTCTCCAGTTCTTCACTTCGATCAACAATAGTTTTGATTTGCTCACGCCCAGAAATTGCTTCATTTACAATGTTGTTGGCGGACACTAACGAATCCACAACATTGTCGGTCGCTTTGGATGAATCACCTGTGCTGCATACTCCTGCGTCGGGAACAGCGCCCAGTATACGTGTTAGTGTGTCAATACGTTTCTCCAATATATCTAATGCTTCCATATTGCTTGCAAGTGTAAAATTTTCGTAAAACTTGCAAAAAAAAAAATGATGTCAACAAACTATTCTACTGGCAGAGGGCAAAGTCGATCCCAATTGACGGCGACGGCTCGTCAATTTTCGACTTCACAGTGTATGCGGGGGTTTTTGTGGGGTTTCTACAGCGACGACTGTATTTCGGCTTTATTTAGGTGAACTATTTATTTCCAATATTATTCGAATTAAATAGTTTCTAGAATAATTACAAATTTTATGTTAATTTAAATTGAAAAATATTTTTAAATTAAATTAAATTTTTTCGATGTAATTTTTTGATTTGTACGTAATTTATGAACAGTTTTACGATGGTATTAGTGCAAATTTGTGTGTATGCGTCACACCGACAATAGCGGTACATGAAAAAACAAAATGTTTTGATTTTGTTTCAAGCATTTCATCGTGTAAAGCGCTCTTTATTTAATTTTATATAGTGCATAAAAATAATAGTTTAATCTTTGGTAAAATATATTTGTACTAATTTTATACAATAATAACTTTATGCTTTCCTGATTTATTTATTTATATATTTAACAATTGGGCTATTTTTTATTGAAATTGATTGTTTTTTCCAGTCACATTTTTAAGTCACAATATTATATTTTTTAAAATCATTAATATAAGCTGTATCCGAATTCGATGAGCAATTATAGTGTAGGTGTAAATTACCGGCGGATACGCTACGTTAAATAAAACGTCGTCTCTCCGTTTTAAGACAAATCGATCTCAATGTCTGCCAGAAGACATTTTTGATGTGAGTACGCGCACTACCTGGCAATCCCTTAAAAATCAACTCTGAACAAATCAACTACTGAATAATGAATACTTTTACAACACCATTCTACGTTCATTCGGCGGCGGTGTCGGTCTTGCAATTTATTTTGCACATTATTTTTCCGGTATAATTCCAGAAATTGTAATTCCATATTCAGAAAGATATTATATACTTGTTAGATGTTATACTGAATAATTGTTGTTTTGTAAATTGAATTATATTTGCACAAACTCTCGTGCACGCTTGGCTGAATAGGTGGCATCGATTGTTTTGGCGGGACGACGACTATTGTTGCTGGCGGTGGTGTGTTGTTTGGTTAAGAAGACATTTTTACATTTTTGTTTGTAGTATAAGGGAATTTCGAATAAAGAAGAAAATGGTGGATCGCAGTGATAATGGTAAGTTGTCAAATCAACGTAATTTGTAAACATTATCGGTTGGCGTATTTAACGCATATATATGTATGTATCTTAACATTAGCTGAATCCTTCGACGATGCTGTTGAAGAGCGTGTCATCAATGAGGAATACAAGATCTGGAAGAAGAATACCCCATTCCTCTATGACTTGGTTATGACGCATGCCCTGGAGTGGCCATCGTTGACGGCTCAATGGCTGCCGGATGTAACGAAACAGGAGGGCAAAGACTATTCGGTGCATCGTTTGATCTTGGGCACACACACCTCTGACGAACAAAATCATTTGTTGATAGCCAGTGTTCAACTGCCCAGCGAAGATGCTCAATTCGATGGCTCTCACTACGACAATGAGAAGGGAGAATTTGGAGGCTTTGGTTCGGTGTGTGGCAAAATTGAAATCGAAATAAAAATTAATCATGAAGGAGAAGTCAATAGGGCACGTTATATGCCTCAGAATGCTTGTGTTATTGCTACCAAAACTCCATCAAGTGATGTTTTAGTATTTGATTATACGAAACATCCCAGTAAACCGGAACCGTCAGGCGAATGCCAGCCTGATTTGCGACTGAGAGGCCATCAGAAGGAGGGATACGGGTTGTCATGGAATCCCAATTTAAACGGCTATTTACTATCCGCTTCAGATGATCATACCATATGTTTGTGGGACATTAATGCGACACCTAAGGAACATCGTGTGATTGATGCTAAAAACATATTTACCGGTCATACTGCTGTTGTGGAAGATGTAGCTTGGCATCTGCTCCATGAATCCTTGTTTGGTTCTGTGGCTGATGATCAAAAGCTTATGATTTGGGATACTCGTAACAATAACACTTCGAAGCCATCGCACACAGTGGATGCCCATACAGCAGAAGTCAATTGTCTTAGTTTCAATCCATACTCAGAATTCATATTGGCCACTGGGTCGGCTGATAAGACGGTTGCTTTGTGGGATCTTCGTAATCTTAAGTTAAAACTACATTCCTTCGAATCGCATAAAGACGAAATTTTCCAAGTCCAATGGTCCCCCCATAATGAAACAATTTTGGCTTCATCGGGCACCGATCGTCGTTTACACGTTTGGGATCTATCTAAGATTGGTGAAGAGCAAAGTGCTGAAGATGCCGAGGACGGGCCCCCAGAATTGTTGTTTATACATGGTGGTCATACTGCTAAGATATCGGATTTCTCCTGGAATCCCAATGAACCATGGATTATCTGCTCTGTTTCCGAAGATAATATCATGCAAGTCTGGCAGATGGCTGAGAATGTTTACAATGACGAGGAACCTGAAATACCGGCTTCCGAATTGGAGGGAGGCACTGTCTAAATTTATACTACTGGGCGGCCGAAAATCAATTTTGAAAATTGACATCGTCCGTCAATCGCAGGGCAACAAGTTTAAGTTAGAAACTCTATTCATAGTGAGCGTATTTTTTTTTTGTATGGTAACCCATCTATGCAGCATCATTTTAAACAAAATAAATTATTTTCAAATTTCATGATTTTTTTTTGTAATAAAATTGTAGTTTTTATATTTCAGTAATCAAAAAGTAGGTGAAGAAATAAACAGGAATTTTTCTCAATACAAAAAGTTTTTATTTATATTTTAAACAAAATTCAACTATTTGTCTAGTCCAAGTAATATGTATATTTCTTGTTAAACGCTTCTATAACTATATCCAAAGATCTGGCACTCTTAGAGCTTCGTTTACACTGTATTATACCCTTGACAACATCTCCTTTTCTGATCGCTTGTGGCTCTTCCAGAAAGAATACGACTTGTTTCCAGTGTGTGGGCTTGTCATTAGGAGAAGTACTGAACATTACTGGTTCTGGCATCTCAAAATAGTTATCAAAGTATCCAACGAACGAAGACAGGCAACCATCCTTGCTGCACTTAAGTTCAAAGTTATACGTAAAATTAGAATAATTTAAATCGACAGTCATTAAATTCAAATCAGCTACACAATTTGCTTCAGTTAATATAAATTCAGCATCTACTATGTCTATCAGTGGTTCATGCATAACTTCTCTCCGCATTGTTGACATGTCTAAGCCGTAAACATTATTCCAAAAAGTTACATGTTGTTTAAAAAGAGAGTCATTCCCGTACCCCACAATACTCATGGTACAACGATTCGGCAGTAGTGTACCGTTTTCCTTCAAGTGACGATCTCTAGCATATATGACACTGTCCAACATGCCTTCGAATAGTAGGAAATATCCCATCCATTCCGAAATGATTATATCAAATTTTTCGATGGGTAAATTTGTATCCTCCAAACGACCCTTAACCAGTGTGACGTTTTCGATGTTGTTGTTTCTGAAAATCAAATGTAAAATTATTGTAAGTACAAACAAAGAAAATCGACTTTAAACACTTTAGGTCTGGAAGCAACTTTCCACACTTTAATATTACGGTTTTTTTTTTATAAAATAAGCTGTGATCGTAAAAATGACCAAATTCGCTTACCGTCGTGTTAGAAATGTGGCAATTTTTTGTATAAATATGTGAGTTTTGTGTTATATAATATCATACTATCAGGACGTAGCCTAAGAAGACTAGATATATTCTTAAAAAACTTTACAAGGCTTTGGGTCAAAAACTTTCATTATAACTCACTATAATCATTTCATAATAGGATATTTTTTCGTGTCTGTTTAATTATTTAGTGATGGTGGAGGCATTATGAGTAAGATGGTTTTCATGATATTATACATTTTAAATCGAGTGAGTTCACTGATTTAGGAGATGTTACTTAATGTGATTTCGAGGAAAATATTTATCTTACACGGTGTCGTAGTCTCTCACACTATCATGTCTCGCCGTTAAGCCAAGGTAATAGCACAATAAATATATTTCGTTTACTTACTTAATAATATCCATTGCATTGTATATAATTTCGGAATTATCGATGCCTACTACTTGTTCAGCTCCTGCTTGAGAGGCGAATATTGATAGAACAGAGGTGCCGCAACCAACATCAAGGACATACTTTCCTTTGACAAAGTCTTTATTTTTCAATAAAGCATCTCGATAACTGGTGGTTCTCACTGTATCCTGTAATTTGTAGTCATTAGTATTTCTATAGGTATTTCTGCGTAGATATTCTGTGACTTCTTTGACAAAATGTCTGTCTGAAGAGACAGATATCTACAGAGGCTTCCACTCTAACAAACTAGAAGTATTTCCACGTACCGAAAGCATTTCATGATGAATACCAAAATGAGCATAACTGTCGAAATAACTTTCATCAGCCTTGATGGAAACCGACGATACACAGCGTACTGACTTGTCGTTATGTGTGTCATCCTTTTCAAAAAGACGTTGGAACCCCTGACGCATAGTAGCCATATCTTTAGAGGCCTGCTCTAATTGGAGTTGTTGTAGTTTAACTTGACCTTGCAGCGTTTGTACTAATTGTTTCATGTCAACTTCTTCCGAGGACTTTGTGCTACTTCCCTCCTCTTGCGGCAAATCGTCATAATCTGTAATCAAGTTCAAGATCGTGAATTTTTTCATACGCCACTAAACATAAACATACCATAGCTCAACCACGGTTCAAAATTTTTCGGTTTCAAATATTTCTCATCGTTCCAAAATAGATCGACCGAACCAATTATCTTTTCTGCTGTGATATTCTCAAGTCGTATGCAGTTTATTAATTTGATAAAGGAATACTGGTCCATTTGAAATTTCGCCTTCATTGAATTAAAGTTAACGTTGTGGACAGTTTTGATGTGTTCCAAAGCCAATTCAATGGATGACAAGACTTCTGTGCAGAAAAGACATGTGGTAGCTTCTCCTACCTGATCCATTGACTCTTCTTCAGAATCATCATCTGTAAAATCAGAGTCGTTTTGCATTGAACCATTTTGAATTTCACCATCTTGCTCCAACTCGGGAATGTCTGTAAGAAGTGTGTTTAAAAATTGAATTCATTTAAAATATAATATTTATTTTGGACAACAATTACCTTCGTGTTCCATTTCGCAATTTGTGCCGCATACAAGTCGAATGTTCGAATGTGTACAAAATAGGGCCAACAGTGGCCACAAACATCCCGTTGAATAGTTACCTGAGAAATGAAACGGAATGGAATGAATTTATGCACATGTTAAAAACAATGTTTCATTCTACATTTCGGAGGGTCGAAATATGAACTGCTGATACACTAAGCAAAATCGTATATACAAATTAACTGAACCATTTAGAACATTTATTAAATATTATTATAATATTAGTCGGTATATCTTTAAAATACTTTGAAATACAGGGTTCTCCAACAAGAGGTGTTTTTTTGAATCACCCGGTATTTCGGTAGCTGCCACTTTTGAAGCGTTTATTCTTTGACATTTGATAAGTACGCCATTACTAAAACTGGAACGATACAACAACAACGCATTGAAATGATTAAAATTCACTACAAAAATGGTGAAAATCTTGCAGTCACAGTTCGCAAAACTAAAAAGTTTCCGGACCGTGTTATCACTCGAAGAGGTTATCACAATTGACCACCGAGATCTTGCGATTTAACACCTTTCGACTTCGTCCTTTGGGGCCACGTGAAAGATAAGGTCTACGAATTCGTGAGGCTATCGAGGACATGGGGCAGCCACTTTGCGATTTGGTTATGGAAAATTCATGAAAAGAATATGGCCCTGTAAGTGTGGTCGTGGTGCCATTAATAACGGCATAAAAATTCCATCATTTATCTCAAAAAATTAAATTTTTCTTTTAATACCAAAATAACACCCTGTATCACAAGGTACTGATTCATCTGAGTCGCCCTGCAGTCGTTTTCTACTCCCAGCTGTTTTTTGCCAGCTGTTTACCTTGCATAACCTCTTTACGGGTAGAAAAATTGGCCGAAAAATGATATCCGTAAGTATATTTATTTAATTTAGTCAATAAAAATTGTGTCTTAAAATAAACATTTTATATAGATTGTGAGAAACTTATTGTCCTCACGCACACCCACAACAGCTCTTCGCTATTTGGCTACAGAGGCATCCGCCATTCAGTCCAGTACACCACCAACACCATCGACTCCTGTTTTATTAGAAGAGAACGATAAACTTTTTAGCAAATTGGAGATTGAATTGAGGGGTGTTGATCCTGCTGTATTAAAGAGTTATTCGTGGTTTGCATCAACCGCAGCCAATCATTTGGGCATCGAAGCAGGAAAATGGTAAGTGAGAAGTATAACATAATAATTGGAAGTTCAATTTCCATGTGAAGCGTTTGAAAATTAATTTACATATTAAATCACAATGAAGATAAGTTAAAAAGTAGTATACAATAGGCTTTGTGGACGGCCATAGTGTGGTTGGTAGTGTGTGTGACTATCACACAGAAGATCCCAGGTTCGAAACCGGGTAAGACCCTCAAGCATTGTAAATGCTGGTGACTTTACGAGGAAGAGAGTAATCTATAAGCCATGTAAAACTTCTCTAGAAAAGCCTTAGCTGTTCGCAGCTGGATTTAAACAGTAGGTCTCGGTCAGTGAGTACAAATTATATCGTACACAGCTCACTGATTTGGGAGAAATTCCCCGTCTGTTCCTTCATGGAATACTAAGGAAAATAAGTAAGTAGAATACAATAGCTCTAAGTCCGTATTCGAAAGTCGTTATACCTGAAATAGTGAATGCACTTCGTAAGATAAAAAACATTACGTTTGAAGTTTTCTGTTGAGACTTTGAAACTACGAACTGTTTCTTTCCTTAATTTAATACCCTTACTTCTAATCAGTAACACAGTGCATTGCCTTCATAGGGTCAACAGTGAGTGTTAGTCAACAACAAAAAAATGTGTCTTCAATGGTTCTTGCATGTTGTATACAAAGTAAGATTTGTATGGTTAAAAAAACAAAAAGCAAAACCGAAACAAATTTCTTTAACAAACCATGGATTTAAAATTAATTCCTATTCCGCCCCAATCGAACCCAAATTTCAGCCAGTTTCTCCATTTCCCTTTATTTTAGCGTCTTCGGTGTCGACAACAAGCTGCACTTAGAAAAACACTTAAATGATTATTTTATCATCGGATGATATCCACCATTTTCTTCTTCGCTTGTCAAAGATTTTTTTTCTGCCAACCGCCGAGGTGAAAAAAGCCGTTTGGTTTACTGTGTGATACCCTACGGCCGATTGAAGTAGAAAAAGAAAATTTGTGTGAAATATCAAAAATTAAATAAAAAAAAATCACTTGCGAATAGTCCCAAATTTCGTTGCATAATTGTATATACCCACAGTCGAATTAATTGCAAATAATTCACTAGTCACGAAAATGCCAAAAGTCAACTGTAAGGATTTTCGTAAATTTGTCAATAAAAAAACTGGCCCAGCCGTAAAACGAATTATACATACATCATGTTTTAGTAAGTTGTACTTATTTGCGTTCTGATTGGGACTTCTCACTAATACAGAAGATGCATGCCAGGTATGCTGCCCAAATTAATTTCCCGCAGGAGGTTGGTACCACGTTATCAAAGAAGCAAATAGAATGACTCCATTTTTTAATGTCGGACCTATTGTGAACGACATCAAAACAATTCAATTTCTACAGATATGCTTAAAACGGATTTCTTTGAATATATTTTTATTAAAGTTTTATTTTTAGTTTTGATTTCGATCTTTATTCTTTATACAGTTCTTGTTTCTGTTACTCGAGTTCGAGATCATTGATTTATTCCTATGCTTAGATGAAGATTATATAGAAGAAAAGGTATGCAATAACACCATAAACCAACTATTTTTTTCTCAAAGCAATGGTTTCAGTTGCCTTACGTTATCAATCGAGGGATATGTCAGGGCAGTCTTCCATATTAGTTGTTATAAATATTAATTAGAAGATTTTTAAAAGCTCAATTTTATAGTTATTGAAACTCTTATTATTTCAATTTGATGTTATTGTGGCTTATCATGTTTCTGCACTAAGATCCTCATATATGAACTAGACTTAAAAATAATTGAAATACAGAACATGGCTTCTGCACTTCAGTTACTGTTGCGGTAAAATTATATTACCTTCAAGTCAAATATAGCCGTTTGTATAGAAAATAGACGTAGACGTAGTATCGTAAACAACATCAGCCAAGCAAGCTGATAACATATTATAACTGTTAGTCACTTTAACGTTAATTTACTTATTTTATTGTTAAGGGTTTGAATGATTTTTAAATATTTTCAAATTTTCCTGTTCTTTTAGTTGGTCTCCACGTAAAGCTCACAAGGAACGTATGACTTTATTGAAATCTGTGCACATTTACAAAAAACATCGTGTTCAATATGAAATTCGTACCTACTTTCGCTACATGAACTTCCACAAGTTGACTGGATCTACATTGGACACATTCTTGGAGTATATCGAACGGAACTTACCAGAAGGTGTGGCATTAAATGCCACTAAAACAGAAATACAAGAATTGCCGGAACACTTAAGAGAACCTCCCAGTGAATGTTAGCTGTTTTTTAAGTTCATATATAAGATTTTTTAGCATGTATGTATGTATTTCAAAAACAAAATATATCTTATTTGATTAATAGTTTATATATTCGATAAATATTAATAAAAATCGAGCTCGAGGACTTACGTAGTATATTTATTTATGTATTATTTTATATATATACCAATATTTCGGAATTCTTTGAATTGCATCTTCAGCAACAAACATCAGACCTCGAGATCGATTTTTATTAACTTTTACCAAAATATATCTTTTTTTTAAACTTCATGTTATTCCAAGTGAGAGTGATATTTAACCAACTTTTTATCCGTCATGGTCTACACTGGAGCCCCGATCTGCGTCAAAAATGGGACCTCATAGAAGAAATGGGTATTCCTCTTTTTACACGCAAAATTGAAATAATCGCGTGAAAACATCCAATCGTAAGTAGAGAGGCAAAGCACACTGCGCTAAATTTTAAAAAGGCGACGCAAATAGGATCGTCGCAAAACGGGGCTTTAGTGTAATAGTGAATGTCTACAATCTCATATATGTTAATCACCTAACAATATCTACAGCTGATAACCAGTACCGTGTAGGCTATCAGCTGGTGATGTCTCTAAAATCCAGGGATACAATCCGAACCATATCACTATTTTTATCTGTGGTCCGTTAACCGCACCACTGTTTGTTTTTACCTAAACTAAAGTACATCAACAAATATTTTTGTACCGCTGATTTATGAACCAATTTTGAACCACTGAACCGAAACCACGGTTCAAGAGTACTTGAAAACCATTTAAAATTCTGAACCAGTGGTTCAATCTGAAATGAAAATAGCTGTGATTATCACTGTGAAGAATTTACTGTAATGAGATTAATTTTGTTTTTCACAGACTATGAATTTTTTATTGTAGTTTGACAAATATGAAGTGTATGTAACTACAAAACTCTCAACATATAAATTGTTGTGGTCCAATTGAGTTACCCAGTAAGGATCAGCTGGTAACCTACATGCTGGCTTCATCACCGTAACAGTGTTCACATTACCAATACGAAATATATGTATTTGAAAAGTAATTTGACCACTACAAAGAAAATGATGGAGGTAACATGCATTATTCCATACAAAATTGTTTGTTGGTTTTAATTAGCAGAAGCGATAACTTCATTTTTGTTTACGAGTAGGTATTTAATCTTTTATTGGTCGACATAACATCAATATGTTTCTCTATAGATTATGACACTTTAACAAAAAGGTAAACCCTCGTTTGTACTAAATTCAGTATAAGATTAGCAGTCAAGAGGGTATTATTTACCATACAATCACTTCCTAAATAAATAGCATAATTACATACATTGACAATAGCTGAAGGATAATTATTCATACATAATGAAATACGGTTTATATAAAGTGGTGGTAGGGTTTGCCCTCCTTGTGGCCTTAAGTCCATGCGCAAATGCTCTAATGGAGGATAGTATATTGGAATTCCTAGAAGAATTGCGCATGCGTATGTGTCATCCTATACCAAAGTTTGGATTACCCGCACTGGATCCATTTGAAATTGAACATGTGGACACTAGCATGGATAATACATATATTGTGGAGTGAGTTTTAAAAACCTACCACCGAATTCATAACGAAAAGTCACTGAATCACTGCTTTTTTACTATATATATATAGCTTTGATATTATAAAATAACGTTTTTTTCAAACATGTAGTTTCACCGGCTCTTTGACAAATTTTGCTCTAACTGGTTTGTCTGACTTTGAGGTAAAGGATTTGAAAATAAGCGGCATACCCGCCCGTAGATCAACCATTGAAATTGTGCTGCCTGAGACTGTTTTGAATTCGTTGTATACAGCCAAGGGTTCTATATATCGTGCTGTTAATTTAAATGGTGACGGTACAGCTGAGTATGTTCAATTGACCTTTAGTAAAACAATGCAACTATATAGTATTTCTATTTCTACAATCAAAGCGGGCGTCTTGGAAGCGCTAGGGTGCTTATTTCTTGGATCTTAAAAGCCGGTCTTAGTTTTGGTATACGCAGTTTGAAAATTGAAGTAAGTAACTTTCTTTTAACCCTAACATTGTAGTAACCGATTTATTTGGTATTTCTGAATTTTAGTTAAGCATAGGTGAACTTAATGTCAACTTTGAAGATATTATAGAGGAACCCAGAATCAATGACTTCCTACATGCCTTAATTAATGAAATGGGCATTGAACTATTGAACGACGTTTGGGTCGAAGCTCAAGATAAGGGAATCGTTGAATATATTGAAAATGTAAGCAAGATATTATAGAAATTTCTCAAGTTCATAATATCACTCGACTTTTGTCTGATTACAGCTTATCAATAGTTATGTTGGAGAATATTCAATTAGTGACATTTTGAGAATTATTGGCGGTATAGCTGGCGGCGGCGGTGATGGCGATGGTCCTTTCGACGGCATTCCACCCGATTGCAAAGAAGCAAAAGTTGTGGCATAAGACTGATTATTCATGAATGTAAATATGTAAATACAAATATTTATATATATTGTATGTAGCTACAATGTATATAATATAGTGATAATACTTTTTTTTACTATCATAAGTTATTTGTGTTATTTTCGTCATATTTATTATTATTAATCCGCCAATAATGTAAGGGCAAAACAAAATTTGCATTTGTCGATTTATCAACACGATTATTAAATATTAATAGTAGCGGCCATAAAATGAACCTCTTTAGGTGGGTTATAGATAAAGTTCTATTTGTAAATTCCAGTAGGTTTATATGCCAACTTCAATGGTAGATAACACCATTGTTGATATGATATTAAGCAAGCAAACAGTTTTAGTCGGAACGAATCGTATGTACACCCTGCGCCATGAAGCAATCATTACATATTTAAGAGAAAATCTGTAACGTACATTGTAAAATGCTAGAGTTTGTGTTTGGCCGAAAGTAAAAAAGAAGTCAGTTTCAGGGGTCATGTTTTTAACATTTTATTCGGCTGATGTCAGACGAACTAAGTACTTACAGATCTCAACGTAAATAAAACTCCGGGCCCGGATGGTATTTCCGCACTTGTCCTATGTAAGTGCTCTTCGACGCTAGCTCGTCCATTGCGCAATCTTTTCAACATGTCGTACCGTGCTGGTATTTACCCTTCATTTTGGAAAGTTGCCAATGTTCAGCCGATCCCCAAGATAGGTGAGGCTAATAATCCTGCGAATTACCGTCCAATTGCAATATGTTCTGCGCTCTCGAAGGTTATGGAGAGCATGGTTAATCACCATCTTGTAAGGTATCTAGAGTCTAACGGCCTCCTGAATGATCGACAGTATGGCTTCCGTAGAAATCGATCTACTGGAGGCCTGATGGCGTTCCTTACGGAGCGATGGAGTCGATCCATTCACCGCCTTGGTGAAAGTAAGGTCGTGGCTCTGGATATTTCCAAGGCGTTCGATAGGGTCTGGCACGGAGCACTCATATCAAAACTTATAGCATTTGGTGTCGGTAGTACCTTCTCTCGATTCATATCGAGTTTTCTCAGGGATCGCTCTATACGAGTTGTTATAGATGGGGTCTCATCCAACGAGCATAGGTTGACCGCAGGAGAGCCACAAGGCTCTGTCCTCTCTCCTTCTCTATTTCTTATTTTCATTGACGACCTGTTGGGGCAGACTGTGAACCAATCTACTCCTTTGCGGATGACAGCAACCTCTGTCATTCGTACTCATTTGATAATCGGCCAGGTCCTCTGGAAGTCGAGGAAAAAAGGCGAACGATGAACGACTCACTTAACCGCGATTTGGCGACGATTTGTGAGTGGGGCCAAATGAACAGAGTAGATTTTAATGCACAAAAGACCCAGTGCTGTTTGTTGTCACACAAACGTTCCACTGATCCAGCATCGCCGTCAATATCTATGGGTGGTGTGGATATCGACGAATCAGACACTCTTGATGTTCTGGGCATGAAGATACATGCATTGAAGCTTCTGGACCGTGTACAGAGGAGAGCGGTGGTGATGATAGGGGATGGTAGGGTATCCAGCTCCATTGTCTCCCTACAGCATCGCCGAAATGTGGGTTGTGTATCGCTATTCTATATATTTTAATGGTATCTGTTCAGAAGATATCCGTCGTCTGGTCCCTGACGTTAGAACATTTAGCCGGAATACTCGGCTATCCAGGGTCTCTCATCCGTTCATTGTCAAATGGCCGGTTGACCGGACGACGCACTATAGAGAAAATTCGTTCTTCAGCCGGACTGTTCGTTTGTGGAATAATCTTCCTGCAAGTGTTTTTCCTGCCTGCTATGACATTACCAAATTCAAGGCCAACATCAACAAACACTACTCCCTCTTTCCTCCCTCCAATACCCTTATTTCCCATCGCTAACACAGTGCATTGCATTTATAGGGGGCATCCCCTGAGTGTTAGTCAATAGTTGCTATAGTTGCTGCAAGTGTACCCTACGATTTAAGGTCTAAAATTTTAATTAAATTTGGTTTGTAAATTTTTTCAGCACATAGAACAAACCTGTTAAAAACTGGAAATATTATTACAGTCGTCATAGAAGTGCGCTAAGGGATAAACCGATTTCGACAAATCTATGTTTAAGCTAAATTTCATTAAAAATTTGACAATGTGTTGTAATGGACATTGTAGCGCAGACTTTGAGTCTTAGCCTTAATCCTAAGCTCTATTGCGCCAATTTTCAAAAAGAATCACAATTGATGCAATGACATTCGATAGATTAGCGATATTCGAAACCATTATTGAATTTGGTATTCCTGAAATATAAGTACGTCTAAATTTCAAACAATCTGTTCAATATAGTGCTGCAAAGAATCCTAATAAAATCATCTAACAACATTCATATATAGGTAGCAAAAATATCAGCAAAATCTAAACCTTCAGAGACTACGACCCCGACATTGGTGGAAAAAGAAGATACATCCTGCTAGGATTTCTAGGTATTAAAAAGCATAAGTATGTAAGCATTTCAAATCCCATCGCTTGATTCGAAATATACGAATATCCAGCCTCATCAATTCCAAAACGTTGAAAAATCAAAGGGTGATATTTAAACAGGTTGTTAAGATCTGGCACTAAGTGCACAAGTGAAAATGATGGCAGCACTTACGGCAGGGGATTGTTCGGAAGAAGCCGAACAACATAATTCAACATTAATTTTTCAGCGGTTTTTCAAAATTGAAAATAGTTGACATCATTGACTTTACCTCATTCTAAAACTCCAATCTGGCAATACCGTGCTGGGCATGGTGGAAACTAAACTACATGCGAGACGAGGAGCAGTATTCAGTGAAGCGGTGTGAAGTTAACATGAAAGCAATTGTACAACGAGTTACCTCTGCCAAAGTAACAGGTAAGGGACAGAACCAGAGAACCGAGCCGAAGCAATGACGACGACGGCGGTGGCTGGTATTTTTGGACAGTCGACGGCGTGGTGGCTGAGTACCATATTTGCCATCTTCCTCTCACTTTCTGATGTTGTCAGCTGTTTTGTAGTGTTGCCAATCCTATTTAGCCCGTTTATGAAAACTCCCAGGGAGATTATTCGGGGTCAGCTTTTTTTGACTCCGGTCTGTTTAGAATTGAAGGATTTTCATCTGAAAGAAAGTAAGTTCCCCGGGAATTTTCTCCCCGGAATTTCCATAATCGGGCTACCTCTGCCAAAGTAACAGTTAAGCGGCAGAACTTAGTTTGAACCACGATTTATTAATTGATACACTTCAAGTACTCATTTGCAGTGGGTGAAGAGCTGATAAGTAGCATTGGACGAGGACTTTGTGTTTTGGTAGGAATTACCCACACAGATACCGAGAAAGATGCCGAGTATTTGTAAGTAGTTGCCTGCAAAGGCATACGTCTATTTTATGATCCCTACCACGATCTTCACAAATTTGAGTCATAGGTAACTCGGTAAATTTCAAATAATTTTTTTGAAAGTTGCCCTGATTTTCCGAGTTACGGGCCCCAATGTTTTGATGCGATGAATAGTCTCATTAGATTTGTCATTATACTTGGAAAACTTCGACCCATTTTTTCCATACATAGCGGGCCCGTAAATAGGGAAATAAGGGCGACCGTTCAAAAATATTCGAAGTCAGGTCAAATAGATTACAGATTTACCTATGATGCTAAATTTTGTCTGTTTAATATACGTTTTGCTTCCCGGCGAATTGCGCCAATTGTCTTAATTTAAGTTCTGTTCTTATTCATTAGATGTCGCAAATTGCTGTCGTTACGTTTATTTGAAGACACTTCCTCCGGCAAACGATGGCAAAAAAGTGTACTTGACGAGAAGTTGGAAATATTATGTGTATCACAATTTACCCTATACCATCGTTTGAAGGGCAATAAACCAGACTTTCATTTGGCCATGCAGGGCGAACAAGCTCAGCAATTGTATCAATCGTTTCTGAAACGCTTGGGACAGTCTTATGATACAACTAAAGTTAAAGGTTGTTTTCCTTGAACAAAATATGTGCAGTTTGTTTCGCATGTTATAGTAACACAATTTTTAATTATTTCAGATGGCAAATTTGGTGCTTATATGCAAGTTCATATACAAAATGATGGCCCGGTTACCATTGAATTGGAATCTCCAGTGGTAGAGGCTAAAACAAAAACGAACAAGGAATCATCTCAAGCTGTAGAGAATCACGACGGTGTCAATATTGATTGCAATGTAGAAAAATAATTTGTCTTATCGATTTTGGAATATTAAATTATCAAAATGGGTCCGAATTCATCCGTATGCTATCAAGAAAAGTACAACTGTTTGTTGCGTAAATAGATGAATGCTCGCTTATGTGTGGGTAAATTAGGCCCCTGTTCTTTATCAAACGAGAATATACGATACAGGCTAATTGCATTGAATACAAAGCTTTTACACCGATTCTAGAATTCGCATTTATTTCTCTGCATTACTGTTCTTATAAAATCAGCTTCAAATCTGAAAGTGAAATATTTAAAAGCCCATAGTTTGATTTCACGTTTAGCGTAATTAGTGGAACACCCAGGTTTTAGAGAATCGAAAGTTCTTGAAACTAGTTGGCACATTTTTCGTCAGCAGCTTAAGGTAACGTAGCGGGAGTGGTATCAAATTAAAGCATGCCAATTGTACTATTATTAACACACTGGGAGTTGTGTGCTGCGATTACAATCAAAGTATTTATTGTTAAAAGAATATCGGTTGAAAATGGGGTTTTCTCAAAATTAGAGATTCGAAAGTTCCTTGAAACCATTTCAGCAGCTTAAGGTATCGCAACGGGAGTGGTATCAAATTAAAGCTTGGCATTTGTACTATTATCAACCCTCTAGGAGTTGTGTGCTACGATCACTTTCTATGGATTTACAGTCTATAGAATGTGACACTTTAAAAACGTAATTTTTACCGTATACTTGTAACGACTTAGGTTATATAAACAATATGTGGATATTATTAAATCATTATGAAAGCACAATTCATTAAAACAAGTAAGAATAAAAACTTCGAAAAAAACAATTTTACCCAAAAAAAAAACAAAGGGGTTAACCCATCAAAATTTTAGATTTAAAAAAAAAATAGATTTCCTTGATGTTTTGCTTATGCATAGTGGACTCTTAACTGAACCAAACGATGTGTTAATTGTTTAGATTGAACAAATAGTTTGGCAGAAATTTGGTTCAGAAAATGGGGATTTCTCAAAATTAGAGATTCGAAAGTTCCTTGAAACTATTTGATGAATTTTTCAACACTTTAAGGTGTCCAAATATCACCTAATAAAGTTACATAGGATCTGCCTATCAGCAGTAATTCCAGTTAATGTTCAGGTGAATTAGCCACAATAGTGCCGGTGATACGGTAAATTTAAAATACGATCGCACTATTTCTATGACTGTAATAACGGTTTCTACCCGCCCACTTTTCCATATCAGTATTATTTGTACTTCTTAATCTCGCACCTCTAACAATCTGTAAAATATCGTCGTTTTCAAAATTGGGGCATGCTGGGGGAGCACGACCCTTTTTCCAAACTTGATTCCCAATAGCCCGTGTATAAGCCCTAAGCCAAATGTAACAGACTGTCAAAATTCTTGACCCATCCGATTATTAGTATGGCTCTTATAATGGAATGGCTCTTTATGAAAAGGCGTGACACCGCCCACTTTGCATCATATCAGTTACAAATGTACCAAACTTCACCTTCCTACCGCTAATAGGGTACGACATATCGAGCCCTTACCGCTTTTTAATGAAATTCGATAGGAAATTCTCCAACGCTCTTAATCATAAATTATTTTACAAAGATATAGCAAAGGCAATTGTAACGTAAGCACCACATGCTTTTATGCTTGACCACACAAAAAACTCTCTCCCGTACAATTATCTTTTTGCGCTTTTTGCCCTTAAAGATTTGACGTCCACTTGATACATCAACAATTCAATCACCTACAAAGTTTTATATCTTCGCCCACTATTATCTTTACCCTTATGATTTATGCCAGTGAACTGTAGTCCACGATGATGGCTAAGCAGTTTGCCAATTACGAAAAGTTTAGCTTTTAAATAGAGAAAATTGTAGACTATTTTCCAAAGTCTTCACTGCAGCTCATATCTGTGGAATATGCGAATATCTGTACTCTCTCACGAGCACAGACATTTTGGGACATACTTAATATGGATATTCTTTCTACAAGTCAAGTCTTAAAGCCCATGTGATTCGAATTGCTGTTTTTAAACGCAGAAGTTGCCGGTGCATCAGAAAAAAAAAATAATTATAGAATTCACAAGGTGTACAAATGCTGTAAGTTGTAACAAAATACAAGACATCCAAAAGTACATATAGTACATAACTCAAAATAGGATTTTGTCAGGAGAGCCGTTTAAAATCGTCAATTTCGTCGTACTTTCCAAATATAGAAAGAAAGAACTGCAGGCTATTTCAATAATATGGAGACTAGAGGTCTGCAACGAATAACTTTTCGCTGCACATATGAAGTTCTAATTCGAAACGAGTAAGTACATACTCGCTCTCTCAGAGCGCAAGCAATGAAGTGAACGGTTGTATATCAAATACAGAAGAGTATGTAGCCGCAGCACAATGTGTTCCGGAAAAAGCATATAAAAAGCAAATATACAAATGAGAACAACACAGAAAAAGTACTGCGAATATGATGGTCACTTCACGTGGTACCTCGAGTATTAACAATTCGTTGATGATGGTTTTGACATTCGAATTAAAATTTAACTGGTATTTTGTGCATGGATTTTCAGTTATTTCAAACATTTGTTGTTTTAGTGGCGATATACAGTAGGTAACATTGACACGTTGACTGTTGTGCAACTAAACTTTACTTTGAATTTAAATAAAATATAATACCACCTATTTTGCTGTATGGCAATATAAGAGTTATGTCGTGACCTTTAAAAATAAAACAATAAAGTTTTTTTAACTTATGTTTTTATATTAAACAAAACCAAATTATTCGTTTGATCAGAGTTATAAACTTCAGTACCAATGTTCGTCTATTTTACGGTTGTACTTAGATATAAACCTGATGCCTTTGTAAGAAGCGAAAAGAAGTAAGGTTGTTAAGAATTTTTAAGAAGTCTTTAATCGATATTATTTTATTTTGTTATAATTTTAAATAAACTTACTTCAAGAGTATTCATTTTCATTAGACACTGAAAGGCGATAAGAAATCATAGACAACTGTTCCATCTATTTGTTATACTGAACGTTGTACATAGAGTACCGCAATCACTTTCGCTGTCGCGACGTACTCGACAAGATCGCTGTCGGTATGTTCGAATAAAAGAGAAAGAGGAACATGTATTCGCTGGCAGAGACCATAGCCGAGTAACAACTAGTAGTTATTCGAAGATTTTGTTGTTCCTACAAATGTGAACATTTGTTTTTTCGTCACTTCGAGTAAGTGTTTATGCTTCGTCGGTACATGTGTACACTGCAAATACAAATGGAATTGTGCAGACCTCCATTGGAGACCTGTCATATGAATCCATAATACTCAGTAGAACAAAAGCCAATTTAAATTAGAGATTTACAGCTTTTCCAAGACCAAAAATATATAAAGTGAATTTGAATGGCTCTGTCTCTCGATATTCGCCTTCGTTAATATATTGTTCGCTTAACATCGGCACTTCGCTGTACCCCACATAAAATATCTAAATCGCAGGTCTAAATTATCCAACACTTATTTTCCATAATCGCACTGATTGGACTAAACGGCATTGACTTTAGAAATAAGTTTGGATTATTTGGTCATCTCCGTGCCGACTTTCTGCTAAGATTTCGAACCGGAAAAAAAATTCGTCATTTCGTCTATCGATGAAAAACGAAAGCAAAAATACACTATTGTCAATTTGCTGGAGGAAACAATGCTTTCAAATAACCCCAGAAAGAGTATGCCCCGGTTGGAGGTAACATTTGCAGATCAGGGCAATCAGTCAATATCGCGTTTTCCACTCTTCTCCTCGGCGACGTTTTGAAGAAATGGTATGCATTGTAAATGTTTTGTACATCGGCATTATGAAACAATAAAGTTCGTTCAAATACGAAGCAAGTATAATTTTGGAAATCAGCCCTATTCTCATCGACCGTTTCGTCTATTCAATTTCAATTTATTAACATCAAGCTTTAACCAAACCTATAAGGCCTAATACGGTTAACAATTTCAACAATTTATCCAATACAACAATTGATATTTTTTTTAAATATATAAACAATTAATAATAGTATAGAATTAAAGTATATTATAACGACCAACTTTTCTACAATGAGTCACTACTCCAATTAATGAATACAATTTATAATAAATTCACCTTTTTTTGTACTACAAAAATTAAAAAAAATCCTAATTCCATTTATAACAGCCCTTTACACCATGCTATGCTATGTTTATAATATTATAGAGTAAATTTAATGATTGAATACCCAAACAATTGGAAACGAAGTATACTACTACAACATAATGTATACTAATTACAAATAATTTAACAATTCAAATATCATTCAGACGAGCATATTCACACAGTTTCATCGTATGTGTTGATGCCATCTTACAGAGTATATATACCTCATTACACTGTTAAAGGATAGACGTAGCTTCCTCAAAAAAACCACCTAAACTCCCCGAAAATACTTCTAAGCCATATAACAAAAGAAAAATGGCCCTACGCTGGTTTTGTCGCCAACTCTGCACGGCGGTACATCGATATCCAATGCCATCATTCAAAAGTCTATAAACTATTTTGAAACATTGAGTTCTGTAAACTCTTGGCTGAAGTCAAGAGTGAGCGATTATTTTAAGGTATTTAGAAACATTGAGTTCTGTAAACTCTTGGCTGATGTCAAGAGTGAGCGATTATTTTAAGGTATTAACATTAGAAATCGGACATTTGGATATATGTTTTTCAAAACTATTTCCATAGTTGGCAACTTTTAGTATTTTTGATGCATTCGAACGACTGGTTAGGCGTATTCCAAGCTATTTGGCAGGTAATATTCTTTGAGTCCGTTGCACTTACTCTTGTTGTACGTTGTAGATATTGTCATAGTTGTCCATTGAGAATTTCCTCTTTGTTCTTTTTATTTTATTTGAATAAAACAACGGTTACATATTTTTTTTTTTTTTTTCAATTTTTATATAAGAAAATTTTTTTTATTAAACTTTTTGTTTTAAATTACTGCTTAATTTTTTACAATTGAGTGTTGTTGAATTTTCATTTGGGGGGGTGTTGTTGTATGATAAGTGGGGGGGGGGGGGGGGGGGGGCTATATGATTGGGATATCATTTCATTATTTAGTTTTCGAAACTGTTACGAGAATACATGTTTTTTTTTTTATATATTGTTGTTAATAATTATTAATTACTAATTAGCATGAATTACACATGTTTCTTTTGATTTTAATAAAAAAAAAAAATGGGGAAAAAACAGATTAAAATCATTGTGTTTTGAAAAATAATATTGATAATACATATATGAGCAAGATTATAGGAGGAGGGGGCGGTTGGGCAGAGATTTATAAAAAAGTACACATAAACTTAAAAAAAAAATTCATTACAAAATTCTTTATGTAAAAAAAGTAATAATTAAGATTAAATGATTATTATAATAATAATATTATAGTATGTATATTAAAGAAATATAATAATGTTTAAAAAATATATGTAGTATGTATGCATGTGAGTGTGTAGTAAATGTGGTTGGGGGGCTTGGTTGTATTCCAAAAAAAAGTAGAGACAAAATACAAGCAAAATATATAAATGTATGAATGAATTTTTAATGTGTTGATTTGTGGAAATAATGTATGATGACTTTTTTTTTTTTGTTTGAATGATTAAAAATGAGTGAGTGAATGAATATAATAAATCTTTTGGTGTGTGTCTTTTTGTTCAAGAGAAATCGTGTTGGTGGTGTGGGTGATAAAACAAAATACATGACATATTTTTGACAACAAAAAAAAAAACTGATTCAAGCCACCACCATGCTAGCGGGCGCCAGGCAGGATCAACTAGGCAAGCAGGCGTCCGATACGATCGAACAAAAGGCGCGGGCATTTTCAGGTTAGGTTTTTTTTTTGAAAAATTAGAAAGCAAACAGTTCTGTCATTAACAATTCATTTGTGGAACAACATTTTGCAAAATAGTTTTCATTGTATTAGTAAATAATACAAAAGAAAATTCGTTAATTTATCGGTTAAATTTTGCAAACATTTCTCCAGTTGTTTTGAAATAATTACTTGTTTTTAGTATTGGCAAAGCAACGCATTATGTAAAAAGATAGATGTTTAGTTTTCGTTTGAGTTATGTTTTTTTGTTTGTTTGTTTCTCTGTTAAAATTATTTAATTTTATGCTAAAAACTGCATAAAAAACAATTTTGTTATACATTTTACGACATGTTGCCTTTTCTTTCGTATTAATTAACGACAACGTTGAGAGGATGACAATTTCTTTCGTTCGTTTCCTCCAGGTTACAAGATGATGGTTGGATGAGGTGTTCAAATGTTAAATGCTTTTTCTTTTTCTGTCTAATGATGAGTCCTTTTGAAAGAAAGTATTTCTTTGTAGTGGTTTTTTTTGTGACGGTTTGTGTCTTAGCCTACAGTTTTTTTTGTTTTGTTTTTTTCTTTCATTGTTATTTGATTATTATTTTGTTTCAAAAAAAAAAAAAAAAAAAATTGATGCTTTTTATTTTTATTACGTTATTTTGCAGCAGTAGTTATTTTTCTGTTTTGTTTCGTTTTTTTTATTATTATTATCATCATTATTGTTTCCCTTAACATGCATTTTGTGTGTTTATGGCTTCTCCTATCCCCCTTTTGAATTTTCTCTTGGATTTGGTTTTTCTCGATATATCGCTGCTGTGGATTTTGCTGACATTAGTTAGTTGTTTTGCGACGACGATGACGGAGGAGTAAGCCTTGGAGTTGAGTTTAGACCCAGTATAAAAGACACATTTACCAGAGACCAGAAGAGTAGCCACCGGGGGGAATACGATTCTTATTGATGACCTGATTGGCACCGTTCATGCTGGGTGTATGATTTGAGAAATCGTTGGATTTGTTGTATCCTTCACCGGTGACGGGATTACCATCTAGAAAAAGTAAACATAAACGATATTAGTAAGTTTTAATTAGGCAAATATATAAACTTAATGTCTAAAAGGGAATCTGTGGGAGGGGGTGGTGGGTCTCGATTTTCCATCTGAAATATTCTTTTGTATTTAAGCGCCCCGATAGTCTAGTTGGTAGCGTGGGGGTTGTGTTCTCGATTCGAACCCGAGACTTTGAAAACGTTTCCTTTTCATATTTTTGTCAGTGTTGCCTAAAAACCTTCTTTTGGCTGAGCAAACACCAATGTATACACACTTAAAGAGTACAGCGAAAAAAAAAAAAACAGTTTCCTACAAAATTTGACCACAGCCCACTGATTTTATAGAAGATCCCCATCTGTGACATAATTGTTGAGGGAAATATGCTAGACAACATTTATTTGTCAGTAGACTATCAATTCTAAAAATCTTTTGTGCGATTGCTCGATTTGGACTGTGTGATACGTCGTTGTGAGATTCGAATCAAGAGATGAAAACAAATCGAAAATGTGAAACTAACCGGAGGACAGTCACTTGAATGAAGTTGTACTTCATTGATAATCAAACAATATAATCTGAGCAATAGAGATTTAAGACATTTTTACTTGTATGTGGAAAAATTGTTGTTGGTCGTGGTAGAAAATGTCGTAGTGGGTGCGACAATAAAAAAAAAACAACAACAAACCAAGGTTCTGGTCTTGATAAAACATGAACAACTTTATAAGCTGCTTTCGGACCATCGAAAATGTCTCTGTAAGCCAGGTGAAATGCGTCTAGAAGTCAGAATTTTAGCGTGCACAGCTCGAAAATTTATGAGAAGTCTTAAAGATCATACATTTTCAGCCAGGCTGTTAAAGATAGGAGTAGTTTTGTTGCAATCTGTAATGGCAGTACATCTGGGTCATTGAGTATACACATTTTATAGTACAGCTTCCTGATCATCTATAAGGAATTGCATCCGTCTCTCACATTAACTCTATCCAATCTTTAGACAGGCATTTAAATTCGAAAATATGCAATTAAAACTTCCAATGTGTCTTTTGTCTAATGCCAGCGGATAAGAGAGCATATCATACAATTCTCCTTCATCGAGTGTTTGGTGGTTAACTTTATCTCTTTTAATGGAGAACAAAATCTTCCAATACTTTCACAACTGTCTGTTATGCAACAAGTCAATTTAAGTTGACTTTAAAAAACCACTGTCACCTCTGTAATTTTTCGGTTTGATAGGCTTCCATCCACCTACGCCGTCAGTGCCCAAACCTATGCCCGTCAATGGATTACGTGCGGCCGCAGCTTTCACTGCGGAACTGACACTCTTACATTCCGACAAAGGCGGCTGCTCTTGAATATTTCGCATTTCTGGTGAGGCCAAAGAAGAGAATTTCGTTGCCATAGAAAACTGATTTTCAGGATTACAACCAGAATCTTGAAGTGTTTGAGTGGCGGCAACATCTCCGGCTCCAATATCACTATTATTTTCACTATTCAAACAGTTTGCCGCCGGTGGTGGTGGAGGTGGTGTTTCTAGAGAGCAACATTCCTCCAATTTAGGATATGCCCTTGTCGGCTCAAAACTTTTCGAAATGTATTCAGAACTTGAAGGATACCGTGGGTCTAATTCGGGTTCTGGGAGGAGAATTGAGAATATTTTCTTTTGTAAATTACACATTTTGTTACACTTTATATGACTACTTACTACTCATTTTGCGATGATAAACTTTTTTTTTTGTGAACAAAAAAAAATAAATAAAAAAACGTTTGCAGCGTGCAGAAAAAAGATTTCGAAATATATATATATATAAAAGGCGTGACAATAAAGCGTTGATGTAAAATTAAGTGATTTTTTTTTTAAAAGTTATTTGAATATTTTTTGGACTGGATCGATAATTGTATGTAATGTTTATTTTATATTTTTTTTTATAAAGTTTGACAAATATTTCAAATTGTATGAAAAGCGTACTTGAAATGAAATCAAATGATAAAATGATGTGAAGAGTGGGGAGAGGTATTTGGAAGAAATAAGAACGAAAGAAAGGGAATGTAGTGGTCGACATATTAACAAAGAATCCCATGGAAATTTGTATGTTTTGTTAGAGTGAAAAGAGTTCCACGCTAGACAAATTTAAGCGACATCTGCCGCAGAAAGTGCAGACAGGAAACAACAAGTGAATAAAAGACAACTGAACATTATTCATTCCTTTCCAATGTAGGCTTAATGATTTTTCGAACGAATCTTATAGATATTTATTTTCAGAAAATGTATGTTATTAATTAATTTGAGTCAAAGATTTGTTTTGAATTGAATTCTTTATTTACTTATTCAATATTTGGTCAACATAAATTTATGATAAAAAAAACGTCGACTGAATATCAGCAAATATAAGATATTTATTTTCGTTTGGGGGGCGATTGCAGAGCAGTGTCAAAAAGTATTCGCCATTTTCGCCTTCTTCGTGTTGTCTTCGCTACTGTGGAATGTCTGTGAAGAATTTATGTATCAGAATAATTTTTCTTACAATGAAAATACACTCTGAGAATTATCAAATTCAGGATTATGTGCAATTATCAAAATATCGACTTTGAGCTCTTGAATCTAATCTAGTCTTAAGTCTGGGAGAAGTTTGCAATATATGCAGTTTCGGAAATTGGCAATAGATTAAAGTACTACACCGGAAATTGTCCAGAGAATATCTACATTTCCGAGGGTGATGGAAAATAATTTATAATATGCAGGTTTTCAATTTTGTGCAGTGTAATCGATTTCTTCGACCGATTCGCAAGTAGAACAACAATGAGATTCAATTCTGGGCAAAATTAATAATGAAAACAAAACACGACTATTAACGTTACCCACTCCCATCAATGTTGCAGATACTAATTCATATAATTATCGAGAAGACAAACAAACAAACGTTCCAGTCAACAAATATTTAAATAAACATTAACTGAATTGTACATAAATAGAAACTGGGCTTGTCTTGTTCAAAGAACAAACAACAAATTAAAAAAAATAAAATAATACACAATTTGTAAACAATAACTTAAATGAAAGAGTAATAATTTGGTGTAATCAAAAATATGAATTTAATGACAATAATGCACGTGCTCACCTGCTTTGGAGTAACCATTCATTTTGAGATTCTCAGTGGACGATGAGACCGATGAGGAGGCCGACGATACGGAACCACTTTTGCCATTGTAGTGATGACCATTTCCATTGCCATTGCCATTGGCAATCAAAGTTTGAGCAGCTTCATTGTTAGCACCGAATGGAATGTTGCTCCTCATGTGATTCTTGGCAGGAGTCATTGGACGTTCGGGTTCACCGAATAAACGTTGATATGAGTCAACATTCTTTTGAGCGCGACGTGGTTGATCACCTTCAGGAGCGGCAAGAGAAACCAGCAAGTTTGTTTCAAATCGATTTCAAACAAACAAATTGGAATAAGAAAAAAAAAACACAAACAAATTAGTTAGATTTAATATTTTGCCTAGGCTACGAAAAGTAAAAGTTACAAAAAAAAAAAAAAAGAAATTACAACATAAACGTTAAGGAATTATTTATTATTGCACTAAACGAAAGAGAACTGAATGTGTACGGTGGTTGTATAGAAAAGAAAAATAGCTACCAAGTGTTTTATTTTCTGCCGAAATCTAAGATCATACATCATCCCAAAACGAGCAAATGTTTCGGCATTAAACACGTGGGCGCAGCATCGCGTTTTTGTCCCCTCCCCCAAAAACCTTCTACCGTGAGCAGACACCCGGCATAACAATAGCCCAACTAACTATAGCAGACATATGCAGATATATTTTAGCCATTAGCCATGACCATAACCATTTATTTCCTCCCCTTTTACAACGACGACTAAAAGGAAAACTATCAATACATTTTTAGCGTAATTTATGGCAGGAAAAGTGTTAGGTCCACACAAAGACAGTGGTCACACAGAGCGCTCATAAAAAGGCTTTCAAATTCCACCAACTAAAAAGATTATACAAACGTTAACAATGGTCATATTTTACATGTTAACAACATAAGAAAATTGTTACATTATAAAAATGAACCATACGATATTGAAAGGCGAGCGGAAAAATGTATTTGCAAACATTTTTGTGAAGCACTCTCAACTTTTGTCGATTTATGTGGGCTCGATGCCAATTGAAAGGGTTTGCAAAATGCTTCAGGATGTCAAAAAAGCCTGTTTTTGGTTTATTTGGTTTTTAAATGGAATTCTTTAAAATAAATAGATGCATTTTTTTATATTGGTTCAGGATTTTTTTTTTAAATTCAGCTTATTGTTGGTGACCTTCCAGTAATTGTACTTTCACAGTTGACAATCCTAATTGCAAGTCCTTCTCAATGTTTGTCTGGGTGCAATCATTTGGTAACGCCAGTTGATTATTTTGTATCAGAGTCAGATTTCGTTTTTATAATTTAGGATTTTCCGGACTTTATACATTTATGGGCGGCCGGGGAGTGTGTGACCATGAGACAACAAACCCTTCTCTTCGCATTCTGTTTTCCATCTCGAAAATTACGACATGTAGAAACATTTCTGGAAAAACAAACTACAAGTGCAAAGCCGACTTGAAACCGTGACCGTGTTCTCGTGAGTGACTTTTCAAAGTACAGGGTTCTTCAACAAGAGGCACTCAAAGAAAAATCAGATTGTTTGAGATAAATGATCGGATGCTTGGGTTTTATGCTTCACATCACTAACTTGTCCCAACAGCTCGAATTTGTCCACAAATTGCTGTATTGCGGTCGGACAAGGTACTTCACGACGACCCAAAAATGCTTTAGTTTTGCGAATTGCGACTGCAAGATTTTCACCATTTTTGTAGTGAATTTTAATAATTTCAGTGCGTTGGTTGAAGCGTGTATCGTTCCATTTTTAGTAATGGCGTAGTTTCTACTTGCCAAATGTCAAAGAATAAAAGCTTCAAAGGTGACAGCTACCGAAATACCGGGTGATTCAAAATAACATCTCTTGTTGGAAAACCCTTTAGCAAACATCGAAGAAATTCCAATCGTGAACGCAAAATACTCTATCGACATTTTATCACCATGTTTATCCCGTCATCATTCCTCGTTTGAGTTCCATAAAAACAACGAAAAATAGTATTCCTTCAAAAAATGTTCTAGAAATAGAAACTTCCATTCAAAAGTTTAGCAATCCAGTACAAAGTTGTTCCACAAACATCCTTCAAAAAATCGTTCAGTACACCCTACAACTACCTTAGAAATAAATCTATTTGGTAAGAGAATATATTCCAGCAGATTGTATGTGCTCTAGCTATAAAGGAAAAGTGTGTGCTTCAAATTCAAAGAAATACTGCGCCAATGAGTCTCTACAAATTGCTTTCTATTCTCTTTGGTGCCTTATGCGTGGTGAGTTTAACAGTGTCTACACAAGAGATTATTTACATAAACGTTAAATGAGATGTTAGACGTCTATGTAGGCGTAAAATGTTAGCAACAGCAGCGCCGTTTAGCGCATAATGTGGTTATGTGTGAATGGGTTGGCGTGGCGTAGTGTGTGTATGTGTATCACATCATAAGGATAACAACAAAACAAAACAAAAGAAACAACAAAGGATCGCAAGTGTACGGTTAAATGTTAAAGAAGACATTGCTGGGTGAATTCTTTTCTTCTGGTATTGTAACGGTTTCATTTCAGAGAACGAGAGTCAGGGTCTTGAGTGACTTGAAACCAATAACAAAAACAAAGTGTAGTGCTGCTAAAAAAGGATCATAAAACAAGAATACTAAGCAAAGGAATGCAAAAGAAAAATAGTGGTTTACGGTTGTTAAACAGAAGAGGAGTAAGGGAGTAAGGTGGGGGGATCGGATTGAATGAATAACAATAACAATGAATTAACCAACAACAACGAAAAAATCTGGGTAATATATATCCATTAACAATACCAATGAAATAGAATCTGTGAGCTCCTTGTCGTACTGCGCATATAAAGAGATTTTTTTTCGATTGTTTTAATATCCATCAAAAAAGAACAGAAAAAAGTATGTAAAAAAAAGAGAAAGAAAAAGAGAAAAACATGACAAAGAATTCTTAATGAATTACTTTTCGTTTCGTTTCGTTTTTTTTTTTGGTAAACCAAATTAACAAACATGAAAACAAGAAGAAGAACAACAATTATAAACGGAAAACATAAAAGCTAAATCAACAAAATACAAGGACTTTTTTAAAGAGAAACAAGCAACATTATAATATTGTATTTACACTGAGAGTAATATAGTATATATACATAGAGAGAGAGATAGAGAGATAATTGAAAATGTTTTCTAGATTTGTAGTTATTTTTTTCTTTTGATTATGATGAAAGAAGCTTTGTTTTTGTTCCATAAAAGCATTAAAATAAGTTAAATAATTATTCAATGATATTTAGCTCAAAAATATGTGGAACACATTTAAAATAGTTTCCATTTTTTGTCTTGTTGTAAAAACAATAACTGAAAAAAGAACACAGAGTGTTTCAGTAAAAATGTTCAACTTACCGTTATTTTTGATAGCATCTTTCTTCTCACATGAGAATATGTTTGATTGCATGTGATTTTTGATGGAGCGTGGAGTTTGTGGCATATCGCCACCGAAAATGTCGCTGGTACCGCCACCTGGAGGTCTCAAGACCCTGTAATTACAAAAAGAGAAAGAACAACATATGTAGTTGCATTAGTTTTCATTTCAAGAAAAATATCTTCATACGAATAAAATGCTTTTGTTATAATTATCATCGTTCTCCCAACTATCTGCTACGGTTTGATGATGATGATGATGTGTATGTTAAAAACTCATTAACGTTTAACACAGAAGGAGGAAAAGAAAACAAAAAAAAAACAACTCTAATGATAAGAAAAATAGTTCCACTTGAAAAAAAAAAACCATGAAATGCATGATGATGGTCTTCTTCTTGTTCTTTATCTTCCACGCTGCAAATAGCCAACTAACTTAGAAAACCAATTGTTGTTGCTGAACAATAAGTTTGTAATGCAAGCGTTACCTGGCTTACAGAAATTCTTGTACGTTTTGTGTTCATTTAAAAGTGGAGTTAGCTAGATTAACTCCTCTAGCTCTGCTGAAAAGTTTGTAATTAAAAAAAAACCTCACAAAAAACATATCATTTTTTTTTTATCGGTTTTGGTAATTTGTGGCAGGAATGTTATAACTGCCGTGAAATTACAACCACTGAAATCGTGAAATTGCAAAATGAACAAAAAATTTGATGTTTTTCGTTATGTTTTCTTTTGAAATGTGTTCTTGTGGTATTATTCCAAAGAGGGGTGGGGAAATAACTCAAACGAGAAATTGATTTTAGTTTCGGTTTTAATAAAGTTAACAGTAAAATGTTAATTGATTTGTAGTGAAGACAAAAAAAAAAAACAAGACTTCGGCACTTAGATCAGTTACAGAAGAATAGCCTGAAATACGAGCTATGCCAGACTTGCCATCAGTGCGACAAGAAATTATACAGAGAAAATACTAATAGAACAGAAATTATGATAACCCAGTAAGAATTCTCAATACCAAATACTGCTAGAGGTAAGTTAAATTCAATCGTACACATCACTGACAAGTCACAAAATTTTATTGGAGGTAATGCCTTTTTGTGTGTGTGAGAGAGACAGAAACCGAGAAATGAAATTGTGGGTAAAATAATAAATAACTTCAGCGGAGATTCTAACTCGAGACTTACTGCTTAATTGAAACACAGTCTACACTGAAACCAAAAAAACTGTACATCGAATCAATGAAAACGATTCTTCAACAGTTTTACAACAAATTGATGAATAAATTCATTGTCTTGATGAATAAATTCATTGTCTTGATAAACAAATTCGTTAATTTGAAGTACTTAGTTTCTGCGTTCATCAAATGAAAGAGTGGGTCATTTTAAAACATTTTTGTTGATGGCATTGCACGCAACGAAGAAATTTGTGCATTTGTTTGTTTTGGCTTTACTGCCTGAATTTTTTTTGGGGATATGCGCTACTAAAGAGTAATTCTCGTTTAAACGATGAAAACTATTCCTTATATTCCTGCTTAATTGGAACACAATAATTGTAGTAGGAATCAATGCAAAGGGTACCGATCAAGAAGCGAGGTAGCTTCCGAGATGGATTCGTATACCTTGGGTTGCAATCATAGCAAATACAGGGTGGCGCAAAAGTAATCCTCCTATCAGAAAATGCTATAAATTTTGCGATTGGCCCCTAATGTCAGTGGCAACTCTGGCGCCGGCCATTTACATGACATCATATTCTCGACTTGATGTAAAAAAAAATTATAAGACCAAATAAAAATAATCCACAAGAAGAATCAAAGTTTTTCATTTTTTTTTTAATTACAGCCAAAAAACATCGGAAGATTACTTTTGCGCCACCTTGTACATAGCATAACACTCTTTAAAGAAAAAAAAAAAACCATTTTTATTTGAAAAATGGAAATGTTTTATTTTTTTCAATTTTTTTTTTTTGAAAAATAGAAAATTTTTAATTTTATAAAAATTATAATTGATGTTAAAATTGTTCATCAAATTGATGTAGAATTTCATTAAATTGATGTACGGAATTGAAGAAAAATTAATTAAATGTTCTGCATCAAATTGTAGAAAAGTGTGTTAGGTTGGAAAACGATGTCCAAATTCATCAAATTGATTAACCTTTTTTTTCAGTAAGACTTCTCCAAACTTGTTTATAAATATTTTATTAAAAATAGAGACAGTTGAATGTATATTTAAATTAAATCAGTGACCTATGCACGATATCGATTAGCATTTGCTGCATCTCTCCAACCGCCCACTCAATTGCCTAAGAGCCCTTACGGCGTACGGCATATTTATATCATGATTATGACGACGTACACTTTTAAATAACTTTTCTAATTTCACATAACCTTTAATCGGGGCTTACACACATAGCCAGAATACACAAAAGACAAAAGTGCATTTGTGTCATGTCTCGTTTTCATGTCACAAAATTCGCTATGTAATAATTTAATAAGGAAGAAATGTTAGGTTTATGTACAATTTTAGTAGACCACCATAGCGTTGTTAACATAAAATGTTTAAGCGCTAAAGACATTAAAAGACAACCAAACAATTATAATCACGCTTTTTTTTGTTTTGTTTTTAGAACAGAAAACAAATGGTTTTTTGACCTTTTTTTCTTTCGTCGACTTCTTGCGAGTGGATCGTAAGCAAATGTTAGCTGTTCCAGCTGAAGCGAGTGACAAACATTTGTGACATGTGAACACACACAGAATCAGTTTTGTAAAAGCAGCTGTCCCAACGTGTTTGTCCATAGACTGTTAATGGCATTTCCGTTTCATCGCTGGTTCCCAGAATGTTTGGCGGTAATCTTCTGTCCCTATCGTTCCGTATGGCTTAAACTGGAGATTTTAATTAGTTTAAAAACGAAATGTTATTTGTTTATTACTCTGCCGAGTTGATACGAATGAATTCTGTACTCTGTCAAGTGTTTTGTGCAGCAAAATTAGGCGCATCGGTTACCAGCAATTAATGTTGACCCCGCCCTCCTTCCCTACCCACCACCGATGCACATTTAGTAGTAAACTTTTTATGGTTTTCTTATCTATTGTCAAACATGCAGTTTGGCTCATTAAAATTAACGATTTAACATTAGATTTTGGTAGTGGCGCGTACATTGTGTTACAAAAATATTATAATTGTTTCTACACATGTAACATTAAGCGTTTCTAATGTTAAATTTGGTGTCATTAGTCTATGACGCTTAGAATACATTGTGTCCACTCTACACTCCCGCCATACAAAACAAAAAAAATCAAGATAATTGTCGTAAAACGTTAAAGGTGAGGGGAAGAAACAGTAACCACCTGTGACAGCATAATTGTCAATGATTAATGGTGGACGACTCTCAGAGTTTGTTAATTCATGGCAATGCTAAAATGTCACTGTCCTACAACAGCTAGGTTATGTTTGTAGTTAGGGGGCACAAACAAAATTAAGATGTTTTCGATTCTCTAAAACAAAAACATAAAGTATGAGTCGGACCCCATGAGCCCTCTCAATGAAATTGTGTTTAAAAAGTTCCTGATTGGCGCTCTCAGCAACACACACAAAGAGGGAGAGATTAAACTGTCTCGTTGATGCAAACAAGACAATCTACTATTTCCCCCTTAACATTCCAGAAGAAATATATGGTGGGGGCACTTCTCTCAAATCAGTGAGCTGTGCACGATACAATTTGGCTACTCACTGATCAGGACCCTACTGTTTACAGTCGTGCTAAAATGTGAAATTTTGTCGCAGGTTTTAAAATAGTTTTGTTGTTTTTCATTATTAACGACATACCTTCCTCGTTATCTTAATATATATTTACCCTCGACACTGATTCACTGATACACTGATTCACTGACTCTGTCACGCAGTACGTAGGAATTTAAACAGGCATTCAATAATAATTCTATAAATAATAATAATAAAAAAAATAATATTTTTTTTTTACAGAAATTGTGTTTTCCCCAAATTTTTTTTTTCCAAATTTTTTTTTTTCAAAAAAATTTTTTTCCAGAAATTTTTTTTTTCAAAAAAAATTTTTTTTTCAAGAAATTTTTTTTTTTCAGCAAACATTTTTTTTCAACAAAAATTTTTTTTTCAACAATTTTTTTTTTTTCAGCAAACATTTTTTTTCAACAAAAATTTTTTTTTCAACAAAATTTTTTTTTTCCACAAAAATTTTTTTTTTCAACAAAATTTTTTTTTTTCAACATAATTTTTTTTTTTCAACAAAAATTTTTTTTTTCAGCAAAAATTTTTTTTCCACTTATTTTATTTTTTTTTGAAATTTTTTTTTACAAAATAGTTTTCTCAAAATATTTTTTACAAAATTTTTAAAATTAAGTAACAAATACTTTCTCAAGCAAATTAACGGGCGCCATAGGCGCATTACAACTTACTAGTTATGAAATAAACATCCGATAATGTTTTCTCAAAAAATTCCATTTTTGTTTGAACCTCTTGTTCGAAAACCCTGTAGAATCTAGAATTATATTTGTCTCCATGTATTTTCTGGACATGACTCCCCTTCCGATTGAATGTGGCTCTTGAAGTGGTGAGCCGGTTTAGACCATTCGATTGACCGAAAGAGAACAATTAGTTTGAGGAAGAGACACAAATCCCTGAATGAAGAGGACTCTAAATGGAAACCAATTGGCAATGAAATCGAAAATGAGCAAGCATGAAAAAAAAACCAAAATCGTGTTTTTCATTGATTGTGGTGAAATGACGTAAAATACACGTCCCCGCCAAATGTCCTGGAGCACCTACTTCTCGAGGAATTCGCCTATAATTAGAACACTTTACACTGCTTTCGTAGCAACTGCAAAATTCATATTTGTGACTTTTCATACTTCTTATACCGTGCCATAAATTTAGTCGACACATCGACTCGTTCTGTTCCGCACAATTTCTTCGTGTCATTTCCAATTTCCACTGATAGCATTTTTCAAATTTCCTTTCGAATAATAATAATAATTTTCAATTGCATTTTTATGCAGTGTCATAACATTATTTTGTGCCCCTAATTGAAAATAACCATAATAATCTACCGAAAAAATAAATATCTGCTTGGAAATTGCTGGAAATCGAAGCAACAAAACTGAAAAAACAAAAAAAAAAAAAATACAATATGGAAAATTGTTATTGACACGCAATCCAAACAAGAAGTTGGCTCTTCTCATGCTAATATACCACCAGCACCATTGCACAGGCGGCAGAAAAAACAAATGCAATTATAGTCTGCCTTAATAAAAAAAATCAGCCAACCACTTCTGGCTCTGCAGCGTGTACCCCCACACACAATAGACGCCATGCCAATCGGAAAGACAGACAGACGGTAGTAGACGACATCACAGCAGCACCATCGAAATCATCATCATCATCGTCACCGTCGTGGTCGCCGTCACTGTCGTCATTTAATATTAGGCTCCATTTGCCATTATACATTTGAGTGGATTAGAGCAGCCAGCAGCAGCAACAGCTCCTCATCTTCCAAAAACCATAGATAACTACTACTGCAGCACTTCAACACCAATTTGGTAGGTATTGCAGCAAATGGTCTGTCGGTCGGTTGGATGCTTTTCTTGGCTTGACTTGCTTGGTTGCAGATCATCAATATGATCTGTGGCATGGTGTGGAGGAGCCTTCAAGCATTAGCATTTTTCTCACCCCCCTGTTATTGTTGGCCGGCTGCTTCTGCTGTTGTCTGTCGTCTAGTGTTTCAATGCAATTTAAGTTTGTTGCCTGCCGTATTCGTTACTATAACATATTCTTCAATGTTTGACATTTGTTTTACCACTTCTCGGTTGTTGCAACGGCAATACAGCAACAGCCTGATGCAAATATACTCCAGCTACTACACCACCACCTCATTCATATTTGCCACAAGACCTAAGACTATGGCTGGCTGGCGATGCAGCTGTGTGAAGTTCGTATTTGATTGACTGGCGGTAGGTATTACCCCAACCGATCGATGTATCCATGCGAAAGATATTCAACTAGTATTTCCACAGCACAGATGTTTATATTGTTGGCCGAGATGACACGTCGGCGGAGTAGGTTCGAGAGCGTGGTTCATTTCGTTTTTATTGAATGGCAATCAAATTTAATGCAGTCTATCGTCTATCGCATCATTATCACAAGTCCGCCAGCATTAAAATCAGAAAAGCATAATTTGTGTTAAAAGCCTTTAATTTTGTTAAATGTTATTGTAGTCTTTTTTTCTTCTTCTGTTTTTCTCTGCTGAGATTTGTGTGATTTGTTTTTATTCCTTCAAACAAAGAGTAATTGGAGTTGAATTCCAGTGTAAATGGGGTTCCGCATTTTTAAATCCATACCCACACCTCTCAGAGATTTACAATATGAAGATTGGCTAAAAAAGAATTGAAATTTCTTATTTGCAATCATAAGTTATCTGTCTCCCTTAACATTCCATGTAGGAATAGACGGGGAACTTCTCTGTGTACGATACTCACTGACCGGGACCTATTATTTAAATCCGGCTCCGAACGACAAGTGCTTTATTTAGAGAAGGGTATCGAAAATTCCAGCGAAATAAGTACTCTTTTTATTCGTGAGAAATCTTGTTGAGAATTCTAAGTGAGAACTCTTTTTAAGAATTCTCAGTGAGAATTCTTTTTAAGAATTCTCAGTGAGAACTCTTTTGAAGAATTCTCAGTGACGAAATTTCTTACGACGAATTCGAAACGGGATTTCCCACTGAAAATTTGAAAAACGACAACTAAGGAAAAAATATATATTCTTGCGAAATCCGAGTAAGAAAAAAATTTCGGACTACATATTAACAATTTGCACAGGCAAATATATTGTAGAAATCACGCTGGGTAATCTACTTTACATGAAATTCTCAGTGAGTAATCTTTTTTAGAGTTCAGAGTGAGAAATCTTTTTGAGAATTCTCAGTGAGAACTCTTTTGGAGAATTCTCAGTGAGAACTCTTTTGGAGAATTCTCAGTGAGAACTCTTTTGGAGAATTCTCAGTGAGAACTCTTTTGGAGAATTCTCAGTGAGAACTCTTTTGGAGAATTCTCAGTGAGAACTCTTTTGGAGAATTCTCAGTGAGAACTCTTTTGGAGAATTCTCAGTGAGAAGTCTGGATCACTATGAATTCTAAACGAAATTTCTTACGACAAATTCGAAACGGGATTTCCCACTGAAAATTTGAAAAAACGACAACTAAGGAGAAAATATATTGCGAAATCCCAGTAAGAAAAAAATTTCGGACTACATATTAACAATTGCACGGATAAAGATATTGTGGAAATCACGCTGGGTAATCTACTTTACATGAAATTCTCAGTGAATCATCTTTTTTAGAGTTCAGAGTGAGAACTCTTTTTGAGAATTCTCAGTGAGAACTCTTGTTTAGAATTGTAACTCAGAATTAGTTTTCAGAATCCTCAGTGAGAAATTTAGCATAGAATATTGAAAATGTCTAGTGCCTGAAGTTTTGTGAATAAAAAGGGAATTTCTCATTTCATCAACAAAAATATAACGAAGAAGTCGAAGATTCTAGAAATCACACAAAATTAGGATTCAAATGCGGTAAAGGAAATCAATTTTGGGGGAATTTTGGTTAGAGTCCGAAAAGACCATAGCTAACGTAGAATAGGTCAAATTATGCCTCATTTTAACATTTTCTCAAAAAAAAAAGAAAATCTTAAAGAAATTGTTAAAGCATCTCGACGATGTCATTAACATTTTTTCCCGAAGCAGTGAAAATTACTCCTAGATTGATACGGTTACTACTAAGCTTCTTGAGATTAACATTACAACTGTAATTCATTCACATCAATGCAGACACATTTTTGTTTTGATTGTTCGAAACTTTTCTATTGTCTCACTTTTTTTTTCCCATGGCCTGACACATATAACGCAAGCGCTGTCAAATCAAGCCTTATTAACAAATGTCTTGTTAAGCTTTTGACATAAAGAGCATAAAAGAAAAAAAAAACGGTGTCATTTAAAACGAAATTGACATTTTGGTCAACAGGTGGATAGTCGATCGGCCGTCGTTTGTTTTGGTCTACTTAATTATAATATTTGTGGTAGACAGTTTGGAGAAGGGGACAAAATGGAAAACAGACATGACAATAATTAAAGCTTACATTTACATGGCAAGACTACAAAAAACAGTTTTGTTTTTATTTTTTTGTTCGTAAACAAAGTTGACATTTGGGAATGAAACTATGATTTGGTGGCTGCTTTCAAACTAATTATAGCGAGTGTAAATTAACAGCAATTAACGAAGAAACGAAAAGGTTAAAATCTATCTAATCAAGGAAAACGAAATGAGAAACTTTCATTTTTGCAAACTTTAAATTGTTTCTTATCTTGGACAAAAGAAAACAAACACCATGGCCCAAAAAAAAAAAAAAATAGGAAAAGAAATAAGAGAGAAAACACCACCAGCACCAAACCAAGTCCAATCAAAAACCAATTGCAAATGATTTATGAATAAATGGCATCTACATTAACCGAGCAAAAACAGCCCACTCAACCTACACTTGTTACACACACACACACACAGAGATGGGAGGAAGCAAGACAAACGGCCAAGTTAAGCCCAATAAGATAAACCTCCACGGCAAGTCCAATGTTAGAGCTCTATTTTCCACCTGTATGCCATTTATTGTAGCAATTTGCCACAAAAGTTGAAAACATTAAATTTCAATTAACTGCCGAAAAGTAGAGTAAACCGAGGCACAGGAGTGGACACCGGCCACCGGCCATAGCGATATTCGCCGACAAATGATGGACTCCACAAAGAAATAAAGACGCTTTTGAGCGGACGGCGGACGAACGAAATTCATTCAAATGTATGCCTGCCCGGTCCGGCACGGCCCGCTGCCTGGCATCTTTTCCCAGACTCTCATTTTTTATTTGTGGCTTATTAAAGCCACAACATAATTGCCCACAATTCCATAAATTGACATTTTATAGTCGAATGCAAGGATAAATGGAGATTGTGTGTTGAGTGCCGAGTACCAGACATCAAATTTTAATAGTTTGCTATCAACACAACACGAGTTTTTTCTTCATCTTCTTCTACATCGGTTTGCACAAATATTCCAAACATATCCGAAAATAAACGTTTTATGTGAAATTGTTAAACATTTGTTGACAGTTTATTTGGAAATTTACGAGTACATTTGTGTGGTTTCAATTTGAAATTGGCGATGGTGTAATTAAGCAAGTCTTTCTTTGGCGAACGGGCAGACGGTGCTACAAATAGCCGTTCATCTTTTCATGTTGGTTAATGGTAATAATAATGGTGGTGGTGTTGGTGGCGGTTGTCGAGCTCGTGGTAAACAAATCGTCCAGCTGGCATAAATTATAGTTTCCAATAAATTGCCTGTATACATCATTTGGTTACAATGTCTTACACTACCACGTTGTGGACAGTGGTCAATAAACGTAAGCATCATTTGTTTTATTGCCCTCGTAAATCTTTTATCGACAGAGACAGGGTTTTTACTAGTGAAACTATACGATCGGATGGGAGTTTCAATGACATTGAAGGAAATTGTTTAATCGGGGAATGAGAGAGATCGATGAAGGGGGTGGGTATGATGGAGAATGATTTTAGGCTATGACGCAGGCCCATTGGCTGCCTCAAGGAATACAAGAGATGGGGCAGAAGGAATAGAAGAAAGACAGCGAGAGGCAGCAATGGCGGACCATGATGTGTAGACATATTAGAAGGCAGGGATACGCCTTTGGAATAAAATAAAAAGCGGGGAAGGGAGAGGAGATCGCTGAGAACATCATGATGGAGAATTATACCGGCATGGGACATTTCAGCGGGAAAGGCGTGGGACTGAAACTATCACAGCCGACATGGTTAGGGAATGACGAGACTGCAATGAAAATCCGTGGTATCACCAACTGGAGAAAGCACACAAACGACTGAAGTGCATGGAAATCATTTCATCACCCTTATATACTCGCGCATCGGTCTGTGAGACACCTCACGGTCTTGTTGCTTGTTAGTAAAGGGTGTTTTTTATTGGGGTATAGAACTTTAAGTTGGCATCACTTTTTTAACTGGCGGCCATTTTGTCAGCTGTCAAGTGATTAATATTTAGTTTGGTTTGCCATTTCATCATGAACAGGTTGACAAAAGAACAACGCTTGCAAATCGTGCAAATTTATTTCGAAAGTAATGGTTCAGTTCGCGAAGTTCACCGCAAGCTCCGTCCATGTTATGCCATTACATCCACAAAAACTGACTGTTTGGTGTGCTCTATGGGCTGGTGGAGTCATTGGGCCATACTTCTTCCGAAATAATGCTGGAGAGTCAGTTACCGTTAATGGAGACCGGTATAGAGCAATGATAACCGACTATTTTGTTCCCGAATTGGATGGCATGAATGTGGATGAGTTGTGGTTCCAACAAGTGGTTGAAAATTGGACCTGTAGAATTGGCTTTATTCGAGCCAGCCGCGGCGGCCACATGCCCGAAATCATATTTAAACATTAATGACATAAAATTATCCTTCCAAAAAAGCCAAATTGATGGACATTAAAACGATTTTCTTGTGTTTTATTTCAATTCGAAGTTCTATACCTCAATAAAAAACACCCTTTATTTGTTCTTTCTAAAAAAGGCTGCCTAAAAGACAATAAGTCATTAATAAATATTAATATATTCAAATAAACTTTGGATTAACATTAAGAGATTTAAAAAAAAAAAAACATTTATTAAAAAGGCTCTCACAAGACCGTAGTTTTGACGAAATTAGCTTATAAACCAGTGTTGCCTTTCCACTGTATTGTCAAGAAAATCTCTTAAACAAAATGAGATCACAAATGAAAAATGACTATTTATCTGAAAAATTTGATGATAAAATATGACACAGAAATGTACCAACACCAGAAAAATTCCGCTAAAACTAGGGTGAATTCCCCTAAACTGGCAACACTGTTCCAAACTCTCCGAGTTTAAGGGTCGATTTTACATTACTGTTCCACGACCCCCCCCCCCCCCCCATTATTTACAAACAAATTTTGGCATTTAAATTAAACAAAAAAAAAAAAAATACATGTGTAATAATATCCAAGTTATTATTTCATTTTCAAAATGTTAACATTGAAAAATATTTCACAATTTAACACGGCTGTGAGAAACAATGTACTTTTACTTGGACGAAGCAAAAGAAAAGGAAAACAAATACATGTGTATTCGAAAATAATCAACATCATTTATATTTATTAACATAGCAAACATGATAAAATTTTAATTATTTATTTGTATTGTTCACAAATGCTATAGAAACTGAAAGTTAATAACAAGCATGTCTGGTATGGGTATCATGGATGAGTAATTGAACGGCAAGATCGGGCGGCCGTTGTTCGTTTGACATTGTGTCGCGTCAACAACAACAACAACACAACAGAAAGAAAGAAATGAAAAGTGGTGTAAATAAAGTTGCAAAACCACTTCAAAAGGAAGTCACCGTCCGGCAATTACATTTTAGCCAATGTTTAATAAACAAAGGCAAGGTTGAACAGATTCATATGTGCGACCCAACATAATTGATAAATATGAATGCAGCCAGTGCACCGCTTCAAATGTACACTAGAGTGGGTACTGTATGGAGAAACACATCATTTTCCAAGTCAAAAACATGCATTGATGTTGGTTAATGTCAAAGTCCTGCATAACAACAAACGACGAGCTGCATGTTTTGCGACATAAGCCTTGAATTCAGAAAAATAGATGGACCGACGGAACAGGCAATAATAGTTTCATGTGGTGCCGTTCACACGGTATCACATTAGTCATCTAAATGACTCGGTTAGTGCGCTATTGATTACCTGTATCCATAATGGATAGTTGGACGATAAATCGTAGTGTGTGAACGGCACCATAACGGCCTTACGTGAGATTACGAGTGTTGCACCAAGTCGTAGGTAACAATACCACGAGGAGGGAGGGGAGATTGTCTGATGAAGTGCAGTTGCACTCAGAACACATTAATAAACTACAACAAAATTTACATTTACCCAAAGAGAGAACAAATAAATGGAGTGTTCGGCAGTGTTTTTTCCTAATTCGTAGAAATGCGAAATATCAGAACGAATTAAGAAGAAAAACTAAGAAATAAAATAATAACTCAAAGAGAAAAGAAGTAAAGGGTGTTTTTTATTGAGGTATAGAACTTCGAATTGAAATAAAACACAAGAAAATCGTTTTAATGTCCATCAATTTGGCTTTATTGGAAGGATAATTTTATGCCATTAATGTTTAAATATGATTTCGGGCATGTGGCCGCCGCGGCTGGCTCGAATAAAGCCAATTCTACAGGTCCAATTTTCAACCACTTGTTGGAACCACAACTCATCCACATTCATGCCATCCAATTCGGGAACAAAATAGTCGGTTATCATTGCTCTATACCGGTATCCATTAACGGTAACTGTTAATGACTCCACCAGCCCATAGAGCACACCAAACAGTCAGTTTTTGTGGATGTAATGGCATAAAATGGACGGAGCTTGCGGTGAACTTCGCGAACTGAACCATTACTTTCGAAATAAATTTGCACGATTTGCAAGCGTTGTTCTTTTGTCAACCTGTTCATGATGAAATGGCAAACCAAACTAAATATTAATCACTTGACAGCTGACAAAATGGCCGCCAGTTAAAAAAGTGATGCCAACTTAAAGTTCTATACCACAATAAAAAACACCCTTTAAATAAAAACCAATAGAGGTTGAATGGAGAATTGGTAATTTCTGGGAAATGCCGCCTGCCAGGCATAACCATGAGATTGTGTCATTTTTATGAAACTACATTTTTGAACTCGTGACCAAATTTCTTTTCATTTGAGTACAATATTGTAGCAATAAGTGGGGGCGTTTTTTTGATGCGGTTCATTCTCGTCATTTTGGGGTGATTTCGCAGGGAACTGTATATTTTTTTGGTGGCCATTTGGCTGATGTTTTTCATTTTTAACATGCATACCTTCCTCTTTATTAGGACATAAACATCGGATTATTTATCTCAAGAAATTTAATTTTTCTTTGAATACCAAAATAACACCTCTTGTTGAAATACCCTGTACCTTTCCAACGTTATACAATACTAGTAAGTTGTAATGCACCTATGGCGCCCGTTGAAATATGGAAAAAAACAAATTTTGAAAAAAAAAAAATTTTGTGGAAAAAAAACATTTTTTGTGGAAAAAAAACATTTTTTGTCGAAAAAAAAAATTTTTTTTGAAAAAAATTTGGTTGAAAAAAAAAATTTTGTGGAAAAAAAAAAATTTTGTTGAAAAAAAAAATTTTAAAAAAAAAAATTTGGTGAAAAAAAATTTGGGGAAAACACAATTTCTGTACAAAAAAAAATATTATTTTTTTATTATTATTATTTATAGAAAATTATAGAGTGCCTATTTAAATTCCTACGTACTGCGTGACAGAGTCAGTGAATCAGTGTCGAGGGTAAATATATATTAATGCTTCAACATTGCCCTTACTTACTTAGGTTGGCTCTACAACCTGCTGTTGTTCTTGAACTGCTTAATAAGTGATTTCAAATCACTTCGATCTTGTGCTTGGCTTCTCTAGTGGGTGACAGCAAGGATCTTCTACCGGAGTGTCGGTCTTCCCTGTCTGCACCTTCTGTGGCACTGGTGGTCCAATGCCATTCTGGCTGTAGCCCGCAAAGCCGAAAATTTATGGAAAACAAACATAAGTTGTGTATTTGGTGGAATGGCCATGATGTTGTCTATTATCAAACCGAAAGAAACAAATAGAGGCGTTGTCCTACGAATAAAATTGGTCAGAGTAAGCTTCAGGACATTTGGAATGTTCTTAAAGTGCAACCGGGCTAACGATTCTAACAAATGTCCCCCCCCTTGTGTACCAAAATGTGTAGAATGCTATAAAAAAAAAACAAGCGAATCACGTTCAAGCCGAATCTTATATCCCTTTATCATCCACGTAGCAGATTTTGTATTACTAAATAATTAAGTCTCATTTAATTTAATGGTAATGCCTCAGTTTAAGACAGACTTCAAGAGACCCAATTCAATGTACACTCACACACAAAAGTGTGCGTCTGTTTAAATATTTATGGAAAATGTTTGTAATAGATTTGCATTCCAACACTTTTATTTCACCTGCAAGATTAGTAAGCAGCAAAGCGGCGAGCCGGACCGCGCCGCTTGCTAATTGTAATTTCTCCACAAACATTAGTAAAGGTAAAATTACACCGAAAGGCTGAATAACGGTAAAACGGATTTGATGCTGCTCGCTTGTTTTCAAGCTTGAACACAAGTCTTAAACATGGTCTTACAAACCAATGTTTTTTTTTTTTTTTTATAATTATTGTGTTTTTTTTTATTTTTTGGAATTTGTTTTTTCTTTCCAACAATGTTGAGTGGGGATTGCAACAAAAGCGGGCAGCGACAGCGATAGTAAAACTATGCTATGGCCGCCGATTATAATGCAATTAATGCATCATAGCATGCCAACAACAACAAATGACGACCGCGTGGCGGAGAGAGGAGGTTAGCTCGGTATAGAGTTAACAATTGCAGATATGTTGGGGGGGGGGGGGAAGGCGGCAACCACCGGGGAGGGCGGCCAACAAAGAGTTTACATGTAATAACAACACAACTTTTGGTATGTAATCATAATTTTCCGCTTTGTGAAGCTGACATACAACAGAATAACAACGACAACAACAACAACAACGCATGCACACACCTTCCTCCTCCCAGCGGAAACTCCCCTACACTTGCTTGTTGGGTTGCTCATACAATAATAATTACTATCAACAGATTAAGAAACCTTAACCAAAAACTCTTTTTCCATTCTCTGTTGTTCCCTGTAATTTGGTACTCTTCATTTTCTATGGGGGTAAATTAGAGGTGTTACATTTACACATAAAATGAAATAAATTAATGTGTTGCTTCCTCTTCGCATTTGCTTGAAATTACAGCCTATTTAAAAGAAAAAAAATGAAGCTCAAATTTTAAATGGAAATCGGAGATTTTAACTTACAAAAAAAAAAAAAGTATTTCATTAAATCAGTTAAAGTAGAATTCGGATTTATCCGACAATTAACCTAAAAGAAAGTGTGCTTGAACGAGGGTTGTATGGTAATTGCAGTTTAAGCGGGCAGGAGATGACCACCACCACCAAACTTTGTCCACATTTTGTGGAGGACTTATATTTGCAAAATTATGAGATAAACGAAAATAAAACAAAGATGTTTATGAAATAATTCATACCATCTGTGAAATGTTTCATACAATTTATGAAAAATTTCATACAATCAATGAAACATTTCATACGGTCTATGAAATATTTCATACAATATATGAAATATTTCATATAATCTATGAAATATTTCATATAATTTATGAAATATTTCATATAATTTATGAAACATTACATACAATCTATGAAACACTACATACAATCGGTGATATATTTCACACAATCTATGAAATATTTCATACAATCTATGAAACATTTCATACAATTTATGAAACATTTCATACAATCTATGAAATATTTCATACAATTTATGAAACATTTCATACAATCTATGAAATATTTCATACAATCTTTAAAGTATTTCATACATATATTTCACACAATCTATGAACAATTTCATACAATCTATGAAATATTTCATACAATCTATGAACAATTTCAAACAATCTATGAAATATTTCATACAATCTATGAAGTATTTCATACAATCTATGAAACATTTCATACAATCTATGAAACATTTCATACAATCTATGAACAATTTCATACAATCTACGAACAATTTCAAACAATCTATGAAATATTTCATACAATTTATGAAACATTTCAAACAATCAATGAAACATTTCATACAATCTATGAACTATTTTATACAATCTATGAAAAATTGCATACAATAAAGGAAAAATTAAAAAAAAATGTTTGAGTATTTTATAAAAAAAAAACGTTATCTTTAAATATTCTTATAATTACACAGATATTTGTATACATTTTTTAGTGCACCGGTTTCAAATCATTACCAGACGTTGTCTTGCAACCCTCGTTATTCATAGGCCGTCGGGCATTTTTTCTTTCATGGTTTCAGAAACTTACCAGAATGTATGTATGTCTTCTCCTCAACTACACTTCGGTTTCTTTTCCAAACTAATGGTGCCGGTGTATCATTTGTTTTTAATTAAAAAATAAATAAATTGAATCGTAAATGTGTTATGCTTGGCAAAGACTTTAATTTACTGTTATTTGTTTGTGTGTTATTTACTAAACATTTGTAAACAGTATAGAGTTTTGTTAAACGATTCTAGAACTGATAAGAATAAAAGCCAAAAGAGTTGATTAAAAAAATGCCTAAAAAAAATATATGAATGTGCAGCTCATTTGAAAATTTAGATCACATCATATCTGTGGAATTGCTATTACGAAATTATGAATTTATAAATGCCGTGTTTTATTTCTTGTTTATGCGTGAGTAGGATAAATAGAACAAGCCGGTCGGTGGCCTTTATGAAATTGTCTGCAGTATTTCAAACAAACGTATGATTTAACGATAAGTCGAACACACTGTCTTTGGAACATCCTCAAGAAAAAGTCCCCCATGTGGACAAAGAGACATTGACCAAATCGGATAATAATTACAAAAGCTTAGGAAGAATTGAGATGACCAATAACTCCGTAACTCATGGAATGAAATTCTACCACTGAAGTATAAGAGTGGTTAAGCCTGTGTTCAGCTCAACTGAGCCGATATATTACATTTTACAGGAATATTTGGTTATGGCTAAAGGCTATCCAAGTGGTGGGTGCCGCGTTTCATCGATAGTGTCATCACATTTCAAAGGAATACTTGGCAATGTTCATCCGCAATACATTAGACGATCACAGAATGAATGTATGAACTTGTACTGAAATTGAAATTACATTTTACATGAATGAATGCGTGGCGCGTTTGCTCAAATTCGATTACTGCCAAGCAGTGTTTGACAATGTTCATCAGTAATCGGATGGATTACTTATGCCGTTGAGTAATTGGAAATGAAATATCCAGGCCAAGGAATAGTAAAAGAAGTCGACTTCTCTTACATCTCGTACACCAAAGAAGGCCAAGGTGCTGGATCGGATCGGATCTGCAAAATTCACATGAGACGGGTGCTAGAACTGTTGAGTTTTTAACACGTTGACTGCCAACTACGAGTCATCTCGTACTATCTAAAACTGACACTTTTTGAGTAGTTACGAGTAAAACCGTATTATATCAGTGCTAGTACCAATTTCTGTCACATAAGCCAAGTACGACATTATTCGTAGGTCCATTTTCTCCTAAAAAGAACATGATATTTGCTTTTTAGTAATACAATGTGAAAAAATCAAAATGTAATTTTTGGCCAGTTTTCTGAAAATGGCCTTGGCAGTCAACGTGTTAAGATGCATGGTGAGTCGATGTTTCAAGACTGAGGCGTTGCACCGTTAGTGTTGTTCACCACCATAGCAGTCTCACGAACTTGTTGCAGAAACTTGAGTGACTTATTTTAAATAAATGCTCTGCTTATTCTACACAACGTTGACATTGGAAATAAGTTTGCCGTATTCCCCAGTGTTGTTCAAACTTAAAGCGATTTCGAGCGGGAAGGAAATACTGTCGCTGTCATATGACTAAACAAGAAAATACTCGATGGATAATTTAAAAAAAAGCCAGTTTATGTTTGCAGCGAACAGTTTAAACCCTTTTTTTAAAAAAAACATAACAATCTTTACATTCTGTCACCTTTCTCTTGCTCCATTGATCAAGACGTTTCCAGAGTACATTTCTAATTTCCAATCAGAAAATGTGGCTATGGTAATTTTCAATAGCTCAACTAGTTGTGGTTGCCGGTACCACCATTCGCCAAGAATGACCAGCCAAATGGAGTAAAACGGAAAAGTAAAAAACCGAAATGAGAATGTATGTTTTGGGCAAAAGAAAGTATCGATTTTTCCATGTGTTGTAAGACGACATGAAAGAGTCGATAAAGTACAAGGTTTGCTGTTGTTTGTTTTGACCAAAATGAGCCAGACACCTGCCCTGTTTCGCTTCAAAGCGCCCAGCCCAGCCGGCCAGTCAGCCAGCGCGAGAGAATTGTTAAGCAAAAATCCAAATCCAATTGTTTGTTTGTTTTTACCAAAAAAACAAAAAAAAAATAAGAAGAAAAATAGCAAAAACTACTTTTACTACAAGTTTCATATTTCTAACAAGATTTGAAAACTGCACCGAGTTCAAGTGAACTGAACATGCAATAAATATATCGAACAAGGAACTGTGGCATGGACTGGACAGCGGCGGCGGTTCCTTATTTTTTTTTTTTTTTTATTTTTGTCGCTTATTCCGTATACAATTTGTGTGAATATGGGGTGACAATTATTTTGTGGGCTTACGAGGATGACTTTTCGATGTGGCCGACACCGAGGAGTGGTGGTTAGGAGTAGGTCGCACCAGGAGATTGTAAAGATACTGAGAAAGAAACAAACAACTAAAAGTAGTCCTTTCGCCTGTCAGATGACCAGCCAGCCAGCCATCCACTGGGAAGCCTACCTTTTGGCCATGTCTAATGATGGCAAATAAAACAACTTTTCCGACATATGTGAGAGTATGGTGGCATGGCATGTGGTGGTGCCACAGCCGGTTGGTTGATGGTGTAACCTAAACCGAACTACTCCTGGTTTTGTTTCATTTGCTGTTGCTGGTGATAACAACGTATGCACACATAACGTAACGTAACGTAACAGCCGTAGCGGTTTCCACATGCAAACCACCTCTTACAATGTTATCTATGAATGGCAAAATAGAAAGAAAAGAAAACAACTAAAATATGAAAGAAAAAGGTTTTTTTTTTTCTCTTATGTCAGTCCAATAAACAGAGTCCTACTCTACTTTGTATTGTTTGTTTTTTTTTTACTTGCTCTGGTGCATGATTACCACGCCTGCTGATTATTTCGTAGAATTGTGTGAAAGTAGTTTCTGTTGCAGCAACAATTAAAAGGATAAAAAATGAACATAACCAACAAAAATAAATGTAAATACAGAGTTGGACTCGAGCTACATGAGTTGAATGCCAGTGGCAAACACACACTTCAGTGTACTCTCTCATAAGCGGACACCTAAGGGACGGGGAATTTTGTCCGCTTGTAAGAGAAATACACAAGAGGACTGAAACGGATGAGTACTGACAAAAGTGTCCGTTTATGAGAGGTGTCTGCATACAATTTCCTCCCCAGTATTTAGAAAATCCGTACCCAACTCAGACATACAATTTCCTCGGAAATTGTCCATATCACTTTGCCCCAAAATAAGTTCACCGTGTGAACCAAATTTAAAGTTAAACATGGTGTTCGGCCACAAATCATTTATTAGCATGTTTTGTTTCCAACCCGACTTTCAATTTGCAAATTAACACATCATTTTGCAACATTTCTTTTATGTTTTTGCTGTTGTTGTTGCTGTTATTGTGTCTTATGCCAATGCCATGGGAAGAAATATCGTTACTTGTGCGTTCGCGTTCAGTCGTATTGAATTTGTGAAATAAGAAACCGAAAAGTAAGAGGGATTTGTTTCTTTGTTTGCTGAATCTTTGAGGATTGCAAAAAGAAAAGCGTTAAAGAAAATAAAAAAAAAGTCATTAAGACGATTAACATGACATAATAAATATACGATGATATGAACTTTTCAACTTTAAATTACATTTATTACATTTTTAATATCGCAATCTTTTAAGAAGTTGTTCCTTTGCTGGGTAAGTGGTTATTTCACTGGGCTTTAGCGTCGTCAAGGTTTGCATGACGACTCCGGTTAGCTTATTTTTCTCTACTTACTCTTGTTTGTAAATTTAAGAAAAATTTGTTTTTTTTTTGGGTTCTTCTTTCACTTACCTAAAAAGAGAAAAAGAAAGATGTGGTTAAATTAGATTAATGAGTTTTTTTTAAAAAAAAAAAAAAATAAAATTGAATAAAAAAATATTTCAAAATAAATAATCTTAATTAAAAGTCACTCTGTAAAATGACCTCAATTCAAAATGGCCCAACGAGGGGGGTAATTTTCATAATGAAAGTCGCCCAATATGAAATTTATTCCCAATTCGAAGTGAAAAATGCCCCAAAAACCATATACATTATCAGCCCGATTCTGAATACGCCCGGGGAATTTACATTTTTCCGAGAATAAAATCCTCCCATTCTTAACTGACCGGGAAACAAACGAACCATCTGACTCCGAATAATCGAAATTGTATGTCCCTTATTATTATTCGCTTGGTTTGTTTAGAATAGGAGGACAATGTTTTCGAAAAAAAAAGTAAATGCCCGGGGAGTATTCAGAATCGGGCTGTATTTGTTTTTTTTATAAAAAGCAAATAATATGAAAAAATGTCTCCACAAAAACAAAACGAAAAATGGCCCCATAATAATTTAAAATTTTTTTTTAAAAACTTTGATTATGGAAAATAATTAAAAAAAGACAAAACGGAAAATGACCTCAAATTAGAATAGGAAAAATGGCCCCAAAAGACATTCACATTTTCAAAATGGCCCAACGCCGGGGGTAATTTTCATAATGAAAAATAGCCCACTAGAAAATACGAAAATGGCCCCATAAATTTTTGAATTTTTTTTAAAACTTTGATTTTGGAAAAAAATTGAAAAAAAAGAGAAATTTTTTGTTAACGGAAAAAGACCCTAATTTGGAATAGGAAAAAAATGGCCCCAACAGACATTCACATTTTAATTTTAATGTGTCCCATTTTATGAAAATTATAATGATAAAATCGTCCCAATTCAAAGTGAAAAATTAACTTTTTTTTTTTATAAAAAACAACAAAGTTCTCAAATCTGTAGGATTTACAATATGAAAAAATAACCCCTCAAAAACAAAAACACTACCCAAAAATGGCCCGGAATAATTTTGAATTTTTTTAAAATCAATACGAAAAATTGCCCCATATAAATTTTGAATTTTTTTAAAAACTGGGGAAAAAAAATTAAAAACGAGAAATTTTTTGTTAGGGTCTCTAATTTGGAATAGGAAAAAATGGCCCCAAAAGACATTCACATTTTCGTTTAAATGAGTCTCTCTGTAAAATGACCCCCATTTACAGTGGCCCATTTTATGAAAATCATAATAAAAAAAGTAGCCCGCTGTAAAATATGAAATTTCAAAGTGAAAGTGAAGTGAAAAATTAAACAAAACAAAATTATTTTTATAAAAAGCAAAAAATCTCAAATCTATAGAATTTACAACATGAAAAAATGATCTCTCAAAAAAAAAAAACCCACAAAGAAAAATTGCCACACAAAAATTTGGAATTTTTTAAAAACACATTCACATTTTCGTTTAAATGAGTCTCTCTGTAAAATGACCCCCATTTACAGTGGCCCATTACAAGAAAATTATAATGAAAAAGTCGCTCACAATAAAATAGAAAATTTATTCACAATTTAAAGTGAACAATTAACCAAAACATAAATATGTTTTTTTTTTTATAGAAATCAAATAATTCCACAAATTTATAGACCATTTCTTCTTCTCAATCAGCGAAAGAGGCTTCCCGCATCTGTTGAGCAATATATCAGGCTGCTGTAACAAAATCATAATTCGTTGAAACTCCTATTGCTATTCCATCAGGCCACCGCCACTGTCATATTTGCTGGGAGTCTTAAGTGAAGATGTCGGGTTTCCCACCTAATACACCGGCAGAAAAGTACTTGTTCTTCCCCACTGCAAATTATTCTCACCACAGAATTGACTTAACATCATTCCCAGCATAACAACGAAGAAAGAAAGAAGACAAAGACATAAAAAAAAAAAACTATACAAGCCATCATACAGACACAGTCGGCCATACATGTATGAACGTGTAAATTGCATCTTAAACCCGAAGCCATCCAATGTTGTGTGTGTTTACCTTTTAAAAACTGGAGCAAACAACGATTACAGTAATACGGAAAACACTAGACTGCTGCATTAGCAGCACCCGGTCGCAGTACACTGCGCCGCCATCAATCTACAATCGAAATATGTACGTACGCCGCCGCCGCCCGCCAACGACGATGCAACCAACCCATGCAGTTGGTGGGTTTTGCATTTTCCGTAAGCCGTCTGTTTCTCTTTCCTCTTCCTTTTTTTTTTCACCGTCATTACTTCTTCATTTTGTACTACACTCTTCATCATATACATAATTTACAACACTTTAACACAATAATAGGAGTGATGCAAAACACCTTTGTTGCATTCGTTAGTCTTGCTTTGTTTGCTGTTTTCTTTCGTGATGTGAACATGTACGAACGAGCGAGGGGGAAAACAAAAATAACAGAATTTCCACAAATAACAAAAAACTTTTTACAGAACGAAATATGACGGAAGGTGAACGATTTAAATCTCGGCAGAAGGAAACGAAGAATAGCTCAGGTGAAAACAATGCAAACCAATTTCCAACTTAGGAGTTAAAACATTAGCTTAACACATTCATTTATTCTGCATAATATGCCGCAATGTTGCATGCTTGGAAAATTTAATTTCAGTCTTTATCTTTTTGTTTTCTTTTTCCCTCTCCTACTAATTTGGGAGAATTCAAAACATAACACATTTTTTTTTCGTTGTCGGCAAGAAATGTTTCATTAGAAAATCCACTAAACTATTCAGAATCGTGGCGAATTTTGTTAAACCATAACAAATGATTTTTTTCAATTACACGCAATAAATTAAATAAATTTAGTGGTTATTCATGAAATGAAGTATTTAAAAGAGTTTCTGATCATGACAAGTTCACACAGGCAAACGATCAGTTGGAAATCAGGACGGACTACAACAAAAATTGCCCTTCTAATATCAGAGTTGTTCATGGTGCAATCAAATATCTGAAGGAGTTACACTTTTCCCAGGGTACTACCATTATGTTAAATATATGGTTCAAATGAAAAATAATCCCCAAATAATTTACATAATTTAAAAAAAAAAAAAAAAATGGTAGAGGCAACTAAAATTGTTAACTATACATACTGTAATTATTACATGTCGCAATGAATTTGCAACAGATGCTGTCGGCAGAATTCAATTCCAAGCCTTTTAAAAAATAAAAAAAAAAATGGTAGAAGCAACAAACTGTACGGTACAACATGCACAATTATTGCATATACAGTTCAGTACAACAATACAGTGTACTCTCTCATAAGCGGACACCGAAGGGACTGACTGAATTTTGAATTTTGTTTGGCTTAATACAACACAAGTGGTTTTCAAAATTATAAAAAATGCCAGAGGCAACCAACAAAAAATCTATTGCACTGCCCTTTTCAATTATTAGTTGTCACAACAAAAACACAATATCGCTCATTTATTTGAATAGTGGCATAACTCAAAATAGGATTTTTTCAGGAGAGCCGTTTAAAATTGGCAATTTCGTCGTACTTTCCAAATATAGAAAAATGACTACATATGAATGCACAATACTCAGTAGAACAAAAGCCAATTTAAATTAGAGATTTACAGCTTTTCCAAGAGCAAAAATATATAAAGTGAATTTTGAATTATGCCACTATTCAAGTAAATAAGCGATATGTATGGTAACCCATTTTTTTGAAGCAAAACATGGTAGAGACAATTAAGATACGTTGCGTGTCAGCGTAATTCAATTGATGTCATTTCTAATTTTTTTTAACAAAAACTGGTAAAGGCAACTAAAAAAGGTTCTTGTGTTTTTTTACAACATGGAAAATTATTAGTTGTCACTACCATTTCATGGTTCATCACAACAACACATATAAAGGGTCCGCCATCTAACGATTTTTATACCCTCACTCTACGGGTAGGAGGGTATAAATCTTTTGATACGACCCTAGAAATATTGAGATTAGAACCCAGGTGTCTTTGAACCAAATTCGATTCGTGACTTTCTAAATCGTTTGAGCCATGTCCGTCAGCCCGACTGTCCTGCTGGTACGCACGATAACTATTGAAAGAGTTAAACAATCGCTTTGAAATTTGGCATGAGTTAATATTTTCCCAAAACTGCTCATGGGATTGCATATGGGCTATATGGCCACACCCCCTCGGGTACCTCCCATACAAATGTACCATACAGTCCACAATAAATATTATAAATCGTGTACTAATACCAATATGCCCAACGCCATCTTATCCAAATTTTGTACTTAGTAAATTTATAGCCAGGAAAAGTATTGGACAAAAACCTGTAAGTCTGGCAACTCCCTTTTTGGTACCTCCCATACAAATGTACCATTCCGCCCCTTATACACCGTGTAATAATATCAATATGACCAACGCGATCTTGTCCAAATTTTGTACTTAGTAAATTTATAGCTAGACAAAGTTTCGGACAAAAACTTGGAAGTCTGGCAACTCCCGTTTTGGTACTCTCCATACAAATGTACCATCCCGCCCTTATACAGCGTGTAATAATATCAATATGACCAACGCGATCTTGCCCAAATTTTGTATTTAGTAAAGATAAAGCTAGACAAAGTTTTGGACGAAAACATGGAAGTGTGGCACTTACATACAATTTTCGAGAAAAACCTCTACAATATTTTTCTATAACATGCGGTATTTTGAGGTTGCTATTATGTAATATGAGACTTGTATGTTTTACTGAGGGTTAGGATATTTATAAGTCGGTTTACCCGACTGCAACTTTTTTACTGGTTTTGAAGATCGCATTATCAGCCGCAGAGCTGATGTCGTTAGGCTACTGCATGGCCAGCCGAAGTAGCCATTTGAAGGAAAATATTTTCCATTATTAACCGGAAGGATTGTACTTTCAAATAAAAAAAGAAATTTGAGAAAATACCCAGTAGTTCTCTTTTATACATTTTCCAAAAAAAATGATTTGGCGGACCCTGTAGTAGCATTATATGTATGTGATTCGTCTGGTTCATACTCCGTTAAGCTTTTCTAAAATCCACAATTTAATTAAACTTATTAAAGAAGAACCTGGAAAATGTTTAAAGAAAACAATGACAGTTAAGTGTATTGACACTAAAGCAATTTTTACAACATTCTGGTAAAAGTCGCAAATATTTTCTTTGGTTAAAGGTCTAGAACAAATAAAATATAAAAAAGTATCGAAACGATTTAAATTGAAGTGTATTTTTTTTTAAGATGTCATAAAAAAGTCAATTACGTTTTTCTTTACAAGTTTGGTGACAAATCGTTTTGAAGTAATCGTCCAAAACAAACAAGACAAGTGAAATAAATATGAAGGCAAAAATGTGTTCTTTTGTTATTACGAAGAAAAACAGATAATTTTACACACAAGTACTAATGAAATAGGACAATGACACATTTCCAGGCGACGGACATTAGCGATAACAATAATAATGTCATCATTGTGACAACAATTCGACATGATTGTTTTTTTTTTAAACAAATAATTGGCGTTTGTTGCAATTATGATATGAATTCGAATACAAATAAATCTAGTAAGTACATAAATACGTATATTTGTCAGGTGATGCTTATCGCATTCTATAATTGGCCTGGGAGTGTGTTTTCGGCCAGTATGACAACAAAGGATGTGTCGTGTTAACATGTTATTTGGCCATAATAAAATTACAAAAATCACAAGTTCACTGACTGACTGTGGGCGAAATAATAAAGGTTACTTCTATGTAAGTTCATTAAAAAACAATTGAAAAATTACAACATAAAAGAAATCTTCAATTTGATGAAGACGATGAAAAAAGTGTATAGAACTCACAATCATAGTACGGAGAGTACTCAATTTTTATTCTCTTCACAAGAGAAAAATACCTTATGAGAAAAAAATTGTTCTCCTCAAAGATAAATATAAATTTTTCTCAAGATAAATATTTTTTTCTCGTGAAAGTAATTTAAAATATGAAGAGAACAATTATTTTTTTCACTCACGAGATTTATTTACCGAGCACTCGCGCGAGAGTTATATCTACTCATTAGAAATTAATTCTCATTCATGAGTTAAATCATTAGAAAAAATATTCGTCATCAACTGAATTTTTAGGAAATCCCTTTACAACGGCGAAATGGGACGAAAATGTGTATAACAAATAATTAAACTTTCAGCGGATAACATTTTTTTCTTTTTTATTGTTTTCAAACCAAAAAAATAAATCAAAAATAACAATAAAGCAATTCTATTGCAATTCTATTCGAAGCACTTCTTACGACCCATTTTTTTTCAACTGCTTCAAACAAAACAATAGAAGAAACTGACCTGCGTCAATTTCCAAACACAAGTATTTTTATATTTCTTGTCTCATGCGTGCTCTCTTTAATATTTATCCTTATTTAACTTTCGCACTCAGAATGTAAAACAAAACTCTCGTGAAAGTTATTTTTATGAGTGAGTGTTATCTTTTCTTCTCTTTCGTTAGAGAGAGCAATACTTTTAAAGCATGTATTGATCACTCATGAAAGATAACTTTCGTAGATAAAAATTACTTTCACGAGAATTATTATTTTTTGTCTCTGAGTGTGAGTAACAAAACAAGAGATAAAAATGAAAATACCTGTCGCGAAGCGAGATCTCAAAATGCAAAATATTTACATCGAATGAATGAGATGGTACATTAATTCAATGAAGACCAATTGTCGAGACTACAATACTGACACATTTCCTAAGTACATAAATACGTGTATTTGTCAGGTGATGCTTATCGCATCCTATAGGGTTATCCTTTTTGTGGTTTCAAAAGTATAGGGCCGGAATTCGACATCTGTCAAACTAAGTTGTTAAATCATTTTTTTTTTCTTTTCAGTTGGAAGTCGGACATTGACGTAAAATATCAGTTTGGCGTAACATTTGTAACATCTTTCCGTGTGGAACACAACACATTTTCCATTGCAGTAAATAAATTTCAATTATGTGGACAAAGACAAAGGGCTTTAGGAGTCCCCAAACTTTCATTTGCTGGCCGTTGTTTGATTTTGTCCGATTTGTTTTTTTTTGTCGGTCGTTTCAAATGAAATCAACCGTAGTGAAAGTTTTCTCTTCATTTAATGAACACTTTTTCCCAATTTCGCCAACTGGAAAAAACAAAAAATACTAAATATAAAACGGAAATGTTCAATACCATGACGTCTGGCGTTTTCCCCGTATTTTGGCCTGTCAAAAACTTTTACACACACACATAAAGAAACCCAAAAACTAATGAAATGTGAAAAATCACAAATGCATAAACCCTAACTATGCTACGGCCTTTAAAGTGAGATACGGACAGCGAACAAAAACTTAACAATAAAACAATCAACATTTACAGATAGACCGAGCAAAGGGACGGACAGACGTCACGTCACATGTCGGCATGTAGAGAGCGTTGAATGGAGAAACCGACCCTGCCACCAATCGACCATTACCAGAACGAACGTACACAACCCTCATGATCATCATTGTTTTGAAAGGAAAATGAGACGGACAACAAAAACATATCACATCATGATGATAACGATGATGATGATGACGATTGCAGTCAATATTAATAGTAAATAAAACACTGAAACGCTAAACAGCGTTAAATTACAATTCTAATCAAAAAAGACTTTTATGATAGAAACAGCTCAGCCGCCGTTAAAGTTAAAGTTTAGTTTTGTGAAAAGCCCAAAATAAAACAGAAAAATGTATATTTAAAAAAAAAAGAAACCGTGACCCAACTTTGACTATAACAATAACTGTAGTGGTGCCGGTTAGACCAGGCACCACATACTACTCGTGATTGGTAATGCGGCGGGTAATCTAACCCCTTCACGAAAACCAACAAAAAAAAAAAAAAAAAAACAATACCCAATACCAAAAGCCGGGGAGGGACTGAAAGAGGCGGATGGGCTTGTAAGCCATTTCCATGGACTATTTGGTGGAAAACAACACCGAACAACAAAAATTGAAATCGAGACTCTTTTCCTGCTCGTTTTTCAACAGGTGCAGCAGCATTTTTCGCCTCATTCTCTGCAGTCAAAATCAATAGCCAAACAGCCACAGCGAACACCATCATATGCGCCTCAAATGTTAACGTTTTTTTTTTCTTTAGTTAACCGTAACAATATTTTTTTTTTTTTTGTTTGAACCGTAACAGTTTTGGTTGTTGTTGTGATGTTAGGATTTTTGTTTGCTTAAATGCTGCACTTGTCATTTTTTTTTTGTTCGTGTTGCTATTGACTAGTAAAACGATTTTTTATGTTTATCTTTTGGAATTTCAATCGTGGTCATCATAAAAAAAAAGAAAAACTGAAATTTACAACCTGGACGGACGGACCAACATTTCAACTTAACAGGTGGAGAAAAGAAGTGGTGGTGATTTCATTTACGTTTAATACATATTTTTCCCCGTCTATCGATTTATATGCTGAATGTCAATAAATTTTACTACTAAAACTCTTGTTATAGATGGCGGAGTTTTTTTTGTTTTTCGCTCCCCCCACCCCGACCATATTTCACGTTCGTTGTAGTTTTCGCTGCATTCGCATTCGTTAGATTGCACCTGAATGTTGGTTGAATATGGATGAAGATTTATGGGAAAAGTATGTTGATTTACATTAAATTTACGAAATTAATTGTTAAGCTGCACGAGGAGAAGAAAGAAATGAAGTAATACTTAAAATATTTTGCAATTAAATGTCCAACAGCGTGAACACAAAAATGTGTCAACTATTGAATCTTGTATGAGCGATGTGTTAATGAAGTCAATCGAATGTAATGAATATTTGTAGGTAAAGGGTTATCCATTTCGTGCTTTCAAAAGTATAGGGCTGGAATTCGACATTTGTCAAACTAAGTTGTTAAAGCAATTTATTTTTCCTTTCAGTCTGGAAGTCTGACATTGGCGAAAATAGATCGCTTAAAAATTATTAAAACCTTCTACAAAAATGATGATGGTGATTCTGGCACAGCCACACATATCGTGCTTTAAGAGTAGATTATGGTTTATGGTTATGAAGCACATTTCTCACTCGGTGGTTATGAAACAAATTTCTCACTCGGTGGGTATGTTAATAAACAAAATTGTCCTATTTGGGGTTCTGTGAATCCTCAAGCATTGAAGAGAGGCCATTACATCCGCAAAAAGTCACTGTTTGTTGCGCCCTTTGGTCCGAAGGTGCGATGGGACCTTACTTCTTCGAAAACGACGAGGGAACGACTATCACCATCAATTCGGAGCGTTATGGTCGTATGATAACCGACTTTTTCTTTGTCTGCTATTGAAGAATACGACTTGAAGAATATGTAGTTTCAACAAGACGGTGCCACATGCCACACAACTCGAGCGAATATGGCTTGATTGCAAGAGACATTTCCTGGCCGCGTAATTTCTCGTCGTGGCGACATCAACTGGCCACCAAGATCATGCGATTTGACACCATTCGACTTTTTTTTGTTGGGCTACGCGAAAGACCGTGTTTATTCAGATAAACATTCGTCAAGTTATGGCTGAGTTACCGCCCAATATGTGCCATGAAGTGGTCCAAAATTACCTCAAAAGAATCAATGCTTGCAACACTTCAAAAAACTTGAACTGTTCAAATATAATTATGCATTTCACTGGAACTGCATGACTCCTATTAATTTGTTAATTAGTTATCTAATTTGAAAAAAAAAAAATAAAATAATATTTAAACTCAGTTTTAACTGTTTAACGTTTTATAATCCAATACCGATTGATACCGATGATGGTGTTTATCGAAAATATCAGTACGTAAGAATTTAAATAGGCATTCTATAATTTTCTATAAATAAAAATAATAAAAAAAAAATAATATTTTTTTTTTTACAGAAATTGTGTTTTCCCCAAATTTTTTTTTAACAATTTTTTTTTTCCCAAATTTTTTTTTTTACAATTTTTTTTCTCTTAAAAAAATTTGTTTTCAACAAAATTTTTTTTTTTTTACAATTTTTTTTTTTGAACAAAATTTTTTTTTCAACAAAAAATGTTTTTTGAACAAAAATTTTTTTTCTACAAAAATTTTTTTTTTCAACAAAATTTTTTTACATATTTCAACGGGCGCCATAGGCGCATTACAACTTACTAGTATATATATAGATAACAAACATTTCCATATGCGATGGACTGAAACCTGCATTTTCTATGATTTTTAGCTGAAGGCCAGCTAAGCTTTAATATTTTTTTTTATAGATAAGGCCGGCGATTTCTTCCTAATAGCTGATACCAGTACGAAGCAATGCATTAGATAAATATGTTTAAATAAATATGTCGGGTTTAAACTCAAAATGAAGACTTTAGTTCTAACATACGTATACAACACGATGACTGTATCACTTCATCACTATCCTTTGCTCCTTTTCAAATTGATCCTTTACGCCGGCTGGGCAAAAAACACTCGTGATCTCTCAAAAACGATCAATCTTCGTTTAGTTGCCTTCTTAAAGTCAATCGCCGCCGCCGCCGCCTATTCTCAAGTTCAAATTATGCTAAATTATATTTGTCACCCAACACACAAATGGATTTGTTCAGATGTATCGCAACACCTTTCAGTGACGCGAAAACACCATAAAAAAACAACAACAAAAAACACCTCTCACACAGCAGACTTGACTCGAGCAGCGGCCGCCACCGATATAGCGCAGTCAAGAGTCGGAGCACACAAAATAGAAAAACCTCCATTATTCTTTATTGTCAGCAATATTTAAATGGAGGTCTCACAACCTAAAGATAAATCTTTCAAGCCACCAACCAAATCGACGTTGGCGACAACAACGATGAAGATGAAGGAATAACGAAAAAACAACAACAACAACAAAAAGTTGCATATATTTACACTAAACTGTTGTTTTAACACTTGCTTCTACCATTTTTTACCACGTCGTCGTCGTCGTTGTGTTTTTTTTTTTAATGCATATCGCGCCGACCGACCGACCGACACCAACAATTTACAATGTGACTTGTAACATCGAGAGAAACAAATAAACAAACAAACGATGAAAGGAAGAAATGAATGAATGAACGGACGACGAATGCGGACAAAAATGTTGAAAACAAAAAACACCAAGATACATCACTTGACTGATCCTCGTCGGCGGTAGTAACGACGGTGGCGGCGACGGCGCAGAGCAATAAATGTTTGGTATGTTTCGAAAAGATGTTGAACAAAAATGTGTTGCACCACCGATGAGCGAATGAGCTCCCAACTTTCCTAGACAGAAGTGCGCACAAACGTACGTACACATAACTACATGGTGAGGTCAATACGATGGTTGGTATGGCAATTGTAGCACAATAATTTAAATGTTATGTTATGCAAAGTCTTGGAGATCTGTGATTTATTTGACCGTACAATAAATATTTTGGTGTTGCCAGATCATTTAATTCACAATGAGTGCCGCGTTTGCTTGCAGCATTCTTTCTGTTCCAATGGTCTTTAGTTTAAATTATTGGATGTGAAAAAAATCTTGGCTATTTTATTAACACTGTGGAGTTGCCAGATCACTTAATACAAAATGAGTGCCGCGTTTGCTTGCAGGATTCTTTCTGTTCCAATGGTCTTTAGTTTAAATTATTGGAGATGAGACAAATCTTGGCTAATTTATTTATACTGTGGAGTTGCCAGATCATTTAATGCAAAATGAGTGCCGCGTTTGCTTGCAGCATTTTTTTTGTTCCAATGGTGTTTAGTAAATTATTGGATGTGAAAAAAATCTTGGCTAATTTATTTATAGTATGGAGTTGCCAGATCATTTAATGCAAAATGAGTGCCGCGTTTGCTGGCAGGATTTTTTCTGTTGCAATGGTCTTTAGTTTAAATTATTGGATGTGAAAAAATCTTGGCTAATTTATTTATACTGTGCTGTTGCCAGATTATTTAATTCAAAATGAGTGCCGCGTTTGCTTGCTGGATTCGTTCTGTTCCAAACGTCTTCAGTTTAAATTATTGGAGTTGAAAAAAATCTTGGCTAATTTAATTATACTGTGAGTTGCCAGATCACTTAATTCAAAATGAGTGCCGCGTTTGCTGGCACGATTCTTTCTGTGCCAATGGTCTTTAGTTTAAATTATTGGAGATGAGAAAAATCTTGGCTAATTTAATTATACTGTGGAGTTGCCAGATCATTTCATTCAAAAATATCGTGGGTAATTTATCTGTACTCTGGGGTTGCCAGATCATTTAATTCAAAATAAGTGCCGCATTTGCTGGCAGGATTCATTCTGTTCCAATTTTAGGCAAATTTTGTCTTGAAATTATTGGAAATGATTGATCCGTGTTTGTTCGCAGTATTCGTTGTTCCGATTTTAGGCAAATCTTGAGCTTAAACTATTGGAGAGGAAAATGCTCTTGGGCAATTTATTTATACTGTTGGGTTGCAGCCCATTTAATTCAAAATTAGTGCTTGCAGGATTCGATTTGTTTCAATTGTAGGAAAATCTTGACATAATTGTATTCCTAACGAAATATTCTTTGATTGGAGTAGCCATTACACTAATTTAAGGCGACCCAAGTTCCTTGTACACTGGAATTTAACAAAACTCTAAAAATAAAATCATATTTATATTCGTTAGGAAAACGTCAAAAGGGTTTGATTATCATACGACCCCCCGTTGTAAATACTTGTCAGCCGACAGAAGGACGGACAAATGGACACAGACTTAGTAAGGGGCAGACGGACATTGTTGCCGCTGTTTACTGCTTCTTTTTTTTTTTTTGTTCGCTGCCAATACTCTGCTTTTGAATATTTCTTCATCTAACGCGAATAAGTCTTCACTTGTTTTCCTTTTCTTTTTTTCGTTGTTTTCTTTGAAGATGTTGTGGTTGTTTTGTTTGGCAATTCGACAGCCTAAACATTGATTAATGTGCGCATCTCTAATGTACAAAGTAGCCAACAACAACAACAACAATGTCTATGCAGCCTTTTTTGTGCAACATCATTTGTAGGCTTCTACACTTGCTGCTGCTGGCCGCCAGTGCGACTATGGCAAGCTCTCATGATCATCAGAGCACCACCGTCATCTGCGGCGGCACATACTAGACTTTCGAGTGGACTTTCCTTTGTTAGCAACCGGAGAAAGATTCAATTCGAGATGGTGTATTATTAAATTTAGATCCTACTAATTCACTGAGTGAATGAACATATACGGAGGACAACGCGCGCAGAAAACATTGCCATAGCCGACTCGAGTCGAGTCGAGCCATCATCGACAATTTTGGCCAGATTGTAAAGTAATTTTGATAAAAATGTTCAGCATTTGTTGCTGCTGCAAATGTTAAACATAAATTTACAGTTTACAACGTTGGTTCGAGCGTTTTCGGTATGAGAAACAACGCAAAACAAACCAAACCGCGCCATGGGAAACATGTAAATTAAGAAGAAGAAAAAAGATGAAAATGGTTATGGGAATTTGTTTTTTTTTTTTTAAAAAAAATTGTCACATGAGAGAAATATTTGCTGTGGTATTGAAATATCGATTGCTACAGTAGTTAATGTTTAGATATTTAAAATTTAGAAAGCCTTAGTTGTGGATTAAAATAAATTTGGCAGCAGCGCAGAGCCAAGGATGTGGTGAGGTGAAGTGAAGTTTCCTCAATCAGCTGAGTTAAATTGAATTGAATTTTTATTTGATTTAATTTTTATTTGACAATACAAAGTCAATTTTGTATTCCAGTTTCTGGATTCAAGGGTAAACCGGAAGACTCAGGCCATATGGCTAGATTTTTGCAGCGACAGACCAAAGCCTCCGGTGGGGATCGAACACACAACCCACACGGTGATAGGCAAGGAGGCTACATACTCGCCTGCCGGGAAGCTTTTGAATTGAATTTAATGCTGTCATTTGATTCAAATCCACAATAAAAATAAATTGTCAAAGATCTCCGTGATCTCCAATACTTTCAAGCAAAAGCGTTCGTACAATTGGAAAAAAATTGTGGAGATCTCGGTGATCTCCAATACTTTCAAGCAAGTGTTCCTAAAATTGAAAAAAAAAAAATCGTTTCCTAAATTGTCAAAGATCTTCGTGATCTCCAATACTTTCAAGTGAAAATGTTCGTACAATTCCAACAAATTGTATCTAACAGGCAAACGCGGCCCTCATTTTGAACGAAATGATCTGCAAATCCAAAACATAAATGAACATTTTATAATGATGGGTTGCATCAGCTCATTTATTTCAGGATGGCAGGATTCGAGTTGATTAAGTTGTGGAGAAATCTTGTCTACAATTGCGACAAATCGTATCCAGCTGGCAAACACGGCATTCGTTTATTGAACTTATTGATCTGCAAATCCAAAATATAAATGAACAGTTTATAGTGTTGGGTTGCATCGGGCCATTAATTTCATAGTGAGTGCCGCGTTTGCTTGCAGGATTCGATTTGTGGAGAAATTTTGACGGAAAAGGCATACATGATAATTTAGCATTAAGAAACTAAGACTATTTCGGGGATCGTTTGTAAGAGGGTCCTTGTCCTTAAGCTTGGTAAATCGTACACTTATGTCAAAGAGTCATCGTCACGAAGGAATTTCTGAAGGCTCTCTTATTGCATGTAACTTCAGAAACATTGTGATGTTAGCTCTCTAGGTAGCACAGCCCGAAACACTCGTCCTTAAGATTTGCCTGATACTTGTTACTGAGATAAAACTTCTTATATCTCATTAAATAATCTAGACATTTTTGCCTGATTTGCTTTTAATAGAAGACTTTTTGAAGGACTTTTAGATAATTCAATGGAGAAATCCTTCTTATGGACGAGGGCATTGTAAGGAGTCTGATTATTCATTGGAGAAATCCTTCTTATGGCCGATATTCTACCAACTGCCGAGGGCATTGTAAGGAGTCTGATTATTTATTACAAAAGTCCTTCTTATGGCCGATATTCTACCAATTGCCGAGGGCATTGTAAGGAGTCTGATTATTCATTAGAAAAATCCTTCTTATGGCCGATATTCTATCAACTGCCGAGGGCATTGTAAGGAGTCTGATTATTCATTGGAAAAATCCTTCTAATGGCCGATATTCCATCAATTGCCGAGGGCATTCTAAGGAGTCTGATTATTCATTGGAAAAATCCTTCTTATGGCCGATATTCTATCAATTGCCGAGGGCATTGTAAGGAGTCTGATTATTCATTGGAGAAATCCTTCTTATGGTCGATATTCTACCAACTGCCGAGGGCATTGCAAGGAGTTTGATTATTCATTGGAAAATCCTTCTTATGGCCGATATTCTACCAATTGCCGAGGGCATTGTAAGGAGTTTGATTATTCATTGGAGAAATCCTTCTTATGACCGATATTCTACCAACTGCCGAGGGCATTGTAAGGAGTCTGATTATTCATTGGAGAAATCCTTCTTATGGCCGAGGGCATTGTAAGGAGTCTGTCGTAGTGTTTGGAATGACTTTCGTATTAGCCATTGCAAAAAAAATCCTTCTTATAAATGACATTCAACTCAGTGATTGTGAGTTTGTTCTCAGTCATTGATAAAATTCTATTGATTGGCCCACTATCTTAATATATATTTACCCTCGACACTGATTCACTGACTCTGTCACGCAGTACGTAGGAATTTAAATAGGCATTCTATAATTCTATAAATAACTAGTAAGTTGTAATGCGCCTATGGTGCCCGTTAAAATAAGAAAAAAAAAATTTTGTTGAAAAAAAAAATTTTTTGTTGAAAAAAAAACTTTTCCTTAAAAAAACTTTTCCTTTGTTGTAAAAAAAAAATTTTGTGGAAAAAAAAAATTTTGTTAAAAAAAAAAATTTGGAAAAAAAAATTTTGTAAAAAAAAAAATTTGTAAAAAAAAAAATTTTGGAAAAAAAAATTTGGGGAAAACACAATTTCTGGACAAACAAAATATTATTTTTTTTATTATTTATTACTAGTAAGTTGTAATGCGCCTATGGCGCCCGTTAATTTGCTTGAGAAAGTATTTGTACTTAATTTTAAAAATTTTGTAAAAAATATTTTGAGAAAACTATTTTGTAAAAAAAAATTTCGAAAAAAAACATTTGTGGAAAAAAAATGTTTGCTGAAAAAAAAATTTTTGTTGAAAAAAAAAATTTTGTTGAAAAAAAAAAATTTTGAAAAAAAAAATATCTCGAAAAAAAAAATTTGGAAAAAAAATTTTTTTGAAAAAAAAATTTGTAAAAAAAAAAAATTTTGGAAAAAAAAAAATTTGGTAAAAAAAAATTTGGGGAAAACACAATTTCTGTACAAAAAAAAATATTATTTTTTTTATTATTATTATTTATAGAATTATTATAGAATGCCTATTTAAATTCCTACGTACTGCGTGACAGAGTCAGTGAATCAGGGAATCAGTGTATCAGTGAATCAGTGTCGAGGGTAAATATATATTAAGATAATAATGTTTTCCCCAAATTTTTTTTTACAAATTTTTTTTTTTACAAATTTTTTTTTTACAAAAATTTTTTTTTTAAAACATTTTTTGTTTCAAAAATTTTTTTTTTCCACAAAATTTTTTTTTTCAACAAAATTTTTTTTCTCATCAAAAATTTTTTTTCAACAGAAATTTGTTTTCCACACATATTTCAACGGGAGCCATAGGCGCATTACAACTTACTTTTACAATAGATGACATGTCCAGTTCGCAAATTACCTAGTTATTTTCCTTAAACATTTTGAGGAAAACAATAAAAATTTAGAAAATGTACACAAGAAATATTGACATTGTTGCAGTTTTTTCTTTCGAACACCATGATATTACTTCGTACTAACTACAAAGGAGTAAACGCTCCTTGATTGTTTACAAGAGCTTGGAGGAAATATTCCCTTCTATTTTTTGTTTCTTAATTTCTTGAAAATACCATTTTTCCCCACCCTCTAGACACATCATCTGCCATAGGTTTATTTGTTCATTTTCTCATCTTTTTTTTTAAGATTCGTTTATCATCATCAAAATTAAATGTTTTTGATTGAATAATAATAATGTTTTGATCATTTCCAAACAAACACCATAAACCATAGTTGACTTGACTAATAAATTTCACCAATTTTCCAGCAATAATAATCCCAACCAAAACAACATCGATATTTTGTTGAGACTCCACCACCACCATATTCGAACCGAGTAAATCATGGCAATGTCTATAATCAAAATATGCAGGCAACAGCAGCAGCAACAGCAACTCCGACACAACATGATTTTGAACGACGTCGTACAACAGCATAAACTGTTGTTGTTGTTGTACTACATGGGCGCTTGGTTGCCGTCGTGTGTATCCCTCGTACTATTTGGTGTAATTTGTTAGGTATGAATGAATCTTCCTGTGCGGTGGCGGCATTTGGAAATTTACAAGATCCCGCGTCTTGTTGCAGTTGCAACATGAAACAAAACAAAAAAAAAACTATCAGCACTACATGACTACCACCACCACCAATGACTTATACATGGAGGGAGTGTGATTCAGTGGACACAACTATGCATGACTACGAACGGACACACGGCGGACGGACGTACGGTTTCTGGAAAGGTGGGACACATTTCTTCTGTCTTGAGAAATAATTGGAAAATTTTCTTGTTAAAGTAGTTAAGTTAATTTTTGGTGGCAACCACAAAAACCAGCCGCAGCCGCATTAGACTCCCAGCAGTTGCATGCGCTGCGCATAAGTGCTGTTTAATACACCTCCGAAACTTCTCTTTTCGTCTCGCTCTCTCTCTCTGAATCTCCCCAGCCCCGATGACAATATGTGGGCGTACTGTGCTTATAATGAAGTTGTGTTGTGTTGTCTGTCTATTTTTTTTTGCATCAACTGGGCTGGCTGCTAATGTTGTACCCCACCTCTGGTGGATGAATGGTTTCCTAGGCCATATGTTTAAGATTAATTGCTTTCGATTTTATAAGAGACTTGTTCGAAATGCTGTGAGACTCTATTACAGCGTCTGTCCGTGGCATATGTGCGCTGGCGCGCCGTACCGTCTAATGCGAGGAGCTGCAGCAATTGCAATTTTTGATGTTTTCTTGTTTGCCAATGTCAAGGAATTTATCGCCTAAGGTTAAAAATTTGCCAATATGCATGAATAGCTGACTGGCTGGTCTTAATGTCTGAGAGTGTTTGCCTCAATGGCTGCCAGTCGGTCTGTCTGTCTATCTGTTTGTCTATTGCTTTGATTAAAGTTTTTCTTTTGGCTTTCTTGGCCAATAATCCCGCCTGTGTAGGAGAAACGGCCAAAGTCATGCATTTTATGGTTAAATCTCTAAATTATAGCACACAGACATATACAGCGAAAACAGCCCAACTTTAACGATATGTTGTGAAAGAAAGATCAGCAACTAATCCGGGCAATATTGGCCTCCAATAAACACCGCCGCCTTAGATGACTACAACGACGACCAAAGTCAGCTGGCTGCATTTAATCCTCATAAAAAAGTCATTGAGTTTTGATTGCAAATTAACCAGAGGTTATTTGTCTTGAAATTTATTTGTACGATCCCCCTATTAGCGTACATTTATCATTGATTACATTGTGGCCTGATAACTTAGTCGGCGGTGGCAGTCCGACAATTGCCAGCGCAATTCAACTCTACTTTGCTGCTCGTCGTCGTCGTCGTCGTATGCCGGGTCTGAGTGGCTGTGCGCGCGCGCGAGCTCTATTAGGAAAAGGCCAATATTTGTTCAAATTTGAAAAGTTAATAAGTTTTTGATTTATGCGGAATTTATGTGCACCGGAGAAATTACAATATGAAGGCGGTGGGGGGAAAAAATGTGCTGTTTACATGAAACGAATAAACGAATTTGTGTTGGCAAAAGGAAACAACCTTAATTATTTATTTGTTCATTTAAAGAAAGTTTGCTAAGTGTAGTCAACTTGTTTGCCTTGAAGTCTAAATGGGAATTGAAGACTTATTACCCATTATGTTTAAATTTCATACTGAAGAATACAATACCACGAATAAGACCAGATAGCAAAGAAAAATATTTGTTTTCCCAAAAAGTTAGAAGAAACAAACGTGTTTTTTGCTCAATTTCTAAAGAACCAGGCATTTTTTTATATAAAAATTAAAGAAATATTTATATTTAATTTTTAAAATAAATTTAAAATGAAAATTATATTTCTCTTCTCTCTATTTTTGATTTTTTAAGCAGGCGTATAAGTAATATTTATTTAGTTCATATTCAAATTGAGTATACTCTTCAATTGTGTGTCTCTATGTCCCGAAAAAAGTGCTCAGATTTTTCAATTATCAAAAATGTATGGCATTTGTCAATACAAAAAGATGAAATTTAAAAAAAAAGAAAGAGTTATTGTCAATTTAATTTGAAAAATGTTATCTTTTTCTAATTTATATTTTGTTCGTATTAAAATTAAGCATACGCCTCAATTGTTTTGCTCTTAAAAAAAGTGTACGTATTTTTCGATTATGAAATGTGTCAGGAAATCGCAAATAAAAAAATTATGAAATTTTTACAAAAAAAGAAGCATTATGGGCAGGACAATTTAATTTACACACGGCTCCATTTTTCGTACGTAGACGGATAAGTAATATTTATTTAGTTCGTTTTAAAAGTATGTGTACTCTTCAATTGTGTATGTCTACAAAAACATGGCCGACAACCATGTCTTCAAAAAAGTAACAGATTTTTCGATTACGAAATGTCTGTTTTTTTTTACGTAGGCGTATAAGTAATATTTATTTAGTTTGCCTCTACAGATCAGGGCCCAAAGAAAGTGTGCAAAAAAATCCCAGACACATTTAAATAAACATGAATTAAAAGAGCAGAAACCCAAAGTTATGGTCTATTTCGTAGTGCTCTCGATTTTAGATTTTCTTTTTTATCTAGGCGTATAAGTAATATTTATTTCATTCCCATTGCTTTTGATGCCTTACGTAGGTGCATACGTATTAGTTGTTTAGTTCGTATTCATATTAAGTATACGCCTAGTTGCAGTCAACGAATTCAGATTAAGTATACGCTGGCATTCTTAGTTATGGCGGCTCGGCAGTCATTTATTGGTCATGGCATAAAGGCGTATAAGTAATATTTATATAGAATGCATTCACATGACCATATTTAATCAAATTGTATTCATATAGAGTATACGTCCAATTACAGATCACAATTTCCTGTTATTTAACGTTGAGGTATAAGTAATATTTAGTTTTAGTGGTCGGCAAAAAGAGAGCACTTAAAAGATTAGTTGTATTGATAAAGTGGCTATCTTTAAAACAAATAGTAGAAAATTAAAAAAATGTGTCAGTATACCGATAAAGTTGGATCTTGTCTTGAAGTAGCGAAAACTTTTTGGGTTGTTCTGAATGGAATACAAAGGGTTTTCTGTTATTGGAAATCCTTATTTAGTTATTTATTAAATAGTCAATGCACAAAGAAATCCTTACAGACTAGAAGTCATATAAATGTAAAATTTCAATAAATTGTTTAACCCATTTTATGAATTTAAAAAAAAAAAAAAAATAATATTTTACTTTTAAAACTTGACGAAATCCTTTTCTCTGTGCCATATGGCTAATGGTCTAATAGAAAATGATAAATCAAAATTAAATTTATCATCAATTTGATTAAATTCTTTTAATTATCTTAAAATTGGTTTATTACAAGAGTAATTGGTCCTATGTAATGGAATATTAGAAAATTGAAAATAGCGCAGTGCAGGGGTTGAATGGAAGAGACCACATATCTTCGAAGGCTATCAAAATATCTGCGATCTCATTTATTCAATTATTTGGACATATTTCTTTTTGAAATTATGACAGCTGTTGCCTCTATTTGGAAATTTTTTTAAAATTATGACAGCTGATGTCAATTGTCATGTAAGTGAATACTTTTGGAAGTAAACTTAGGCATTTTAAAATGCATTTGTTTTTTTTTCGGCTCGAAGGACCATTCGGGTAGAGGAGCGACGCCATATGGTAGAGGAGTGTCCCCTGGAAATGCCAATTAAAAACAAAGTAGTTCACCCTCAAAGGCTATGTAATTAAAGTGCGTATCGAAGACGTTCCCGGAATGTTTACATGAATACCAATATTTCCAGGATGACAGGACAGTCCTAAAAAATGCTTAACATTTTCATGGCCAAAAATTTCAAATAATTTCTTTTTTCATCTTCAACTCAGGTATGGTCAATACTGAAATGCTTGAGCAAAACAATTACATTCATTGTGTATATTCCTAATCAATGGAAATAATGGAGGATTTAAATCACACAGAAAATAAATGGCAAATGTAACCGTTTTACAGAAGACAGCACAAATGCGAGACCCCACAGACAACTCGATGAAAATATCTGTTTGTCATCCCAGTCATTCAATCATTCATTGATTAACAACTCAATTATTTCTCCCAAGCCATTGTATTCTCACATTTCCTCCATGAGGATGTGTATTAATGTCTTTTCACTCCACCTACGCGCTGTTACATCGCAAATAAATTTGTTAACGTTACATACAGCGAATCAAAACAACAAGAGAAAAAACGTCCAAAAGATAGTGTTAATGATAAGCTCAACACATACACACGCTCACACGACAAGGCTTTTGTGGAAAAGTCAGCCGCATACAATTGCGCTTGGCATTGAAAGAAAAATCTCCATTTATTTCTACTCCTTTAACGCAATAGATGGAAAGAAAGATAGACAACAACAACAACAAAAAATGCTAGATTGGAATTGTGATTGTGGAGAGGAAAATTGGTAAACAATCCAGAGATCCTAAGATACGATGCAAACACAAAAGAAACCTTAAACTCTGAGCGTATATTTTCCTACGATAGGAGACAAAAGAAGACAAAAAAAAAACAACACAAGTAGAAGAAAAGATTGCCTGTAATTGATTGGAAAACATGCAAATGTTCAATAAAAAAAAGGCAAGAACCCCAAGATGCAATCGATTATCAGTCATTTGGAAGTTTTTTCTTTTATTAGGTTTATATACAATTGAGGCAAATAGTTGATCGATCCGGGCGTACGATAATTTTGCCTAAAATAAAAACGGACTTTTTCTACACATCAGAGGTCGGCATTACGGTGACCGGGCCTGAGTTTTGATCGGTCTTTTGGCTCTGCAGCCATTGTGTACAACAAATCAATACTTTCGATCGAAAGTGTAGATACATTTCTTAGGCCAACGCTTTTGGTCATACATACTATTGAGAAATTGTATAATGGGAACGCCCCTAATGAATGTCTCCGCGTTATGATTTTGTTTGTATTTTAACCACTGAAATTCAACCCTTTAACCGTTGTAAATGGCTGTTGGCGGTGACCGCAGACTCTTAGTGGTTAAAGGGTTAAGGTTTGCTTTCAATTTTATCTCGAAGGACCATTTAATACGGTCACGTCTTAAAGGTATTCACACTATACAGTTTCTTATCAACCGTGATATGAGTAGTGTTCAAACTACACAATTTGTTTTCAACCGTGCTAGGTCTTGTGTTTTTAAACAAAAAATACTCTTAAACCAACGTGACACTTTAATAGACACTTTGTGTTTTAAACCAAAAATACTCTTAAACCAACCTGACACTTTAATAAAACAAATTGTATAGTGCGACCACTTCTAATAAATAAAGGATAAAGGTCTCCGCGGTCATAATTCATTTGTTGGTATTTTAAGGTTTAATTTCAATTTTGTCTCGCCATATAATTCCATACAGTCACGCCTTGCAAGGGGTGTTCACACCACATACTTCAATGTCCAACTGGGTGTAATCGTATCGAAATCATATTTTAAACGTAAACGGAGCTGACTGTTTAGAGTTGAATAGCTGTAGTCTAACAAGATATCTGCTCCAAGTTAATTTTTTTGGTGTTTGCAATTAATGTTAACATATTCTCTCGAAGGACCAATTCTCATATCTAAACCAGGAGTGTTCACACTAAACAATTTATGGCTCAACTGCAGTTTCGCAGCAGATTTTGTTCAAATTTAGGGCAGTGATTGAAGTTCTTATTGTGAGGGCTTTGGCGGAAGCCCATAGTACCACTGTTGCGGTCTTCCAAAGCTTGGACATATAATCAGATATATCTTCGTTGTTCCAATCTGGAATCTGATGGAAAATCTTTCCAACAATCTATAAATTTGAATCTGAGCAATGTTGTTAAACTGCAGTTGTTCTTAATGATACACTACAAACCTGAATTAAAAAAAAACAAATTAACACATTGCCCTAGTCCTATAGAAATCATATTGCGTTTTAAACGAAAGCCAATTTTAAACAAATCTAATGACTGAGTTAGTTTACTTTAGTTGTGGTATCAATTTTTCTCTCGAAGGACCATTTCATACACTCATAACTTTACAAGTGTGTTCACAATAAACAATTTACTGTCCACATTGCCATAATTCTATGGAAATCGTATTGTGTTTTAAACGAAGGCCAATTTTAAACACATCTAATGACAGAGTTTAGTTTAGAGTAGTATCAGTTTTTCTCTCGAAGGACCATTTCATACACTCATAACTTAACAAGTGTGTACAAACTGAACAATTTATTGTCCACATTGCCATAATCCTATGGAAATCGAAACCCGATTTTAAACAATTTAATAAGGCAGTTATAATCATACTAGTAACAAATTGTATAGGGTGAACTCCCCTAATAAAAACAGTGAGTAATCATGAGCTCCTTTCTCACCTTCAGAAAAGAACAATACTATTTTGTCCTCCTTTGCATCTTTCGGCAAAGAAAAATCTTATGTTGTCCCTGTTTAAAATGGAACCGACTTATCCTATCTCTCTCGTCTATGCCTGACATCTGCTGTCTGTCCACTTCAGTCAGCATTTCTCATAGTAATTGACCATTCAGAGAATGAACTTTATACACTGTCATACACAGGACAGACAGACAGAGGCTATGGAATGGAATGGACGGACATGCAACATTTGTTGCACGCCATGACCACAGTGACGTTTTGGTGGTTAACTATGTGCCCGCCGGTCGCTATTGTTGCGTTGTGTGCGGCTGGCTGGCTGGCTGGTGACGATTAGTGATTGATTTGCCAGCCTTTGGTTTAAGAGAGTGAGTGTCTTTGTGGCGGCAAGAGGATTGTAAGTAAAGTAGCTTTTGTTTTGTCGACACGATGTGTGGCGAAAGGATGAAAGTAATGGACATTGTATGTGTTGGCATGTAAAGCCGGTGTGGTGTTGTGTGTACTCACGTACCATATTGTTGACATTTATACCGATCAAATAATGATTATTAATAGTTTTATAAACATGGAAAAGCGAAAGGACTTTCTAAAATATGCAAAAATCATTTAGATGAGCCAAACACGACAAAGGCCAGACTTCTCTCTAGCATCTTGCACGTCTGCTGCCTCTGAGTTCCCCAGAGTTTGTATTTGTGTTTTTTTTTCACATTTGCTAAGTGATAAGCTATGGTTTTTCTGGGCTGCCATTCATGTTCAGCAGTCAAGATATTCGATAGGTCTCTTCTTAAGCCATAGTTTTGTTTGTTTTTATTATTATTTGTTGTATTTTAATTAATACTTTACCCATGGATGTCACAGTCAATTAATTTGATACAAAAAAAAGGCGTCTCAAATTGGTTGTGAGATAAAAGATACTCGCTTGGTTGCCGGTCTGTCTGTGGCGCGGACACCACAACAACAACACAAGGTGTCATTCATTCATAATCCAGAGATATGAAATAAGAGCGACAAACGACAACCGCTGTAGCTTAGATTATGAACGGTTGGAAAATGTTGCTTACCTGCAAGGAGAGGGAAGAAAGGAAAAAAAGAGAAATTAGTAAAACATTAAAAAAAAAAAAAATTCAATCAAGTAGAAAAAATATGCATTTAAGATAAGAGTTTCAGATTAGAAATTGCAAATAAACACTACACAAAATAGATGAGGGGGACAATCCGAAAAAATAGAGATAAACGCATGTGCGTCTGCATGCGTATGGCGTTATTTACATACGTTACTAAACATTTTATTGGCTTAACTAAAAAATACCGCCGATTTCAAATAAACTTAGTTCAAAGTCAAAAACTAAATAAAATTTTTTTTGTTTTGTTCATTTGTGTCTTTACTTTAAAATGTATAAGAGAAATATTTTGCCGCATAGCTGAAACTAAATTTCCTATGGTTTTTTTTTTGCCAGAAAACTAAATGTCCTTTAGCAAATATTGAATTTTTCCCCATTATAAATATTCTCGATAGTCTCAGTGACTTTGTTCGCATGGAAAGCCCGCCCTTCCATGCCTCAGTCACGTCAATTATTGACGTCATCCACACTCTGTTTGATATCCCATCTTTCGTCTTCCTCTCCCCCTTTGCAAACTTTACATTAAGTCATAAAATGAAACTGTGTCACAACAATGTTTGCTGTAAAAAACATCAAACAATTTTCCTTTTGGGAAAATGTACACACGTCGTCATCCCTCGAATTATTCACAAGAGTTTCTTCTTCGTTAAGGAAATGCCACTGATGGTTGGTTTTGATTTATGTAATGGAAGAAAAAGAAACTGTAATGGCAGACAGACGTAATTGATGTACTGAGAGCAGAGATGGCCAATGGGGGCCAGAAAATCAATAGGAAAGCGATTAGTAAAAATTTAATATGAAATTTGGCATAATTTTGAAAAAAAAATGGAGGTATAGGACATCCATATTCATAGACCTCTGGACTACACAAATGTCAAACGAACGCATATGAGAAAGAGACATTTCTTGCAGTAATTTAAAAAAAAAAATATGAAATACATTTTGAGGGTAATAAAAATAACACCATGTTAAATGTATTGTTAAAATAATTTTTAAAAACTGCATCACCACATTATTCGAAGATGAAATAAAGTGTTAATTTTCAATACCTTATCATAAAGCCACATTATAATTTTAAATCAAGTTTTATAATCGGTTCACATTTGTTAGGCACAACTTTATCACTCTGTTTCTGAATCTGTGTTGCTACAGGGTGTCCTGAAGTGACTTTCCTGAAAGCCTAGCTACTCTTCTTAAATAATCTGTTTGAGCTCCATATTTTCTGTAAAGTTCTCTAATTTTTAAAAAAAAAAAAAATAAAAAAAAAAATTTAAATGTTGCTTTATTTTTAACTGTGTTGCTACAGGGTGGTCCTGAAGTGACTTTTCTGAAAGCCTAGCTACTCTTCTGTTTGAGCTCCATACTTTCTGTAAAATTCTCGAATTACAAAAAAAAAAAAAATTAAAAAAAAAAATTTAAATGTGCGTTGTTTGTAGTCCACTTTGACGCCCTGTTCCTCACCCTATGTTGCCTCAGGGAGGTTTCCAGCTGACTTTTCCGAATGCTTAGCAACTATTCTTTAAAAATCTCCATATTTTCTGTAAAATTCTCGAATTTTTTACAAAAAAAAAAAAAAAAAAATGAAAAAAAAACTTTAAATGTGAGTTGTTTGTAGTCCACTTTGACGCCCTGTTCCTCACCCTGTGTTGCCTCAGGGTGGTTTCCAGCTGACTTCTCTGAATGCCTAGCAACTATTCTTTAAAAATCTGTTCAGTATATGTCGTGGTCTATATTTAATGGCAAATTCTCTCGTTTTCTTAAAACAAAAGAAAATAAAAAAAAAACTGTCAATGTGAGTTGATTGTAGTCTACTCGGACACTCTGTATCTCACCCTGTGTTGCTACAGGGTGGTGGTTACGTAACTATTCTGAATGCCTAGCAAATATTCTTTAAAAATATTTTCAGTATATGTTGAGATCTATATTTACTGCCAAATTCTCTGATTTTCTTAAAACAAAAGAAAAAAAATATTCAAATGTGAGTTGTTTGTAGTCAACTTTGACACCCTGTTCCTCACCCTGTGTTGCTACAGGGTGGTCACCAATTGACTTTTCCGAAAGCCTGGCCACCCTTCTTTACAAATCGGTAACATTCAGTACACATCACGATGGAAATTAATTGCCCACTACTCTTATTTTCATAAAAATATTTTTTTTTTGTTTTTTTCAACATTTATTAACACTTTTTTTTCTTCTCATACTCTCGACCACATTGTCTGTGTAGTTTGGCCGATTTTAAGTGGAATTCAAGCTGACTACATTGTGAGTGCGGTTCGCTTGTATTCTTTCCATCTTTTTGCAACACTTTTTCATCTATTCGGTCAGTGATTGTTGCAAGGATTCTTGCAACTACACTCGTGCCATGTGTCTGGGGGAATTTGGGAAATTCTTGCAACTAAAACTTGCGCCCTCATAAATCTCATGTGCTGGCGGTTGTTTATCAAGGATCTAAAGTGCACATGCGGCTTTTGTCCTGGCAACGCATGACAACAACGACAAATGTATCCCTTTGTGTGAATTCACATAAAAGGATTTTTCAATGGGATGCAAGCGAATGCTTGTCCACAGCCAAGAGGAGAAAAGGGTGCCAGCAAACAATGGCGCAGATATTCTATAGTTTTATTCCAACAAAGGATTGGGGAGAAAGGCGAAAGAAAATAACAATATGGCACAAATGAAACTGAGAAACTAAAATCGTAGTAAAGAAAAAGGAAAAAAACACCAAGACATTTCAGCACGTTTGCTAAAGGAATACTTGGAGCATTTCGCGTAAGGGTGTTTGCAAATTTATGTCAATGTGGTTCTCGTTTTCGTTTTGCCTTTGCAACGGATATCCGCTTTTATATCCGTCATTGGCGTCGTCGAGCCAGCAAAGCAGGCATGCGAGAAACTTAAACAAGACATGCACAAAATATGACAATTGGAAAATTTTTTAAACAAAAAACAAAGACAACAAACAACATTATGGAAACCTTGTAAGAAACTTCGTCATACAACAGTGCAAGTTTCTCAAAAAAAAAAAAAAAAAAAAAAAACAAATCAGTTATTAAAAATAATATTCAAAATAAAATCTCCAGAGTTAACCAAAACTAAACTTATTATGTTCAACGAGCGCTTGGTTTTTGTTGCTCTCACTACAAGATTATTTAACACCGGCAGACAATCACTTAATTATATTTGGCGGGCCAGCCAAAACTAAATCGAATGAAAAACAAAACTAGATCGAAAGAAAAACAAAACTAACGGCATAAAATACTATATGGACAGACGATATAGACATGTGGTGTCTGTATGTTGGTAGAGTAACAATATAACCGCCAATATCTGTCTGTCCGTCTGTCTGTTACAGTTTCTGGTGGCGAATATAATAATAAATTAGTTGTTATAGATTTACAAGTATTTTTCCAAGTAGAAGACAGACAGACAGACATACAGACCGACACAGAGAGCAGATGTAATCTCGTTTTAATCAGAAAATTGACTGGCAAAAATTAATGGCAGGAGTCGCTATAATTACATGGATACATAATTATACAGACGAATGCATGCACTCGCGATTTGTTCAAGTATGTCTTTTCTTTTTCATTTTTTTAAAAAAAAAAAAAAATAAAACATAATTTTGATCAAAGGTAATTAATCGCTTATTGGAAATTGCATGGTTTCCCCCCTGTTGCCAGCGTATTATAAATTTCAACACATCAATGACTTGACAATAAACCATAAACAACGCCAAAGGAAGGATGAAAGAAAAACGATTTTGCAAAGAAAATAAAAACACACACATTTTACAAATGGAAACTGTCAGGGAAAAAAAATTGTACGAAAATTTGAAAAATTATCAAGAAATATAAAAAATCGTTGATTTTTTAAATAATTTGAAAAATGATCAAGAAATATAAAAAAATCGTTAAAATTATAAGAAAATTTGAAAAATGATCAAGAGATATAAAAAATCGTTGTTTTTTTTTAAGTAATTTGAAAGATTTTATTAAAAAAAAAAATATGAAATTAAATGCTTAGTCAAGGCTTGAGAGCAAGCCCGAAGAATCTGAATCTTTGATTTTAATTAAAATCAGGATTGCCGGTGAGTTCGGTTCAGTTGTTTTTGTTGTTTTTTTTTAGAAAGCCTTTTGTAACTCAAAATAAGTAGTTAAAATCTCCTGAAAGAAAACCGAAACCACAAACAGATTCAACACAGACTACAAGAGAACAAACAGAACTCCCTTTTGGCAAAGATTAGTTGGTCCGTTCCCATGTCGTTCATCATTCGTAAACAATAAATTATAATGTTAGGAAAATTGACGATAATGGTTTATGAACACGTTCTGCCTTGATTTGTTGCCGTTTCTGTGTTTATTACGCTTACGATTTCAAATGTATGTCATTAGGAAAATGTCGGTCGGTCGGTCGGTGGTTTGTTCGTTTTATTCCTCAATTTGTCGACATTGTGTAAAAGAAGAAAACAAAAATTGATTTAACAAAATAACAATAAAATGACGACTATAAAAAATAAAGTCTCGAAGAGAGAGAGGGAGAGAGAGAGCGCGACAAAGTAAAATATGGCAGACATTCAAAATCATATTAAAGCCCTCGTAAAGGAAAAAAAACACCTCAATCGATTTTCAGTAATTGTGGCTGCCTCCCCCCCACCCCTAGCATGGAATAATTTAAGAAGAAATGACGTTTTTCGTTTTCTTCCTTATATTGAAAAAAAAACATTTGCCTTTATACACATGTATTAGTTGTGTCAATTACTGTTTTTTTTTATTTTTAGTTTTCCTGTATTTGTCCGTAGGGGGCCCGCCCCCTGACAGAGGTTTGCGCCCAGAGACAAGTACAATTCAGTTGGTGACGGAAAAGGTTTCTGATTTGCTGTGTGTTTGTTTTCCCTTTGGCTGGTACGTCGAGGTACCGACTAAAAAACGATTTTAGTTCTTCCAAGAATTATACAAATATTTAGACATGAAATTATTCATTGTACGATACTACTCTGCTCTATGTTCGTTCGTTGCAGTCAAAATATTCAAACTCAAGGTTTTCCTCCTTTCGTTCCTGCACACAGTTTAAGTTTGAATCATTTACAAAAACAAAAATTCAAGCAGGACAAAGGGAGGGGTAGTGCGGTGGCACAAAAGTATTGGATGACACGGAGTTGAAGTTATTGTTATAGACAACTTAAGGTTACTGGAATATGCCCAGAAATTGTGTGCAAAGTTTTTGTTATAATTTAATCGGTTTATTGGCCCAGTTATTTGTTTTATCTGTTATCAAGTTTAACATGAAATGAATGGGTTCTGTGTTGTAGCATAACAAAACAAAAAAAAAAAAAAACAGAAATTACAGAAAAAATATACAAAGTCATTTGGAAAACAGGAAATAAAAAAAGTTAAATTTCGAAAATCAAAAATATTAAAGCAAACTCATGTTTTTTTTGTAGCAAAAATTTTTTTTTGGAAACTTTGACGTCTGTGTTTCCATTTCTAACTTTAAGCCAGCACATTTACAAAGAAAATGTGGTTTTGTTCACGCAAATCTATGGAGAAATAACAAAGATATGTCATTTACATTTTTTTATATGTGGCGTATAAGTGATATTAATAGATTTTCGAAACACCTGGACGTATGATTAATAATTATCATAGAATAACAAACATCATACTTTCAGGTACAGAAAGAAATACAGTTACAGCAAGAAATACAAAAGACTTTTAAATTTGTCCAAAAACTTCTCTTATTATTTTGATGCCACAACCTCGTACAGTTATAGCAAGGAAACTATTCAAACAAAAATTGAAAACATTCAAGAATTAAATGATTATAACCCCTGTGGGTTTTTTATTTCCAACGTTTAGCCAGTACATTTACAGGGAAAATGCAGTTTTGTTGAAGGAAATCTATGGAGAAATACCAAAGATATGGCCTTTGTTTTTTGTTTGTGTGTGTGTGGCGTATAAGTGATATTAATAGATTTTCGAAACACTTGAACGTATGATTAATAATTATCATACAATAATAAACATCATACGCTCGTGAGAAAAACCAGACCCAATGACTTTTACAAAACTAATCCAGCTGCGATTCAAAAAAATGCCTCGCCGATGAGTCCGTCCGTTTGAAAAATGCCTCGCTGATAATTAAATCTCGCAATAAATAAATTGTAAGCCGAATCGAGAATTGTCAATGTTATGTATTATTAACATTATCTATTACGTTTTTATTATCTGAAAACCTTTGAAATTATAGAAAAACTATTCTTTGACAGACAAATTTCATAAAATATTATTCAAGCTCTGTGGAAAAATTCTAGCAAAGAATTGTTCAATACTTTTCGAGTTTATTTTTTTCGAAAATGAAAGACGTTGTTGTTCTTTTGGTCCAAAGATACCTTTCGAAGCTATCAGGCATCCCCGGGCCAAAACAAGACTTCAACACTCCAGCCATGAAGTGATCGGAAATATGTTGGAGTGTGTTATTTGGCAAGTTTGCATTTTATTTAATTTTTTAAAAATAAATACTTTTTTCTTTGATCTTTGGGGAAAATTTTAAGTCAATGCTAATAAATGTCAAGCTAGAGGTCTGATGTTTTTTCAGTTGTTGTATATTTATTTGCCCAATATTTTGCAATTCCTTGAATTGCATTTTCAGAGTAATGATATATGAATTGAGTACAGTCGAATTCGGTTAAGCGGAAATGAAAAGAAAAAATCAAAAAATTTATTTCACTTATGCGGGATTTTTCAATAAAAAGTACTGCGGATAATTGAAACTTCTTTCATTTTAACGAACTGAGTATTTATACTTTGAGACATTGTTCTATGAAATTGTGACTTGTGGCACAACAATTAAAATAGAGGGGTTTCCAACAGGAGGTGTTATTTTGAATCACCCGGTATTTCGGTAGCTGTCACCCCTTGAAGCTTTTAATCTTTGACATCTGACAAGTAGAAACTACGCCATTACTAAAAATCAAACGATACACGCTTCTCCAAAGCATTGAAAATATTAAAATTCACTACAAAAATGGTGAGTCTTGCTGGAAAAGTTTCCGGACCGTGTGTTATCTCTCGAAGAGGTGACCACAATTGGCCAACGAGATCTTGTGATTTAACACCTTGCGATTTCTTCCTTCGGGGCCATGTGAAATATAAGGTCTATGCCAACGGTTCAAGACCTCAAAGATATGGAGGCTTTGGAGGACATAAAGCAGCCACTTTGCAATTTGGCTATGGGAAATTTCATGTAAAGGATATGGTCCTGTAAGCGTGGTCGTTGTGGCCAATTGGCTGATATTGTCTTTCTTTATTTTTATGAAATAAACATTCAATCAGCGGTGTTTGTATCATGTAAGTTTATAAATTTGTTTCACGTAAACAATATTTTAATAAAGCGGATTTTCATTTAAGCGAAGTGCAGTGAATGGAAAAATAACTCAGAACAATCGTTACTAATATTTATTTTCAATTAGACAATGTTTTCAATTAAAAGGCGTGCGCTTATCCGAATTTGACTGTACAAACAAATTCTTAAACATGGATCACTAAATACCATCGTCTGCACTTTTATTTTTATATTAAGATTATATTATTATTTTCCATGTAAAGACATAATTAATAAAATATACGCCTATGACAGGCAAACGGTTCAATTGGTGAATAAATCGAATCCTCTTATCTTAATTCTTCCATGGTAAAAAGTAAATAAAACAACAGTTAATTAAACGTTATCGATTAAAGTGGAGAGCTGACATTCCAATAATAACATCCCAAGTTCCGATATATTGGAAATGATGACCGTAAATGGCAGCATGTTGTCACCGCTAAAACGCATTGCCCGCCCTTAACATACCACGAAGGAACTTCTCTCAAAGCAGTGAGCTGTGCGCGATATCATTTCATTACACAGAATCTTTTACTGAAAAAAATCCATTTCATTCAGAGTTGTTATCATCAAACCAAAATTTATATTCCGACAGATTTGCATTTCGAAAATGATTTGATTTTTTCGTTGCAATACGAAATATACGAACACGCAGTACCACAAAGATAATAATGTTTACCACTTGGCTGGCTGCTGCTAATCACCTACAAGACAATCAGTAGGCGAATTAAAAAACAAATATGTGTATCCAGAGAATTGTAAGCGATTTAAAAAAAAAAATCATCATCGTCATCTCGTGTTTTGTTTTAACGATAGAATGCATTCATATGGCGATAGGACAAACGAATAAAAGAACGTCAAAAAAAAAACAGAAACAAAAACCTTTCATTGCAAACAAATAATTTGCCTACTTCAAGCCTACTTCCAGATAACATCCAAATATAGTGATGGAAATTAACTACGCCTGTTTCACGATGTCGATCGACTTGTGATTTTGGAATGTCAAGTCGAACGAAAACGTAATCGTTTCAATACAAATTCTGATTTCTACATCGAAAACGACAATTCGAACGTCAAGTCACATTCGATGGACATTGTCAAACAGGCTGTAAATAAATGCAAGCTTACATCTACCTGTTATTATTAGTCTCTTCGATATCTCTCTATTACAGGGTTTTCCAACAAGAGGTGTTATTTTGGTATTCAAAGAAAAATGAAAATTTTCGAGATAAGTGATCGGATGTTTATTTGATAAGAAGGTGTGCCCTTAATAACGAGAAACAACATCAGACAAATGGCCACCACGATCACGCTTACCGGACCATATCCATATTTCAGTGCTTTGGTGAAGCGTGTATCGTTGCATTTTTTTGTAATGGCATAGCTTTTACTTGTCAAATGTCAACGAATAAAAGCTTCAAAAGTGACAACTACCGAATTACCGGGTGATTCAAAAGAACACCTCTTGTTGGAAAGCCCTGTATTAACATTCTGTTCGATATTTCCTTTACAGCTCTCTATTCCTAACATTCTCCCTCCCATCTCTCGGTTATCAATATTTTGCTAATATAACTCTGTTATAATGAACTAGTAAGTTGTTATGCGCCTATGGCGCCCGTTGAAATATGGAAAAACATTTTTGTGGAAAAAAAAATTTTTTGTTCAAAAAAAAATTTTGTTGAAAAAAAAAATTTTTCTTGAAAAAAAAAATTTTGTGGAAAAAAAAAATTTTGTTGAAAAAAAAAAAATTTTTTTGGAAAAAAAAAATTTTGTTGGGAAAAAAAATTTTTGTTGAAAAAAAAAATTTGGAAAAAAAAAATTTGGAAAAAAAAAATTTTTGTTGAAAACAAAATTTTGTAAAAAAAAAAAAATGTAAAAAAAAATGTAGGGAAAACACAATTTCTGTAAAAAAAAATTTTTTTTTTTATTATTATTATTTATAGAAAATTATAGAATGCCTATTTAAATTCCTACGTACTGCTTGACAGAGTCAGTGAATCAGTGTCGAGGGTAAATATATATTAAGATACCAGATGATTTGTTTAAAGCCGAAACTTTCTGTCGCTTTTTCGGCTGAGATTTGTAGTCCACTGAATCCAATTAAAGACAAATTTTCAAATCGAATTACCCAAATGTTTTTCATGAAATGTACATCTCTTTTGTGAATGAAATTCCACTCGGAGAAGAGTCTTCACATTCTATTTAACGAGGGGTGCATCAATTTTATCACTACCATTAATCTTTCATAAAAATTCCAAATGAATGACAGCAGAACATCGACAATCATTAAAATTACTGCAGAACATGGCTAAGGCATTTTCCTAGATAATCAATCTGAAGACGCTTTCGATACTCCGGTGCCCATAAATTCAGCTGGCTTATGTTTTTTTTTAAAAAACTCTTCGTATGCTTTTAGTATGGAACATTTTTTTAATACTTTAAAAATGGAAAATGTCCAAAATTTGTCAACATGACAGATTTAAGAAACATTTTTTTTGGGAGAAAAAAAAATGCATAAAAACTGTCATTTGTCACAATTTAAATCCACTAAAAAAACTCAAATCCCTGAGACTTTTCACCAAAACTCATGTCATGTCTGCCCAAATCTCCTCCCCACGATTTACGACCAATAAATATTGAAAATCCACAAAAGGAAAATCGATAAAATTTTTAAGAAGACAATGAAAAAAAAATACTTTTTTTTATTTTCAAAATACATTTTGAAGAGGGTGTGAAAAACACGAAGAAGGGAGCGGCGATTGATGTTAGAAGAGACAGACGGGGCATGTACGGAATGACGGCAATCAAAGGCATGAATGCATATGTTTCCTAAAAATTAGACAACATTTTTTTGTTTTTTTTTCTGTTAATATAAAAATAAACTTTTCTTTGTGAACTTTGTGGAAAAGAACAACACAATAAAAGTAAACAAATTAAAATGAAATCATAAGAATCGAAAGAAGTGGAATGTATGAAAACGAATCTTTGTGCTTTGTGAACAATATTAGAAAAACAGGCCAAGCCAGGCCAGGCCGGCTTTCTTAGCGAGTCTTGCGACGAAGGGGTGGAGAGGCAGTGGTGCTTGCTATAATTATAAACTCTAATAATTGCTATTATTTTGTTTGTGTTTGCAAGGGAAAGGCATTGGCCGCCACCTCGTGGTGTTTCTTCACAAAACCCAAAGGGTCATTCAACTTTTCGCTTTTGGAGCAAATGAGAGGGGGAAAAACTATTTATATTCGCCTTAAACTTAACTTAAGACAAAAAAGAGAGTGTGGTAAGGCGGGCGCCTAATAAAAGAAAGGACGGCGGCCTGACATTAGCATTCCATATCAAGTTCTAAGTTCTTTGCCAGCATGAATGTACATGTAAATGAAAATAAAACATGAACAAGAAAAACTATTTGCAAATACAAAAACACAACACGGTGGTTCCTGTTCATTGCCAGGAATGAAACGAAAACAAAAAAAAAAAAATCAATATTTCCTTGGATATTTGGCCAACGATCAAAGTCGTCGGTCGGTCCCCACACACCTAATGGCGTGGAAGACGACACCGCCACAGTGAGTGAGTGGCCACGTACGAACATATTGAAAACTGAAGCAAAGCAACACACAGCCAAACTCCTACCTTTGATTTGTTTCAAACTGCAGTGCAATATACACAGATACATATGTATTTATATACATGAATGTATGCATATATACATATATATGTAGATGCACTATATATAGAAACTTAAATACACTTATGTACGTATGTGTGTGAGTGTGTGTGTGTCTGGCAACATAGGAACACTATTCGTCGAATGCCATATCAAAAGGGGCAATAGACAATTGTGAGGTTAATAAACTTTTTAAAAATACATATATATCACACGCACACATACACACACAAACACAAGTAGAAGTGCTCCCAGATAAAGGGTGTTACAAGAGAAGGTTGCAATTTATCGACATCAGTCATCAGTGAAATATTTGCCGAACCATCAAAAAAAAAAAAAAATACAAATAATTGCAAAAAAAAAGCCCAACATTAAAAAAAGGTAAAAGTACATTCAAATAATAATAATAAAAAAAAAAATATTTTTTTTTTTTACAGAAATTGTGTTTTCCCCAAATTTTTTTTTTACCAAAATTTTTTTTTTACAAATTTTTTTTTTACAAAATTTTTTTTTTTTACTAAATTTTTTTTCAACGAAAATTTTTTTTACAAAAATTTTTTTTTTTACAAAATTTTTTTTTCCAAATTTTTTTTTTCAACCAAATTTTTTTTTTTCAACAAATTTTTTTTTCAACAAAATTTTTTTTTTAACAAAAATTTTTTTTTTCAACAGAATTTTTTTTTTCAAGAAAAAATTTTTTTTTCAACGAAATTTTTTTTTTCAACAAAAATTATTTTTTTTCAACAAAAAATTTTTTTTTCAACAATATTTTTTTCCCATATTTCAACGGGCGCCATAGGCGCATTACAACTTACTAGTATCAAAATAAATAACAAAAAAAGGTAAAATTTTAATTTTTCTGCAGAATTATAGACTAAATATTTAAAAATTAGAAAAGGTTGCTGAAAATTGTTACAAAAAGAAATATTGCTGAAAAAGCTTAAAAAAATATTCTTCTAAATCATTGATGACCTGTTCATTGTAAATACTTTTTATTAATTCAAATCGACAAAAAAAAGGCTAAAGATCCAAAAAAAAAAATCGCCAAAATGCAAAAAACATTTACAAAAAAATATATTTTCATAATTTTTTCTAACATTTTTAATTTCTTAAATTTTTTTTACCGTTTTTAATTTTTGAAAAATTTTTGTAACAAAATGTTTATAAATTTCCTAAAAAAAACACAAAAATAAATCAACAAAGGCGATTTTTTAATGCAAAAAAAATATATACATACGTATATGTACTTTTTTTTTTAAAATATTTTGGCTTACTTACGAACCATGTTTTTTAAAATTGTTTTTTTTTTTTATAATATTTTCACATTATTTTTTTTCCAAAAAAAAATACCCTGTTAAATGAAAACAAAATCATTGATAACTCGTTCATTGTAAATACTTTTTATTAATTTAAATCGACACGAAAAGGCAAAAAAGTCCAAATATTAAAAAAAAAACATAACAAAACAAAATTTATAATCAGCAATATTTGAAAACATATTTTTTTCTATTTCATATTTTGTTTGTTTTTTTTATTATTTATTTTTTTCAAAATTTTAAAAAATGATAAACTTTGTTCTTTGAAATTATTTTTAATAATCAGCAATAGTTAAAAACATAGAAAAATTTGTTCCTTTGCAATTTTTTATTTTTTTTTGAAAATTTTTAAAATAAAAAACGTTGTTGAAATTATTTTTTTATTATTTAAACATTTAGAAAAAAACTAAAAAAAAATTTTTTTTTTTTGAAATTTTTTAAAAAATTAATTTCTTTTTGTTATTATTTAAAATTGGATCAAGACTGGCAACATTAGAAAAAAAATTCAAAATGTGACAATACTGGGAATTTCAGCAACACCAAAAAATATGGGTGTAATCTAATTTTTTTTTAATATTTTGGCGTTTTTTCTTGCCTTTTTTTTTTGTTGAAATATTAAGTAAAACATAAAAAAAGAAGACCAAAACTTAACCCTCTAACCCCCCACATATTTAAAATCTATAAACGAATGTGCCTCTAAAGGAGTGTCTTGAGGCACTCTTACGGGTTCGAGGGTTAAATGGATAACGTTGGTAATTGAAAATGTCTTTTTTTAAATTTAAAAGCGAAGCAAACTGAAAAAGTGCCCAAATTCACATCAAAAGAAAATGTGTTTTTTGGACATACGACTAAAATCGTTTTTACAAGTTGGAATTTCAATTGTTTTTGTAAATTAAATTAAAAATCAAATATTGATTTATATTTAATCATATGGAAAATATTTCTAAGATTAAAATGATTATAGAGCAACGTTGATCTTTGAACTTTTTTGTTTTTGTGAAATTCAAATCAGGACTGTTCACAAGTATACTGAAATTCAGTTAAAAACCACCCTTTATTGTGAAGAGAGGCTGTCTTGAGTATTTAGAATATTTTCGTAATCTCCTAAAACAGGCTGACCAAACACAGGCACTTTCAAGTTTCTTTTCTTCTTTTTGTTTTTTTTTATAACAAATTACAAAAACTTGGAATCGAACAAATTTAAAGTAAAACCTCCTAAATAAGTCACCCTTTCCTTAATGGGCATTTTTACATTTATTACATGCCCTGTAAGTATGCAACCATTTTCATATGTACAACGGAAAATCGATATTTTGCCACAAAGTCACTGTGTTTCGGTCATTCGCCTGACCAGTTGTCCGTCCATTTCATTAAACATGACATGGTGTGTAATAAATTCAACTGAAGATCTTTCCCAAACAGATAAGTACACAATTCTATTTCATAGCAGCAGGGGTTGGGGCAGAAAAAAAAGGTCATGTGGTCAAGTTGGCAGCGAAATATAAAAAAAAGGAAGAAGAAACGAAAAAACAAACATACACAATTAAATATTAAAAATCACCCCCCACTAAATTTGGGCTACAATAAGCCTTATTCTAGCCGTAAGTACTTTGCATGTCATTATTCCAATACGAATCGAAATTAATTATAAGAGCATGAATGAACTTCATGTCATGGAGAGACATATGTTTGAGGAGTGCAGTCCTTATTCCAAGTGGACAAAACGAGGAGTTTTAATTGCTCTTGAAGGATTTCATTAAAAGAAGCCATTTTTGAGAAAAAGTTACCTTTTATGGTGAAACAGAGAAATTGAAACTTGTGCATGTAATTTTTCAAAAAAAAAAAACACACCCTCTCATATACTTTGGTTGGTGTTTCCATTGTTTTCTGTATAATTTCGAATGAGGGTGGTTTTTCAAAGCGACCTGCAATATTCAAATTCTTAACAAAAAAAAAACATTTAGCACCATATAATGTTTCGTCCACATTATGACTTTAAACTTTTGTCAATGGGGAGGAAAAATGCATATGACTTTACGATACAGTAGATCATGACCATCCCCCTCTCACTTCTTATCAGACGAATCAGTCTTTGCTTTCTCCGGTTTAAATGTGCTGAAAACTCTGCTGAATGATAATTTTTTTTTTTTTGGAATTTTCTTATCAGCGACAAACGGGTTTCCCATTTATCCAATTTGACATGTACAAACATTTTTCTGTCTCTTGAAAAAAGGGAAAACTTTAAACCCTCATTTGTTTTTTTGTAGAGGGTACTGTGTTGTGTTTCTTTCTTACAGCAGTCAACTTTTTAAACAGAGAATTTAATTCAGAATAAAGTGAATTTACCACAAAAAGTATTCAACTTTGGAAATATTTCCAAAATATAATCAAATGGTTTGACTTCAAATGCTAATACCACCAAAATCACAAATTCACTACGAAAATGGTGAAAATCTTACAGTCACAGTTCGCAAAACTAAAAAGTTTCCGAACCGTATTATCTCTCGAATAGGTGAACACAATTGGCCAACGAGATATTGTGATTTAACACCTTGCGACTTATTCCTTTGGGACCACGTGAAAGATAAGGTCTCCGCAGTCTCAAATTTAAATTATTTTAAGAAATTTTTTAATGTTCCTTAAAAAAAAAGTAAACAAATTGTAAACTCTAATCTTTGTTAAGAAAAATGTATGAAAATAAAAAAAAAAAAACAATGTTCACAGAATTTTCTTACACGGTATTTTTAAATTTGTATGAAATCGAGGGTAAAGCTTCTATAAAACAGTTACAGAGAACTGTCTTTATCTTTAAGCAGTTCAAATGTTCCCCCCATCACGTTCTGCTGGAGTTATATTCAACAGGGGATAACAAAGAATGTTCATGTTTACTCAAGCGACGTTTTTTTTTTTTTTTTAAAAAAAAGATTCTTTACAAAGAAAAGTCCTTGACACTTACTACTGCCACCTATGGCAAGTAAGTAGAAAATCTTAGAAAATCCAATTTAAAATTTAAGAAAACATCCTCATGCTAATTATAAGAAAAGCCCACAAGTATTATGCTTGAGTTTCTTTTTTTTTTTGAAAGAGACAGGGAGCAAGTGGAGGAGTAGTGTGTGTTTTGCGGGGCAAACTCTATTATAAAAGTTAATTGAAAAATTGAAATGAAGGACGGTAGGACCGACCTTCCGCTGCTACAACGGAGCAAAAACAAACTTACCTCTTTTTGGTTTTGCCGACATTGTAAAGTTCAACATGTTTGAATGCAGCATAGGCGGCCATTTTTTGTATGTGTGTTGGTTGGTTGGCTGGTGTGAGTTTTATAAAAAAAATGATTTAAACAACAAGGACACGCTCGCTTTCGCTCTGTGTGTGTGTCACTGTGTAGAAGGATAACACCACAACAATAGTGTTGCCAACTTTGCTATGCAGATGAAAAAAATATCTCTGTGTAACAACAATAAACACAGAGAAATGAAAAGAAAAAAAGAAAAGGGAAATTGTAAAGGAAATGAAACAAAAATACATGTCCATTCTTTAGACAAGAGAAAAGCAAGAAATAACTGTGAAATATTTCATTGTATTCGTTGATTTTGTTTGAGTGAGATACACCAAACGAGCAGACAGATGATAAATAGACATCATCGTCATCATCAACCTCATCATACGAGTATACGAATGATATGTAATATAAATAAGAAAAATCAATAAAAAGAACAACAAAATCTGTGATGATGATATCAAGGCATCGCATCCTTTTCAAATCAAACACATACAGCCACCACTATATGCCTGTGTGTGTGTGTGTGTGTGTGAGAGTAGGAGTGCAAACAAAGCCGAGGGGGTCAGCTTTCAAAAGTTCTTGCCTTGAATTCCAGTACAGAACACCAAATAACAACAAAAACATAGAGAGTAGCAACAAAAGGACCCACTCGTGCAAAACCATCACCACCATCAAAGGGCGAACAACAGCAGCACGAGGAGCACACACATTTTATTCCAGTTGCAGGTGGTGGTGTATTTGGCATCTTCTCCAATTGCTGCTCTCGGGAGAGTACCAACAACAACAACAACAAAAATGAGCACGGATTCGTATGTCCGCAGTGTAGCCTCCCTCTGCAAGGATGCCACCATCCATATATAGGATATTTTATGCAATACCTACAAAAATGCGTAGGTGGGAGACATTTATGCTTAAAATTCACATTTAAAATATTTCACAGTCTTTTCTACTTTTTTTCGATTTTCATAAAAGTCCTTTGGTTTCTTCTTTTTGCTTTTATAAAACTCACAAACTTTGTGTTAGTTTAAATCTGGTTTTTTTCTTCAGATTCTTCTTTAAAACAGTGCGTTTTACGTTATTTTTGTTTTAAACACCGAAAAGTTTCCGTTTTGGTTATTTTTCTTATTGGTTAATATAAATGTAAATAAATATTAACTTTATGGAAGAACTTTTGTTTCAACAAAAAAAATAAAATTGAGATTTTTTTAAGCTTCTTCTTTTGTATTTGTTTTATACACAGCAAAAAAAAATGAAATCAACACGCTGTGATTTTTTTATATTTTGTTTAATACGTTGTGAACGGTGCTAGGTTAAGTTTTAGACTGAACTGCTTTTGGAAAAGTGGAAAACATTTTATATTATCGATCCAGCAAAACAACACACACACACACAGAGTCAACAACGGCAGCAGCAACCCCACCACAACATTTCAAAGAGCCACCAAGTGTAGTAGAGTACATGGGAATGGTTGACTGGATGGCACAGCAGAGTACTCACTCGCCGCACAAATGGATGGAGAAAAAAAAAAGAAAGAAAGAAAGAAAAACTCATGCAGCAACATTTTACGAAAAAAAAACACACACACATTAACTAACCTTAGCTAAGAACGAAGAAGATGTTGCTGTTTATTGAAACCACAGAGGGAGAGTAAGATAGAGCGAGAGTCTGAGTTAAGCACTTGGTACTAATACTAAACTCTCTTGGTGAATGTACTAACATAGAGCGAGCGTGCGAGCGAGTGAAAGAAAGAGAGTAGAGTGTGTGTAAGAATTACGGTAATTATTTGCTTGTAACAGCTGTTTTATATATGATGAACAATACAAACTGTGAGAGATGTGCATTTTTGTGTGTAACACATTTTCCCAGAGCTATGCAGCTCAACAGCAACATGTTGCCGAACATAAAATGTTTCAACATGAGTCATATGTTGAACATTGGGTCCGGTGGTGATATACATAGTTCAATAACCGTGTTATTAATGTTAAGACAACACAACATGAACAAAAATAGAAACGCAACAGAACCGCAAATGTTTAACAACACCAAGTTGACAGAGGAGCGCCAAATGAAAGCAAAACAAAATGTTGCAACAAGAAAAATGTTAAGAGCACAAGCACAGATGTGCTATGCGAAATATGTAACAATTTCGAGTTTGTAATACATATACTGGAAAATTATAAAACATACATAAACACACACACACATGTATGTGTGCTATATATTCTAGTTATTCTCTTCTAATGTTTCTTCACATTCCAGAACATTATTTCTCTAGTAAATGTGGGGTTTTGTCTCGTTACTGAGAGAAATGTAGTGAATTCACTATGATTTAAAAACACAAAAAAAAATCTAAATAAGTTTTGTATGTGCATTACACCAATATATGCTTTGTAGTAAATGGTTGTATACTCTGTTAATTACAGAAATAGTACATGGCAGGGGTGGCTCAAAAGCATTGCGGAATGTGGAGAACGGGAAGAATTTGTCATAATGTATACTTTAAATGACTTTATGGTAAACACAATTCAGACAGCTGTCATTAGTGTCAACAAAAAATCAAGTCAAAAACTTTTAAATATTTGGACTATTGCAACAGAATGTACTCATGCCAATGTGAAATGCAATGTGTTGAGAAGAAACAGCCAATGGAGGACTGTTGTTTCCTTTTCTACTATTTTTAAATTCATGTATTTTCATATGCACGAAAAAAACAGTTCGTACTAAATGTGATTCCCAAACATACTCAAATCGAGACAGGAAAATATATTAAATTTTATGAGAAGTAAATAATATTCAACTCTAGTACATTGTAATCAGCTGTACTAAATTGTACTAGATTTAAGTAAGCTTGGAAATTCTGCGTATTTATAATAATGTGTAACTACTTGCAAGGTTGAGTGGAGATCAAATTTACTCAACGTAAGTACGATTTTTCCTGAATTTGGTCATTATTATTCGAGCCTACGCTGAAAATGAAAAAAAAAAATCATCTGTGCTTCGGTTGAAGCATGAAGAGATATTGTAAAAGTAATGAAATTAGTTAAAACAGTCAACTTTTTCAACGGGAGCGTAACTAAATTTCCTTTTTATAAATGTTTTTTTCATAGGGAAACAACAACAGAGATTGGACTCAAGCATGATTTAATTTTATTTTCTAACGAGAGATTCATTTTCAGATATAAATTCAAATCAGTCGTTGTCGTTACGTGTTTCGGTAGGAAACATGAAAATGTTTACAATTTCTAAGACAGCGGTTACTTTGGCAACAACGTTATGTGGATGTCGTTCGATGGTTAGGCATGAAACACAGTGGGGAGATTTTTTTTTTGTGAAAAATATTTTTTTTTATAAAATAAAATACCATTTTTCTATAAAATAAAATAATTTTTTTTTTTTTTTTAAATAAAATAAAATATTTTTTTTTTTAAATAAAATAAAATATTTGGTTTTTATAAAATAAAATAAAATATTTTGTTTTTATAAAATGAAATAAAATATTTTTTTTTTATAAAATAAATTAAAAAATAAAATAAAATATTTTTTTTAAAAAAATAAAATAAAATATTTTTTTTAAAAAAATAAAATATTTATTTATTTATTATTAATTACAATACAAAGTAAATTTATATTCTAATTTTTGGGTCCAAGGGTAAACCGGGTGACACAGACCATATGTTTAGACTTTTGCAGCGACAGACCAAAGCCTCTGGTGGGAATCGAACCCACAAGCCCCACGCTGATAGGCAAGCACGCTACCAACTCGCCTACCGGGGCGCTTAATAAAATAAAATATTTTTGTTTATAAAATAAAATAAAATAATTTTTTTTTACAAAATAAAATATTTGTTTTTTATAAAATAAAATATTTTTTTTTACAAAATAAAATATATTTTTTTTTATAAAATAAAATATTTTTTTTTACAAAATAAAATATTTTTTTTTTTATAAAATAAAATATTTTTTTTTACAAAATTAGTTAATTTTATGGATGTTGTTATGTGGATGTCGTTCGATGGTTAGGCATGAAAAACAGTGGGGAGAATATTTTTGTGAAAAAAAAAATATATTTTTAATAAAATAATTTTATAAAATAAAATAAAATATTTTTTTTTATAAAATAAAATAAAATATTTCTTTAAAAAAGTAAAATAAAATCTTTATGTTTATAAAATAAAATATTTTTTTTATTAAATTTTTATAAATTTTATAAAATAAATATATTTTTTTTTTAAAATAAAATAAAATAATTTTTTTTTTATAAAATAAAATAAAATATTTTTTTTTTACAAAATGAAATATTATTTTCTCAAATAAAATATTTTTTTTAAAAAATGGAATATTGCATATTTTTTGAAAAACTACCGACAATAAAGTCAAAAGTTTCGCTGAGTGTCATTCGCAAACAGATTACTTACTTATTTACTTCCCTTAGCATACCACGAAGTGAGCTGTGTACAATTTATTTTGTATACTCACTGACCGGGACCTACTGTTCAAAGCGTCACCGAACGGCTAATGCTTTTCTAGAGAAATATTACAGTTTACCAATGAATTCAATACCAATCAAATTCAATGTTACATTGTATCCGAAGTGCCCAAACAACCAAAACTAATTGAAAAATATAATTTAAGTTTTCATAATCAAAACTATGTTTCTCTAACAAATTAAAAGAATCAACTGAAATCAAAAACTAATTTGACTACATGGTTTTTAGAAAAAGTGATTTGCATCTTATTAGCGTTGTGTTTTCGCAACAGTCCATAACGGCTGACAACCAACTGTTTTTTGGTTTTGTTTTTTATGATCAGGAGGTTACCAATGTTCACTATTCAAGAATTCAGAAAGATATCTCAACGAATTCGGGTAGTGGTAGATAATTGGTTAATGTTATCATATTTTGTTTGTTTGTTATACATAATCATTTGAATGGTAAACAAAATTATATTCTCATAAATTTCTGTTATTAAACACGACCCACAATAGTTACAATTAGTCAATGACATCTCATGTGGAAAAACGATCACGCAGACCATTTTGACTTCATCAAAAATTAGACTAGGCTTCCGGAATACATATCCGTACCACGTTCATGTTCTGGTTTACGGTTTTGGGAACACACTTTCTGTGACACAACGATGGATGCACAACTTTTGCGAAAATGGAATACCTCCTTGGAAATGTCTCCACGAGACTTTAGTTTTGGGCTTTTTGTGGGTTAATTTTGTATAATTTTATAGGTTTTCATATTTCATATTCGTGTTTCTGTGTGTGTGTAACATAAAACAAAACCAACAGCAATAGCAAAATTTGCACATAGTTTAAGTTATTTTTAGTTGATTTATATTCCAAAACAAGTTCTTTACACTCTCGTGACACAGTCACTCAAATTCTATGCATACATTATGCCGGTGACGGTGTCGGGTGCCGGTAACCGATGGCAACGAAGGCAGCAGCCGATGTACGAACCACACTTGTCCGTTCTAACCATAGTTTATGTAAATCTGTGTGTGTGTGACGCAATTTCTTTCATGTGTGTGTTTGTCGTCGTTTTGCTATTCTATGCAATTATTTTTGCCCATAGGCTTTTGGCCGATCATCTCCTGTCGCCTCTGTCTCTCACACAATCGCTCCTGCAGTTGTTTTTCTTCTTCTTCTTCTTCTGTATGAGTTTATATTCAGTGTTCGGTGCTTCCTTATTACTCGCGACGCGTCATGACTTCACTCGTCTAACACAACGAGCAGTAAAAGAAGATACCAACAACGACAACATTTACATACGAGTAGAGTACTCCTCACTTTAGTGTGTTTTTTTCTTCTTTCTTTAAATATGCTTAGATGTTTGTGTGTGTATTCGGTTCTTCATGTGTGCTGAACAGGGGAAAAAAAAACGAAATAAGTCTATTTATATGAAGAAGAAGAACAAGCAGCGACAAATGCCGGCTACAACAAATAAAAACTGCCTGCTTGGCCACCCAATCAAACATTTACGTTCGCCTGAGAAGTAGTGAAACCTTGCCACTGCCTCATCCAGCTTTTCAGCAGATCTACATGCGAAGGCCGTGTGATCAGTGGGTATAATTTAAAAAAAAATGGAAATCCAGAGAGAGGTTCTGATGAAGTTTTGACAAGAGACAGTTTTGAGGCGATTTCAAACTAGTAAAAGTATCCTGACAATACTGTTAACTGTCGTAATTGACATTTTTGTGTAATACTATTCTAGCCCTTCCATAGCATAGTCGAAATATTGGGCCATAAAGACATCTAATCAGACTTATTATTTATGGAAATAAATGTGTCCGGTCACAGGATAATATTAGAAACCCAAAAACCCCCTTTTCTGAGAATGTAGCTGCCCTGAACGAAACCTCAAATTATTAAATTTTAATTGTAGGCTATGGGTGAATGATAAATTATTAAAAATGTCCGCTTTGCTTTATGTAATTTTCTAAGTTTTATCATTAAAAAAAAAATTAAAAAAAAAACAATTTTGAGTAGAAAAATGTATATAAAAAAACATTTTTATAACTCTGAAACCCTCAATCATATTAGCAAGCACTGAATGTATACTTTCCAAATAATTGTGTGGTATTTTTTTTTAAAATTTATTTCTAACAAATCCGACAAATCGTTTTCGATTTATGGCAATTTAAATCTCAAAAAAATTGTATTTAAATTTTATTAATGTTTTTTGTATATACTTTACTTCTACTCAAAATTGTTTATAACTCTGAAATTGTCAACCAGTTTACGAAGAACTTAAGGTGTAGATTAAATATAATTGTGTGTTCATTTTTTTAAAATTTATTTCTACCAAATCCGATAAATCGTCTTCGATTTATGACAATTTAAATCTAAAGAAATGTAATTAAAATTTTTTTTTTTAAAAAACCTATGTATTGAGAAACAAATGTCGACCAGTTTTCTATGCAGGGGATCATAGTAAAGGATTTCCAACAAGAGGTGTTAGTTTGAATCACCCGGTATTTCGGTAGCTGTAAATTTTTATTCATCGACATTTGATAAGTAGAAACTACGCCATTACTAAAAATGGAACGATACACGCTTCAACAACGCACTGAAATTATTAAAATTCACTACAAAAATGGTGAAAATTTCAGCGTGGTCGTGGCGGCCACATGGCTGATGATGTTTTTCATTATTAACGGCATACCTTCCTCTTTATTATGAAATAAACATCCGATCATTTATCTCCAAAAAATGCCATTTTTCTTTGAATACCAAAATGACACCATTTGTTGAAAAACTCTGTACATCTGAATTGTATAGTGGTTATTGACTGCCAACAATTTTTTTTGTTGTTGCATGGTGTAATCATTAATTTTTGGAGTTGCACTTTTATTTAATTAGCAGAAACTCAGAACCTCACAAGTAATTTCCAGTAACCCCTTTTCCCATACCAACCTCATACAGTATATTCTATAAAAAAATTCTAATTCTATGAGTTTTTCACTTGCTTCCCACTTGTTATACATACACACATGCATACACAGAGATTCGCACAAATGAATACAAATTACATTACCCTCCACCACACGGTATTCCCACTTTAGTTGCCCAGTGTTAATTGTCCCCTCTTCGGCCGGTCGTTGAGTCGGCGGCGGCTGGTTGGTCGTTTTCTCTTTAAAGCTGTTAAAAAGAGTTGCGTTTAATGAGTTCATTTGCATTTCGCACAAAATTACCACAACTCGCATACTGGGAACATTTTTTTTCCCCGTTCTCCGAACAGTAAACGAAGGAAGGTATTTTTTTTTCTCAACCCGTTGTAGTTCTTTGCAGTTTATTGGTTTAGAGAGGGTGAGGGGAGAGGTGTGGAAATATTGATGATGAAGTCGGCGACAGCGATGCTGCTGATGATGTGCTTAATCACTTAATAATCAGTTTTAATTGTGGTCCAAAAAGCTAAAAGAATTCCTTTCACATACTCAATCGTACATAAAGTGCAGTGCAACCGAACAATGTGAAGCATTTGCAACCAGAGCGGGCATGTTTAAGTGGGTCATCGAAATGATCTGGGATGTTTGAACAGCACAGAAAAAAAAATATAAATCCAAAAAAAAAACCCAACTAATGGAGTGTAGCCAACAAGACGACCGAAACCGTCACATATTGTTGTACAGTCGAATTCGGATAAGTGCACTCATTTTAAGTGAAAATATATATTAGTAAAGATTGTTCTGGATGATTTCTCATGTATTGCACTTGGCTTAAACGAAAATCCGCTTAATTGAAAAATCGTTTATGTGAAACACATTTTTAATGCAAAGACACAAACTCATATGATAAGAACACACCGCTTAAGAGAAACATGCTGAGTGTAACGGCGAGAAAAATGGGCAAAACCAATGAACTCAAAAATTTATGTGTCAACCAAATATTTAATATTTAGTTGTAATGCGCCTATGGCGCCCGTTGAAATATGTGTGAATTTAAAATGGATGCAACAAACATTTTCATATACATGAAATATAATTTATTTTATTGAGCAAATTAAATTTATCTCTGATATACACACTAATACTTATTAACATAAATTGCAAACAAAAAATGGTTTTTAATGAAGAACCTCTTGGAAAACAACATTGCGCGTGAATTGTCTGTGGTCATTTAATAACCTTCCTTGCTGTGGGTTCGATTCAATATACAGCTTCACTTGAAACTATTTTGTAAAAAAAAAATTTCGAAAAAAAATAAAATTGGAAAAAAAAAATTTGTGGACAAAAATATTTGTTGAAAAAAAAAAATTTGTGGAAAAAAAAAATTTTGTGGAAAAAAAAAATTTATGAAAAAAAAAATTTTTTTTGAAAAAAAAAATTTGGAAAAACAAAAAAATTTGTAAAAAAAAAAATTTTTGGTAAAAAAAAAATTGTGTTGAAAAAAAAAAATTTATTATTTATTATTATTATTATTATATAGAATTATAAATATAGAATTATTATATAGAATTATAAAGGGTGTTTTTTATTGAGGTATAGAACTTCGAATTGAAATAAAACACAAGAAAATCGTTTTAATGCCCATCAATTTGGCTTTATTGGAAGGATAATTTTATGCCATTAATGTTTAAATATGATTTCGGGCATGTGGCAGCCGCGGCTGGCTCGAATAAAGCCAATTCTACAGGTCCAATTTTCAACCACTTGTTGGAACCACAACTCATCCACATTCATGCCATCCAATTCGGGAACAAAATAGTCGGTTATCATGGCTCTATACCGGTCTCCATTAACGGTAACTGACTCTCCAGCATTATTTCGGAAGAAGTATGGCCCAATGACTCCACCAGCCCATAGAGCACACCAAACAGTCAGTTTTTGTGGATGTAATGGCATAAAATGGACGGAGCTTGCGGTGAACTTCGCGAACTGAACCATTACTTTCGAAATAAATTTGCACGATTTGCAAGCGTTGTTCTTTTGTCAACCTGTTCATGATGAAATGGCAAACCAAACTAAATATTAATCACTTGACAGCTGACAAAATGGCCGCCAGTTAAAAAAGTGATGCCAACTTAAAGTTCTATACCCCAATAAAAAACACCCTTTAGAATGCCTATTTAAATTCCTACGTACTGCGTGACAGAGTCAGTGAATCAGTGTCGAGGGTAAATATATATTAAGAATACAATATTATTAATAAAGTTCTGAAAAAAAAACACATTTAAGACAACTCAACCAAATTGAAAATAAGTAACTATTTCCATCCAAGCTCATTAACCCTATAACCGGCAAGACCGTCATTAAATTAAACACAATTACTGAAGACATCCTCAGAGTGGTATTGCTGGTTAGAGGGTTAATATTGAATTAAAATTTGACATATGTACATGCATTTTAATAGTTGTGCCACAAGTTGCTATCTTCGTTTCGTAGAACAAATTCAAAAGTACATATACAGTTCGTTTAAATGAAAGAAGGTTCAATTATCCGAAGTACTTTTTATTGAAAATTCCAAAGTTTAACTTCAGTATAAACGAAAAACGAAGATTAATCTCGATTAATTTATTGGGTCGTAGCGGGTTTTTTTTGGGTATTATTTGGTTTTACAGAATGTAGATGTTGATAGTTTCTTTGTTTGTTTGCCAACGATTATCAATAATAGATCAAACATAATAATAATAAAACAAAACAAAACAAAAAAAGGTTATTATCCTTATCATGGAGCAGATAAATCAAACAAATAATACGTAATGATGGCATAATATTCGTTCGTGTCAACAAATTGACAACATTTGTTGTAAGATAATTCCTTACCCCACCCCGTCTCTCACTCTCTCTCCCTCTCTTTGTCCCAGCAGCTTTGTGTACAACGACAAATATCGGCGTATCAATAATAAATAATAAAAACATTAGCAAACAAAATTACAATTATTATTTGCAATCCATACCGCCGGCCACCGCGCACAGCTGAGCAAAACAAAATTACAAGAGGCGAGAGTATTGACTCCGTTGGTCGTTCATTCGTTCGTTCATTCGGTACGGGAAGTTTTGAAAAGTAGTGATTTATTGTATCGAAAATGTCTATTTTTTTCAATTTGTTGCTGTTGTTTACATGCAAGCAACATATAAATATTGACTGAAACCGTCATGCCGGCCATTGAATGACGAAGTCAGAAAACAAAAAACAAATACGACAACGACAACAATGACGAAAAAGAAAGTAATGAATTTTTAATCTCGATAATAACCATATTAAAGACAATTATGTGGTAAATTTTCAAATTCACCCCCTCCCCCTCCGTCACTGTCTTTTTTCTTTTGTGGTTCAACGAAACAAGCAAACAAACACAAAAATACACAATTATGATATTGTATCTCAATGTCAGCAGAGGTTAATTTCTTTGGCGGCAGGAAGAAGAAGAAGTCAAGTCAAATTTGTAGACAATCAAAGTGCAGCGCGCCAAGTATGTGCCCGTCGTCGTGTGCAATAAACGTCGGTCATTATGAGTTTCAAAAACAACAACAACGAAAAGGTTGTGATAATTCCCTCCATAAACATCGTCTAACCGAAACTATTCATCGCTGCAATGTTTACTTAATTTCCGGTGCACAGCAGGGGAAATGCCAGCCGGCGAAGGGTTTTATTTCTTGCATTGTATTTTAAAATGCATTATTTTCGGTTAATAGCGATAACATGACATCAACAAACTTAGAAACGCCTGGAGTTTCTCAATATTTCTGGAATGTTCTGGACATTGTGTGTGTGTGTAGTAATCAAAAGGTTAAACCAAAAACAATTGATTAGAACTCGCCAGCAAACATGGCATGTGGATATGTTGGTAACTTGCTCCAATTTTTTTTTTTTTTTAATTAAACAGAAATAAAAGGCTTTTCTGGGAGAATGTCAAGATAAAATTGAAAAAAAATAACACAGATAAATATGCGATCTTATTTCCTTGCGACAACCATGCGTATATTAGACCAGCAGAAATCATTGCAAATGGTTACCGATGAAGAAGTGTGGCCGCTTCTGAAACGGATCCGTATACCTTGCCTGCAAAGCAAAGCAAACAAATTCTCTGAAAACTTTTTAAAAATTTCTATTTTTGCAAAGAAATGGAAATAATTAATGATCTCGAACTCGACTAACAGAAACAAAACGGTATGAAGAATATCGATCAACAGTACATAAAGAAAATTAAGTGAGAGAAATATTTTTATTTCATTCATTAGACCGTGTTACACACATTCTGTCCTATGAACCAAATTTACTTTTTCGCAAAGGGGATAATAAATAAAAAATACACGTGTATCGGCGATTTTCATGTACACGTCAGAATTTTTTTTTTTAAGTTTGAAGTATGGAGCTCGTAATGGCCTGTGTGAAAGCCTTTCGACCGATTTTTAAACCTTTTTCAGTGATCCAATCGAGCTGATTTTTGGCAGGCAGGCTCGTGGAAATGTCTGTATCACGTCAAATTTTTTAAAAAATAGATTTTTATCAATTCTCAGATTTTCCCCAACTTTTATTATTTTTGCAAAAAAAAAAAATATTTTTTTCACTTTTCTTAGCATAACTTGAAGAGACTCCAAATTTTTAAACTACTTAAGCGTTACGAAAAAAAAATGTTTTTTGACTGAAAACTTAAAAAAAAACGATAACCATTTAAAAAAAAAAAAAAATAGGAAAATCTGAGAATTGATAAAAATCTATTTTTTAAAAAATTTGACGTGATACAGACATTTCCACGAGTCTGCCTGCCAAAAATCAGCTTGGATCACTGGAAAAGGGTTAAAAATCGGTCGGAAGGCTTTCACACAGGCCACTAAGAGCTGTATATTTACTTCAAACTTAAAAAAAAAAAATTCTGACGTGTACATGAAAATCGCCGATACACGTGTATTTTTATTTTGTATCCCTTTTCCGAAAAAGTAAATTTGGTTCATAGGACAGAATGTGTGTAACACGGTGTTATCAATAACTGTAGCCAACATAAACATCTAAAAGTACAGGGTATTATTTTGGTAGTCAAAGAAAAATGGAATTTTTTGAGATAAATAATAATCCCACGAAGCCAACATGGATTAAAAAAAAAAAAAACGTAGAGTGTAGAAAAGGCTATGCTTTCGGAAAATGAAATTGCGGACCATCTGGTCATATAATTTATCAGCTCGACAAATCTTTGCTGATCTTGTAACTTGTACAAAACGAAATGAAACGATTTTAATGACATAGAATTCTTAGATTGTCTGTAGACAAGGAAAGTTTCAAATCCACGAAGGAGATTACGGTTTTTGTGTTAAGCTTATTAGATCCATTTTCAACTGAAATATATTATACAAGTGGACAAATAGTAAGTTCGGCCGGGCCGAATCTTATATAACCTCCATCATGGATCCTTAAAAAGTCAATAAATAAGAAAACTATGAAGAAAGTAAGTGCAGGAACCCGATCCCAAATTTTATCCCAATCATGAAAATGGGCGCATATTCGGATTCGTGAGAAAATTTCGTTGCATTTCGATACCCATATGTCCATGTTTGTCAGGGGCCGGTTTTTGGGCCGCTCGTGACCCGACAGTCCCAGGAACCCGATCACAAATTTTATCCAAATCATGAAAATAAATGCATATTTGGGTTCGCGAGAAAATTTCGTTACATTTCGATACCCATATGTCCATGTTTGTCAAGGGACGGTTTTTGGGCCGCTGGTGACCCGATAGTCCCAGAAACCGGATCAAAAAATTTAGGCAAATCATGAAAATAAAGGCATATTTGGGTTCGTGAGTATATTTCGTTGCACTTCGATACCAAAAAACATCTTCCTACAAAATTTCAGCTTCTTAGCGTTGGTCGTTCGCACTCTATCGTGATTTCAACAGACAATAGACGGACGGACGGACAGACGGACATCTCTAGAATGTCTTAGAATGTTACACTGACCGATAATATATATACTTTATAGGGTCGCAGATCACTCTTTCGAGGTGTTGCAAACGGAATGACAAACTTAGTATATACTCCATTTTATGATGGAGTGTATAAAAATGATTTGTGAAATTTTTCAAAACTATTTAGCCTCATATTCATAAAAAATTAAAAAAAAACCTTGGTTAAGAAAAATGTGTGAAAATTGTTTTTGTATTTTCATACATTTTTTTTTAATAAAACTGTTTAAAAATTTTATGAATGACCCCCGTGTTTTAAGGAGCGAAAGATAAGAAACGCAAAAGCTGAATATCTTAAAACTACCAAAACGGATATATGACATTCCTTCTTAGGAGGGCAGTAGAGACGTCAGAGCAACATCTGGCCGTGAACGGTAGAATAGGTGCAGGGGAGTCGACTTATGTGGGTCGCCTGAATCCAAAAGCATTGTTGACCACCGTGGAATGGGCATAAACGACTCAAAGAGCTTGCACTCAATGGATAGTAGGAAGAGAAACGAATTTAAAATCCCAAAGAATAATAAGCATGAACTGAAGACCAACGAAAATTAAGGCCGATTGCTGTTCCCTTATATTTTAGTTAATAAAATTTTTGTTTGTAATAAATATATAAATAAATAAAAAAGAAAATTACCCTAAGCTGCGGAGACTGACCAAATCCCGGCACCACTCACATAAGCTTTATTAACATTTTTCCAAATGCTTCACGCTGTCCACTCAATGAAAAACAAAAAAAAAAAAAAAAAACCTCTAGAGCAATATCTCCACAAAACACACATTTTCCAATTAATAACGGAGCACACTCGATAGTTTTTCCATGTAATTATGATAATTTAGTTTCAAACATTTATCAATTAATTACATCCGAAACTTTATGATTTCAAATTAATTAAAACATGTGTAACAATTAATTTAATTTCCAGTTACGGGCGGCACTCCATCGAATCGCAACAAAACTCCAAAACTAAAAAAAAAAAAAAAAAAAAAAAACAACCAAATGGAACTTGTGATTAGGGGCATGAGCAGAAAAAAAATACGAAGCAAAAAGCGCAAACTCATATAACAGCAAACAACAACAGCACGACCGACGTCGCAATGAATTATTAAGTGGCGCTTAAATTGCTAAAGAGCAAACGCTTGGCCAACAGGCGCGCAAGTGAAAAATTTGTCATAAATGAAAAATGAACTGAAATTATTTGTTTTCTTTCTTTCTATTGCGACTACTAGCGCAGCCTGACAGGCACTGGACTGGCGCGCGCTTTAATGCCAACAGGAGTGAGTGTATGTGCCCGCCTCGCCACATATTTCCTTTGGAACACGTAACAAAGTAGTGAAAACTGTGGCTGAGGTTTGCGATGGCGGCGAACGGCGGCCGGCGTCTGAGACTCGGCCGAGACTCTGGATAATATTAAAATTCAGTGGTAATGGTCCAACACGGCCACAATTCAAACGTCAACCACACATACCGCCGGCACGTATTGCCATGAAATGATGGACTACTGCTGGGACAGACGGCGGTACGCGTACCGTCGTCGACAACGCTGTGGACGGGGCCTCAACTCACTCACTGACTGGGGGTGTCACCTTGTCAAGCAACACCTTTTTATGGCGATGTTTGTTGTTGGCTGCTGTGCGTTTTTCTTTCTGCACGTTAAACAACAAAAAAAAAAAACAGAAAACGGCAACAAGATGTTGGCAACCAACGCATAAATGTAGTGCCGCATGTCGTACGAGTGAGTATCAAACGAGAAATAAGTATTCAAACTTCACAAAACTTTATTAAAAGTAACAAGCGTTGTACACCGAAAGAAAACAATTGGAAGGATTATAGAAAAAGCTCTATTGTACATCTAATGTCAGAAATTCGACAAGGTGCTGCTTCACGACCAACCAAAAATGCTTTAGTTTTGCGAACTAGGACTGCAAGATTTTCACCATTTTTGAAGAGAATTTTAATAACTTCTGGCGTAGTTTCTACTTGTCACATGTCCAAGAATAAAAGCTGCAAAAGTGACAGCTACCGAAATACTGGGTGATTCAAAATAACATCTCTTTATTAGTAATTTCCATTGTCTCTGGTTCTAATTTTTTTTTGTGTGATCATATTATTTTCCACAAAAATCGGAGTACCTCCGTACAGTAATTGAATTAATAAATTAATTAATAAATAAATTGAATTAATTAATAAGTTAATTAGAAGAATTAATTGGATTAATCAATTGAATTAATAAATAACTTAATTGAATTAATTAATGAATTAATTGAATTAGTAAATAACTTAATTGAATTAATTAATAAATTAATTGAATTAATAAATAAATTAATTGAAATTAATTCAATTAATTAATAAATAAATTAATTCAATTAATTATTAAATAAATTAATTCAATTAATTAATAAATAAATTAATTCAATTAATTATTAAATAAATTAATTCAATTAATTATTAAATAAATTAATTCAATTAATTAATAAATGAATTATAATTAATTGAATTAATTAATTAAAAATAAATAAATAAATTAATTAATTTGATTATTTAATTTAAATAAATTAAATTAATAAATTATATTAACAGCTACCGAAATACCGGGTGACTCAAAATAACATCTCTTTATTAGTAATTTCAATTGTCTCTAGTCCACATTTTTTTTTGTGTTATCATATTATTTTCTGCAAATATCGGAGTACCTCCGTAGGCGGAGGACTAATTTATCCTTAAGACCTAAAACCGTTAGAATTATTTCCTTTCTGAGTCTTATAAACTGGAGGAGATGCAAATAATCCTTCAGATCATAAAACACTACATTTCTTCAAGTGTAAATCCTTTTCATAACAAACATTCAGGCGAACACACACACACACACATGTGGTTCATTCGATAGGTATGCATGAGGTACAACAGTTGACGTTGACTTGACTGGCAAAACCGACTGGGGCTGGCTCACAAAGCTGCTGGCTAGCTGGCTAACTGGCCGATTGTTGTCTGTGTGGCAATGTGTTGCTCTTGGCTGACGGTGACTGGCTTGAGCAGTAACAGTCAACCAACAACATGGTCATTGCTGTCTTCAAATTACAATTACGTTGTTGTTGTTGTTTTTTTTTGTCCCCCCACCATCCACAGTCTTACTTAAAAGATTTACAGTTTTTTGTTGCCGTTGTTGTTGTTAAATATGTGGCAGTTGCAGCATTGCATTTGGCGGCTATTGTCGTTAGTGTCGGTCGGGTGCTCAATCAAATGCAACAAATAACATTTCCGAGTTGTCAAATACTTAGCCAGCCAGCTTAGAAACACGGGGGGTTGGACAAAAAAAAAAAAAGGAAAATCATTTTCACAGAAAAATCTGTGAAATACTAAAAAAAAAATGTGTTATAGCGTAATTATCCGCTGAACTGATGTTGTGTTACTGTTGTTCTTGTTGTAATACTCGTAAGTAATTAGGTTTTCCTTTTCTCAGCCAGCCACTGCACTCTTGGTGGCAAATTTCTGGCTTCATTGAATTGAATGCATACACACACACAGAAATGTATAACGCCAGTCAGCAGCCGCCTTGCCACGCCATTCCAGGCAGCCCGCGAGTCAGCCTCCCCATTCTCCAGCCTTAAAAAGGCCGCTACGGCATTAATGCTGCACCGCCGTTGCTACTCTGCATGACTCCTTTGGGGCATGCCACATTATTAGCAAACGTCATTGTAACATTGTACACCTCGTGTTTTTTTTTTGTCGTTGCTTCCTTCTTCTTCGCATTTGTGTTCCACTCCACCATTAGACGACATCAACGACAGCGGCGGAGGTTGTCTTTTTGTTGTTGTTGTTGTTTTCAAGTCAACAAGATTTGTCGGCCGCTTGTTTTTTTCTCCTGCTAAGCCATCGATCTATAATTTTCTTATGCTCCATCTGTTCACTGTTATTGTAGATGTGGCTGTTGCTGCTGCTGTTGCCGCTATCATTAGCCAATATCTCAATTATCATTTGCAATTAGTCGCTTGAACATTTTTGAGATAGATTCGTTCGTTCGTCCGTCTGTCTGTCTGCGATGCCGCGTTTTTTTGCCTTTATTGCATTTTTTTTTTAATAAAATCTTGGGTGTTGTTGTGCCACCACACTTTGTCTGAGTGTGTTTTCTGTCATTGCCATTGAAATCATGTCAAGGATGGCGATTTGACATTTAAATGGAGAAAAGTTGTTGAATGACATTGTCGGCTTTGTGAATAGGAAGAAAATCTGCATTTTAATTTAAGAATACAAACTCTCTTGAATAAAGTTCTCTTAACCACCCTCCCCCTTCTTGTATAGGATCTGTTGTCGGTTGCGTAGCAAAAATAACTTAACTAGCCAATTAACTATTTTTAAGTAATTCAATTAAAAAAAGTGAAGTAATGCAGTAATTGAATTAATAAATTAATTAATAAATAAATTTAATTAATTAATAAATTAATTGAATTAATTAATTAAATTAATTTAATTAATTAATAAATAAATTGGATTAATTAATTAATAAATTAATTTAATTAATTAATAAATAAATTGAATTTATTAATAAAGTAATTGGATTAATTAATTAAATTAATTGGATTAATTAATTGAATTAGTGGATTAATTAATTTTTTTTTTTAAATTCATTTAATTTTATTGTGTAATGATGAATTAATTAATAAATTAATTGAACTAATAAATAACTTAATTGAATTAATTAATAAATTAATTGAATTAATAAATAACTTAATTGAATTAATTAATAAATTAATTGAATTAATAAATAAATTAATTGAATTAATTAATAAATAAATTAATTCAATTAATTATTAAATAAATTAATTCAATTAATTAATAAATGAATTATAATTAATTGAATTAACAAATTAATTGAATTAATTAATTAACAAATTAATTGAATTAATTAATTAACAAATTAATTGAATTAATTAATTAAAACTAAATAAATTAATTTTATTATTTAATTTATATAAATTAAATTAATAAATTAAATTAATAAATATAATTAATAAATTTAATTAATGAATTTAATTAATAAACTTAATTAATAAACTTAATTAATAAACTTAATTAATAAATTTAATTAATAAATTTAATTAATAAATTTAATTAATAAATTTAATTAATAAATTTAATTAATAAATTTAATTAATAAATTTAATTAATAAATTTAATTAATAAATTTAATTAATAAATTTAATTAATAAATTTAATTAATAAATTAAATTAATAAATTAAATTAATAAATTAAATTAATAAATTAAATTAATAAATTAAATTAATAAATTTAATTAATCAATTTAATTATTAAATTAATTAATTAATTAATTTAAAAAACGTGTATTTCGACAACAAATTTAATAAGTGCGTTTCTAAACATAAAATTATTTGCAACAAACAAGACAATATTTGGGTGTTGATGCATTTGAATGTTTTCCAAACATTGTATTCAAATCTATAATGTAGAGGAACATGCGCAGACACGAACCAGCCAAGATTAAAGTTAACAAAAAATTCAAATCATGTTTGACACTTCTGTTGGTAATTTGGAAAAATTAAAGCCATCTAACCCTCCACAATCAAACATTTCTTTACTGCAAGTATTTCATGTGTTTGGAAATAGTATGTGCAAATAATTTAATGTTTGGAAAAGCTACCCTCAAATAACATAAAAAATCATAGTTTTTTTCTTTCGATCTATGGTTTCATTGGCCACTTTACTGAAGACTTATTTTAGTGTCTTTCTTTTGTAGTAAACCTTTACCTACTTCCTGGTAAATGGGGCACACATTCCAGATAAATATGCACAAAATGAAACTTACCTAGAAAGAGAGAAAAATAAAAATTAGGGTTAATTAAATTTGTTTATGATTGAAACAAAATATCATAGTTTAAATATAAAAATATAATAAAAATTATGTAAAAGCTAACAAAAAAAATATTTATAGAGCAATTCCTCTAAACAAACTCAATTGTAATTTTCTGCCATTGAAATTTTGTAGTTTAGAAAATGCTAAACAACAAACTGCTTCGATTCAAAGATAAAAATACGAAAGACCAAAGTAACGAATAAAGTCATAAACCGAAAAGGAAGAAATAAAACAAAAAACCTCACTAATCAAACCCCAAAATCTCCTCTCTCCCCGCCTCACAAGTCAAACTAAATACAATTCTTGAGAGTTGAAGGCATTTAAAAAGATGTGCGAGCAAGAAATTAAAAGAAATGCGAAAATAAACTGCACTTAAAATAAATGACGAATTAGTATGTGTGTGTGTGTGTGTGTGGAAAGAAAGAAAAGTAACACAGATATAATTATAGTGTGTATGTCTGTAGATCGAAAAGGAAATATCATGGCGAACCATAATAATAAGTAACATTTGATTGAGTTACTGGCAGACCGACCGACTAATCGTCAAACTAGACTAGAGCAGACTTCTCACAAAAAACAAAAAAAAACACAATCTTTAAATTTAATTGTTAAGAAGAAAATTCGAAGAAAGTTTCCGGACACACTCATTCATTTGAAAATATAATTAAAACTTTACACATGAATGGTTTCTGATTGTGGGTATCTCGCCATTCAAATCGAAAGAAGAAAAAAACAAAACGTTTTTTTTTTTTTTGGTTTTTGTGTAAATCAAAACCTATTAATCGCAGTTTAGTTTTTCGAGGAAATTGTATTTTCTCTATGACGAACTACTTCAGTGAGTATGAGTTCAATCAACTCTTGTGACAATTGTTGGATATCAAGTATTTTTATAATTTCGTATATATAGACTGAAATATAAATCGTATGTATATGAAAAGACGTGTAAGCTAAATTATATACGGCCAGTAAAAAGAAAAACCTACATACCATTCAGCAGGTTTGTATGCCAGAGAAATGTTTGTCTCCTCCAAATTGTTTTGAATGTTTTGGGTAATTTTTTATGAAGTTAGATCTGTTAGAGACCACAATTGTTGTAAAAATACAAAGATACCCTTCATAGAATAGCAGCTAATCTGCCATACAACTTGCTGAAGTGTAATTGGGATGTATGCCAGAAATCAGGGTCAATCAGACTACGACAAGAGGCTAATATGATATATATAGTTTAGGAAATTATGTACAAAGGGCAGTGAACGAAAGTGGACTCAGTAGTACGAGTAGGATATCTACAAATTGTCTATACAGTGCCTTCTTATTTACTTATTTCCCTTAACATTCCATGAAGGAACAGACGGGGAACTTCTCTCGAATTAGTGAGCTGTGTACGATATAATTTGTATACTCACTGGCCGGGACCTACAGTTTAAAGCCGGCTCCGAACGGCTAATGCTTTTCTAGAGAAGTTTTACATGGGTTAGAGATAGCTCTCTTACTGGCAAAGTCGCCAACATTTACGAGGTGGAAACAGCCGCTGAAAAAATGTTTGATGGCCTTATCCGGTTTACAACGGCCGTCCAGTACCTTCCGGGGAACAAATGTTTAAAATCTGATATTTCAGCTTAGTTAAGGTTATGGACGCTTTCAGTTTCGGTTTTTGGGTAGATCAGTTTTACATTAAGGATAAACTTATTTTCGGACTGTCAAATTGCCACAAAATGTCTAGTTTCATAAACTCAACATAAGCCCTAGACTCCGGCAGCTCTCTCAACTCAGCAGTCCATCATTTAACGTATCTGGACCGAGCCACATGGACATACCAGGGAATAGCAGAGCAGGCGGGTATAACGAGCCACGGGGGGAATATCATATTCTTCAACAGTCAAGATGACATCATCCCTCTGGTTTCTGTCTTCGTGAAGTCAACATTTGATCTCTCAATGAGATGGGTCAGCAGTTTATCATTCTTCTGATCTGGTTCTCCCGTCATTTTATGACAATACCAGGGAACTGTAGAGCAGAACAGCTGGAGTGACAGCTGTTGTTGTTTTAATTTCATTATAATCACATGACCAAATGGATGAAGAAGAAATGGATCACTACAATAAACGCATCAGATGCACACAGCAGTCGAACTGGAATCCGTGGTTATGTTTGTAGGTATTTGAAAAATACTTTAGCAAGTAATACTGTAGAACAGTAATAAAATTGATTTCTGGCATACAACTTGCTTCCACTTCAGCAAGTTGTATTGCTGGTTATTTTTATTTCATAAAAGACCTGTATTAAATTGTAATAGATTTGTGTTTACGAACTGACGAAAAATGAGGCACGCCTTAAGCACAATGCTGCGGGGGAACCATTTTTCTGACATACCAACCTGCTGGATGGTAAGCACTTTTTCCCTTTGGCACGTTTTTTTTTTTTTGTTTTTTTCGTTTTAATAAAATGTTTGGGAAAATCTGTACATGGTGGTCGTAGAGGATGAAATGTTTCGTATGCGACTAATTGTAAATGTTTGCTAATTTTCAATAATTCCCACTGTTGTTTTTGTTATTAACATTATTTCAGTTTCATTTCAAATTTTTTGTTGTGTATCTCTCCCTAAGATATGAATGGAAATGGTGAATGTGTTCATTTGTTTGTGACAGACAAACAAAGAAATTCTTTTGAAAATACCGAAAATACATTTAGTTTTATTGGATGTCTTACAAAAAAATTCAAACTCCCCTTGAAGAAAATTAACACTTTCGCTTTATTAACTAATAAAGAAATTTATGAGCAGTTATGAGTGGATAAATGGATAAGCAAGCAGGCAAAGACGATCAAATGAACGGAAGACGAGCTGCAGTTTAATATGCGCGGACTCTCCCCCCAAAGCTTGAACTTTAATTACAATAACCCTTTTTCCCCCCTCTCCCCATCATGGAGTTTTAGAATCGCTTCCAACCTGCACGTTGCCTAAAAATTTTAACTTGGCCATGTGGTGACGTGACTTCCCATCCATCGGCAATTTTTTACACTTTAAGTACAACAATAAAACAAACAACCGAACCTGGTCGTATTAGCCGAATTGCTTTGAGGTGGCAGGCAAGTGGCAGCTTTGTTCAGAAGTATTGGGGACGCGAGTGACCCGGACACGTTTGCTGGAGAAAGGTAACAAAAGAAAGTAAGTACACACGGTCTTCTGTGTAAATGAAAATAAAAGTATTACAGAAGACAGTTATTGCCACTTCAGCACAGTCTGTCATTATTAGATTTAGTAATTTTTTAATGTGGTCTTTTAAGACACTTTAATGTATCCGCCGCTCTGCCCGTTGTCGTCTCTTCTTCATCGGTGACATTAGAAAGAAGCACATGTTTTAATGCCTTCTTTTTTTTCATTTTCTTTATCGGACTCTGGGAAGGAAGAGTGAAATGTTATCAATAATCGCTGAAATACGAGGGCTGTACAATGAGTCGAATGCAATAATTGGGCAGAGGTTAATAAACACAACTCTAATATAAACTGATAGATGATAGTCTGCAATACAACTTGCTGAATTGGAATTAAGTTGTATGCCAGAATTTAATTGTATTTTTTTTCTTCAATACAACTTGACCGAAGGTAGTGTGCAAGTGGCAGCAAGAATACCTATACTGCTTACCATTCAGCAGGTTGGTAAGCAAGACAATTTTTTCTTTCTTTTATAGTGTGATGTTCGAATCAGGGTGATTTTTATGTTTCTGAATAAAAATATTGTAATTCTAATAAAGGGTGTTTTTTATTGGGGTATAGAACTTTAAGTTGGCATCACTTCTTTAACTGGCGGCCATTTTGTCAGCTGTCAAGTGATTAATATTTAGTTTGGTTTGCCATTTCATCATGAACAGGTTGACAAAAGAACAACGCTTGCAAATCGTGCAAATTTATTTCGAAAGTAATGGTTCAGTTCGCGAAGTTCACCGCAAGCTCCGTCCGAATGAATCGATTCGCCACCGTGCACAGCAATTGGAGCTTTGTCCATCAACTTTATGGAAGATTTTGCGCAAAGATCTTGGCTTGTGACCTTACAAGATCCAGCTTGTGCAAGAATTAAAGCCGCGAGACCATGCAATGCGTCGTGATTTTGGTGTATGGGCCGAAAATGAGATTCATCTCGATGCTGATTTTCATCACAAAATTTTGTTCAGTGAAATTGGACCTATAGAATTGGCTTTATTCGAGCCAGCCGCGGCGGCCACATGCCCGAAATCATATTTAAACATTAATGGCATAAAATTATCCTTCCAATAAAGCCAAATTAATGGACATTAAAACGTTTTTCTTGTGTTTTATTTCAATTCGAAGTTCTATACCTCAATAAAAAAACACCCTTTAGATGCAATACAACTTGCTGAAGTGGTTTTAAGTGGCATGTTGGTCTTTATACCGGACCTCGAAACTTAGATTTCTTTTATGTTCTTCACAGACATGAAAGGCTTTGTTGTTGTTGTAACGTAGGGTGAAACCCCTCTTGCTGCAGTGTTACCAAACTTATCATATGTCCCTCCGCAGTTCAGTGTGTGTACAGCAGCAATTTCAAACACCCAAAGAGTTCATCGTAATTACACATACATTTTAATGTGTTTAAACTTTTCATTTTTTTTTTCTTCGTTTGTTTATTTTCTTTGGGTTTCAGGAAATCATTACTAGATGACTTTTTATTAGGCTTTTTGGACTTGGGGTGTGGTGTGAGTTTTTTTTTTCTTCGTCTTCTTTCAAACGATTCGAGTGCACTCTGTTAATAGAAATCAGCGACGGGGAAGTGTGATGTGCTGTGCCGTGAGAATTGTGTAATTATAACCAATTAAATGCGAACGCCGAAAGTGTGATGATGATAGCGATTTTTTTTTTTAAAGCTAGAGATTAAGAAATTGTGGAGGATCACATCTCCCAGAGGGGAGATTCTGTTAAAACACACAGGTGCAAAGAGCTTGAAATACATTTTCCAAGTCAACTAAAGCCAAAAATGGTTTTACAGTCTAGGGGGAATTGCCAGCTTTAACGTTTCTGAAATCTTGGTCGAAGAAAACCCAAGTGCATTCGTTTATATTCTCAAAATACACACCACCGTTCGTCGTTCAGATCACACTCGAAACTCACAATAAATTTTGCGTTCTTATAAAATTGTTGTTGTGTTTCATGGAAGTACGAACAGAAAAAAAAGAGAGCAAGACAACTAAAACATCATTTCCAAATAATTTACTAACAACAAACAAACAACTAAATTACAAACAGCCAAATAAAGCGAAGATACTTTAAACAAATTGAAAATACAATTTAAGTCTTCTTCTAGTAGCTCGGCAATTCAAACACCGGAGCATCGACATGTGAACACACATGTGTGTGTGTGTGTTTGGGCTTTGAAAAATGTTGTTCCCACTCGTATGAATTGTTGAATGCGGCAACAAATTGAATAGGAAAAGAAAAAAAAAAAAACTAAAACTTAATTTTGGTTCATAATAACAACAATTTTCGAATTGATTCTTCGGCTCATACTACTACTGCGGCCGCCTGTCCTCCTCCTCCTCCTCCTCCACGACAATATCTTCATCGAAGACCGCAAACAGGCGACGACGGTGACTGCGGTTGCTGGTGGTTCCATGCAACACACATGTGAAGATGTTGGTCCGTCCGTCCGTCAGTGCATTGATATTTTACGTAGTTTAGAGTTTTATAACAAAAATGCAATTAACATAAAACAGATGCATGTTACATTGCAGCAATACATACAATATGAATATGATGTTGCATGTTGTCTGCTGCATGTTGTTGCTGATGATTTCTTCATCAACATCATCATCATCGTCGTCATCTCCTCATGGCGCGTCATCAGCAGCACCACAAACAACACAACACTGTTGCATCTCTGGCAAATTTCTTCTATTTGTGAAGCATGTGGCATCGTCGTTGTCGTCATCTAATGGAGTTGTTTGTACTCGGGCCAGAGCAAGCTCTGTCGGAGTCGTTGTAGACACACAATGTGCTGGGCCATCTTCTATTCAAGTGGATTTATTGTTTGTTGAATAACGCAAACAACACAATATGGAATCAGAAAAAATCTTGATTTCGTTTTTTTTTGGTTTTTGTTTTGTCTGTTGACGCTTTGAAGTTTTTGATCTGATCACCAGCACACCATCACCACCACCACCGCCGCCATCAGGATGGGGCCAACCGCAGAGGAGCCACATGAACGAATGGATGGACGGACAGACAGACCGGGCACTTGTGAAAAACAAATGTAACAATCATCATTATCTTTAGGCAGATGGTCAAGAAGTTGTTGTAATAGACTTGTACGAACAGACAAAAAAAAAACATTCCATTGCAGTCCAGTCCAGTCCGTGTACCACCAAAACGAAATTATCATAATGGCTTCAGTTCACCACTATTTGTTGGTTTTGCTGTGGTTGAGTTTTTATTTGTTTGTTTATTTTCATTTTCAGTTTCTTTTCTTTTTTTTTGCAATGCTTTGCATTTTATTGCAATGAAGTAGAAAAGTTGTAATTTATAATGGGAGTGCAGCAATTTTGTTTGTAGGTTCAAATCGGAGTGAAAGACAAGTACAAGAAGTAATTACAATTATTTCTTCTGTTCATCATTTCATACTTCATTGCGCGCATGGTGTGTGGTGTGTGGCGGAGAGGAAATTAAGGGGAAGGAGCAAAGAGAACGACGGAGTAATAAGTACAAGCCATTGTCGTATCAAGTGGAAAATATGCAACTAAACGTCCTGATCGAAATGAAAAAAAGTATGCAAAACTTGATTAAAAATAAGTATGGACAAATGTGTGAAATCTTCACAGAATTATTAATAAAAAATTTATAGAAATTTGGGAAATCTTCAGAGAATCACATGGAATCACGATCAACGCGAACGGAGAAATTTACAATTTCATAAAAAAAAAAAAACTGACACCGCTCGATAGTAAAATAAATTGTTCCAATTTTAACAACCACAAATTTTTGCAAAGAAATAGAAATAATAAATGATCTCGAATGATCTCGACTAACAGAAACAAAACTGAATGAAGAATATAGATCAACAAAACATAAACAAAAGTAATCACAAATATTTTTTTTCACTCTTTTATTTAAAATGTTCATTTCAAATCGTTTAACTTTTTTTGGTGTATTGTTTTATTTAATTATTTCTTTTTTTTTTGTTAAAATTATGCCATTTTTTTTGTGGAAATAAAGTCAACTCGCGGAAACTTGAACTAATTATTGTTGAGGGTGTTCACGTTTACGATTTCGTTTTTAAATACTGAAATTTTAAAACAAATGCTGAAATGAACTTATATTAATAAATTCAATACCCAGTATCACATTTTTGTGTAACGACTAACTAAAATTCGTTGTCCAATGGTGGAAATGTTGCAAATTACATACCAGTATAGTTAAAGTCAATTATGTTTTATAAGAGACTAGTGTCTGAACAATATGGTTAATCGTTCTTTCTGGATCGTTCATGTTTTAGAATGTTCACGTTTCCGCGTATTCACTGTATTATAATCCTCATATTAAGTCTGTTAATAATAAAAAATAATTCCTATACTCTTTGTAATTTGGTCAGTGCTCGATTTTTTTGTATCGCTTTTTTCTGTTATTATTTTTTATATTAATTATTTTTGTAATCAATATTTAATTTTTATAGATAGTATTTAATTTTTAAAATTATTTTTTTTGGAATTGGTAAATTTTTTTAAATATTTTTTTTTTGTAAATTATACAAAAATGCTTTTATTTTTTGGCCTTTTTTTACTTTTTTTTTCTAAAATTCTATTTTTGCCCATTTTGAAAACTATGATTTTTTTATCGTTTTTTTTTATTAAATTTTTTTATAATAAATATTTTTAATTGTTAAATCTTTTTTAATTGTTTTTTTTTTTAATTTTTGGTTAATATTTTTTTTTATTAAATCAGAATTTAGTAATATAGTACTTTCCTTTCCGAATTTTTTTTTAATTATTTTGTCATTATTGTATTTTTTTTGTTAATTATTTTAAAGTATTTTTTTTACTTATTACATTTAAATTCTTATACGTTTTTTAATGTTCCGTTCTTGATTTTTTATCTCTTTTCTGTCATTATTTTTTTTTTATATATTATTTTTATAATTAATATTTAATTTTTAGATAGCATTTAAGTTTTGTAATTATTTTTGTTGGTTAATCATTATTTTTTTTTATAAAATTATTATTATATTAAAGTATTTTTTTATTACTCTTACTACATTTAAATTCTTATACTTTTTTTTTAAATTATTTTTTTTTATTGTTGCGTGATGGATTTTTTTTGATCTGTTTTTTCTGTCGAATTTTTTTGTGTTTATCAATTACATAATTATTTTTATAATTAAAATTTAATTTGTATAGATAGTATTTAAGTTTTGTAATTATTTTTTTTTTTGTGAATTTTTAAACATTTTTTTATTTTTATTTTTAAATTTTTTTTTAGTTAATCATTAATTTTTAATTAAATCAGAATTTCAATACTTTTATTTTCAAATTTTTTTAAATTATTTTTTCATTATTGTATTTTTATGTTAATTATTTTAAAGTATTTTTTTACTGATAACATTTAAATTCTTATACTTTTTTTTAAATTATTTTTAATGTTCCGTGCTTATCGTTTTTTCTGTTATCATTTTTTTTTAAAGTATTTTGTTTTTTGTGTGTTATTATTTGTAAAATTATTATTTAATTTTTATAGTTAGTATTTAATTTTTGAAATTGTTGATATTTATTATTATTAATAGTTTTGGTTAATCATTATTTTTTTTTATTAAACCAGAATTTTAGTACTTTTATTTTCGATTTTTTTTTTAAATTATTTTTTCATTATTGTATTTTTATGTTAATTATTTTAAATTATTTTTTTTTTTGTAATGTTTCCTGCTTGATTTTCTAACTTTTTTCTGTCATTATTTTTTGTATTTTTTTATTTATTATTTTTATAAATAATGATTATGAATTTATATATATGAATAATTTATTTGGACCTATTGTTCTATTATTAATTTGTAGTTTTTTTTTTTATTGTAGGTTTTCACTAAACAGTTTATTATTAATTATGTTTAATAATAACTGACTCACCCACCGCCCTCCAAAAAATAAACAAAGAATGTCACAAATGAAGAATTACCAAAAATAGATGAAAAATGCCATTAGTGTGGCCGGTCGCGATGACCTCTGAATAAACCTGAATAAAATATATAAAACCAGAAAGAGCTGCTTTAAAGAAATTTTTTTTGTATATTTTTGTATTTACAAATGTTTTTAACAATTGAAAGGTTCCACTATTTCCAGCTGAGTTGGGAGATTTCTAGAATACATTCTGAGTTACCTGTGGGTGTCTTGAAAAACTTTAAGAATTGTTCATTGTTCAAATTTTGGGTGAAATGTTCATTTCATTTTTATTTTTGGGGCATTTGAGACTTGGTGGCATTTTTCATAGAGCTCTTTTTGTGAACTCAGTATATGTTTTATAAAAGAGTAGTTGAGTAGTTTTTTTTTCTTGCCAAAGCTGGGAGACATACAGAATCAATAGGGGTTCTAGATTTCCATAAAATAAATGCTATAAACTCTTACTGTACTGACCATAAATATTATCAAAATATTTACTACAACGTATTCACAACGAACGTACTTGTGTCTTTAAAACGATTCCAGCGAAAATATGACATTGCTCGGTTTAGAGAATATCCAACTAACGGCACATAATTGAAATGTTTATAAACACACACTCGCCCATTAAAATGCAATTCTATCGAAATCCAAGAAATTGTGGGTGCGAATTTGAAATAAGCGTGAGAATGAGGTTTTTTTTTAGTTTTGTTATCGCCACAAAAGCCTATTAGTACAGCGATGCCTTATCGAAGACGACGGCAGAGGCCGTGTTTGCATTCTTTTGTTTATCTAACGACAACGACAATGGCTATTAAAATTTTTCGATAATCATGACAGACATTTGAAAGAATGTCATCATTCCGACCCTCCTTATCCAGCACTGGCGGCCATGGTCAACAGCGACATGTCCGTCACATGAGATGCATTAAATAGTCATTTGTAAGAGAACGACAGTTTAGCATACTGAAGAGGAGACGGGTGGGACGGACATGTGAGCGTCTTTAAGTCTGCCAAGTGGCTTGTGTTGCTGCCGTGTTGTGTTGGTTTGGTTGCCGTCTCTGTTGGTGCTGGCGATAAGACGTAGAGAAGACGTTGTTGGGGAAACTGGAAATGTTTATATTTTTGCAAATAGCTTAAGAAAATGAACTGCGAAAAGAAATGGCAAAGTATCTGAAAAGCACTTGCAAATATTTATAAACAAAATGAGCCAAGACCAAACAAGCCAGTCTTCGGTTAGGCAGCAGACGTCGTCAAGTGTCCACCACTTGCCGTTTGTCTGCTGTCTATGGTATGTGATGATGATCAGGCCAGTGTGTGTGTGTGTGTGCCTTAAGAAAATAAAACAAAATTTAAATGTCTGAAGAAGGAAGCTCACGCCGGCACAATACTATAAGGCCAACCAGCCAGATTCAACCCGGTCTCATATGTGACTTTTTGATTTCCCAGCATGTTCATAAATTAAAGTAAATAACTTATAAGAAATGCTTATGACACCAAGTGTTATAAATTAAGAGGGAGATATGATAAATAATAGAAAGAAAAGTTTGAAAAGATAAAAAAAGTTTGACAATCAAACTGTTCTACAAAGAGACCAGTTTGATAATCACACTGTTTTTCAAAGAGACCTGTTTGATATTCAAACTGTTCTACAAAGAGACCAGTTCGATATACAAACTGTTATAAAAAGACACCAGTTTGATATTCAAACTGTTCTACAAAGAGACCAGTTTGATAATCAAACTTTTCTACAAAGAGACCAGTTTGATATTTAAACTGTTCTACAAAGAGACCAGTTTGATATTCAAACTGTTCTACAAAGAGACCAGTTGGATTTCCAAACTTTTCTACAAAGAGACCAGTTCGATATACAAACTGTTATAAAAAGAGATCAGTTTGATACTCAAACTTTTCTACAAAGAGACCAGTATGATATTCAAATTGTTTTAAAAATAGGGCAGTTTCAGATTCAAATTGTTATAAAAATAGGGCAGTTTGCGATGTTCGACAATGAGTCCAGTTTCAAATACAAACTATTCTAAAAACAGACCTTTTTCAAACACAAACTATTCTAAGAAACCACTTTAAGACTCAAACTGTTATAAAAAGATAGCGGATCTTGATCTTTATTAATAACTCATCCTATTTACATTCTACCATATTTATTATACGACTATCGTCAGAACGAATGCATATAGGAAACTCCGCGACGAGCGTGTAATTGGTTTTCAACACTTTCATTAGACCAATGATTTGCTAGCCCGCAAACCGGGTGAAGTGATCATCATCGCCGTTTTCATCTTCATCACACATAAGCACCGAAAATAAACGTTATTCAATTGAATTCATCCTAACCCAACATCCCTTGGGGGTGTTTTGATTGGATATTACGAACAAAAAAATCAGCAGTTGGAGTTTTTATAGTTTTAACACCTGCAGTTTCTATCTCACACAGCCAATAAAAACTTCTTTAAAGGTCTTTCTGTCTGTCCGTCCCTTTGTCAGCGGTCTTATGAGGTTTACTTTTCCGTTTATCTCTTTTTTTCCACAAAACTTTTCTGTCTTAGCTGCTGCTATTATAAAACTTAAGTATTATTTTCTATTTCCTCTTAAATCTTGTGTGGTTTTTTTTTTCGTAAAAATTTGAGAAAATTAAAGTGAATGTCTTGGCACGATTTTGTCGTTTTTGTTAGTTTCCTCACAAAATGATCATCATCATTGACAAGTGTTGTCTTGACTTAAACCTTTTTAGGTTGGTGTTCAATCAAAAGAGGAAAAAAAAAGTCGAAGAGATCATGCATTGGGATGATAGAATTTTCAAGGGAGTTTTTGGATAATAAGCTCATCACTGTTTTTTTAATTTAAAACTCTTCTAAAAGCTATGAACAAGTTCATAAAAACTAAGAAAAAGTTCATAAAAACTAAGAATAATTTCATAAAAAAAGAAATAATTTTCATAAAAACTAAAAAAAAAAATCATAAAAATTACGAACAAGTTCATGAAACGCATTAGGAGTGAAAACCTTGCATATTTTTTTTAAAATTTGCATACATCTGAACAAGTTCATAAAAACTATGAATAAGTTCATAAAACAAAAGACAATTTTCATAAAAACTAAAAAAAAAAAATCGTAAAAAGTTCATGAAACGCATTAGGTGTGAAAACCTTGGATTTTTTTTTTAAATTTTGCATAAATCTGCTAGTCTGGATTTTATCAATTTCATCGAATCATAAAAAAATAAGTTTAAAAAGGTTAAGAACAAATTCATAAAAAAAAAATATAACAATAAATTTTAAATGTTGAATATTTAAGAAATTCTAAACGAAATTTACGAAAAATGGTTTTATAAAAATCATCGAAACATAGTAAAAACTAAAAAAAAAAAATTAAATGATTTAAGAATAAATGCATAGAACAAGTGAGAAAACTAAGAACAAGGTCATAAAAACTAAGCAAAAGTTCATAAAACAAAGAAAAAAATCATATATATAATGATGAATAAGAACAAGTTCAGGAAACGCATTATGAGCCAAAACCGTGTTTTTTTTTTTTTAAATTCAGAACGAAAAATTAGAAGGAATTTTGAATATTCAAGAAATTCTACACGAAATTTTTTTTTATAAAAACCATCTAAGAACAATTTCGCCAAAGTTAAGAATAAGTTTATGAAACACGGAACAGTTTCATAAAAATTGAGAACAAGATCATAAAAAACAACAAGTTCATTAAAACTAAGAAAAGGTTCATTAAATCCCAGAACAAGTTCGTAAGAACCCTTTATTAACCCCGTTATTAAACTGCAAATTCAAATTGTACACAATATTTATGTTTTATGAATTTCAATTTATAAATGTTAGAAATACAGAGTACTCTCTCATAAGCGGACATCTAAGGGACTGGGAATTTTGGAATTTTTTTTTTCGGAGAGTTGCTACTAAAATAAATTTCACACAAGCTCATAAATGAAGGTTCAACATATCGATTGCTAAACGAGAAATAGACTTGGGCGCCAAAAAGAAAATTTTACAGGAGTGTGTGTGTGGTCAAGCAAAAAGGCGTGTGTGTATCTCGGAGGTCAGGAATTTTTAATAAAAAAATTATTTTAATTTATTTAATTTATTTTTTCGCAATATTTCGTTCTTCTTTGAAGAACATCATCAGGGAGAACAACAACAATAAGAATTAAATAAAACACACGCAATAGAACGTAAGTGTTTCTTCATCAAGACCTCGAGCTTGAACTCATTAAAAAAATTCTAAATTCAATAAGGCCGATACAAAATATTGAACATTAAAATAATTTTTTAATTGTAAATATTTCGGGATTAAGACCATTTTCTTTCGAATTTCATAAAAAAGAGAGTTTCGAAAATAATGACGCTTACGTTTTTTCACAATAAGGACGGACTCGATGATAATGTAATAAAAATACCAAATTTGTCATATGAGAGTATTTTTTCTAATAAATAATTAGAAAACCTTTCTAATATTTTTGAAAGATGTGGCCGTCTGGCACCATTCATTATTTCAATTTGTTTCTTTATTTCCCTAATTTCCCATCACCTCACAGTAAGTTACCCTTTGCCATTATGGAACCCATCCATATCTCAACTGTAACAGAATTTCTTTTTCCAGCCATTTGTGTGCTCTACAATAGTGTTATTGTTGTTGTCCTTTTTTTTCGTTTTGTTTTTTTTTCTTTAACACTTAATTTCAATTAAATAGTTTCGCTTTTTTTTTGCGGGCGTCCATAAATGGAAGATATAAAATTCAATTTGAGAAAATGAAAAACCTTTAAAAAAAATGTAGCACGAATTTCAATTAACGAATGTACAAATTTTCCAAATGAACTGAAATTATCTAAAGTTACCTTTTATAGGTCCAATTTAAAGACAATAAACGCAAGTGAACTGTACTGGACGGCTCTCTACGGTTGGAGCGGTTTAGCCCACACCGATCGCTGATTAATAATAGCCCCCGCACACTTGGTTTTGATGTGAATTGAGAGATGGTCAGAAAAACCATAAAAAAAATAAATTGTTTTATTGGCCAATATCATCGAAGTGAATTGAAGCATAAAAATTCAAAAGATGTCATTGAGGGACATTGCCATGTAATGTAGAACCGAATGGAGGTTATTGCTCTGCGGGTTGATCTATTGCCTTATTCGACTAGATCTAGACTTTTTTTTAGTGGAGTTACGGTTATAGCTTCCACTGATCAAATTCCAGAAATCATTCTATGGAATTGAATTGTAAGGTTAACCTGATGCTGAAGAGATTCTAGATCTAGTTCTGAAACCATCTTCCAGAAATCATTCTAAGGACTAGAATTGTAAGGTTAACCTGATGCTGAGAAGGGATTCTAGATCTAGTTCTGAAACCATCTTCCACTGATCACATTCCAGAAATTATTCTATGGAATTGAATTGTATTGGTAAGCTAGATCAAGTTCTGAAACCATTTCTGTAGTAACAGTTCTGAATCGTTTCTGAAACAGATCAAAACGTACCCTCCATGAGCTGCCTATAATAATTGTGTTCCAAAATAAAAATATTAACAAGTTATTCGTATTTCATCAGTTGTGGAACCACTTTCAATATCGCTTTCGAGAACTCATTACAGGAAATTAAAATGTTCAAGCTAATGGATTCCAGAACTAGTTCCGAAATTCCTCTCTGGGTAATAGCTTCTAGGTTTGTGAACAAATCCATTCCAGCTAAATTTCCAAAAATTAAGTTTGTGTATAAATCTCCCCCATAGAAGAAAATTCCTCAACTCATTATATGGAATCGAAATGTAAGGCTAAACAGACATAGAAGGACTTCTAGAACTAGTTAAGAAACGGATTTGGGAAAAATAGTTTCAAGTTCGCCAACGTCCCTATGGCGATAACTTGGAGAAAGTTCATGGAATTTATGGAACAATCAAAAAATTTAAGAACGGAGAACGTGACATTACAAAATGTAAATATTTGGACAAGAAAATCCTATTCTTGAGATGGGTGCCGCGATTGCTTACACTCGACCTAATCGCATCCATGTAGTCACAAGATTTTTTTTTAATAAAATTATTACATGCAATAATAAATATGTTTGGGAACATTGCTGAAAGCCTAAAAATAATATGTTTACACACAAGTAATACGCGTTTTTGGACAAATAAAGCTTATTTCCTTCTAAACAAAGTTTATTTGGATGTAAATATAACTTGTTTGCTATTAATATTACATATTTGTGTGTTTGGAGAAAAAATACGGACTTATTGAAACTTATTTAATTCAACAAAGTACAACATTTGAGTGCGAATAAGTGTGTATTCGCAGCAGTTTTCGTAATTTCTTTGCCCCTACGCTCTTTTAAATAACAACAATAACCGAGAGAATACACACAATGTTTTGTCCGATACTGTATATATTTGATACTAGTAAGTTGTAATGCGCCAATGGCGCCCGTTGAAATATGGAAAAAAAAATTTGTTGAAAAAAAAAAAATTTTGTGGAAAAAAAAATTTTGTTGAAAAAAAAAAATTTTGTTAAAAAAAAAAATTTGTAAAAAAAAAATTTATAAAAAAAAAAATTGTGAAAAAAAAAAAATTTTGGAAAAAAAAAATATTGGTAAAAAAAAATTTGGGGAAAACAGAATTTCTGTACAAAAAAAAAATATTATTTATTATAGAATTATAGAATGCCTATTTAAATTCCTACGTACTGCGTGACAGAGTCAGTGAATCAGGGAATCAGTGAATCAGGGAATCAGTGAATCAGTGAATCAGTGAATCAGTGAATCAGTGTCGAGGGTAAATATATATTAAGATTTATAACCTACAAACAAGTTAATGTTTGTGGTAGGGGAATATATACATATGTTTGAAGCTAAAATTTTTTAAAATGGCCATTATTTTCACCGTGAAGATATGAACATGTGACATTTGCTGTGAGGTCTACAACATTTTTCAAAACGGCCAACAAGGCTCTTGAAATTTCAAATTACAATTGCTCTTCTATTCCTTTTTCCATCAAATTTGGAAAGAGAAAGTAAGTTGACACAATTTCTTCTTAAATTAATAAAAATGACTACGACGAACATCTCCAAGTAAATGCTGGGTCATTGCGAAACAAAAAACAAACAAAAACTATTGTCGTGCAAAGATTAATCGGCCCATAAACCCACCAACCAAAACAATCATGTTTTTACAACTTTGTTACAGTTTTGGGAAAGTGATAAGCAACAGGAGGATGACGAGTTCCGTTTTGACAGATTTTAGTTTTCCAAGAATATGATCCATATTTTTTTTTTTTATTAAAAACCAAAAAAACAATCTTCAATTTATGTTCATGTTCATCATCTTCTCACAACAATTACGTGACATGGAGCGTTGGTCGTAGTCTTCTTTTTTTCTCTCTCTCTCTCTCTAAATTTTCATATTAAACGCGCAACCACAAACTGAACTGTTTTGTTATAAAACAATTCAAAAGAAATTGTTTAAGATATGACAAGAAAACGGCGGGGCCAAAAAAAAGAACGTGTGAAAAATTAAGAAATATAAATCGTTAAAAACAAAGCAGAATAATATAAACACCAGCGAGAGGGGGGAGAGGGGATTGAAGAGCGATCATAAGGCCGACATAAATCAAGTTTAGTTTGAAAACTTGAAATCCAAAAACCACAAAACGTAATGAAAACGTTAAACAAAAACTGAAATAATGCAATACTTTTGTTCATTTAGATTGTTTTTTTTTTAATCAGAAACGAGAAGATTGCATCTATTTGCTGCTTATGTCTTAGAAAAAAAAGAGGCTACACAAGAAGAACATGGTCAGAGAGGCCAATTAATATGAAATAAAATGAGACGTGATGTTATGCCCCACAATGCATCTGATATTAGAAATGAACATAAGTGTTAATAATATTTCTAATCTTACACTTTCTTGGGAAAGCAAACACGCACACTTAACATCCAAACTCTGTTATTCTGCGAACAAAATTTCTTCCATGTGTCCCACTGTCGTCCGTCATGATTTACTGATCTGATCTTGAAAAGAAAAGCAATCAATCATTTGCTTGCTTGGTGCTGTGTTGTGGCCGTCTGACGATTACCTACATCTTTATATTCATCGGTGAGATTTAAAGAACACAAATTGTGGCAGATGACCAGGGAGGAGAAAGAAAAAAAACGATTCCATTCGGTGTTTTCTAAATTAAATGTTTTTTTTTTTTTTTTTTTTGGGAATGCTCGACTTCTCGACGAACTTGATATGAGTTAACATGAGGACAACAGGCGGTTTCAGAGTGGTGTGGTAACAAAAATTCAGAACGGTTTCACTAGACGCTCCTGGGCCTCTGGAGCGGCCACGTAAACCAACCATGGCCAGAAGAACGTCACGCCAGAAAACATCGATAAATAGTCAGGGTTTTGGACAATCGGGGAATGAAAGTGAATGATGGCAGCTGACCGGAACAGGTACATCCAAGGTGTACATGAATATTTCCGTGCGATGGGCGCCGCGAACGGCCAGGAGAACGTCACACCACAAAACCTGGCTAAAATATATGAAATCATTTGGGATTATCATTGGCGAATAAAAGCACATGATCGCAGCGGAACTGAGTGGTTTACACGAATATTGGGCAATAAAAAGTTATTCGCCCATGTGCCATGTTCCGAGAGTTTTTCAATTCCCATACTTTTTTAGATTCCCATTTTTTCCAAAATGGTGTGCTCAATTCCGAGCGAAAGTGTGGTTCTAAAGAATAGCTTTGTTCAATATGTTACGAACTGTGTTCAATAACTATCAACAAAAAACATATGTTATATTTGCAAATTTAACAACAAAATTAAGAAAAAATGCTTTCTGGCTTGTTAATTGCCCTGGTTTCTACTAGAAGAAGACTAATGATACTGGAACGTGTTAAACGAGTTGCCAGATTGATTAACTGGTGTAATCATCATTCGTGTTGTTAATTTTTTAATGAATATGTCCACCAAAGTATAAAATGTATGTTTATTTGAAGAAACCTTTTCAACAAGTAGAACACTCTGGGTAAATTTCGTCAAAAGTTGTTCTTGATAAAAGGAGCCTTTTTATTTTCTTTAATTTTACTAGAAAAGCTAATCTGAATACTGTCTTTTTTAATTAAATGTTGTAAAAACAAGTTAAATATTAACTCTGCATTCTTTTTTAACTTGTATGTGCTCATAAAAACACGTACAATCTCATTTCTTTTTCGATCCACAAGGCTATATGTGCTGGAATTATATTCCCAATATTTTTTTGGGTATTCGGAATGGAGCACACCAAATGTGGGAAAATGTTTCACATTCGACCAAACTCGAAATGCAGCACATGGTTATATTATTCATCATCGGGTACACAAGAAATCCTGTAAAACACTGGCTGTGGGTTGTCAGTTGGTTGAGCAAGCGTTAACTTGCACAAACAATTGCTAGCACAAACACTTGATTGCGCAAACATTTGGTTTGCACACACCATTGTCATGTTTGGCTTTCGCATCACTAATTTACAAAAAAAAAAAAAAACATTTTCTAAATCCAATTTTTCCCAAACTTGTTTTTCAATCTAATGAATATATGGGTGAATAATCTGAAATGACTCCTTTTCTTTGCGAAAAAGGGGACAATCTCCGACCACTCCGACGAAAATAATTCGAAAACTAAAATAGAAGTAGAGTTTCTTCGAGAACCTTCGAAGAGAACAATACTTCAGCGCGAGAGAAACACTATAAATTTTTTAAGCAGAAAACCACACCAGGCACGGGACTGAAAGAAAATGTTCCGGACAAAAGTCAATGATTTTTATAATTTCTTAAAATTAATTTAATTAAATCAAAAAAAGAGTATATGTGACTTGAAGTGATAGTGCATAAATTCATTTGAATGCAATTACAGATTTTTAATATTTACATACATAATAAGTACGGTTTATTTTGCTGCGTCGGTTTTGGACATGCCACGGGACTGAGACTACATGTACTGTTTTCTTTTTTTCGATATTAACAAATTAAAAATTTTAAAAACTAATACGTGGGTTATTTTAACAAATATAATAAGCTGCTTAGAACATATTTATAAAAAAAATTAGTTAATACAACGCAATTTTAAACAGCCATTATTCACCCATAAACATCGTCTTGTTCAGATTAAGGTTCCATATGCATGAACAAAATTTCGAAGAAATCTATTTTCCAAAAAAAAATCTCGAATTTTTGCTCTGGGATGTATTCTGCCTTCGAAATGATGTAATTATAACCAATTACAGTTCTTATAACATTAGCCATTACAGATTAATGGTCCAAAAATACATTTTGAGAGTGCGCCATCGGATATCCCATTAAATGGGAAACGATTGTAAGCTCCTCCGACATATTCTACGGTTTTAGTCTTCAGTTGAAAATATTCTATCCATCTATTCTATCTAAAATATCCTCAATCTCCTCTTTTAATCTCCTCTAGTTTCAGTACTTTAGATTTCATGTTCGATTCTTTATCGCACCACACTTGGTAATGTTTGGCTGGAATTTTAAACTAATTTTAATACTTCCAAATACTTCCTAATACGAGTGAGTGCGCCCACCGCGAGCTCTTTTTGAAGTAATTAATTAGAATACACATGGATGTGACCACCACCATACCACCCATGGCTATTCATGGGGCTCTCATTCATAAAATTAAGTCATTGGACGGACAACAAGCGTATAAAACAACATATGTTTGCACAAACTCTAATTGTAAATTTTTATGAATGACTTGGCCTGGCCTGGTCAGGAATAGTTTGACTCTGCTACTCTGCAAAATGTGGCAGCGTGGTATCTTAACAAATGTGGCGCGCATTTTGGGATGAATTGCATACGTGAATACGCTGTAAACATAACAACAACAAAAATTGTTTAATTAAAATTGTGCGGTTTTATATTGTAAAACGATAAAACTTACATATGTCGGTTGGTGGTACTGAGAGTACTTTCTCTTAGTAAAGCATAACAGAGAAACAGAAAAAAGAAAATCAACACAAATTAAAAGGAAACTTTAATTGTTACAACTTTAGTTGGGGATCAGTGCTTCCACTCCACCTACTCTACACATCCAGGTTTATCATGTCTGCTGCCAATAAACCAACTTAAGATTACAGTGCGTAGTTTAATTTTCATTTATACTTTGAGGAAGTAACTTTTAATGATAAACATACTATTTTCCATTTGTTTCAATGGTTTTTTTCGTATTACCACAAACCTTAACTAATTGATTTTTGCCCATAGCTCTTGTTCTTCTAATTGTGTACCAGAAAGAAAGGTAGACAGACCTGATAAGTTTGTTTTTCGTCTTCTTCTTAGCCCCCCCCCCCCCACCCCCCCCCCACCCTAGCAGTAAAAACCTTTCTCGGCTTCTGTTGCAAAATGAAATCAAATACTTTCGGGGGTTTATTGAACTCAATTTCGTAGTGAATTTGTATATGAGTGAAACACGCACATACGCCGGGCATGCCCCCAACAATTGCATAAATATTTAAATACGAGTGTTTACACGCATACACACTCGTGTTTTGATAAATTACATAAAACGTTTAAAATCATTTTGTTTTTAGGTCATAATTTTACTTTTTATGGAGAGATGTTGTCTTACATTTTGTTTGACAATCATGGGGGGTCAAAGAGAAACGCCAGCAGAGACATTGTGCTTTGCGCAAACATAGTTGGAACAAAGGTCATTTTTGTCACTCAACGGGTAAATAAAATGTTTGCAATTAGCTTTATGAAAATGTAGGCTTTGGATTACATTAAGGTAAAGGTAGATACATTTTTCTGATATCATTTGTAGAACAGCTTTTGGTTAGTTAATCATGTCTATGGGCATTTCATAATTTTTATGAACATTTCCTATTTTTTATGAACATTATCTAATTTTTATGAACATTTCCTAATTTTTATGAACATTTCATAATTTGTATGAACATTTCTTAATTTTTATGAACATTTCATAACATTTATAAACATTTTATAACTTGTATGATTTTTTTATAATTATACTTATCGTTCATGATTTCAATGTCTAATTTGTACTTTTTATGAATATTTCATAATTACTAAGTACATTGCGTAATTTCTACAATTTTGTTTTTAAAGTTCTAAAAACATTTCATAAATTTTCTAAACATTTGTATGCACGTTTCATAATTTCTATGAACATTTCATAATTTCCATGAACATTTCATAATGTCTATGAATTTTACATAATATTTTATGAACATTTTATAATTTCTATGAATATTTCATGTTATTTCCGTACAGTACACAGTTTCCGTAAACATAATTCATAATTTCAATGAACATTTCAGTTTTATTGAACATTGAATTTTTTAATTTAATTTCAAAATTTTTATGAACATTTCATAATTTCAATGAACATTTCATAATTTTTTAATATTTCAACGAACTTTTTATAAATTGTGTTAATAAGTTTATGAACATTTCATATTTTCTAAGAACATTGCATAATTTCTACAATTTTGTCTAAAAAGTTCTAAAAATATCATAAGTTCTCTAAACAATACATTATTTTTATGAACATTTCATAAAGTCTATGAACCAAACATAATTTTAATGAACTAAATCATTTCTATGAAGATTTCACGATTCCTATAAACTGTTCAAAATTTAAATGAAAATTTCTTGAATTTATAATTTCTATGAACTTTCATAATCTCTTTACATAATTTCTATGAACATTTCATAATCTCTACAAAATTATTTCCATGAATATTTCTATGAAAAGGAAAATCATAGAAATTATGAATTGTTCATAAAAATTATGTAATGTTTAGAGAATTTTTGAAATGTGTTTTAGAAATTATGAAATGCTCATAGGAATTAACAATATTTGAAAGTTCTATGAACATTTCATAATGAAATGATTTAATTGTTTTTTGCAACATTTTAAAAATTCTGTGAATTTTTCAATCACCTAATTTTTATGATTTTTTTTTTCATAATTTTTATGAAAATTTCATTATCTTTATGAACTTTACAAAATTTTTATGGACATTTCAAAATCTACGAAATTATTTGAAATTTCTATGAATTTTTCAAAAATTTCATGATTTTCATTATTTTTTCATAATTTCTATGAAAATTTCATAATGTCTATGAACTTTACATAATTTCTATGAACACATCGCAATCCCTACGAAATTATTTGAAATTCCTACGAACGTATTTAAAATTTCTATGAACTTTTTTAAATATTTGTGAATTTGCCACAATTTCACAATTTTTATGAATTTTTTTTTCATAATTTGTATGAAAATTTCATAATCTTTATGAATTTTACATAATTTTAATGAACATTTCAAAATCTCTACGAACTTGTTAAAATTTCAATGAAATGTTTAAAAATACTGTGAATTTTCACAAATGTCATATTTTTTTTTCATAATTTCTATGAACTTTACATAATTTCTATGAACACATCACAATCCCTACGAAATTATTTAAAATGTCTATGAATTTTTTAAATATTTGTGAATTTGTCACAATTTCAACATTTTTATGAATTTTTTTTTTCATAATTTCAATTAAAATTTCATAATCTATGTGAACTTTACATAATTTCTACGAATATTTCATACTTATTATGATTTATTCTAATTTCTATGAACGTGACATGTGAATAGAACTGTACAGGGTGGCCCAAATCAGACCAACTAATACGTAACATATTTTGTTTTTGTAGATTTCAGCTAAACTCTTAGGAATTTAACATTATTGTGTTTTCCTATTCATCTCAACGGCCATTGTTCTGATGTCGCATGGGACCCTCAAAATTCAAGGGCAATACGTCAGCATCCGTCATACCCGCCCATATTTCTTTGCGTATGAGAATGAACACCAGAAACGGTCTCCGAGAATTCTTACTGAACAGTGATCGAAAACGTTATGCGGACAATGGTGGTGTAGTATTCTAATTTGTGGTTTCAAGAATATGGAGAGACGGCACATAGTGCTAGACAAACTATGAACATGCCCACTAGGGTCCCTCGTTTTGGACCGTTATTTGACTAAAATTGATTTGCAAAATATTTACTTTCTCATTTCGGATGTTTGTGAGCCTAACCGAGAGGCCTGTTGTGATTTACAAAAAAATTATAAAGCTTCCCCTGAAGTCAACTTTATTCTTCAATTATTTTTGTTGTATATTCAATGGGAAACAGATGTTTAAAAAAAAAAAAAAAAAAAAAAAAAAAAATACAAAACAAAAACAGTTCGTCGATATATTCACGGCAATGCTCAAGACCAACGAACTTAATGCCATATTTTAAGCCGGTCTTTCCATACAGTTCAATAGAGTTCGTTCGTCTGGTAATCTTAAATGATATGAGGGTTTTTCCAATTTGTAAAAAAAAATAAATAAAGACCTTCCATATTTGCCCCCGTTTTCATAAGGTCGTTTCAAGACCTCAAAGAGAGAATTCGTGAGGCTATCGAGGACATAAAGCAGCCACTTTGCGATTTGGCTATGGAAAATTTCATGAAAAGGATATGGTCCTGCAAGCGCGGTCGTGGTGGCCATTCGGCTGATGTTGTTGTTCATTATTAACGGCATGCCTTCCTCTTTATTATGAAATAAACATCCCAACATTTTATATCAGATGCGAACTTTTCCTAGAGATAACAGCCATGTTCTTTCCACAAACTATCCATTGAATTTCTATAAACGAATTAGTGACATGTGGAGTTCGCATTGGACTGCCCACTAGTCATTAATTTGTTTTTAATACAAGATTTTTTTTTTTTTTTTTTTAAATAAAAAAAAGTTGTGCTTCTTCCCTTCGCTCGATACATTTAGTCCATAATATTTTCAGTTTAATCAATCATTTCCTTCAAATAATAGGTTTTCTTAAGATTCTTAAAGCAGGCGTTCTGTTTCCCGGATGACATTCTCATTCGAATCAGTTCTCACACTGCTAATTTGCTGTTGTAGCTTTAAGGCATGGCCTTAACTTATTTAGGTCCGCAAAATTCAAATCCGTTTGTCCAGTTTTCCCATTTCCCCCCCTATATGAGCGCCTCTGTCTTTGCTTCCTTCCTAAAAACTGTGAAATTAAAATTTCCAAAATTATGTTATTAAATTGTATGTCACTTTTTCACATCGTTGTTTTTTTGTTTATTCGTGGTTAGCGGTAACTTAAAGTTTAACCAAAAATTACTTAAACGTTGCGCATTTTTTCGCCTCAGACTTTAGGACACACACACAATTCCGTTGGCTGATAAATATGGCAAGAGAAGGAACAAAAAAAAAAACGAGTCAGCAGCAAAAGCGAGAAGTGGAAGCAAATAAAACATATGTTAAAAAGTCATTAGTCATACATTGATGGTATAGAAAGTAAGCAGGCACAGAGTAAAGCAAAAATCCAAAAATTAAGTGTATAATGGCCGACCAGAAAAACACACACGCACACACACATATTTTGACTAAATGAAACAAAACAGTCAACAAACGAAAAAAACGTTGAGACAAAACTCCACAACAGCTAACAAAATAGGAAAATGAAAGTACAGCCAGCGGCAGACGAGAAAAGAATAAGAGCAGAAAATTGTACTAAACGGAGGGGGGGAAAAAAAAAAACAAGAAATAAAAATAATTAAAAACAGCCCAACAACAACACAAGGTGACGTCTGAGAAAGCCTGAGACTACAACAGACTGCTAGCAGTCATCTCACAAAGCAACCGTAACTGAGGCAGCTTTTAAAATATTTTAAATTGTACAGATTGGAAGAAAAAAAATCTAATCGCTTGGAAAACAAAAAAAAAATGTTTAATTAAAAATTTCCCAAGTTGTTGCAACGGCAACGACAACATTACGATACTCCACGGCTGGCATAACGGGGAGCCGCCGCAGCCACCGTATAAAATCACCACCATCATCATCATCATCATCTTCATCGTGTTGATCATCTTGTTGTGTTGTCACATCGCGTCTTGATCTTGGTTTTTTTAATGGTGTTTGGTAATGCAAAACAAGCCGAGAGCCAGCAAAAACTGTGATGCCGCCACCGCCATTTACACTTCTCTCTGCAAACGTTTTCCAATAAAAAACTGACATTTAACACTTTGTTCGCTGGCCGGCGATCAAAATCAAACTCCAAATATACGTCAAAAACCGACTAAGAAGGAAAATACGAAAAAAAAAACAAACACAACCACCACCATTACCATCTTCTTCTTTTTGGAGGGGTGGTAGAGAAGAAGAAGAAGAAAAAAGAGTTAACAAAAAAAAAGTCATTAACGTAAACAAGAAGGCGTGTTAGCAGATGTGAAACCTTAACATTAGATTTACATTTAACTGTCAATTTTCCGAACATAAAACAAACGGCAGAGATGGAAAACGATGCGACATCACACACATGGAGAAATAGTTCTGATGCTTTTGAGGAGATATTTTCATAAATGATTGTGTTACGGAATTCACTTGCATAGTCTAAGCTAGAAGTATTTTGCAAAAAATTTGTAACAATTGTGTGGTATTTTCCTAAAAAGTGACGCAAAATTAATCCTCCTATCAGAAAATGCCCCTAATGTCAGTGGCAACTCTGGCGGCGGCCATTTACATGACATCATATTCTCGACTTGATGTAAATAAAAATATAAAAGACCAAATAAAAATAATCCACAAGAAGAATCAAAGTTTTTCATTTTTTTTTTTAATTACAGCCAAAAAACATCGGAAGTTTACTTTTGCGCCACCTTGTAGTTTTACAGAGGTTTTCCAACAAGAGGTGTTATTTTGTTATTCAAAGAATCATGACATTTTTTGAGATAAATGATCGTATGTTTATTTCATAACTAGTAAGTTGTAATGCGACTATGGCGCCCGTTGAAATATGGAAAAAAAATGTTCTAGAAAAAAAAAATTTTTTGTGGGAAAAAAAAATTTTGTTGAAAAAAAAAAATTTTTATTGAAAATAAAATTTTGTTGAAAAAAAATTTTTTCTTGAAAAAAAAAAATTTTGTGGAAAAAAAAATATATATGTACATATAAAGAGGAAGGTAGGTATGCCGTTACAAATGAACAACAACATCAGCCAAATGGCCAGCACGACCATATCCTTTTCATGAAATTTTCCATAACCAAATCGCTAAGTGGCTGCGTTGTTGAATCGTGTATCGTTCCATCTTAAGTAATGGCGTAGTAGGGTGGAGTGAAATTAAAAAAAAAAAAAGTTAACCTCGGAAAGAGATGTAGTCTGGGGTCCTAATGAGGGGAAAAATAAAGAAAAAAAAATTTAAAAAATTTTTAGGGGTCGCGCCACTCCCTCGAAATTTGGAAATTATCGCTATTTTGGCGTTGATTTTAGAAAAATCCTAAAAAGTTTTATGTCAATAAATGTTTGCAATAGCGTAAACAATGAAATAAGGGCATGAAAAAATTTAAAAACATTTTTCTCATTGTTCAAAAATCGTCAAAAATCAAATAGTCCCTTCTTCAGAAAATTTACTGAACAATGAAATCGCCACCAAAGCTACAAATATTAGTCGATTATCCTCATATTTGCCTCAAATACTTTTGTATGGGCACTGAACAAGCTCAAACTTTTAAATTTCGAATAAGTTAAGTCGTTAATTTTTAGGATTTTTCTAAAATCAACGCCAAAATAGCGATAATTTCCAAATTTCGAGGGAGTGGCGCGACCCCTAACAATTTTTTAAAATTTTTTTCTTTATTTTTCCCCTCATTAGGACCCCAGACTACATCTCTTTCCGAGGTTAACTTTTTCAAATTAAAAAAAAAGCATGTTTTCACTCCACCCTAATGGCGTAGTTTCTACTTGTCAAATGTCTCAGAATAAAAGCTTCAAAAGTGGCAGCTACCGAAATACCGGGTGATTCAAAATAACACCTCTTGTTGGGAAAACCCTTTATTTCGGTCGTCACTATAGACGTATTTCAATCGTAATGTATTTCATAAACTTTATGTGGAGGGGATATTGAAAATCTGACCGATTGTAGCGAGTTTACGGATTAAAACTCACATGGAGTAACTACGGTGTGTTTATCATTTACAATCAAAATGCGCCTTTATTTCGCATTTGAAAGAGGAACGTGAATTTGAAACACTCTGTCCCACCAGTAGCATTCGACGCAGGTGTCATCTAATGCATTCCACCGGTTGACTACTTTGTTTAATGTAGTACGAAGGCAGATCAATAATTCCTTGACTTTTCCCAACTTCTCTCGTAGTTATGTGAAATGCAATACTGTTCCCATCCAGTACAAATTTTGAGAGAAATGGTTCGGTGGAAAGAGATTCAGCTCTCTTTCAAATAAATGCTTCTTTTATGGATGTCGAAAAATCGTACTTTTTTGGAAGGGATACAAAAATTGGAGAAACGTTGCACTAAGTGTATTGAGCTAAAAGGAGATTATGTTGAAAAAAATATTTTTTTTTCATGAAAAAATCTTTTTTATTCGGAATGTCACGGAAATATTGATCTGCCCTTGTATTTTGGTTGTGCATTTCAATGTTGCTCGGATAGCCGAAATATCTGCAGATATTTCTTGGAACATTTTAAAAACTTACATGGTTTGAATTCATGATTTTTGTAGACTTACCTAGAAGAAATAAGAAGAAAACAAAAAAAAATTAGTTTTATTTGTAAAAAAAATTGTAGAACAACCAAAAAAAGTAAGAATTTTTGAAATTAAGTAAATTAGCCACAATTTTTTGCAGTTTTTCATTGAATAATAAGAAATAGTAGGTCAGGGAACTAAATAATTGTTTTTAATTTGTAATTATGATTGACGTTTTGGGCTGAAGTTTTTAAGTTCCGGCAGGCAGGACACCAAATTAGACTAAAAATACCCTATTGTTAAACTAATTAAACTAAATTAAAATAATATTTTTGACCTGAAAATAATAACTTGCCATGAAAATTTCATTAAAATATAAAAACAGTTTTGTGGTCTGGTACAAAATGGGTTAAGGAAAATGTGTGAAAATACAACAATGATTTTCACACTTTTTTTTCTTAACGTAGTTTTATAAAACTGTTATACATTTTTTCTGAATAAGGCCAAAAATAGACAATATGTCCCCGCCTGTCACGACTTCCGCAGAACAGCGCCCAGCACTTATTCGCTGAAATTGAAGAAGAGTATTTTACCAGCGAGTCAGTCTTCTTCGGTATGCTGAAAAAATCTGTCTTTTACACGCAAGTTAAATGCATGTTTGGACTTTGTAGCAAGTACAGCTTATTTGCCTCGAAACATTGTTTATTTGGCAGCAAATATAACTCATTTGCTATTATTATTACGTATTTGAGTCGAAGCATTAGCATGTTTGGGAAAATCCCACAATAAACTTATTAAATTCAACAAAGTACACAAATTTCTGTGCAAATAAGTGTGTATTTGCAGCACTTTTTGTTATTTTCTAGTTTCCTATACGATCTTTAGGATAATAACAATTAACGAAAGAATAAGATGAATATATTTACCCTCGACACTGATTCACTGACTCTGTCACGCAGTACGTAGGAATTTAAATAGACATTCTATAATTTTCTATAAATAATAATAATAATAATTGTGTTTTCCCCAATTTTTTTTTTACCAAAATTTTTTTTTAAAAATTTTTTTTTTTACAAAAAATTTTTTTCAACAAAATTTTTTTTTCCAAATTTTGTTTTTTTTCCAGCAAAAATTTTTTTTTTCCACAAACATTTTTTTTTCAACAAAATTTTTTTTTTCAACAAATTTTTTTTTTTTCAACAAAATTTTTTTTTTCCACAAAATTTTTTTTTCCATATTTCAACGGGCGCCATAGACGCATTACAACTTACTAGTTGATATATAGAGATGTACAAATTAAAAAAAAAAGTAACACAACAAGTTAATGTTTGCGGTATGAGAAAATATATTTATATTTTTTTTTGCTGAAAATTACCATTTTTTTCAACGTGTGGAACCACTTCAAGAGTTGTCGAGAAACCCATCGGATGGCAATAATACCATTGTTACCTTTCATCCTCCCATTACATTTCTTTCGGTGTTCTCCTCCTTTTGGCAATATTTTTGGCCAACCATTATTCCGTATTCGACATCAACAAAAGATTCATCATCATATCCAGGCAGACATACACACACACACACACACACATTTACACTTCTCCTTAAAACAAATTATTTATTTATGAAGAAAATAACAGACAGCCAACACGTCAAGAAAAGTAAAAATAAATTAATAAACAGAAATCTTAATCGAAGACCCACAAAAACGTACACTCGCCTTCGCCGATGCCGTTGGAGCGCAAGCAAGCGAGCAGGTTATTCGTTACTTGGCCGCCGCCGCCGCCAAAGTCAAGGAAATTGTTTGAAATAAAATGAAAATATTACTTTTCATAAGTTGTTTTCCCCCATCCAAACATTGATTAGATAAATGCAAAACCTCAGGTGTAATGCCGGGAGCAACACATTTGCATATGACCAAACCAACCAAAAGACCGTCCGTCCGCCATTAAATAAAACCACACCGCCACCACCGAAATGGGGGAGGGGAAGTGGAGAAGAAAACAGTAAAAACTAAAAACTAATATTTGCCTATGTCTTTTCATAAATTCACACTCGATGGATTGACGTGGAAAATTATGCGTGTGAGTCTAACGAATTTATGGAGTGTTTGGTTTGGTCAGTGGTGTGGCAGATGTTTATGAGGGAGTTAAGGTGATAAAAGGGTGATTAAGACTACGATCAGCTTAAATAGACAATAGTTAGGTGGAATTGGGAAAACAAAGTAGTAAAAATCTTTCCAAATTTAGCCATTGGCTTTCAAAAGTGGAGTATAGATTCAGACAAATATTTCAATTTCCCACCATATTTTTGTATCTCTGTGCCGATATTTAGAAACAGTTATTCAAAAAAAACCCAGGTTTAATACCTCACCAACTCCGCCTCTGATCTCAAGATATTCCTCGTCAAGATAAATGTGTCATCACTGAGTATTAGTGTGAAAAATCTCGGCAATTTTACATAAAGCGGAGTCAGCATCCGACACAAAAGAAAGTGTAAATAAGAAAATGGGAAAATCTAAAGAAAACAGTCAAAATGCAATGATGACAGTCACAGACAACAACAACAGACTCCTCCCGATCCTCCACCGACAGAAATTATTGCAGCAGCAGCAGCAAACACCAAAACAAATGTGACATGTGACATTAAAATGTCGTCGTTGCAAATAACACAGACAAACGCACACACTGAGTGCTGACGACCGACTAGAAAATGCCAGAAGAAGAACAGTGTGTAGAAAATGTTAAATATTTATGTAAAGTTTCAACAAACCCATGTGACCGAGCGCGTTTAACAGGTGGGAAATTTGAGACCCTACCATAATCCGCACAATATGTGTAGACGACGATAGCGGACCAAAAAAAAACAACAACCATTGTGTATGCTGTCTTAGAGGTACCGTTGAATGGAGAGTATATAAAGTTTACAGTAACGTTTGCAACAAACTCGAACAAACAAAAATCTACTGATTCTTGGCTGAAGGAAAGTTTGAAAAAATCTGGAAAAAAATTTTAGAGGCGAACTTCCAAATGAACAAAAAAAAATAAATTAAATAAATCCTGAAATGCGCATAAAAGCTCGTCACAAGAAATCTAGCATAACATAAAAGCTCGCCTCAATAAATCTAGCATAAGAGGTGACCGAAGGACTTTCGGTCGCGTGTTGTGAATGAAGACGTGTCAGTCCACATGACAAGCTCAGTGGTTCAAAATAACTTTTTAATCGGCCAAAATTCAAAAAACTTCTAATGTGGGAAAACAATTTTTTAGGTCTGAAAAAAAATAAGTTCTAGACGACAACGACTAAATGCATAAATCGAAATAAGAAAACCTTAATACTGTAAAACTGTTAATGTATTTTTACCGTAAAAAGGGGTATTTGTAAACAAAATAAAAAGAATTTTTAAAAATTTTAAAGTCTAAAAAAGTAGCCATTTTTAATACGAAAAAAATATATTATTGTAATTAAAAATATATTATTGTAAAAAAAAATTAAAAACATAAAAAAAGATTTTCCCCAGTGTATACTCTGAAAAATCATGTTTTTTAAATGTTTACACACAAGTAAATCGCGTTTTTGGAGGTTGTATCAAAGTAAAGCTTATTTGCTGCTAAACAAAGTTTATTTGGATGTAAATATAACTCATTTGCTTTTATTTTTAAGTATTTGAGCCGAAGCATTAGCATGTTTGGGAAAAAAACACATAATTGACTAATTATTAAATTCAACAAAGTACAACATTTGAGTGCGAATACGTGTGTATTTGCAGCTGTAATAACACTAACCGAGAGAATCAGATGAATTGATATATAGGGATTCACAAATTGGAAAAGTAGAAAGTAACACAAAAATGTATACATAAATATATTTGATATTTGTAACCTACAAACAAGTTATGTTTGTGTTCTTGTTGTACTGAGAGCAATTTTGCTGCACAACTCCTGAGATGGACATTGAAAGGCGGAAATGTCGTAAAATTGTTTCTAGAGGAGCTGGTCTATGTCATGTGACCTTTTTCCAGATTTCAGTGATTGTTGGCAAAGATTTGGCTGAAGATTTTTTTATTGTTGAATATATGTATTTCTGCCGTTCCACATTATTTTCTCCAGCACTCTGGAGTTCTGGGAGATACATACGCTAAACATATTTCCATCCTAAGTAGTTTCCGATATATTTCAAAATAGAAGTGCAAATCAAATTCCACCTAGCATGTTCTTCTTTCTTTCCGTCCTCAATCCAAAGGCAAACAGTACAGCCAATACGCCAAATATATCCGCCACAAAATAAACATACGAAAATGACCTCCGCGGGTCATTACAATTAAAAAACAAAAAGTGGAAAAAAAACGGTGTAAATAATCTAATGTGTGAACAAATGCAAATGGGAAAACGGCAAAGAAAGTGCTGTACAACAACAAAGTGAACCAAAGCAGAAATGAGCGAAGAAGAAACCCCAACCAAAATCCACATGAAAAGCCGCACTGGGGATATGCAAAAATCAAATGGAAACCACACCACCACACACGTTGCAACCAGAAAACAAGCGTATTTTTAACTGAAACAATTTCCGAGGAACCAAAGTGTGTTGCACAGACACACTGGTGGCAGGATGGACAGACGACCTGCTACATATGAACCAAGAGTTTTTCTTGTTTTTTTTTTCGTTTCTCAAGAAGTATAACAAAAATGTGTAACAATTCTGTCAAATGGACCGGCCAACCAAACTCCGGCAAAAATTAAAATAAACAACTAAAAAAACAGAAAAAAAAAAAAAAAATTACGAAACTTAAACAAAGTCAATGAATGGCATGGCACGGCACGGTATCATGGCACAAATACTCTTGGCAGCATGTCTGCCGCCAAAACTAGACGACGAACAACTCTTGAACAAATTTTCCATATTTTTCCTCATTTTCATAAAACTATACGGAAGACATTCGAATAGTAGTTTTTTTTTTTTTTTTTTTTTTTTTTTTTTGTTGAAAGATACATTTGGAATATACCAAGTTTTGTTATTTTTTTTTACAAACCACATGCATGATAATGCATGTATGCCTGGCTGGCTGGCTGGCCAAAGTGTATGCCAACATATGCACATTTTGTGATATTTGTTGGTGGTGCGGTGTTTCTGTCTTCTTTTACCGTCCAAAGGGGTGTACTCTATTTATAAGTAATGTCTTCCAAAAAGTTTTCAAAAAGCCATTAATGTAATTTTCAGTTTCATTTCGTTGAATGGGGCATTTGACTTTTTTTTTGTTGCTGTTGTTGTTGTTGATGCTTTTATTTTGTTTCTTAATACATGTACTTTAATCAATACGTCGTGTACTATGGTGAAATATGATCTTAGTCTTGACTGCCATTAGGCCAGGCCAAGGCAGCAGGCCGCAGCCGACATTACCAAGTGGCAGTGGCAGCAACGAAGACGAAATGGTTATTTTTCAAAACAAACAGAAGCCTGTGGAAGTGGAAAAACTCTGTAGGGAAACAAGCAGCCGCAGTGCGAACACTACTTGTAATTGACCCAAAGCTATGGCCAAATTATAGAAAGACAACGTCAAGCGATGGATACAAGTGGTGTCTGTCTGGTGGTATACACCATTCAATTGGAGGCAAAATAATGTGAATCCTTAGCAGGGAGTACTACAATGACGATGATGAGATGTAGATTTGAAAATTGGTTAAGGAAACCAACAACATCTTCACTTATTTCTCACGAGAGCACATATTTCATTAAGCAAATGTTCTGTAATAAAAAAAAAAAAAAATAGAACAAAATCGAGGGAATTGAAATTATAGAGGAAATCTGATTTCCTACACGCTGAAAATTATGACTATTTTATATGTTTGCACACAAGTAAATCGCATATTTGGAGCTTGTATCAACTAAACTTTATTTGCCTCTAAACATAGTTTATTTGGCTGCAAATATAACTCATTTGGTACTAGTATTACGTATTTGGGCAGAAGTAATATGCAATATACTTATTAAATTCAAGAAAGTACTACAATGTGAGTGCGAATAAATTTGTATTTGCAGCCTTTTTTCGTATTTTTTTTTCTGTTTCCACGCTCTTTGTTGTGGTACCGCCAAATATAGATATCGCTCATTTACTTCAATAGTGTCACAACTCAAAACATGATTTCTTCAGGAGAGCCGTTTAAAGTTTTTAATTGCGTCTTACCGACCAAATATAGGGGGGAAAACATAGGTTTCCCGATTAAACTCGACCCCTGACATACATATGTGTGTATAATACAAACAGAACAAAAGTCATCTCCAAAGTCATCTGTCACAAATTTTGAATTGTGACAGTATTGAAGTAAATGAGCGATATGTTTGATGAAATTTGTTTAAATGACCATTTCTTTTCAGCGTATAGTCTAACAAAAGAGAAAATCACTATTTTAGAGGGCAAAAGTCCAGTTTTTTTAGGTTGAGACATCAGAGATCAAATACGTTCTAAGTTGTTCGTTTTCTGACCACCCATGGACTTGAACCTTTCGAACTGTACTTTTTTCTATTATTATCTTCTCTTTCGTTTCGATTAAAAAAAAAACCATTCCGTTTAAGAATTGACTTAGCACTTTTGCACTCTTAAGGTTGCGAAACTCTCTATCAAAAGAGGAAACTCTCTATCACAAGTTATGGTTAAAAATAACAATATTTTTTGGGATGGGTATTATTGCTATTTTATCGATCGAGGGGTTCGATATCCATGTGGGATATTAAAAAAAAAAAGTTCAAAGATTTTACAAAATTGCATACAAAAAGTTCGACTTCAAGAGTACTCAAAAAGCTTCCAATAAAATCTTAATATATATTTACCCTCGACACTGATTCACTGATACACTGATTCACTGACTCTGTCACGCAGTACGTAGGAATTTAAATAGGCATTCTATAATTCTATAATAAATAATAAAAAAAATAATATTTTTTTTTGTACAGAAATTCTGTTTTCCCCAAATTTTTTTTTACCAAAGGTTTTTTTTTAAAAAATTTTTTTTTTACAAAATTTTTTTTTTTTTACAAAAATTTTTTTTTTTAACCAAATTTTTTTTTCCACAATATTTTTTTTTAAAAAAAAAATTTTTTTTTTCCACAAAAATTTTTTTTTTCAAGAAATTTTTTTTTCCAAGAAAAATATTTTTTTTTTCCACTATATTTTTTTTTCCACCAAAATTTTTTTTTCAAGAAATTTTTTTTTTCAAGGAAAAATTTTTTTTTCAACAAAATTTTTTTTTTCAACAAATATTTTTTTTTAAGAACATTTTTTTTTTTTCAACAAAATTTTTTTTTCCACAAAATTTTTTTTTTTTTCAACTAAATTTTTTTCCATATTTCAACGGGCGCCATAGGCGCATTACAACTTACTAGTTATGATATGTGTTCCATGAGTTATGATAAAAACATCTATAATGTTTTTAATATTAATATGGCGTTTTTAGAGCTTTTCAAAGCTTTATTATTTCTCATTCTTTCATTCTTTTAGATATAGTCTGGGATTTCCTGCCATGCCTTCCGAATGCCGTCAATGTGATAGTACCTGGGGACCTAGGGGATTTCTACGCTTTCTAATTTACAAATTATCGTTCGGATTGTATATTTTAAAACTCATCCGAACCGAAAATTCTTGTATAACATCTTCTTTAGAAAATTAAACATAATTCATCGTAAATAAAGAATTGTGATGCACATTAAACGCGTTCCGGATCACTTGTCTACTAATTACACGATTCGTTCAAGTTCAAAGTCAAAAGTCACGATTGAACTGCCAAGGAATGCAGCTTTCTTTATTATCCACACGAAAACCACTAGATGGCTACATTCTAAAAGCTTCAAAAGGCGCCTTCATAAATCTCTCCATTGAACACTTAAAAAACAACAACAAACAGAGATGACACCGACCGTTAAAAATCAATCTTTTTTTTTTTAACTTAATCCCCAGCGTAACCAGCTGCCCAAGTAATGCATATTTGATGCTCGCCATGTGAATGAGTGAGTGTGATCCATCCATACTCAACCTCCTACTTCTGTTGGTCCGTATAGGATGCATTTTTGGATAATGGACAAGACAAGAAAATTAATTGTAAAAAAAATATTATGATTTATAATGACAGACAGTGAAAGATGAGATATGGACGAGAGAAAAAGATTAAAAGCCTAACTTTCAATTCAAAAACTAAATCTGCTGGAAACCAAAACACAGCGTCGAACCCGAGACTACTGTGGAGGAAGACTCAGCCACACAGCTGCGTAAGAGAAGCCACCAAACAAGCGCAACACATTAAGGCGAATATTAGATCAAACACAACAGATAGCATCCCCGTTCCCTGCCCCGGCCCCGGCCCGACAAGGATGAGATCCAAAGACACAGAACAGAGTTGGTAACAAACAGCAAACAAAATGTGAACTGAATAAGAAAATGTGTCTAGTTAATTTTTCTATTTCTTCCTCCCCCCCCCCCCATCGCCCGCAGTGTTATCAAAAGATTTTAATCAAGTGTGAATTGTTGGGAAACAAACTCCGAGACACACACACACACATGAAAACCCAGATTCAAATGAAGTGGGTTAAAATGAATAGAAATAACTGAAAACACGATAGAGAACAGAAGACGACCCCATCATCATAATCATCAACATCACACAACCGAACCGAAGAATGCCTGCATTGTCTGTTGGTCTTCCACAGAAAATGGGCTAATAACAAATAAAATTCTGGACCGAAAAGAAAAACCGAATGTGTAACGTGAGACTCTCAGCATTCCACTTACTACTCATCTAGATGATTTCCATTTTTCCTGTAAATGTTTAAAAAAAAAATTACTATTTATTGCCTAGTGTCGTTTTGTTGAAAATATTGTTTCTTTTTTCTTAATGTGAAATATTAAAAGGCAATTTCGCCAACATTCGAAATAAAATTGAGAGTGTTAAAAGCGCTTTGTCATTGCCAGTCGGTGGTGCTGTCTGTTACATTTGTAGCCGCTTAAGAAACCAGACATGGACGTCGAGCCGATGCCGATGCCGACCCAGGACGGCCACAATTTATAACTGTTAAAATATGATTGTTAATTTCCCCGTAATAATTTATTTAGACATTTATTCGAAGATGACAACAATGGAAATGCAACCGGTTGTTATTACCACCCTACAGTCAATGCAATGCGTTCAAGGACATGTTAGTAACCTGTGATAACGACACTAATGTCAAAGACAAAGATCGTACAGAGGGCAGACATGCCAAGTGGCTGGCTCAGAAATTCAAAGAGTGGGCCCCAATATTCATGAACACTGGCTACAAAGCGTGCGCAGTTGTTTTAACCACAGAATTACAGTTGCCCTAAGGCGGTGTAATTTAAAAAGAAAAATAAATAGGGATGTCTGAGAATTGCCATTAATTTCCAGAAGTGAACTGACAATTGTCCAACGACTTTCTAAATATATATAAATTTTCTAATTGCCTCAAACTAAATAATATTTTGACTACATTATTCTATGCAATTATGTGTATGCTTTGGAACATTCTATACAAATATATAATGTTTGAGAACCTTCCAAAGCATTCCCATCAAAAGTCCAAACCATACATAAACAATTTCATAACCAACGCATAAAATTAGCTCAAGTCCAATCCATGCTTAGCCAATTTCACAACCCAACATCTGCCTACCATAAACATTTACATGTTTGGAAACATTGTGTGCAAGTATTTGAGGTTTGGGAACTTTATCAATTTGTCTCAAACAACATAATGTTTGCAACCATTAGTTGCATGCATCAGAATATATTTACAGAGGTTTTTATGGGCTAGAAAAAAAAAATGGTCATTCCATAAACATTAATTTGTTTGTAGGTTATAAATATCAAATATATACGTATACATGTTTCTTTTACTTTTTTTTTCAATTTCTGATTCTTTGTATATCAATTAATCGTATTCTCTCGGTTATTGTTATTATCTTACAGACTTATTCGTTGGACCGGGTCTGTCCTGCCAACAAGAGGTGTTATTTTGAATCACCCGGTACTTCGGTAGCTGTCACTTTTGAAGTTTTTATTCTTTGACATTTGACAAGCAGAAACTACGCCATTACTAACAATGGAACAACGTATTGAAATTATTAAAATTCACTACAAAAATGGTGAAAATATTGCGGGCACAGTTGGCAAAACTAAAAAGTTTCCGGGCTGAGCAGGTGATCACAATTGGCCACCGAGATCTTGTGACTTAACACCTTGCGACTTCTTCCTTTGGGGCCACGTAAAACAAAAGGTCTACGCCAACAGCCCAGCGTCGATTCAAGACCTTAAAGATAGAATTCGTGAGGCTGTCGAGGACATGGGGCAGCCACTTTTCGATTTGGTTATGGAAAATTCCATGTAAAGGATATGGTCCTGGAAGCGTGGTCGTGTTGGCCATTCGGCTGATGTTGTGTTTCATCATTAATACCTTTATTACCTTTTTTATGAAATAAATATCCAAACATTTATCTAAAAAAATTAAATTTTTCTTTGAATACCAAAATAAAACTTCTTGTTGGAGAACCCTGTACTTTCTTGAATTTAATAAAGTTTATTGCGTATTCTGCCCAAATACGTAATGGTAATGACAAATAAGTTATATTTGCAGGCAAATAACATGTGTTTAAAAGCAAATTAGCTTTACTTGGCACAAGCTTCAAATACGCGATTTACTTGTGTGCAAACATTTAAAACAAGACAGATTTTTCAGCGTGAAGCTTAAATAATATACAACTTTAGAAAATCCTCTTTTACTAAGTTGACAATTCCCCAACGAAGTAGTATGCCTTTAATTCGTTCCTGCCTTCTGGTTTACCCTCTATCAGTGAATAATGACATTTCCACACAAGACCAGCTACTCCGCCGACATCGCCAGGCCAAATCCATGTGCAAGTGAACAGCGACGAACTACCGAAGAGCCAGGCATTTCAAATGTAATCCATCCATCAACATTTTTAAATAGCCTTATCACTCACTTGGCCGCCACACTGTCACAAATGAATTTATTCAAATTCACATTAACGACGACGATTTTAGTGCAAAATAAAAAAAAAAATAATGTGTGGCATTCATGAACGAAACAAAAACGGACAGACACGACCGAGTAGACAGACATTCGAATGAAAACTTGTTAAATTCGTTCGTCAGTCACATCCAACGTCCAAGAATTTGTTTAACTCCTGATTTAACACACATCATGTGTTAGCTGATGTGTGCGAGGACTTAATAAATTAAACACTTTCCTTCACTTTATATTTAAGTCAATGTCGTCTATCTACCTCTCTCTCTCTCTCTATCTCTCCCCGGTATTTAATCATTTCTAATTCAATCAAATCTCCAACCGTAAACCATCCATCCATCCCCAATCGAATCCATCAAATGACACTTTTACGTTTCGCATTTGATTAATTTCGTTATGTGCAACGTACGCTGTGAATTGGGTGCGTGCGCGCGCGCCTGCGCCTGAGCATATTTTTTTAATGCAATTTGCGTTATTATGACGTGCCAATGATTTCTTTTGTTAGGCAGCATGGCATGAATCTGGAAACGGAGTGGGGGGGGAATGCATGTATGCGCTTAATGCCCGATACATGGCCAGCCGTTTGGTTATTGGGGTTAGTGTTTGTTAAGTGTTTTCTGCATTTTCGTTAACTTTTCCGATGTCTCTTCTGCTTATTTAATCAAGAAATGAATTGTTATGAAAATAAACAGCACCAAGCAAGCAGCAGCTTGCAATTAGGTAAAGGTGTGGCTTGGCTTTTTGTTAAAAAGAAATTGTTTTTTACAAATTTTCAATGAATTATACATAACGTACGACGAGGAGGGAAATTAGCGAAATGCTAGCGATACAATCTCATTTTGGCAGGTAGTTTTTTCTTTTTTTTTTTTTGCCCCAAGACTTTTTCTTTGGAAAGTTCCTAACCCACAAGAAAAAGAAACCCAACAACTTTGGATTCTGGTAACATTTATTGTTTTCTTCTCACAACTTTTAAAGTAATTATCAGGAGTTTCCGAAAACCTTAGAATCCGTACCAGTTACAAATTCCAGATAATGAGATTAGACATTTTCCATTTCAATGGACTACCACTCAGCAGGACCCCAGTTCGAAACCTGGTAAGACCACCTTGCAAATGCAGGCGACTTTACGAGTAAGAAATTAATCTCTATGACATGTAAAACTTCTCTAGAAAAGCCTCAGCAGTCTATAGGGACAACTAAAGGGTGTTTTTTTATTGGGGTATAGAACTTTAAGTTGGCATCACTTTTTTAACTGGCGGCCATTTTGTCAGCTGTCAAGTGATTAATATTTAGTTTGGTTTGCCATTTCATCATGAACAGGTTGACAAAAGAACAACGCTTGCAAATCGTGCAAATTTATTTCGAAAGTAATGGTTCAGTTCGCGAAGTTCACCGCAAGCTCCGTCCATTTTATGCCATTACATCCACAAAAACTGACTGTTTGGTGTGCTCTATGGGCTGGTGGAGTCATTGGGCCATACTTCTTCCGAAATAATGCTGGAGAGTGAGTTACCGTTAATGGAGACCGGTATAGAGCCATGATAACCGACTATTTTGTTCCCGAATTGGATGGCATGAATGTGGATGAGTTGTGGTTCCAACAAGTGGTTGAAAATTGGACCTGTAGAATTGGCTTTATTCGAGCCAGCCGCGGCGGCCACATGCCCGAAATCATATTTAAACATTAATGGCATAAAATGATGGACATTAAAACGATTTTCTTGTGTTTTATTTCAATTCAAAGTTCTATACCTCAATAAAAAACACCCTTTACCATTGCTGTCTTGGTGAGAGACCGGCCGAAATGTTGCAAAAAGTGTGGTAAAAGTTAGTTTTTCCCCTAACATTCCATGAAGGAACCGGCGAGGAACTTCTTTCTTCTCAATTATAAATAGGAGTTCTACAAAAAAAAAAAATGGTATGTAGAAAGGGAGGAGTTTTATATTGTCGATTAAACCTATTTATCGATTACTTCCACCTTTCCAATTACACAATTTTAGTCATTGGCCAGATGCGAATTTTATTTGATTTTTGAAATTCCTGCATTAAATTTGTTTGCACATTTTCTTTTCCAAGTAAATTTAAGATTAACAGCCTAAGCCAGGATGTCGAACGACAATGTCCCCATGCTTCGTTAGAGACAAACAGCTGTTTTCAAAGCCACTAAACAGCTGTTTGTCTCTAAAAAAAGCTTGTGAACATTGTCGTTCGACATAGTGCCTTAAGGTCCAATTAGTCTTGAAGGTTGATGTTAGACTCAATATTGTGCGATTAGTTTGACGGTAGACGACTGTAAGACAAAATAAAACCAGCTCATCGAAGAGCATTTGTACAAAATATATGTCTTCGTTTATAAGTATATTACTCATAACTTTAAACTTTAAAATTTAATTAACAAGCAATATCAATAAACAGCTTATCGATCTTTACGGTTCTGCAACCTGCAGAAGTCTACCGTCAATTTTAGTTGTCTCTCTCTAATACATGCAAAATGCAACCCCAAGTCAAACAGCTGATCGTCAACCGTCAAGACTAATTGGGCCTTTAGGCTGTAAGTAGGCGAGGAAATATAGTGAGATGTAATTAAAAATTACCAAAGTCACCATCAGGTGGATAATCTCCGAAACTCCCCGAAATCGGTAACAGTGTAATCTGAAACTGGGAATGTTAGTTTCGAAGAAACTTTGGAAACTAAGCACAGACAACAACATGAGAAGTACAATTGTGGGGACTTTGTTGAATAGGAAACGACCACAAATTGAAATTCAACTAAATGTGGACTCACCAATAACAGCGCAGACACACACCACATGAATCTCACTGCGGTGAGTAAATACAGTGCATAACACAAGCACTAACGAGTGGTGGAGTAGTTGTGTAAAACTGAGTGTAGAGAACGGTGGTGAGAAAATACTGCGAGTGGAGAACGGTGGTGAGACACAAATTAGAGTGAAAAAGCGAAAAATGGAGAATAACAGTGGCAAGCTGAAACGGGTCATGTGGGAAGACACACGTGAGGGAGAACAATTTAAGAGGAGAATGTTGGGTAAGCAGGAATGGGAGTGAAGGTGAGACGTGGTGAAGTAAAAAAACTACAAGGAGTGCTGGTAAGGTAAACAAAAAGTTAAAGTGAAGAAACTTACGGGTATGGTAAAGTAGAAAACGATGCAATGTGAAACAAAGTTTATAAGAAGAACGGATTAAAGGCATGAAAGGGCTAGTGGTGACGAAAACTGTCAAGTAACAAATTAAAGTGGAGAACGGTGGTCAAACAAATAGAGTGGTGACAAAAACGGTGGTGAAGTACGAAATTAATGTACAGATGGTAATGTAAACGAAATTCATGAGGAGACTGTTGGTAAGTTAAACAAATGACAGTGGAGACTAGAATTGTGGTAAAGTAACAAATTAAGGTGCAGAGCTGTGGTAAGGTAAATAAAAATCAAATGGTGAACAGAGAGGTAGACAATGGTAAGGTAAAAAAACAAGCGGAGAATTTGGTGAGAAATTGGGTGTTGCTTTCGGTAATAATTGCAGAACAATGGTGAAAGACAAGGAGTTGGATTTGCAAAGCCCTATTGTCAAGTACAGTGGTGGGTTTGAAGATACTGACTACCAATAATGGGAATAGGTGAATATCTTATCTGTTGCCATAGTATGTGGTGAAAGGGTGGTTTGAAATAATAGTAACGGTTTATAGACGCATTTTTGTGTACAGATCGCGAAACTGTTGTGATGTATTACGAAATTCTTGTGCAAATAATAAAAAAAATTTAAGTGAGAAAACAATAATCGCCGAAAAAAAAAAACGAGTTCATTCGACTTTTGTAGAACAGCGTATAATAAAAATATCATCAAAAAACAAAATGGGCATACTTAATTCGGAATATGTAAAATTGGAATTCTCATTTATAATCATGGACGAAAACCACAAAGTCCTTTCAAATGATAAAAATAATCTTTGCATTGTAATGTTCACTTGCCCTTAGGTGGACGTTAGCCTGAATAAGTCGGAAAGCCCTGATCTAAACATCTGAACCATTAAAATGGTAATTTAAAACGTTTGAACCATATAAGCGCCCTTTAAACTGCTAAAGAATAACATTAACCTTCCAAGGCCATCTAAAAAATTAGCGACAGAATTTTCGAAAGACCACATTTTCTAACAAAGGACAATCTAAGCCGTCCAAAAACAGTGGAAACCACGGAAGGACCATTTAAAACTAGAAAAGATCATGTAAACCATCGAAAGACCATCCAAAACCATACAAGGGCCCTATGAACCAGTGATAGACCATTTCCATTTAGTAGTCAATGTCATTTTGAAAGACCACCTACAACAATCGAAGGACTATCTAAATCAGCGAAGGACCACACATAACCCATTGATGGACAATCAAATCCGACGAATCAAAACCAAGTAGAGAAAAACTATTAACCCATCGAAGGACCATATAAATCAACGAAGGACCATATAAGCTATTGATGGACAATCAAAACCGGCGACTGATAATCAAAACCGACGAATCAAAACCAAGTAGAAAAAAACTATTAACCCATCGAAGGACCATATAAATCAACGAAGGACCATATAAGCTATTGAAAGACAATCAAAGCCGGCGACTGATTATCTCAACCATGACATGTAAAACTAAAACAATCGAAGGACCAAGTAGAGAAAAACTATTAGTCCATCGAAGGCCCATCTAAATCAACGAAGGACCATATAAGCTATTGATGGACAATCAAAATCGGCGACTGATAATCAAAACCGACGAATCAAAACCAAGTAGAAAAAAACTATTAACCCATCGAAGGACCATCTAAATCAACGAAGGACCACATAACCTGTTGATGGACAATCCCATTTCCATTTCCCAAAGAAATCCCAAACTATTTGGTGGGAAAATTACTACTGACAACATAATTATTAAGCTATGTGATACAAATTTTCTATTCCAATATCCGAGCAAGATTTTATTTTTCGATCTAGTTATAAGTGGTGGACATGATCTAAATTGTTACGAAAATTAAGAGAGAAAAAGTATTTGATGACTGTCGATTAAAATAATGTAAGAGTAAAACTTCTATGGAAAGGCATTAGCTGTTGGGAGCCGGCTTTGAACAGCTGGTCCCGGTCAGTGAGTATACAAATTATATCGTACACAACTCACTGATTCGAGAAAAGTTCCCCCGTCTGTTCCTTCAAGGAATGTTAAGGGAAATAAGTCAGTAAGAGTTGTAGAGAATTTTTAGCTAAAAACTTGGACATAAAAAAGCTATGGCCAATTCACACATCCGCTTTGTAATGAGCAAACAAAAACCAATCCTTCAGTCGCCTACACATGTTCCTTTTCGCAAAATAACGGTCAGCCCATTGGATGTATCAAAACAATATCTGAAATATCGTAAATAAACTTTGCAAATTGTTGATGAGGATTTCTAATGTTAACCATGTTGTTGTTGTTGTTTTTGGCCAAAAATTCACTTGGCCGATTAGCACCTTTTAGTGAACATGGAAAGAAAATACGCGCAAAACAAAAACACAACAAGAAGAATGAATGAATATCATAAATTTCATAAATTATTGTTATTTCATGCCGGCAAATAATAATAATACTACAAGTCATTATTATAACATTGGATGAGATGGGTGGGGAGAGATATGGTGGGGGTAGGTAGGTAGTTTGGAGAATGACGCGCAGAGACCCAAAACAGGTCATTAACTTCATCCACAATTCTTCACTAGCAGAAAATGCCAACTGCAAAACCAAAACAAGTCGACAGTCCGTAGTTGAATGACGCTTGCTCGTTTGGTATTTATAGAGGAGCCGGCAAAAGTTTAAGTCGTAGCAAAGAGAAGAGAAGCAGGAAAACAAATTATTAAAATATCGGCTACATACAAACCAAATAAGAAACCGTTTCAATCTGTACATACAGACATAGGTACGTATGGACAAACGGGTATAAGCGTATTTTATAAGACAAGATAAAGTCTCTCCACCTCTCTGTCTCTCTCCAGAAAAAGAATTAGGTTGACTTCAATTCTGCACAGGTGGCAAAAACGCCATCCAACCACAAAGACAAGGTTAACAAAAGAACAACAGCAACAACAACAACACCAAGAAAGCTGAAAAACCAGAAACTGCAGCAGCAACGTTTTCTTTCAAATCTATCGAAAGCTTCACCTCAGCTCTTATCTCACACATCATATTTTTCGCAAACTACTACTCTTCGTACGCTGGGCCCCGCTCCACCTCCTTCTCTCGTCATCACATTGGCAATGGTTGGAGGAAGGCGACAATGATGTTGGTAGTAAGGTGATGCCTTCTCCCCTGACTGAGAGGGGAGCTACTATGGAGTCTTACAGTTTGTTCATACTCGTTTTTAAGGTGATATTTTATTAATAACATTAACTCTCTATGGCCAATATAGAACACTAACGACGACGACGATGACGACGACGCCGAAGACCACGGCGACAATGTCTTTTTTTGGCCATTAACAGAGAAGAATGATGGACTGGAGGAGTAAACAAAAGCCGGCATGTAAGTAAGCAAACTGGCTGACTGCTGCCTGTCTTACTGCCAAACGAACTCCATTCATGCTTAGATGAGATTTTGGCCATTGTCCGCGAGTCCACCAGAGACATGGATGGAAACTTGTTGCGGCGATAATGCGTTCTACTGACTGACTGAATGGCATTAGAGCGGGGCGCACAGTGGCTGGAAGATTGCAATATTTGTAAGCCACTGTTATTAGTTTTTCTAATAAAATGTCCCTTGAATGCTAAACTTTCGGACCAAATGTTAATTGGTAGTCATTGAATGCCAAACTATCGAGTTGAATCGATTAATCAAAATTATCGATATTTTACAACTCTGCCACAAATATTCTCAACTAGTAAGTTGTACTGCGCCTATGGCGCCCGTTGAAATATGGAAAAAAAAATTTTGTTGAAAAAAAAATTTTTGAGGAAAAAAAAAATTTTGTTGAAAAACAAAAATTTTTCTTGAAAAAAAAAATTATTGTTCAAAAAAAAATTTTTGTTGAAAAAAAAAAATTTTCTTTAAAAAAAAAAATTTGGTTGAAAAAAAAAAATTTTTGGTGAACAAAAATTTTTACGTAAAAAAAAATTTGGGGAAAACACAATTTCTGTACAAAAAAAAATATTTTTTTTTTTTATTATTATTTATAGAAAATTATAGAATGCCTATTTAAATTCCTACGTACTGCGTGACAGAGTCAGTGAATCAGTGTCGAGGGTAAATATATATTAAGAAGATTGACCAATGTCAAATAATTTCCAAAATCGAACATTTTCCCAGCCACTATGCCTTGTTTTTGCAGTCATCTTCCATTTCACATCTTGCTTGGTGGAATGTATGGCATGACTTCTTTTTCAGTTTTTTTTTTTCTTTAAGAAAGAAGAGAAAAAAATCAATATTGTTTTGATGCCATCATCTATGATTAGTGGTGTGGTGGTACGCTCATAGACGACGACATACAGACAACTTTGACTCTGGGGCTTGTTAAATAACAGGTTTGTTGTTGCTGGGTCTGGGTCTTTTCCGCAGAGCTTATCATCATCAAAAACAACAACACCAACAATGCATCCAGCAGCCGCCACTAGCCAATATTGCAGCTAGAAGCTCTTACCGTAAACGTTAAATGTTTTGGGGCTGAGTTCGAAGGAGACAATTGATGATGGTGCGACATTTAACCATGGCCTGCCTCCATACACTGCGGGTTTTTTTCCCGCATGGAAAACATGGAAAAGCAAAAAAGAAAAAAAAAGAGCAGACGAAAAATTCTAGATGCATTCGGACACATAGAATCTGTCATACCCCCTCCCTCCCACACACTCCTGCATTTAGTCATTACATCGTAATGGATAGGCAGGCGGGTATATACCAGTTGGTACGCCCCAAATGCTAAACACTTAGTCACCGAAGACCCTACGTACATTTGTATGACGCAAATTATATTACCTTGTTCAGAGAGGAGAGGTTTTATCAAAGACTCTATAATTTTCTTAAAATGACGAGACTGCCAGCATTTCAGTGCTTTGGAAATTGCAACCAAACAACAAAATTATTTCAGTGATTCAATAAACTGTTTCAATGAAACCATTTGATTGTTTCAAGCAAAATATTGCATTATTTCATTGCTTTAATTATACCATAATTATCATTTCATCAATGAAATCATATCGTTACACCAATGAAAATATTACATTATATCACCGAAAAGATTTGATTGTACATATAAATAACAGAATATCCTGGTATCAATTAAAGGATTTCATTGTATCAATGAAAACATTTCATGGCATGCATTACTGCACATTGAACTACTGAATGAAATTATTACATTGTATGAATGAATGATCAATGCATTTTTTTATTGCACCAATGAAACCTTTTTATTGCACCAATAAAATTTCTTTATGGCACCAATGCAACTTTTTAATTGAGCCAATAAATTATTATCATTGAATCAATGATTTTTTTTTTGATTCAATTAAATTTTTTATTGGACCAATGAAACTTTTTTGATTGCACCAATGAAATTATTTCATTAAACCAATGAAACTTTTTCATTAAACCAATGAAACTTGTTCATTGCACCAATGATTTTTTTTTGTTATAGAATCAATGAATTTATTATTGCATCAATGAATTTTTTTATTGCACCAATGAAACTTTTGTATTGTACCAATGAAACTTTTTAATTGAGTCAATAAATTATTTTCATTAAATCAATGATTTTTTTATTGAATCAATGAAATTATTTCATTAAACCAATGAAACTTTTTCATTGCACCAATGAAATTTTTTCATCAAATCAATGAATTTTTTCATTGAATCAATGACGTTTTTTCATTGAATCAATGAACTTTTTCAATGAATCAATGAACTTTTTTCATTGAATCAATGAACTTTTTTCATCAAAACAATGAACTGTTTTCATTGAATCAATAAAAATATGATCCTACACTACCGCCGGTATTTCCTTCCATGTTAATCAATTGATGTATTCCCTGCATCAATTTAAAAAACGGGAAATTCTTGTGAACTCCACGAAATAATTTAGAAGTGAAACTCTATTTCATTGCGCTAATTACAAATTAATTTACATCAATTTAACGAAGTCATGGTATCAAAGAGACAACATTCCATGAAGGAACAGACGGGGAACTTGTAATTTATACACCCACTGACCGGCTCCGGAACGGCTAATATTTTTCAAGATATGTTTGTACATGACTTAGAGATAACTCTCTTACTCGTACGTGTTTGAATCAGTCGTTGGAAAATATTTGATGATCTTCCCAGGATTCAATAATGGGTTTACTACCTACTACGGCCATACAATGTTGCAATAACTATTTTTTATGAAATGTTTCTTTTTTTTGTATTATTTTATAAAATGTTTCATATTTTTAAATTTTCATATTTTGTATGAAATGTTTTAAATTTTTTATGAAATGTTTCATATTTTGTATGAAATGTTTTACATTTTTTATGAAATATTTCATATTTTGTATGAAATGTTTTAAATTTTTTATGAAATGTTTTAAATTTTTTTATTAAATGTAAAACATTTTGAAATATTTCATATTTTGTATATTTCATTTTTTGTATGAAATTCTTTATTTTTTTTTTGTGAAATTGTAATGTATTATGAGAAAATGCGTTGAGTGGACAAATTAGAAATAATTTTTCCAACGTATTTCCGTGTATCCGGAGTTGCTGGTCTGTGAGTAGTACATATCGGGCACAGTACACTGATTTATTTATTCAGAAGATCCCACCATGTGCTGCTAAATGGCTTGTTGGGGGTAATCCGTATGTGCCTCATGTCTTACTTCTTTACCGTATTTATCATTTCGCTGATTGTGTTCTTTGAAAGATTTTTATTACCAATCTTATGACTAACTTAAAATAACCACTGAACAAAAAGCGCTAACGATTAGAAATTATTCTGGACTATTCTGCCCCACGCCACCACCACCACCACCACCACCACCATTGTTTATAAAATTGCCAACATCACCGTCGTCTCCAAATTAATCTTGAGAACAATTTTCTTGATCATGACGGCGGCTTCGCCATCATCAACGTCTCTGCAGCCAGAAATGTTTTAAGACAATTGCAAACCACATTTTAACTGAATCAGAGCTTAACAAAAACGCACAGAAGAAAACAGGTACAATTTTGCGATTTTCTACAAGAATTCAAAAAGAAATTTCAAACTTAGTGATAGAAAATGTCTAAAATTCTTTCAGCCACAACAGTCCGTCAAGCGAAGCGCGATCATTGTCTGAAGAAATGCCAGCCAGCCATTCATCGCCAACTAACCGGCAATTTAAAAACCACTCACTCGTGTTCGCGTCCGCCGTCTACCAGAGTCTACACAGTAGAATCTTGATTCGTTTTGTATTGATTTACTTTTCTTTTGCGTGTTTGTTGATGTTGTTGTTGTTCTTCTTCTTCTTCTTATTGTTGTGGTTTACTTCTTGTGTTCTTTAAAGTTGTGGCTGGCCGCCTTGCGATCTATCTATAATTCCAAACATAATCGCTTACAATTTATCATTGGCTAATAAACCAGCGACCGAAGGAGAGTTTGTTGGAAACAATACGGGTGGCCGGCCCCGGTCGCCTTTCGAACAAGTCCGTTGATTATCATGAGTGAGTTGTGAAGTAGTACTCGTAGTCGTCGTCATCGTCGTCGTCGACGTTGCTGTTGTTGTCGTAGAGAAGTCGTCATTTGTAATTGACTTGTCTTCTTCAATGGTTATTGTAATGGATTAGATAAGATCGATGATCGTTTGCGAAATAAATGTTCATAGCATGTTCGGTGGAGGAAAACAAAGTGTGGGGGGAGGGGATTGGAAGCAAATGCAATTAAAATCAAACATAAATCAATGTACGTACCTTGCATTGCACGTTCATTGAATAAGGATTATTGAAATCGTAGCATATCATCAGATTGGGTTTAGGGAGGGAGAAAAATCACCTCCCGTACGTAGCACCTCCTCATCATGAGTCGTCAGCTAACATTTCTTCGTTTAGTCTCAGAGAGAAAATAAATCTCAAATACTTTTCCCCTAGCGAAAACTTTTTAAAAATTGTCTTTAATGCATTTTTGTTTATTTTAAAACCAATGTTTTCAAATATTCCGAAAATATCAAGAAATTTTTAAATTTGAAAAAATTAACACCATCATAGATTTTACTGGTCTGACTCCCTCAAGCAGTATAGATGTTTGAAACGGTTCTATACAAATTGTCAGGGGCGTTGTTGGTATTTAAATAAACCCAGGAAATCCAAACCGGTCTGTCCTGTCCGCTGTCACAATACCCTTTCTGGCACCACATCCCTTTAGGAAATGAATTGGTTGAATTTTAATAAATTTAAATCAAGTCTAATTGAAATTCTTTGGAATATTTCTTCTGACTGACTACTGCCCCAGTTGCTACCCTCAGGCTAAGACCTTCGATCATTCTAATCTATAATACACACTTTGATCTATAATGCAGCTATTGATTAATGTGAACGAGTTGGGTAAGCATTTCAACAAAACGTTTATCAGTTCAAACAATAATTCTTCTCTCCATTGAAAATGTATTTTACAATTTGTTTGAAAAACAGACCATGAAAAAAAAATAGAAAGAAAAATTAAATGATGAGGGTATTTATTGCGCTATAAATCTCCATCTAAACTCTAAAGTGGTGGAAAGGGAAAAGATACCACATGAGATGAAGTTGACTTGATTGTCTCCCCTATATTTTGTGGAAGACTTCATTTGATTTTTGAAATGATCATTTGGTTTATGGTCATGGCATCGCTTGACTGCTTTAAATATTATGATAACCCCAACTTATTTAAGACTCAAATAAATAAATAAATAAATATTCTTGAATGAAAAGAAAAAAAATGGGCGGGGGAGAAAGAAGATAAGCAGCGTCGCTCCCATGCGACAGCATATTCAAAAATTAAAAACTTTGGCAATTATGAGGTTAGAGAAAACTTTAAATAAATTCAAAATGAAAATATGTATTTGCTGATTGGGACATGGGGGCAGTCACTTTGCGATTTGGTTATGGAAAATTCCATGTAAAGGATATGGTCCTGTAAGCGTGGTCGTGGTGGCCGTTTGGCTGATGTTGTTTTTCATTATTAACGGCATGCCCTCCTCTTTATTATGAAATAAACATCCGATCATTTATCTCAAAAACACCAAATACCAAAATAATACCTCTTGTTGGAAAACCCTGTATCAGACAATATTGTCCATTATTTTTTAAATAAATTTTTTGTTGTCAATTTTTACCACGCGATATTTGTCGGCTTTTAAGTTGTTTTTTTTTTTGGATTTCAATTCAATACGTACCTGCAACGAAACAATAGAAGACAATTAGTTAATAATCAAATTAATAATAATAAAATTCATATACAAATAACAAAAAAAAAAATTGAAATTCAGTCAGTATCTCTCTGCTCTTTGGAAGAAATCACTTTTTCAAGATCTTTTCACAGCAACAACAATTAACACAATTCAATTTAAATATTATTGCTGTATTTAGCAAGAACAAAAAAAAACAAATAAAGAATAAACAAAACTTGTTTGCTCCGCATATTTGGCGCAAAACAGGGCAGCGCTCGCAGCACCAGAAAATCTTATCAATTTAAAGGCATTTTCTGCAGTTGGAATCAATGATTCATTCATGGGTTCTAATTGCTGAGCTGAAATCGAAGAAGAAGAAACAAACAACATAGTGAAATGGTCGAACCTGACAACATTCTCGGCAACAACAAATTAAATTGCACATTTAGAGTTGATCTAAAGCCAAAATGGACAAGTCCATTCTTTTTTATTGGCATTTATTTTTAAAATTGTCTTCAATATCGCCAACAATAAGAAAGGCCAGGAACCCGTTTTCCATAAATTCAAAATGTAAAAGAATTTTTGGCGAGAATATTGAAAAATTAGTTTGTTCTCAAATAATTGCAATGACGATGGAATGACTTAGAAGATATTAAATCACCCATAGTCGTCTGCATGGGAACAATCATTATCAATACAGTCATTATCGATTTTGATTAATTTATCAGGGCAGCAATGAACAAGATGGTTTTAAAACAAACAAAAATACAAATTGAAATTGAAATTGTAACTAAATGACTTTAATTACGTGTTATGGAGAGTGGGTGTATTTCCCACGCCTCTTATTTTTTTTCAGTAATCGCCCATTTTAAGGCCGACTTATTTAGATTGTCGTACATATGAAGACAGGCCCATGTCTGGCGATTAGTGAATGTACAATGGTACTTTTAAACGCCATCCGGAGGATATAAAGGTGCGACCCGCTCAAATTTTACCCCTTTTCCACTCATCAATCCCATTTCAATTCCGTTAAATCTCTTCAGAAATTTCTTTTTTCTACATTAAACACACACACACCTGATTTACAACAAGCGATAAAACTCGGCCACACTTTGTCCAATTTTTGCTGGTCATCATTAAATTTCATGTACAATTTCAAAGTAGACTTAATCGGCTTTCACCTGTGAGCGGACTATTTATTGATTTTAGAACCCTTACATCATCAAATGATAAAGAATCATAAGAAAGACGGTAAAGCTAAAGCAAAAAAAAAAGTGAAAACACATGGAGCGACAGAAGAAAAGAAGACACAGACCAATTTCATTGTTAATTGGCAAATTTGCATTTGATTTCTTGGTCAGATAACAAGAAAAAACAATACAATACAAGAAAAAAAAATGGAATAAGTCAACAGAACATTTATATCACGATTGGATTTAATACCTGGTAATATCGCCTGTGGAATCCAATCGTGATATAAATGTTCTGTTGACTTATTCCATTTTTTTTTTCTTGTATTGTATTGTTTTTTCTTGTTATCTGACCAATTCCCATTAGAAAAAAAGGTGAAAACGCAAGTTTTTCATAAAACCAATGAGATTATTCATTCAGTATTTGGAAGACATTGTTTTGAAAACCCAATTGTAATTCTTTGAAATAAGTTATTTAATTCTAAATTTTTCAATTTTTTAGTTTTTAATTTATAATTTTTAGTTTTTAATGTTTAATTTTTAATTTTTATTGTTAATTTTCAATTTTAATGTTTAATTTTTAATGTTTAATGTTTAATGTTTAATGTTTAATGTTTAATGTTTAATGTTTAATGTTTAATGTTTAATTTTTAATTTTTATCTTTTAATTTTTAATTTTTAATTTTTAATTTTTAATTTTTAATTTTTAATTTTTAATTTTTAATTTTTAATTTTTAATTTTTAATTTTTAATTTTTAATCTTTTTTTTTTATTTTTTATTTTTTAATTTTTATATTTTAATTTTTAATTTTTAATTTTTAATTTTTAATTTTTAATTTTTAATTTTTAATTTTTAATGTTTAATTTGTAATTTGTAATTTGTAATTTGTAATTTGTAATTTGTAATTTTTAATTTTTAATTTTTAATTTTTAATTTTTAATTTTTAATTTTTAATTTTTAATTTTTAATTTTTAATTTTTAATTTGTAATTTGTAATTTTTAATTTTAAATTTTTAACTTTTAATTTTTCATTTTATTTTATTCTCAATACGACGGTAGCCCAGTCTTTTAGATTCCACCCCCTCTGATGTGTGTCTTACCATTGCAACGAAAGCTTGACTTGATAAGGGTCACCCCACCCCACAAAGAAATATTCCATTCACCACAACTGTTGAAAATATTTATCAGAATATTTGAAAATAAAATTCGTATTTCTATATTAATTCAAATGCAAATAAACCAGTAAGTTATCGTCATACACACATAAAAAAAACCAAATGGTGTTAATTTAATGGCGTCGACAATATGAATATGCATGGTGGCGTAGGGAGAGGAGACGCGACATACAGAAGAATCGTTTATTTTAACAAATAAAAACTGTTTCAATACTTCTTGTTTTAACAATGTACAAAGCAAAAACAAAAGTTAACTAAAAAAGAAGACCACTGAAGAATAGAAATTGAAAGCGTATTAAAATACAAATTACTATGAGATAAAGTATTAAAATTACTTTCATGCCACAGCCCCACCCTTTTCTAATAGAACCATTTCCTATTCTAATAAGATTAGTGGCTGACAAACGGCTTATTTAGACAAACTGCAATTATTTCCACAAATCTCTTTGCCTTTCTCTCTCTGTCTCTCTGACCAATTCTCGCCTCCTGCATTAACGCCCTAAAGTGGGCTATGACGATTCTATGGATTGCAGTAATTGACAGTTTTTAATCATTTATCCGCCAGTGCAGCATTATCGTCGTCGTCGACTTCGTTGTCGTATCAGCAACAATTAATCGTCATCATGTTGCAGAGCTTATGCTCACGCTCATCGGCCTAATATAGGTTAAAGATCATTGACCACAAAACATCAACAACAGAATAGAAAAAGAATATTTCCCAAGAATTAAGTTGTTTTTTTTTCGTCTTTCTTTAAATCGAAATTGATAGAGACAAAGTAAGTGATGGTGGTGGTGGCAACGGAGCAGCTCCGCTTAGCTCATTCATTTTACACTTACCTTTCCTACCTTATTAAACATTGGTATAGGTTTCACTACTTTTTTTCTGTGTAATCAACAAAATGTTGGTGTAAGAGGGACGTCTGATAATTCGGATGATTTATAGATATGAGGTAGTTAATCAGAACTCCGGGAAACTACTTCATGTTGTCATCGCGATTTTCCTACAGTTCACATTTTGGGTTGACCTCTTCATGGCAACCACTAGTAGTCTACTTGATGTTCCACAATTTATTTCACGGATAGAAAAAATTTAATTCCAAAAGCATTTCTAAAGCTAATTGGTAAGCTGTTCGGAAAGCAGTTCTAGAACTAGTTAGGGAAGCAGTTGAGGAACTGGTTCTAAAAGGAGTTCTCGAATTTGTTATGTTATTAGTTGGAGAACTAATGCCGTAAGCTGTCCTACAGTTCTCGAATTTGTTATGTTATTAGTCCTACAAGTGGTTCTGGAATTTGTTCTAGAACGTGTCGGTAATCACTCCTGGAACTAGTTATAGAACTAACTCTGCTAATCCATCCAGAACTTGCTAGGCCCAGCAGTTCTGGAATCATTTCAAAAACTAGTTAATCAGCTCTAGAACTCATTCCGGTATATCTTACAGAACTCGTTAGGTAATCCATTACAGAACAAGTTACAGAATAAGTTGTAGAACTGTTGTCGGCCAGTTCTATAAGTAAGTACCCAAATAACTTCTAGAACTATTTCGATAATCCCTTCAAATCCCAAATCAGTGCAAAAGTCTTTGGAAACATCAGTTGGTACAATTCTAACCAATTGGGAAACCACTTCTGCTATGCCCTTAGTTCTAAAACTTCTTCTTAAATCACTGCTAGAACTTTTTCTGAAATTCATTCTAGATCTGGCTTTGTAATCTCTTATGGAATCAATTAAAGATAAATCGTTAAAGTCATTCCCAGAATCACTGCTTGAACTTGTGATGGAACCACTTCTAGAAATAGTTCTGACTCAACTTTTAAACGTTGAGTTGGCGGCATCGCTTATGAAACTGATTATTTAAACACTTTTAGAATTTGTACTCGACTCTATGGAATCAGCAGTTAACCGGTATAACTCGAGTCCAAAATCTCCGCAGAAGTTTTAATATTTTATCATTATCGAATATTCATTACCGATTCATCGTACAACCCTCGTCGGTAGCCAGCAATAGTAGTACTTTGTACCTCTCCAGTTACCTAATCCATCACATTGCGAATATATCACTACTCCTCAAGCCCACTATCCGTCCAGGGTGATGTGGCGTCGATGTCGACATTTCAGCCATGTAGAGGACGGTTTGTAGACACATACTTTGCATAACAATTGGCTGGATTGGATAAATGTGAAACGACGTGCAATTTATACGCCTCAGATGGAAATGTTGGTGCCGCACCACCAGGCAGAGGGAGGAGCACAAGAACAACAACAGTAACTACAACAAACTAAGAGCTAAGAACTTTTATGTTTGCCTGTCTTAGGCACTGATTAAGTTGTTGAGTTCCTTATTCTTGAGGTTTTAGTGTAATTTAATATGTTGCCTTTGGACTCTAACTCTCTTAATAAAGACTTCTTTAGACATTTTGCATTACCTACGATTACCTAATGGTCCATAACAAAAAAAAAAAAACAGAAAACAGAGAAGCACAGAACACAGCTTGTTTTGCTGTGTTGGGAAGCTCTGTGGCCGTCCGTCTGCCAATTTTATGGAATTTTTAATGTTTGAATTTAAGCAAATATTGACATGTGTATCGGAAAGCTATAGCCACCGCCACCACCACCGCCGTCATCATCACTGACAATCATCTAAGAAATCATGATGTTCGCCTTCAATCATGTAGTCAACCACCAGACCCAGTCAATGTCATGTAAAAGTTTTATGATATGTATTTTTTTTTCTTTTAATGGACTATTAAAAATGCATGCATTCATGCAAGTACTCATATGTGGGCAGCACATATTATGATGTTACAATGATTATTGCCATTGTTTTTACAGTCTTAATTAGTTGGCAGTTTAGTATAAACATGATGGTTGTTGGTATTTCATTTGTGTATGGGGAAGGGATCAAGGAACCCCAATGTGATGTAATATTTCCATTGTTGGGTATGAAAAGAAATTGTATTATTTTCCTGGCCAGAGGAAGTACAGATCGTGGGTTTTACAAGACTGTGGCTGTGATGGTACCATGATATGGCCAGTTCCTCTTTGGAACAGCCCTGGACCAATTCAAAGCATGCTTTGTGGACATATCTGTTCCCTTCTTAAAGAATGTGGCCTAACAGCTCCGTTGTGTTACAACGCGGTACTCTTATGTACTTCCTTACGCGTTTTAATATATGTGACCCGGCCAATGAAATGGTGGTTTATGTTAGGACTTTCTAGTTTTCACCACGTGAAAAACTATCGAAATCACAAAAAAGTGGAAAATTTGCTTTTCATAGGCCGGTTGGCGACTTTTTTTCGCCACAAAATAATAATTTTTTTTTATCAGAATCCAGTTTCCTCTTTAACTAAAGGGTGGCGCAAAAGTAATCCTCCTATTAGAAAATGCTATAAATTTTGCGATTGGCCCCTAATGTCAGTGGCAACTCTGGCGGCGGCCATTTACATGACATCCTATTCTCGACTTGATGTAAAAAAAAATTAAAAGACCAAATAAAAATAATCCACAAGAAGAATCAAAGTTTTTCATTTTTTTTTTTTATTACAGCCAAAAAACATCGGAAGTTTACTTTTGCGCCACCTGTTAGCAAAAATAGTACAGGCAATTAAAACTAGTACTAAATTATTCTCTGTGTGCCTTTAAGGAATAGCAGGAGAACTTGGGCCTACTCACTAGTTGAGAAAAAGTAGTAGAAGCAACTAAAAAACAGCATAATCTATTACATGTTCTTATTTCCTTCAAAATGTCATTTAAAAGAGTTTGCAAGAAAGCTTTTGCCAAACTCACAGATGGAGAAAAACAAAAATAGTAGTCAGTTAAAAAATGTGTAGTAAATATATTGTACGTGCTCAATTATGAATAGTGGGTCGCCAGGGTTACCGTTATGCCACTAAATAATACTAACGGGTGGCGCAAAAGTAATCCTCCTATCAGAAAATGCTATACATTTTGCGATTGGCCCCTAATGTCAGTGGCCACCTTTTATGATACTTTTGTGCCACTTTTTGTTTATTTTGATACTAAATATGCCACTTTTTCGTATTTAATGTTATACTTTTGTACCACTTTTCGAGTTTTAGATTAATCTTCTTGTTTATATTATTTTGACAACACTGATGACTTAAAATCACAAAGAAAACGCGTCAAACGCTATGATAACACTGTGGAAAATTGTGGGAAATTCCAAGTCAGGGTGAAAGTACTAGGTCAACCTTAAGGGTTCGGCGTTCAAAGGCCAATTTATTTTTTATGACTTTTTAAATTTTTTCCTCATCTTGACGTTTCTTCCCTTAGTTTTATTTTTTGCCAACAAATTTGTTTGGTGTAACTCAAGAAGGACTTCGATTCGATTTAGCTGAAATGAATTTAGAAAAATTTAAAACTACATTTTCTATAATCTATTCATACAACTCATTCTCACATAATCAACAGTTTTGTAGTTATAAATACTTTTATGAAGAAAAAACTTGAATTAAAAAATTAATCTCATGAAAAAAAAGTCTTGAATCGCTTTATGAAATTGTCTGAAATTGTTAACTCTTTATTTTCTTGCTGTTGTTTTCTGAAAATAAGAAGCAAAAAAGTGTGCCACTTTCTGTGCCACTTTTTTAAAAATATTGTGCCACTGTTTTTTAAGAATTACCCTTTTTGTAATACTCTCTGAAAATACTCGGCGGTAACACTGGTGGTCGTTATTTATTTCGAGAGTCCATTGTGTCTATTCACTGGCTGTAAAATGGCAGCCAAAATTAGTTTTATTAATATTTCAAAAACTATAGCTGACCCGGAGATTCTACAAGACATTTCCATTATCCACATTTCCATCATTTAAACCAACTACACAATTTATTAAGTAAGAAAAGTAATAAAAATTGCATAATATGAGGTGATGTACAAACCTCGACAACGGTGGTTGTTATCCATCATTGCCAGCAATTCATTCAAGATACGTGCATAATGCAAAACAGAAAGACGGAGAAACAGTTCCTACGCATCATTACACGGAGAGAAATGATGAAAACAGAAACGAAGAAAAATCAATGGAAATATAATATTTCCGTTAAATAAAACGTTGCCGTCTAATGATATTTATATTTCTCTTCTTCTTCTTCTGTTTTGTTTTTTGTTGTTGGCAAATTTTGTGGAATAATAGAGGGAAAAAAGCAAAGCGCACACACAATGGACACAACTCTAATGTGACGGTAATGTGTCAAGTCGCACCGGTTACTTAATACAGTGAAACCAGAATAAGTGGGCAATATTTGCCAAAGCATACCTATCATATTAATATTGAGGCAATATAAGGATGCCTTGTGAGAACAAATATTTTCAAAATTAATGTCTAATAACAACTTTTTTATATCCATTTTATTTTTAAATTATTAATTGTCCACCCTTATTACAAGTATTTTGTAAATTTGAGAACATTTACCATCCAATCATACCAAAATACAGTGAAACTTCCTTAACTCGAGCTTCCATAAGTCGAATTGTCTTTTAGTCGAAGCTCGTCTAATGTTAATAGCGCTAGCGTTAGACAAATTCCCTTAAATTGTTCTTCTATAACTCGAAGAAAAATAATGGCACAAACTTCCCAAGTCGAAATTTTCGAAGAACTAACCAAATTCGGTTTAGGTTTCTTAGGTTTAAAATTGATCCAAAACAAAAAAACTTCGTTGTTCCGAAATATCTGAGTTTAATAATGAAGAAGTTCATTAGACTTTTCTACAAATGCCGATATGGCAGACCATTGTTGCTCCGAACCAATTACTTCAAGATTCTAGTCCTAAACAAAATTGGAGTTACTCACAATAACAAAAATTATTCACAATAACACCAATTAAGTTATGGAAATTTGACTGTACTTGTTTTTTTTTTTTTCATATATGTAAAGGGTGTTTTTTATTGGGGTATAGAACATTAAGTTGGCATCACTTTTTTAACTGGCGGCCATTTTGTCAGCTGTCAAGTGATTAATATTTAGTTTGGTTTGCCATTTCATCATGAACAGGTTGACAAAAGAACTACGCTTGCAAATCGTGCAAATTTATTTCGAAAGTAATGGTTCAGTTCGCGAAGTTCACCGCAAGCTCCGTCCGAATGAATCGATTCGCCACCGTGCACAGCAATTGGAGCTTTGTCCATCAACTTTATGGAAGATTTTGCGCAAAGATCTTGGCTTGCGACCTTACAAGATCCAGCTTGTGCAAGAATTAAAGCCGCGAGACCATGCAATGCGTCGTGATTTTGGTGTATGGGCCGAAAATGAGATTCATCTCGATGCTGATTTTCATCACAATTGCAAAATTGGACCTGTAGAATTGGCTTTATTCGAGCCAGCCGCGGAGGCCACATGCCCGAAATCATATTTAAACATTAATGGCATAAAATTATCCTTCCAATAAAGCCAAATTGATGGGCATTAAAACGATTTTCTTGTGTTTTATTTCAATTCGAAGTTCTATACCTCAATAAAAAACACCCTTTAGAACAAGGCAGCCGATAAGCTTCAGCAGTTATGCCTATCTCTACTAATAGAATTCATGATCTTTCCGGGGGAAAAATTATGTTGGCAGCGAAAAAAAACTTTACAAATGAAAATAAGATAAGGCCATTTTAAGAAAAAGTGGCCCTTAAAACGCTATCAAGAAACAAACGAGAAACGTCTCTCCCTTTTTGTTTTTTTTTTATTCATTGGCCAGTACCCACTATTTTTACAGACGTCTCCAAACAGCGAACGCTTTTTGTAGCGAAGTTTGACATGACTTAGAGGAGATTACTCTCTTACTGGTGAAATCGCCGTCGTTTACGAGATGGAAACGACCTGTCACACATAGCACAGCAAAGCCGCCAGCTGACCTGCTCTAACCCGGGAGTGGCTAATGCAACTGATTTTGAGTATAGAAAAAATAACATCAAACTTGCTGCAGTACCCACCCACTTATATAAGACCCACTGTTTTTTTTTTCTTTTCTTTTTTTTTATTGCATAATTTTTAGCAAATGACCACAACATCCACATCCACTAGATGCGGTGTGGTGGTGGTGCGTGATAGCACTCATCGTAGTTGGAGGTGCAGCTTAAAGCAGAGGAGTTAGTTTTTCCTGCTTTTCACAGTGGATCAGTAGTCGATCAGCAAAACCAGCCAAATGTACGGACATATTGTAAAACATAATGATCATTTGGACTTCCACCCCCTTCGGTGCCGACAGAGAGATGGAGTGCTGTGTGTGGGTGGTGGAAAAAAAACGACTAAGTATGCTAAAAGTTTGTTTTCCCAACTAGACATGAACGAAAATACACAGCTCCCGTCCATGACTTCGATGACATGATTTCATGAACACACTAGAGAGGAAGCTGACAGTGGCGGAGGAGACGGGCCTGCAGTTAAGTCTAGTCATATATTGAGGGAAAACGGCGGCGGCGGCGTCGGCGTTGAACAGACAGAAGTGCTGGCATGTTTGAAAGTCAGCCATCGACAACGTCATTGGTTTGGGTTTGGGTTTGGGTATGTGTTTGTTTCTCGCTGTGATTCTTTCTTTGTTCTTGTATTTGGCGATTGTCTGGAATAGATGGATGGGATTGCAGGGGTTGGTTGGTTGGTCGGATGAATGAATAATACTACTCCTCGTCGTCTGGATGCATGCATGTGCGATTATAATTTCATTTCATTTTTTCTTGTTTTTTTTATTTTTATCTTTTGGCGTCCGTATGTTGTACGAGAGAAGACCAATTTCCTGCGTGCTTTACTCGAAATGTGACAATGATTATGATGACGATGGCGACGACGACGACAACGATGAGGTGTGGTCGATTCGGTTCGGCTCTGGTTTAGCTGTTTCTTTATTTGTTCGACTTTGTGTGAGAGAGAGTGTATTGAACTTTATTAAATGTTCAGGAATTAATTTATGTATGATAAAATGTGTTCTTTTTCTTAAGAATTGTGAAAGTGACGGGGAGGCGGCAATAAAAGCTGCTGTTATTTTCACTGCAACAAGATCTCCATGACAAACTTAAAAAAAAAAACACACAAACACATTTATTTTAATAACCAAGCCCAATTTTATGATTTATTACTGGACATGGAGAAATAAATGTAAAACGGCCCCAAACCAAACAGTCAAATGGATACAACAATTTGAACCGTTTAAGGAATGTTACGTTGAATTGAATTATCGCCTAATTGCAATCCAAATCTATAGTCCTTTTACAAAATTTTTTGTTCAACAAAAATTTTTTTTTACAAAAAATTTTTTTTTTACAAAATTTTTTTTCCAAATTTTTTTTTTCCACAATTTTTTTTTTTTTAACAAAAAATTTTTTTTTTCAACAAAATTTTTTTTTTCAACAAAAATTTTTTTTTCAACAAAATTTTTTTTTTTCAACAAATTTTTTTTTTTTTCAACCGAAATTTGTTTTTTTCAACCAAAATTTGTTTTTTTCCACAAATTTTTTTTTTTCAACAAAATTTTTTTTTCCATATTTCAACGGGCGCCATAGGCGCATTACAACTTACTAGTTAGATATATTTGTCAAATAGCACAAGAAGCAAAACACCACTGGAAGCGGTATGTTCAGCTAATAGGAAGTGACATCTCTCTCATGAGCGAACACCGACTTGACCACTGAAATGTGCCCGTTCAATGGACAATTATTTCTTATGGAACTCTGCGGGGACCTGGCAACGGTGTCCGTCCAAAGGGGGTGTCCGTTATGAGAGATTTCCGTTTCGGGAAGTTTGTTGTAGAGTTGTGTTTTGACTTATCTGCCACATCAGCTTTTGCAGTCTTTAGTGGCACGTAAGTCAAAAATGGCTCTTAACCTAAATTCATTTATCTGCCACAAATTTGCAGTTATCCAATTTGCTACCGTTTTGCAGGTAACCACAAACTCAAGTATAACCTCTCTATTTTTTAAAAAAATTTCTTTTCATTGGATTTTTGAGTGGTTGCTCAAGGCAAGATTTACATAATACAAAAATGTATGGCAATTATCTAAAATTGGCTTGTAAGTAAAAGGAAAGAGAAATCCGAACTCAATTTCCAAAAAATAATGAATTTTTGCCAGTTAAAACCAAACTACTCCATGTCCATTTTCCAACATACTGGCCAGAAATTTATCAGGGTCGGGGCAGAATAACAAATCAGTATGGATCTTTACTATTAAAATTATGATTTTTGAAAAAATATTACTTTCTTTTAAAGTTGTCCCAAATGCCGCAATGCTTATGTGCCACTATTTCAGGATTCACATTAATGTTGGCTATTTTTCTTAGAAGAAAACACTTTAAATTGCCATCGACTAGTAATCCATTTGGTTTCAAATCAACCGTCAAACTTTTTCGCAGAATAAAACTGATTTTAAAATTCTCTCGCAGATGTACACGACGTTTCTTTTGACTACAGATAGGACAACTAGGATGTTTTTTGTGTTTGAATTTATCCCTTATTTCGTACCAAGCTAAATTTGTAACGTAAAGTAACCCAGTAACGCGCAAAAATGGTTTAAAAAAACAAATATTAAAAAAATTCGAATAGAAATTTTTAACTATTTAATAATTTAAATTTAGAAATTTATATTCTAATTTTGGCTCCAAGGGTAAAACCGAATGACACAGACTATATGGCTGGATTTTTGCGGCACTTTGGTCTGCCTATCATCTTACCTAAAACTTTTTAAATTACTTTTTAAATAAATATATTATTTATTTTATAAACGTGGTGTCGTATTCACATAATTGCCTATGTGAGGCTCTTAAGCGAAGTCGTTTAATTGCCTTCCTCCGGATAATTACCCAAAAAGCTTGAGTTTTCAGCCTATTAACTCACCTAAAACTTTTGAAATTATTTTTTAAATAAATATATAATTTATTTTATCAACTTGGTGTCGTATTCAATGTGTGTGAAGTTAAATTCTTTTTTATATTCTTTTTTCGGCGAAAACCTCCGGTCCTCAAAGGGTTAATAAAGTTATATTCTTTTTTTGTGAAGTTAAATTCTTTTTTTGTGAAGTTAAATTCTTTTTTTGTGAAGTTAAATTCTTTTTTTGTGAAGTTAAATTCTTTTTTTGTGAAGTTATATTCTTTTTTTGTGAAGTTATATTCTTTTTTTGTGAAGTTATATTCTTTTTTTTCGGTTCATAGGAAACAAGGTATGTTCGGAATATAACTTTCTGGTTTATGAGAAACAATTTATATTCGGAATATGACTTTTAGACTCATGGAAAACAACGTTAATTCGGAATTCAAATTTTTTTCACTAATATACAATCTGAAGCAAAATGGCCAAAATTACTCTAGAGTGGGACTTAGTGCGTCCATGGAGAAAAAATGGAAATACTTTCCACTATGACACTACCCTTAAATTAAAGCTAATAGTGACCGCTAAAAACGCTAGACGGACATTTGTCTGAAATAATTTTAGAAATGTCGAATTCTTCACCTGGAAAAGTGAAAATGGCCAAAATTACTCTAGAGTGGGACTTAGTGCGTCCGTGGAGAAAAAATGGAAATACTTTCCACTATGACACTACCCTTAAATTAAAGCTAATAGTGACCGCTAAAAACGCTAGACGGACATTTGTCTGAAATAATTTTAGAAATGTCGAATTCTTCACCTGGAAAAGTGAAAATGGCCAAAATTACTCTAGAGTGGGACTTAGTGCGTCCATGGAGAAAAAATGGAAATACTTTCCACTATGACCCTACCCTTAAATTAAAGCTAATAGTGACCGCTAAAAACGCTAGACTGACATTTGTCAGAAATAATTTTAGAAATGTCGAATTCTTCGCCTGGAAAAGTGAAAATGGCCAAAATTGGTCACAATTTGGACTTAGTGCGTCCGTGGAGAAAAAATGGAAATACTTTCCACTATGACACTACCCTTAAATTAAAGCTTATAGTGACCGCTAAAAACGCTAGACGGACATTTGTCTGAAATAATTTTAGAAATGTCGAATTCTTCGCCTGGAAAAGTGAAAATGGCCAAAATTGGTCACAATTTGGACTTAGTGCGTCCGTGGAGAAAAAATGGAAATACTTTCCACTATGACACTACCCTTAAATTAAAGCTTATAGTGACCGCTAAAAACGCTAGACTGACATTTGTCAGAAATAATTTTAGAAATGTCGAATTCTTCGCCTGGAAAAGTGAAAATGGCCAAAATTGGTCACAATTTGGACTTAGTGCGTCCGTGGAGAAAAAATGGAAATACTTTCCACTATGACACTACCCTTAAATTAAAGCTAATAGTGACCGCTAAAAACGCTAGACGGACATTTGTCTGAAATAATTTTAGAAATGTCGAATTCTTCGCCTGGAAAAGTGAAAATGGCCAAAATTGGTCACAATTTGGACTTAGTGCGTCCGTGGAGAAAAAATGGAAATACTTTCCACTATGACACTACCCTTAAATTAAAGCTTATAGTGACCGCTAAAAACGCTAGACGGACATTTGTCTGAAATAATTTTAGAAATGTCGAATTCTTCGCCTGGAAAAGTGAAAATGGCCAAAATTACTCTAGAGTGGGACTTAGTGCGTCCGTGGAGAAAAAATGGAAATACTTTCCACTATGACACTACCCTTAAATTAAAGCTTATAGTGACCGCTAAAAACGCTAGACGGACATTTGTCTGAAATAATTTTAGAAATGTCGAATTCTTCGCCTGGAAAAGTGAAAATGGCCAAAATTGGTCACAATTTGGACTTAGTGCGTCCGTGGAGAAAAAATGGAAATACTTTCCACTATGACACTACCCTTAAATTAAAGCTTATAGTGACCGCTAAAAACGCTAGACGGACATTTGTCTGAAATAATTTTAGAAATGTCGAATTCTTCGCCTGGAAAAGTGAAAATGGCCAAAATTGGTCACAATTTGGACTTAGTGCGTCCGTGGAGAAAAAATGGAAATACTTTCCACTATGACACTACCCTTAAATTAAAGCTTATAGTGACCGCTAAAAACGCTAGACGGACATTTGTCTGAAATAATTTTAGAAATGTCGAATTCTTCGCCTGGAAAAGCGAAAATGGCCAAAATTACTCTAGAGTGGGACTTAGTGCGTCCGTGGAGAAAAAATGGAAATACTTTCCACTATGACACTACCCTTAAATTAAAGCTTATAGTGACCGCTAAAAACGCTAGACGGACATTTGTCTGAAATAATTTTAGAAATGTGTAATTCTTCACCTGGAAAAGTGAAAATGGCCAAAATTACTCTAGAGTGGGACTTAGTGCGTCCGTGGAGAAAAAATGGAAATACTTTCCACTATGACACTACCCTTACATTAAAGCTTATAGTGACCGCTAAAAACGCTAGACGGACATTTGTCTGAAATAATTTTAGAAATGTCGAATTCTTCGCCTGGAGAAGTGAAAATGGCCAAAATTACTCTAGAGTGGGACTTAGTGCGTCCGTGGAGAAAAAATGGAAATACTTTCCACTATGACACTACCCTTAAATTAAAGCTTATAGTGACCGCTAAAAACGCTAGACGGACATTTGTCTGAAATAATTTTAGAAATGTCGAATTCTTCGCCTGGAAAAGTGAAAATGGCCAAAATTGGTCACAATTTGGACTTAGTGCGTCCGTGGAGAAAAAATGGAAATACTTTCCACTATGACACTACCCTTAAATTAAAGCTTATAGTGACCGCTAAAAACGCTAGACGGACATTTGTCTGAAATAATTTTAGAAATGTCGAATTCTTCACCTGGAAAAGTGAAAATGGCCAAAATTACTCTAGAGTGGGACTTAGTGCGTCCGTGGAGAAAAAATGGAAATACTTTCCACTATGACACTACCCTTACATTAAAGCTTATAGTGACCGCTAAAAACGCTAGACGGACATTTGTCTGAAATAATTTTAGAAATGTCGAATTCTTCGCCTGGAAAAGTGAAAATGGCCAAAATTACTCTAGAGTGGGACTTAGTGCGTCCGTGGAGAAAAAATGGAAATACTTTCCACTATGACACTACCCTTAAATTAAAGCTTATAGTGACCGCTAAAAACGCTAGACGGACATTTGTCTGAAATAATTTTAGAAATGTCGAATTCTTCGCCTGGAAAAGTGAAAATGGCCAAAATTTGTCACAATTTGGACTTAGTGCGTCCGTGGAGAAAAAATGGAAATACTTTCCACTATGACACTACCCTTAAATTAAAGCTTATAGTGACCGCTAAAAACGCTAGACGGACATTTGTCTGAAATAATTTTAGAAATGTCGAATTCTTCGCCTGGAAAAGTGAAAATGGCCAAAATTGGTCACAATTTGGACTTAGTGCGTCCGTGGAGAAAAAATGGAAATACTTTCCACTATGACACTACCCTTAAATTAAAGCTTATAGTGACCGCTAAAAACGCTAGACGGACATTTGTCTGAAATAATTTTAGAAATGTCGAATTCTTCGCCTGGAAAAGTGAAAATGGCCAAAATTACTCTAGAGTGGGACTTAGTGCGTCCGTGGAGAAAAAATGGAAATTTCCACTATGACACTACCCTTAAATTAAAGCTTATAGTGACCGCTAAAAACGCTAGACGGACATTTGTCTGAAATAATTTTAGAAATGTCGAATTCTTCACCTGGAAAAGTGAAAATGGCCAAAATTGGTCACAATTTGGACTTAGTGCGTCCGTGGAGAAAAAATGGAAATACTTTCCACTATGACACTACCCTTAAATTAAAGCTTATAGTGACCGCTAAAAACGCTAGACGGACATTTGTCTGAAATAATTTTAGAAATGTCGAATTCTTCGCCTGGAAAAGTGAAAATGGCCAAAATTGGTCACAATTTGGAATTAGTGCGTCCGTGGAGAAAAAATGGAAATACTTTCCACTATGACACTACCCTTAAATTAAAGCTTATAGTGACCGCTAAAAACGCTAGACGGACATTTGTATGAAATAATTTTAGAAATGTCGAATTCTTCGCCTGGAAAAGTGAAAATGGCCAAAATTGGTCACAATTTGGACTTAGTGCGTCCGTGGAGAAAAAATGGAAATACTTTCCACTATGACACTACCCTTAAATTAAAGCTAATAGTGACCGCTAAAAACGCTAGACGGACAATTTGTCTGAAATAATTTTAGAAATGTCGAATTCTTCACCTGGAAAAGTGAAAATGGCCAAAATTACTCTAGAGTGGGACTTAGTGCGTCCGTGGAGAAAAAATGGAAATACTTTCCACTATGACACTACCCTTAAATTAAAGCTAATAGTGACCGCTAAAAACGCTAGACGGACATTTGTCTGAAATAATTTTAGAAATGTCGAATTCTTCACCTGGAAAAGTGAAAATGGCCAAAATTACTCTAGAGTGGGACTTAGTGCGTCCATGGAGAAAAAATGGAAACACTTTCCACTATGACACTACCCTTAAATTAAAGCTAATAGTGACCGCTAAAAACGCTAGACGGACATTTGTCTGAAATAATTTTAAAAATGTCGAATTCTTCACCTGGAAAAGTGAAAATGGCCAAAATTACTCTAGAGTGGGATTTAGTGCGTCCGTGGAGAAAAAATGGAAATACTTTCCACTATGACACTACCCTTAAATTAAAGCTAATAGTGACCGCTAAAAACGCTAGACGGACATTTGTCTGAAATAATTTTAGAAATGTCGAATTCTTCGCCTGGAAAAGTGAAAATGGCCAAAATTGGTCACAATTTGGACTTAGTGCGTCCGTGGAGAAAAAATGGAAATACTTTCCACTATGACACTACCCTTAAATTAAAGCTTATAGTGACCGCTAAAAACGCTAGACGGACATTTGTCTGAAATAATTTTAGAAATGTCGAATTCTTCACCTGGAAAAGTGAAAATGGCCAAAATTACTCTAGAGTGGGACTTAGTGCGTCCATGGAGAAAAAATGGAAATACTTTCCACTATGACACTACCCTTAAATTAAAGCTAATAGTGACCGCTAAAAACGCTAGACGGACATTTGTCTGAAATAATTTTAAAAATGTCGAATTCTTCACCTGGAAAAGTGAAAATGGCCAAAATTACTCTAGAGTGGGACTTAGTGCGTCCGTGGAGAAAAAATGGAAATACCTTCCACTATGACACTACCCTTAAATTAAAGCTAATAGTGACCGCTAAAAACGCTAGACGGACATTTGTCTGAAATAATTTTAGAAATGTCGAATTCTTCACCTGGAAAAGTGAAAATGGCCAAAATTACTCTAGAGTGGGACTTAGTGCGTCCATGGAGAAAAAATGGAAATACTTTCCACTATGACACTACCCTTAAATTAAAGCTAATAGTGACCGCTAAAAACGCTAGACGGACATTTGTCTGAAATAATTTTAAAAATGTCGAATTCTTCACCTGGAAAAGTGAAAATGGCCAAAATTACTCTAGAGTGGGACTTAGTGCGTCCGTGGAGAAAAAATGGAAATACTTTCCACTATGACACTACCCTTAAATTAAAGCTTATAGTGACCGCTAAAACGCTAGACGGACATTTGTCTGAAATAATTTTAGAAATGTCGAATTCTTCGCCTGGAAAAGTGAAAATGGCCAAAATTGGTCACAATTTGGACTTAGTGCGTCCATGGAGAAAAAATGGAAATGTCTAAAATTATTTGAGACAAATGTCCGTCTAGCGTTTTTAGCGGTCACTATTAGCTTTAATTTAAGGGTAGTGTCATAGTGGAAAGTATTTCCATTTTTTCTCCATGCACGCACTAAGTCCCACTCTAGAGTAATTTTGGCCATTTTCACTTTTCCAGGTGAAGAATTCGACATTTCTAAAATTATTTCAGACAAATGTCCGTCTAGCGTTTTTAGCGGTCACTATAAGCTTTAATTTAAGGGTAGTGTCATAGTGGAAAGTATTTCCATTTTTTCTCCACGGACGCACTAAGTCCAAATTGTGACCAATTTTGGCCATTTTCACTTTTCCAGGCGAAGAATTCGACATTTCTAAAATTATTTCAGACAAATGTCCGTCTAGCGTTTTTAGCGGTCACTATTAGCTTTAATTTAAGGGTAGTGTCATAGTGGAAAGTATTTCCATTTTTTCTCCACGGACGCACTAAGTCCAAATTGTGACCAATTTTGGCCATTTTCAATTTTCCAGGCGAAGAATTCGACATTTCTAAAATTATTTCAGACAAATGTCCGTCTAGCGTTTTTAGCGGTCACTATTAGCTTTAATTTAAGGGTAGTGTCATAGTGGAAAGTATTTCCATTTTTCCTCCACGGACGCACTAAGTCCCACTCTAGAGTAATTTTGGCCATTTTCACTTTTCCAGGTGAAGAATTCGACATTTTTAAAATTATTTCAGACAAATGTCCGTCTAGCGTTTTTAGCGGTCACTATTAGCTTTAATTTAAGGGTAGTGTCATAGTGGAAAGTATTTCCATTTTTTCTCCATGGACGCACTAAGTCCCACTCTAGAGTAATTTTGGCCATTTTCACTTTTCCAGGTGAAGAATTCGACATTTCTAAAATTATTTCAGACAAATGTCCGTCTAGCGTTTTTAGCGGTCACTATTAGCTTTAATTTAAGGGTAGTGTCATAGTGGAAAGTATTTCCATTTTTTCTCCACGGACGCACTAAGTCCAAATTGTGACCAATTTTGGCCATTTTCACTTTTCCAGGCGAAGAATTCGACATTTCTAAAATTATTTCAGACAAATGTCCGTCTAGCGTTTTTAGCGGTCACTATTAGCTTTAATTTAAGGGTAGTGTCATAGTGGAAAGTATTTCCATTTTTTCTCCACGGACGCACTAAGTCCAAATTGTGACCAATTTTGACCATTTTCACTTTTCCAGGCGAAGAATTCGACATTTCTAAAATTATTTCAGACAAATGTCCGTCTAGCGTTTTTAGCGGTCACTATTAGCTTTAATTTAAGGGTAGTGTCATAGTGGAAAGTATTTCCATTTTTTCTCCACGGACGCACTAAGTCCAAATTGTGACCAATTTTGGCCATTTTCACTTTTCCAGGCGAAGAATTCGACATTTCTAAAATTATTTCAGACAAATGTCCGTCTAGCGTTTTTAGCGGTCACTATTAGCTTTAATTTAAGGGTAGTGTCATAGTGGAAAGTATTTCCATTTTTTCTCCACGGACGCACTAAGTCCAAATTGTGACCAATTTTGGCCATTTTCAATTTTCCAGGCGAAGAATTCGACATTTCTAAAATTATTTCAGACAAATGTCCGTCTAGCGTTTTTAGCGGTCACTATTAGCTTTAATTTAAGGGTAGTGTCATAGTGGAAAGTATTTCCATTTTTTCTCCATGGACGCACTAAGTCCCACTCTAGAGTAATTTTGGCCATTTTCACTTTTCCAGGTGAAGAATTCGACATTTCTAAAATTATTTCAGACAAATGTCCGTCTAGCGTTTTTAGCGGTCACTATTAGCTTTAATTTAAGGGTAGTGTCATAGTGGAAAGTATTTCCATTTTTTCTCCACGGACGCACTAAGTCCAAATTGTGACCAATTTTGGCCATTTTCACTTTTCCAGGCGAAGAATTCGACATTTCTAAAATTATTTCAGACAAATGTCCGTCTAGCGTTTTTAGCGGTCACTATTAGCTTTAATTTAAGGGTAGTGTCATAGTGGAAAGTATTTCCATTTTTTCTCCATGGACGCACTAAGTCCCACTCTAGAGTAATTTTGGCCATTTTCACTTTTCCAGGTGAAGAATTCGACATTTCTAAAATTATTTCAGACAAATGTCCGTCTAGCGTTTTTAGCGGTCACTATTAGCTTTAATTTAAGGGTAGTGTCATAGTGGAAAGTATTTCCATTTTTTCTCCACGGACGCACTAAGTCCAAATTGTGACCAATTTTGGCCATTTTCACTTTTCCAGGCGAAGAATTCGACATTTCTAAAATTATTTCAGACAAATGTCCGTCTAGCGTTTTTAGCGGTCACTATTAGCTTTAATTTAAGGGTAGTGTCATAGTGGAAAGTATTTCCATTTTTTCTCCACGGACGCACTAAGTCCAAATTGTGACCAATTTTGGCCATTTTCAATTTTCCAGGCGAAGAATTCGACATTTCTAAAATTATTTCAGACAAATGTCCGTCTAGCGTTTTTAGCGGTCACTATTAGCTTTAATTTAAGGGTAGTGTCATAGTGGAAAGTATTTCCATTTTTTCTCCATGGACGCACTAAGTCCCACTCTAGAGTAATTTTGGCCATTTTCACTTTTCCAGGTGAAGAATTCGACATTTCTAAAATTATTTCAGACAAATGTCCGTCTAGCGTTTTTAGCGGTCACTATTAGCTTTAATTTAAGGGTAGTGTCATAGTGGAAAGTATTTCCATTTTTTCTCCACGGACGCACTAAGTCCAAATTGTGACCAATTTTGGCCATTTTCACTTTTCCAGGTGAAGAATTCGACATTTCTAAAATTATTTCAGACAAATGTCCGTCTAGCGTTTTTAGCGGTCACTATTAGCTTTAATTTAAGGGTAGTGTCATAGTGGAAAGTATTTCCATTTTTTCTCCACGGACGCACTAAGTCCAAATTGTGACCAATTTTGGCCATTTTCACTTTTCCAGGCGAAGAATTCGACATTTCTAAAATTATTTCAGACAAATGTCCGTCTAGCGTTTTTAGCGGTCACTATTAGCTTTAATTTAAGGGTAGTGTCATAGTGGAAAGTATTTCCATTTTTTCTCCACGGACGCACTAAGTCCAAATTGTGACCAATTTTGGCCATTTTCAATTTTCCAGGCGAAGAATTCGACATTTCTAAAATTATTTCAGACAAATGTCCGTCTAGCGTTTTTAGCGGTCACTATTAGCTTTAATTTAAGGGTAGTGTCATAGTGGAAAGTATTTCCATTTTTTCTCCATGGACGCACTAAGTCCCACTCTAGAGTATTTTTGGCCATTTTCACTTTTCCAGGTGAAGAGTTCGACATTTCTAAAATTATTTCAGACAAATGTCCGTCTAGCGTTTTTAGCGGTCACTATTAGCTTTAATTTAAGGGTAGTGTCATAGTGGAAAGTATTTCCATTTTTTCTCCATGGACGCACTAAGTCCCACTCTAGAGTAATTTTGGCCATTTTCACTTTTCCAGGTGAAGAATTCGACATTTCTAAAATTATTTCAGACAAATGTCCGTCTAGAGTTTTTAGCGGTCACTATTAGCTTTAATTTAAGGGTAGTGTCATAGTGGAAAGTATTTCCATTTTTTCTCCACGGACGCACTAAGTCCAAATTGTGACCAATTTTGGCCATTTTCACTTTTCCAGGTGAAGAATTCGACATTTCTAAAATTATTTCAGACAAATTTCCGTCTAGCGTTTTTAGCGGTCACTATTAGCTTTAATTTAAGGGTAGTGTCATAGTGGAAAGTATTTCCATTTTTCTCCACGGACGCACTAAGTCCAAATTGTGACCAATTTTGGCCATTTTCACTTTTCCAGGCGAAGAATTCGACATTTCTAAAATTATTTCAGACAAATGTCCGTCTAGCGTTTTTAGCGGTCACTATTAGCTTTAATTTAAGGGTAGTGTCATAGTGGAAAGTATTTCCATTTTTTCTCCATGCACGCACTAAGTCCCACTCTAGAGTAATTTTGGCCATTTTCACTTTTCCAGGTGAAGAATTCGACATTTCTAAAATTATTTCAGACAAATGTCCGTCTAGCGTTTTTAGCGGTCACTATTAGCTTTAATTTAAGGGTAGTGTCATAGTGGAAAGTATTTCCATTTTTCTCCACGGACGCACTAAGTCCAAATTGTGACCAATTTTGGCCATTTTCACTTTTCCAGGCGAAGAATTCGACATTTCTAAAATTATTTCAGACAAATGTCCGTCTAGCGTTTTTAGCGGTCACTATTAGCTTTAATTTAAGGGTAGTGTCATAGTGGAAAGTATTTCCATTTTTTCTCCACGGACGCACTAAGTCCAAATTGTGACCAATTTTGGCCATTTTCACTTTTCCAGGTGAAGAATTCGACATTTCTAAAATTATTTCAGACAAATTTCCGTCTAGCGTTTTTAGCGGTCACTATTAGCTTTAATTTAAGGGTAGTGTCATAGTGGAAAGTATTTCCATTTTTCTCCACGGACGCACTAAGTCCAAATTGTGACCAATTTTGGCCATTTTCACTTTTCCAGGCGAAGAATTCGACATTTCTAAAATTATTTCAGACAAATGTCCGTCTAGCGTTTTTAGCGGTCACTATTAGCTTTAATTTAAGGGTAGTGTCATAGTGGAAAGTATTTCCATTTTTTCTCCATGCACGCACTAAGTCCCACTCTAGAGTAATTTTGGCCATTTTCACTTTTCCAGGTGAAGAATTCGACATTTCTAAAATTATTTCAGACAAATGTCCGTCTAGCGTTTTTAGCGGTCACTATAAGCTTTAATTTAAGGGTAGTGTCATAGTGGAAAGTATTTCCATTTTTTCTCCACGGACGCACTAAGTCCAAATTGTGACCAATTTTGGCCATTTTCACTTTTCCAGGCGAAGAATTCGACATTTCTAAAATTATTTCAGACAAATGTCCGTCTAGCGTTTTTAGCGGTCACTATTAGCTTTAATTTAAGGGTAGTGTCATAGTGGAAAGTATTTCCATTTTTTCTCCACGGACGCACTAAGTCCAAATTGTGACCAATTTTGGCCATTTTCACTTTTCCAGGCGAAGAATTCGACATTTCTAAAATTATTTCAGACAAATGTCCGTCTAGCGTTTTTAGCGGTCACTATTAGCTTTAATTTAAGGGTAGTGTCATAGTGGAAAGTATTTCCATTTTTTCTCCATGGACGCACTAAGTCCCACTCTAGAGTAATTTTGGCCATTTTCACTTTTCCAGGTGAAGAATTCGACATTTCTAAAATTATTTCAGACAAATGTCCGTCTAGCGTTTTTAGCGGTCACTATTAGCTTTAATTTAAGGGTAGTGTCATAGTGGAAAGTATTTCCATTTTTTCTCCACGGACGCACTAAGTCCAAATTGTGACCAATTTTGGCCATTTTCACTTTTCCAGGTGAAGAATTCGAAATTTCTAAAATTATTTCAGACAAATGTCCGTCTAGCGTTTTTAGCGGTCACTATTAGCTTTAATTTAAGGGTAGTGTCATAGTGGAAAGTATTTCCATTTTTTCTCCATGGACGCACTAAGTCCCACTCTAGAGTAATTTTGGCCATTTTCACTTTTCCAGGTGAAGAATTCGACATTTCTAAAATTATTTCAGACAAATTTCCGTCTAGCGTTTTTAGCGGTCACTATTAGCTTTAATTTAAGAGTAGTGTCATAGTGGAAAGTATTTCCATTTTTTCTCCACGGACGCACTAAGTCCAAATTGTGACCAATTTTGGCCATTTTCACTTTTCCAGGCGAAGAATTCGACATTTCTAAAATTATTTCAGACAAATGTCCGTCTAGCGTTTTTAGCGGTCACTATTAGCTTTAATTTAAGGGTAGTGTCATAGTGGAAAGTATTTCCATTTTTTCTCCATGGACGCACTAAGTCCCACTCTAGAGTAATTTTGGCCATTTTCACTTTTCCAGGTGAAGAATTCGACATTTCTAAAATTATTTCAGACAAATGTCCGTCTAGCGTTTTTAGCGGTCACTATAAGCTTTAATTTAAGGGTAGTGTCATAGTGGAAAGTATTTCCATTTTTTCTCCACGGACGCACTAAGTCCAAATTGTGACCAATTTTGGCCATTTTCACTTTTCCAGGCGAAGAATTCGACATTTCTAAAATTATTTCAGACAAATGTCCGTCTAGCGTTTTTAGCGGTCACTATTAGCTTTAATTTAAGGGTAGTGTCATAGTGGAAAGTATTTCCATTTTTTCTCCATGGACGCACTAAGTCCCACTCTAGAGTAATTTTGGCCATTTTCACTTTTCCAGGTGAAGAATTCGACATTTCTAAAATTATTTCAGACAAATGTCCGTCTAGCGTTTTTAGCGGTCACTATAAGCTTTAATTTAAGGGTAGTGTCATAGTGGAAAGTATTTCCATTTTTTCTCCACGGACGCACTAAGTCCAAATTGTGACCAATTTTGGCCATTTTCACTTTTCCAGGCGAAGAATTCGACATTTCTAAAATTATTTCAGACAAATGTCCGTCTAGCGTTTTTAGCGGTCACTATTAGCTTTAATTTAAGGGTAGTGTCATAGTGGAAAGTATTTCCATTTTTTCTCCACGGACGCACTAAGTCCAAATTGTGACCAATTTTGGCCATTTTCACTTTTCCAGGCGAAGAATTCGACATTTCTAAAATTATTTCAGACAAATGTCCGTCTAGCGTTTTTAGCGGTCACTATTAGCTTTAATTTAAGGGTAGTGTCATAGTGGAAAGTATTTCCATTTTTTCTCCATGGACGCACTAAGTCCCACTCTAGAGTAATTTTGGCCATTTTCACTTTTCCAGGTGAAGAATTCGACATTTCTAAAATTATTTCAGACAAATGTCCGTCTAGCGTTTTTAGCGGTCACTATTAGCTTTAATTTAAGGGTAGTGTCATAGTGGAAAGTATTTCCATTTTTTCTCCACGGACGCACTAAGTCCAAATTGTGACCAATTTTGGCCATTTTCACTTTTCCAGGTGAAGAATTCGAAATTTCTAAAATTATTTCAGACAAATGTCCGTCTAGCGTTTTTAGCGGTCACTATTAGCTTTAATTTAAGGGTAGTGTCATAGTGGAAAGTATTTCCATTTTTTCTCCATGGACGCACTAAGTCCCACTCTAGAGTAATTTTGGCCATTTTCACTTTTCCAGGTGAAGAATTCGACATTTCTAAAATTATTTCAGACAAATTTCCGTCTAGCGTTTTTAGCGGTCACTATTAGCTTTAATTTAAGAGTAGTGTCATAGTGGAAAGTATTTCCATTTTTTCTCCACGGACGCACTAAGTCCAAATTGTGACCAATTTTGGCCATTTTCACTTTTCCAGGCGAAGAATTCGACATTTCTAAAATTATTTCAGACAAATGTCCGTCTAGCGTTTTTAGCGGTCACTATTAGCTTTAATTTAAGGGTAGTGTCATAGTGGAAAGTATTTCCATTTTTTCTCCATGGACGCACTAAGTCCCACTCTAGAGTAATTTTGGCCATTTTCACTTTTCCAGGTGAAGAATTCGACATTTCTAAAATTATTTCAGACAAATGTCCGTCTAGCGTTTTTAGCGGTCACTATTAGCTTTAATTTAAGGGTAGTGTCATAGTGGAAAGTATTTCCATTTTTTCTCCACGGACGCACTAAGTCCAAATTGTGACCAATTTTGGCCATTTTCACTTTTCCAGGCGAAGAATTCGACATTTCTAAAATTATTTCAGACAAATGTCCGTCTAGCGTTTTTAGCGGTCACTATTAGCTTTAATTTAAGGGTAGTGTCATAGTGGAAAGTATTTCCATTTTTTCTCCATGGACGCACTAAGTCCCACTCTAGAGTAATTTTGGCCATTTTCACTTTTCCAGGTGAAGAATTCGACATTTCTAAAATTATTTCAGACAAATGTCCGTCTAGCGTTTTTAGCGGTCACTATTAGCTTTAATTTAAGGGTAGTGTCATAGTGGAAAGTATTTCCATTTTTTCTCCACGGACGCACTAAGTCCAAATTGTGACCAATTTTGGCCATTTTCACTTTTCCAGGTGAAGAATTCGAAATTTCTAAAATTATTTCAGACAAATGTCCGTCTAGCGTTTTTAGCGGTCACTATTAGCTTTAATTTAAGGGTAGTGTCATAGTGGAAAGTATTTCCATTTTTTCTCCATGGACGCACTAAGTCCCACTCTAGAGTAATTTTGGCCATTTTCACTTTTCCAGGTGAAGAATTCGACATTTCTAAAATTATTTCAGACAAATGTCCGTCTAGCGTTTTTAGCGGTCACTATTAGCTTTAATTTAAGGGTAGTGTCATAGTGGAAAGTATTTCCATTTTTTCTCCACGGACGCACTAAGTCCAAATTGTGACCAATTTTGGCCATTTTCACTTTTCCAGGTGAAGAATTCGAAATTTCTAAAATTATTTCAGACAAATGTCCGTCTAGCGTTTTTAGCGGTCACTATTAGCTTTAATTTAAGGGTAGTGTCATAGTGGAAAGTATTTCCATTTTTTCTCCATGGACGCACTAAGTCCCACTCTAGAGTAATTTTGGCCATTTTCACTTTTCCAGGTGAAGAATTCGACATTTCTAAAATTATTTCAGACAAATGTCCGTCTAGCGTTTTTAGCGGTCACTATTAGCTTTAATTTAAGGGTAGTGTCATAGTGGAAAGTATTTCCATTTTTTCTCCATGGACGCACTAAGTCCCACTCTAGAGTAATTTTGGCCATTTTCACTTTTCCAGGTGAAGAATTCGACATTTCTAAAATTATTTCAGACAAATGTCCGTCTAGCGTTTTTAGCGGTCACTATTAGCTTTAATTTAAGGGTAGTGTCATAGTGGAAAGTATTTCCATTTTTTCTCCACGGACGCACTAAGTCCAAATTGTGACCAATTTTGGCCATTTTCACTTTTCCAGGCGAAGAATTCGACATTTCTAAAATTATTTCAGACAAATGTCCGTCTAGCGTTTTTAGCGGTCACTATTAGCTTTAATTTAAGGGTAGTGTCATAGTGGAAAGTATTTCCATTTTTTCTCCATGGACGCACTAAGTCCCACTCTAGAGTAATTTTGGCCATTTTCACTTTTCCAGGTGAAGAATTCGACATTTCTAAAATTATTTCAGACAAATGTCCGTCTAGCGTTTTTAGCGGTCACTATTAGCTTTAATTTAAGGGTAGTGTCATAGTGGAAAGTATTTCCATTTTTTCTCCACGGACGCACTAAGTCCAAATTGTGACCAATTTTGGCCATTTTCACTTTTCCAGGTGAAGAATTCGAAATTTCTAAAATTATTTCAGACAAATGTCCGTCTAGCGTTTTTAGCGGTCACTATTAGCTTTAATTTAAGGGTAGTGTCATAGTGGAAAGTATTTCCATTTTTTCTCCATGGACGCACTAAGTCCCACTCTAGAGTAATTTTGGCCATTTTCACTTTTCCAGGTGAAGAATTCGACATTTCTAAAATTATTTCAGACAAATGTCCGTCTAGCGTTTTTAGCGGTCACTATTAGCTTTAATTTAAGGGTAGTGTCATAGTGGAAAGTATTTCCATTTTTTCTCCATGGACGCACTAAGTCCCACTCTAGAGTAATTTTGGCCATTTTCACTTTTCCAGGTGAAGAATTCGACATTTCTAAAATTATTTCAGACAAATGTCCGTCTAGCGTTTTTAGCGGTCACTATTAGCTTTAATTTAAGGGTAGTGTCATAGTGGAAAGTATTTCCATTTTTTCTCCACGGACGCACTAAGTCCAAATTGTGACCAATTTTGGCCATTTTCACTTTTCCAGGCGAAGAATTCGACATTTCTAAAATTATTTCAGACAAATGTCCGTCTAGCGTTTTTAGCGGTCACTATTAGCTTTAATTTAAGGGTAGTGTCATAGTGGAAAGTATTTCCATTTTTTCTCCATGGACGCACTAAGTCCCACTCTAGAGTAATTTTGGCCATTTTCACTTTTCCAGGTGAAGAATTCGACATTTCTAAAATTATTTCAGACAAATGTCCGTCTAGCGTTTTTAGCGGTCACTATTAGCTTGTATTTAAGGGTAGTGTCATAGTGGAAAGTATTTCCATTTTTTCTCCACGGACGCACTAAGTCCCACTCTAGAGTAATTTTGGCCATTTTGCTTCAGATTGTATATTAGTGAAAAAAATTTAAATTCCGAATTAACGTTGTTTTCCATGAGTCAAAAAGTCATATTCCGAATATAAATTGTTTCTCATAAACCAGAAAGTTATATTCCGAACATAACTTGTTTCCTATGAACCGAAAAAAAAGAATTTAACTTCACAAAAAAAGAATTTAACTTCACAAAAAAAGAATTTAACTTCACAAAAAAAGAATTTAACTTCACAAAAAAAGAATTTAACTTCACAAAAAAAGAATATAACTTTTTAACCCTTTGAGGACCGGAGGTTTTCGCCGAAAAAAGAATATAAAAAAGAATTTAACTTCACACACATTCGTATTCATATAATTACCTAAGTGAGGCTCTTAAGCGAATTCGTTTAATTGCCTCCCCTTACCCACAAAGCTGTAGTTTTCAACGAGTCGATCAGCCTACCCACTCACCTAAAACTTTTGAAATTATTTTTTAACCCTATACCGCATACAACGCCAAATATGGCTTTTTTCTTTTATTGTGATTTCTCTTTACGGTAACGGTACTTTTGCAAATGTTTGTCTTATCTATAATTCTTTCTATGTTGTTTTCTTCTGAAATTCAAAGTGCAGTTATTCAAAAACAATATTTGCTTCTTGTTTTTGCAATCTTTGTGCGAGCGTCTCAGTTGTCCTAATAGAAGTGAGGTTTACAGAAGTTTGCCATCAATTTTAAATATAAAAGAAAGGTATTTCTTTCGAAGAAAATTTTTTTTTATATAAAAAGTTCATTAAATTTATAAATAAAACAATAATATTGATGAAAGGTAAGCATTGTAAATACTTTTTTTGGCTAAAATTGACGAAACCATATATGGCCTTCCATGCAGTTATTCCAAAAATTTTCCAAAAATGAATGTACAATCATTTTATGGTAATTTGAAATATACTAATGAAATCGCTGATGGACTTCAAAGTGATGATGAAAATATATCCGATACCGATGAAGAAGAAGTAAAAGTCCCACTTCCTGATCAGGACAACATTTTTGTACCGGAAACTGATGAGAGCGATTTGGAAGACCATTGTGAGAAACCTACTACTTCAAAGAAAAAACAACCTGAAAAACCAAGAGCCCCAATTTGGAAAGAATATCATTTGCAAGGCTGGGAAGGCCAAAAAACGTGGACGGCCAACGATCACACCATCTAACCCTTCAACACCAACGTCAAGCAAAGAGTGTACTCCCAGAAGCAGCAAAAAAAAGAAGATGCAAGACTTTCCATTGAATTCCGTTAGAGCTGACGGTATTGGTCATTTTCCCAAATGGATGAAAACGAGACAACTTTGTCAAAATAATTGCTCCTTCCGTTCCTATACTTATTGTGTATTTTTGTGCTACAATGATAAGAGAAACTGTTTTACAAGTTTTCACACTGATGCATAGAAAGCCATATATGGCAATTAGAAAATATCTCTCAATGCATACAAAGCCATATGTGGCTTATTTTTTTTTCTCGTAAAATATCCAATTATAAACATTTTTTCTTTCTAATATATATAAATACATCCTAAATAAACACTAATTTCTGGTCTAAAAATTTTTTTCATTAAAAAATCGATGGTCATGCAGTAGAGGGTTAAATGAATATATAATTTATTTTATAAACATGGTGTCGTGTTGACATAATTACCTTAGTGAGTCTTTTAAGCGAATTCGTTTAATTACCTCACCCGGATAATTACCCAAAAAAGCTGGAATTTTCATTGAGTTGATCAGTCCTGCGGATAGCCCGTATTTTTGCTGTGTCTATCAATTCTTGTAATCTCAGCGAAACCTTCTACACTTCATTTATAAAATTAAGTCGGCACTTTCGGTTTAGCCCACACACGTCGATTCCGGCCAATTCAAAATGTCACTAGCCAAAAAATTATTGAATTATCCCCTAGAGGTCCATATTCGTCTGGCGATCTATATTATAATACAGATTAACATATAAATGTCCCAACCGTGTGAGCATTTTCGAGCTATGCCCTCCACAGGAGAGTGAATAAAACTCAAGTTGTTTATTTTATTAGTAGTACTTACACTTAGTAAAAGTAAAAAAACGTAGATGGAAACCAATTTGCAGATTTAACTTACCTAAAAGAAAAGAAGAAAATAAAAAAATTTGTTAGTTCAGAACATCAAAAGTGTTTTAAAAGGCAAGTGTTAAAATTATTTTTGTTTTTGTATAGAGTTTCAAACTTAGAACGGAACCTTTTAAATGTTGTAGTATAGCGTTAATTATGGCGTTAATTATTAAATACTATTTGTTTGCCTCATCTATTATGGCTGTCTGTAGTGGTGTGTTATATAAAACACACCTATAATTAAAAATAATGTTTTTCGAGTATTTCGTTTGGTTTTCAACACTTTATCTACTTTCTTGATACAAAGGGGAAAAAACACAATTTAAACCGGAATATAATTACTTGAAATTGTTCATAACGAGATAACCTAACATGGGCGATATAAATCCATTCAATATTTAATTGCACTACTGAATTGTTGTGGTTTAATTAATGAGTGTGTTGTGACGATATTGATTTAAAGTTTTCGATTGTCATTTATCACGTAGACGTGGAGACACCACGTATGTAGACAAACTAAGATAATATCGGAGATGGTGGTCGTCCTGCATTATTTTTATATTATACCCATTGTATTATTACATTGTCATTACCATGTAATGTGTTATACGGTAGCGAAAAGTAGTCGTACGGGCGTATTTCCGTTAACATTGGAAAAAAATGCTCTCGGTAAAAGCGCCCCGATCGGAGAATTGGTAGCGGCGTGCTTGCCTGTTGTAATTAAGTAAAAATAAAAATAAGGTGCCAGTGTAATATCAAAGTCATTATTCAGACCATACTGATTTAATTATTGGCAAATGTGTTATCATTACTCGATAATGCTAGGGGTAGATGGCCTGTGCATTCAGAAATTATTACAGCACTAAAAGTTGAAACTATAATTCATACATTATTTTGTATTTCAAAGTAAACCAAAAGGTAAGGAGCTATCATTACTAGGTAATCCATATTATAAGAAGATCATATGGTCAAGATTCTAATGAGATTTACACACTTAACATATTTCACAACCAAAAACATGTTGCGTACAAACTTCCAGTTAAATATTATAAAGTGTTTGAAAGTAATGGAAAAGGTAAGGTACTGCCATTATCAGATAATGCCGTTATAAGGTTAAGATGGTTAAGATTCGAATGAGATTTACACACTTAACATATGGAGTTAGTTATTATTTTTTGTTTCGTAATAATGCAAAAGGTAAGGTGCTTCCATTCTTTGGTAATATTGAGCATAATTTCATTGTCTTTTTTAATATCAGAACAGGGAGTATGTGCGCAAAAAAGAATTCACGGAAGCATTGAAACTTCACACGATTACATTATTATTTAATGCTTCGATGTTATGCTAAAGGTAAGTAGAACTAATTACCAAGTAATGTACTTGATAAATGCAAGACATGGCCGCCATATTGGTCCGCATATTATTTTATGTTAAAGGTAAGTATAACTAAATAACAAGTAATGTACTTGATAAATGCAAGAAATGGCCACAAACGAATGATACCAAAGAGGTCTGCCACCATATTGGTCCACATATTATTTTATGCTTCAAAATAATAACTAAGGTAAAGGGGAAATATCAGTCTTAGATAAATCAAATGCACATGTTTTTTTTTATATACATCTTTAAGAATGTTGCACTTTTTCCCCCCTTACAATCCACTCCTAGTGCATTTGATGATATGGCAAAAAGAACAGTGTTAAAAAACGTCCCATAAAAAAGTAAAACGTTGTAATTTCCAATTTCTTTCCCGTTTGTCTCTACAAATTTCCAAGTTTATTGTTTACCCAACCATTTTCCAACACTTCAAAACATAATTTCCGTCAATAAGTGCGTAAAACTGTCAGTGAACGAACAACATCATCATCATCATGCCAGGAAGAAGCCAGCAGCCGGCTAGCGGTGCTGGCAAATGGAACGAGAACAAGAACTTGAACTAGGAATTGGTTTCATTGCAATTACAAAGAGTTGGCAACAAATGAAATTTATAACCGTTGGGTATTAACATTTAATGGCGTGTTATTAAATGGAATTTACATTGTTCTTGACACTCCCTTTCAGCTCCTTCCCAAAGTGCATCGAGTACGGTGGCGTAGTGTTTGTGGCGGCATGGTGGCAAGTGTGCTCATCTACGTAATGTTGTCCCCCTTTTGATTTTTGACTTTGGACTTTTTCAGACAATAAAGAATACACCCGCACACCACTCTCCACTCCATGGAGAGGAGAGCCATCATGACGCAGAAGAAAAAACGTGAAAATATGCACGTTCCTCGTTTGACGGTTGTATGCATGGTCATATTATCCCATTAAAACATGACAATTCCCATATGCCCACCCTGGGGTTATAATTTTACATTTCTCTGAAGTTGGTGGAGATTTTTGTTGTTGCTGTTGTTTTTGCATTTTGCTAAGCCAGACATTATTGACACTCTTGACGAGTTTCGAAAGGCTTTAAGGGCTTCCTTTGCAGCGCTCATTCCAAAGTTCACTCAGTACATTTGTTATACGCCATAAGCTTACTGAGACGACACCACCCAGCGGCAGTGGCAGATCCCGCCGACTACGAACGACTACATTCCTCCTCCTCACCAACGACCGCCAGCCAAAAATAAATTTGCATTTGCAACTGCCACAAAAATGAAATAAGTGCATTTTTACTGACTGACTGACTATAATTACAAGTGGTGGCCACCACACGTCACGTCAGTCGGCCTGGGCAACTACTAAAGCGTCCACCATTTTTAAGGGTTGATTCTTCCGGCCTATCGTTAATACAATAAAAGGTATTTGCTAAACTTTTTTCCAGTCGATGGCGGGGGGGGGGGCTTTAAAATTTTGTTGTTCGGTACATTAATTACAAAAGAACAATTGAATGAGGAGAGAAGTACAAGAAACCCTTTACTTGCCGCCCTCGAAATGGGCAAACGTATAGGCTGCATGAATAATCTCTTCTCGTGCAACTTGCAATTTATGAGTTTCGCCAAATTTCGCAACGAACATTCCAGCAACAAGGATTTAAAATTAAACACGTCATCCACCAAAAAAAATAAAAGAAGAACAACAAGAGTTTGTCATATAAATTTTAGAGAGCTTAGCAAATAAGAAATCCACATTTATTACAACCACAAATCATGGACGAGGCGGAACGCTCAAAGAAAAATGTGAGTTAAATACATTGCAAATTATGTAGTTGTCTTTTTTATCGTCTAGGCCAACACAAATTGTCAATCAGGCCAAAAAAAAAGGTTCATTAACAAATAATGTTGTTGGTACGAGGCTAATAAATTCAGGCAAATAAAAGCGATATAATGATGAAGTCATTATTTTATGTTGAAAAGTAATGCATAGGGTAAGGAGATATCATTACCATGTAATGCAAATATAGAATATGTGACATTACCAGTTATTTGTAGTTTTAATCGGCTCTTTTTTGCAAATACTATTCCAAGCTAATCGCAAATCAACCTTAGTTTTAAAAGGACTGAAATCCAGCTAAAAAAAAAGTTCATTACCAAATAATGTTGTTGGTAAGGGGTTAATAAATCCAGGCAACAGATGCACTCCCATACTAACAAAAGCGAAATAATGAGTAAATCATTATTTTATGTTGAAAAGTAATGCATAGGGTAAGGAGATATCATTACCAAGTAATGCAATTGTAGGACATATGACATTACCAGTTATTTGTAGGTTTAATCTGATTTTATTGTTAAGCAAACAAATGAAAGCGATGTAATGATTAAGTCATTATTTTATGTTGAAAAGTAATGCATAGGGTAAGGAGCTATCATTACTAAGAGGGAGAAAATGAAAAGTCAGGGCTTTATCAGGATTTATTGCTAAACAACACGTCGTGTCATAATTCAAAACACGATTTTTTCAAGAGATTCGTTAAAAGTTCTCAATTGCGTCGTAGTTAGCAAATACAGGAAAAAAAAAACCATAGGGTTCCCAAATAAATTAGAGGACTGGCATATGTTTTCATAATACACTGCAGAACAAAAGCCAACTTAAATTACAGATTTAGAGCTTTTTCTTGAGCAAACAAAATGCAAAATTAATTTTATATTGAATTAATTTATATTGAATTAATTAAACTACAACTGTGTGGCGAAGCCAATAAAGTTCATTACCAAATAAGGGGCTATTAGATCAAACCATACAAAAAATGCAAGCAAATCCCAGTTAAGAGTAAAAACTGTCATTAGACAGTTAAGTTACCCAATACCAGTAAAGGCAATAAAACGAGCAAATTATTATTTAATGTTGGAAAATAAAGCATTGGCTAAGGAACTGTCATTATTAATTAGCCCAAATAGTAAATCAATCTAGCTGTTTTAGTCAGATTTCATTTTCATCAAAAACATATCAAAACCGCAACGATAAAGGCTGAAGGACAATTTGTCATTATCAAGTAATAATACTAGTAATGAGTCTTCGTGGCTTTTAGATTACACCAGCCCAACAATGGGCTATGGATGGGATTACAATTGTTTTTCTTCTGGTGTATTTTTCATTTTCAAGGTTACCAGATTTCATTTGCCACTGACGAAGTTCATGCACGGACAGATTCATTTGTTCTTTGTTTATGTTATTTAGTACTTCTTGTAAATGATCTTGTGGTATTGGTAGGTGGTGATGTTGTAGATGGTGCTGCTCCCTCTGTGTCGGCACTAAGCATGTTCGTACCGGAATGGAACGACGGTATAATACATATCTCCAGACTGAAGTGTATAATTTACAATGCGTTCTGGCAAGAATCATCTCTTGAATTACGATTATTACGACAGCGTCGAATGCAATGGGATTGTGTTCGGTTGATGTGGTGGCTGATGAGGATGATAATGACGACGATGATGACGATTGTGGTGTAATAATTTCTTTGCGGTTTCTCTTTCCCTGGTTTCTGGTGTAAATGTCTTGTTAATTTCTTGACAGGGAAATAACAAGAAGCAATATTTATGAACTGATGGATAAGTCGTTTGTAGACAAAAAAAAAAACCTGACTTGGGGGTTTAATAACGGTGACAAAGGACTTGGGAATGGTTATTCGTTGGATTGTGATTATTTGTTAACACTAAGGAATATATCTCAGAAACATATTCACACAATGAAAACGAAGGAATGGAAAGTTAATTTTTATCTATTTCAAATGTAATACATTTTTTTTAAATGTTGCCGTAAAGTTTAAACAGAGAAACAAATATTGCTGGTTATCATTACAATTCAGACAAACTATTTGCAGAAGACCAGTATGAGAATCAAACTATTCCATGAAGACCAGTTTGAGACTCGAATTCTTCCAAAGACATCAAATTGAGAATGAAACTATTCTAAAAGAGACCTAGTTGGGGATCAAACTTTTCCCGTGTTGGGAATCGAGATGAAAGAGTTTAAAAGTCGAAACATTTGAAAATAAAATTCAAAACTGCTACCAATGGAAACACTTAGCTTACCCTCAAATCGATGTAGTAAGTCATCACCTAGGGTGATGAGGTAAAATTTTTTAGGTATTTCCGGCATTTAATTTATCGTCAGGATTTTGCAAATTTAAACAGAATTTCTTGCTAAACAAGATACTCAAAAATAAAATTCATGCATCTTCAACCAACGAAATGCTGAGAAGCGATGGAACACTCATTACAAGTAATAGTGTTGGTAAGGCTATTGGACTACCCCTGTGGTCAATACAATAAAACTTGCTTAACTACCTCGATGGAAAGTTAACTTTTAATTGCCATTTGAATTATATTATCCCTAAGGCCTATGCTGTACTGTACTTTATTCGGAGAAATACTTCAGAGTTCTCTGATCCTCACACAAAAAAAGTGATTTATTGTTCTTTCGTTCGTTCTAAATTAGAGTATGCATCTTTTATTTGGAGTCCAAACGCTGCTATTCACATTAAGCGCATTGAAAAAGTTCAAAAATCTTTCATGAAATTCGCTTTAAGTTCTTTAAATTTTACAGAACCAATTCCATCATACGAAAGTCGTTGCCTGCTTCTTTCCTTAAAATCTCTGAAATCCAGAAGAGATTTTGCATCTCTCATGTTCTTATATGGTTTAATCTGTGGAAATGTTGATTGCTCTGAATTGTTATCACTTATTCGTTTTAACGCGCCACCGCGAGCATTAAGACACTACTTTCCTTTTTCTATTGATACAAATTTAACTAATTATGCTGTAAATGAACCTTTACTTAAATCTATGATACTCTACAATTCTATTTGTGAACATTTAGATTTTAGTCTACCTAGTTTTAAGTTTAAACATTTGTTGATTAATTTGATTAATTAATGTAAATTATAATTATAATTAAATTATTTTTATTTGCTAGTCTGTAAGGAATTTCTGTCCATAGACTCAATAAATGAAATGAAATGAAATCTGAAGGTTTTTGAGTAATTATTCATGTAGGGTAATTAAACGAATTCGTTTAATTACCTCATTGGGTGGGGTAATTAACCGAATTCGAGGGTAATTATACGAATACGGCCAATATAAGGTAATTTTTGTTTTTATTTAAAAATAATTCACATATGGTTATCTTAAGATTTTCTTAAATTTAAATCTAAAATACTTTTAATTATTAAAAAATTTGGAGTGCATTGTAGTTGCCGGATGGCAAATCAAAAGTTATTTGTAGTAAACTTGCGAGAACTCAATTTCATCAGTGGAAAAACTTGTGGGTTAATTAAACGAAACAGGTAATTAGCCGAAGATTTTGGATTTTTGCATGAAAAAGGCGCAACATTCATGGGGATTCAGAAGTAAAAGCATTTAAGTCGGTAATAATGCATAAGCAACATGATTTTATATTTTTAAGAAGATTTGACTCAAAGGTTGTCGGATCCAAATTATTATTAGCTCAATTTGAGATCCCTGGGAATTCGGTTTTATGCCGTATAAATGTCAATGGAAATGGAGTACGTACAAAGAAAATGTTAGCAATAATATAACACTGTTCTGAATAGACGGAATACGAGGCTTTCCAGGGAATCTCATCCGTTCGTCGTAAAGTGGCCGGTTGATCGGACGACGTTCTTCAGCCGAACCGTTCGTATGTGGAATATTCTTCCAGCAAGTGTGTTTCCTGCCATTTGTGACTTTCTGAAATTCAAAACAAATGTCAACAAAACACTACTCCCTCTTTCCTTGTTTGATAGTCTTATCAGGTTTCGAACCTGCCACATACCACGACAGTACACATTAGGACAGCCGAAAAATCTCTTGAGATTTGTTAACAATCTTCTTCCCCCTCCATTTACAGAAGAAATATTTGTGTTCGAGCATTACCAAATAACGAGCAATGCCACCAAATCGTCATCAAAGCTCTTGTCAGGTATTGGAACAACAACAAAATCCAAACGACAGAATGTCTGATGTTGGCGGTGTTGGTAAAACTCTCTTAACCCACTCAACTTAAAACCGGCATAAACTGACATTTATGTACTACAGTGGACTCTGTCTAATATAGACTCTGTCTATGACAACAGAGATCATTTTTTAGTCATATAGGTTTGGATAAGTTCAATTTGTTTTAATTAACCGATCACAGTTGAAAATAGTTTTTTATTAGTTTATTCTCAGGGTACTGACTAATATCGGAATGATCGATCAGGTGTCAAGTCTTGGATCATCAGATGTCAACTCATGGACATTTTGAAGTCTCTATCCCAACACGGTTAACATCAAAATTCGTCCGATATATTTAGTACTTTCTGTCTGTGCAATAAGCAACGTACATGCCAATAAGAATATATTAAAACATTCTTGATACACTTCGTAGTCGTTGTAGGAATAATTTTACAAAGTGAAAATACAAAATTGTGGGTTGATAACAATCGCATGCACAACAAAACAATTTAAATTGTGTTGGAAAAAGGAAGCAAAAAAACACAAATAAACCCGTTCAATGTGATAAACAAAACAAACAAAAAACACACTTATACATAGTGGCAATAAACCGATGCCATATAAAGAAGAACATTATTATTAATCTATAATAGAAAATCAAACAACGGCAGTCAATGGAAGAAGAAGAGGAAATACCGAGAAAACCCAAAGAAAATGTGTGGCCCTTAATGCATGTTTATTACACGGAGGAAAAAAACGGCCTCTCTAACTTATTGTCCCAAAAATATTTTGCAGGCAACATATATATGTTTGGAGCAAGTCCCAAACTATAGTTACGACTTGCAAACAACGGAAGTCAACTAGAAGGAGAAGAGGAAATACGGAGAAAACCCAAAGAAAATGTGTGGCCCTTAATGCATGTTTATTACACGGAGGAAAAAAACGGCCTCTCTAACATCGTATCCCAAAAATATTTTGCAGGCAACATACATATATATGTTTGGAGCAAGTCCCAAACTATAGTTACGACACAGGGCAAGGCAACAAAATGATGAAAGTTTGTTTGTAATAAATAATCGCTAAACAGAAGTTATGCACTGCGATATCCAATAATAACATCCAAACGAAGTAACTCCCGCAACATTAATTAATCCCCAATAAAATAAAGCCCCAAAATAATGTAGTGAAATACCCCGCAAAAAAAATAACCACCCAAAACCAAATAAACTGTCTTTGGGTTTTATTTCATTTGGGCGTTGTTTTATTATGAAATAATCCCCAAATGTTTAATGAAAAAAACTACCAAAAATATATGACATAACGCCTAACTAATTGTGTCGCACTATTTTTTTTAATTATTTAATTTTTTTGCTTGGGAGTTATGGACTTACTCCCACCATTTTTAAATATTTCCAGAACTGAAAAACGATATTTCTAATTAGGTTGAAAAAAAAAGAAATTGGAAAAATATAGATCGTTTTCGAGTTGTAAAAAATTAAGAGAAGAAAAGTCCCAAGAAATTTTTAAAAAAAAATTCTTAAGAAATATTTAAGAAAAAAAATTTTAAGACATTTTAAAAAAAAAATTCTTAAAAAATATTTTAAAAAAAATTCTTAAAAAATATTTAAAAAAAAATTCTTAAGAAATATTTAAAAAAAAAAATCTTAAGAAATATTCAAAAAAAAAAATCTTGATCACTAGAGCCAAATCTATGAAAAATCCTACATATACCCACCAATTTTTTTTTTTAATTTTAAAAATTTTTTTACAAAATTTTTCATCACTGATATCGAAACCATCCAATAGATCTTTTTTTAAGAGAAGAAAAGTCCCAAGAAATTTAAAAAAAAATTCTTAAGAAATATTTAAAAAAAATTTTTTTTAAAAATTCTGAAAAAATATTTCAAAAAAAAAAAATCTTAAAAAAAAATTCTTAAAAAATATTTAAAAAAAAAATCTGAAGTAATATTTAAAAAAAAAATCTTGATCACTCATTTGGCTCTATGAAAAATCCTACATTCTCCCACCAATTTTTTTTTTAATTTTAAAATTTTTTTACAAAATTTTTCAGCACTATCCAATTGATCGTTTTTTAAGAGAAGAAAAGTCCCAAGAATTTTGCTTATTTCGTTTTCGTTATTGGGCCATATTGAACGAATTTTTGTTTATTGAAGAGGAAAATGTTGGCAACAGGAAGGCGCTACGTGCCACACAGCCGAAGCTACACTCGATGTTTTGGCCCCTCTCGCATTATCAGCCGCAGAGCTGATGTCATTATTTGTTTTTGGTCAATTTTCATATAGAAATGGACAATGAAAAATTCTTCAATTTTTATTTTTGGGGATTTTTTTTTAATTGAGCCAACCCCCATTTTTTTTATGTGGTATTTTTTTTTTGGGTATTTTTCTTAATATTTGGGGAATTTTTCAGAATTTTTGGGGAAATTTGTTTATTGGGTTTTTGGGGAAATTTGTTTATTGGGTTTTTGGGGGGATTTTTCATTTATATTGGAGAATTCTTCATTTGGGACATTCTTCATTTATTTTGGGGCATTTTTCATTTGGGAAATTTCTCATAGAGCCCCTTTGATTCGATTGTACAGCAGTTATGGCTGTTGCCCGGTGTTATCAATCAACCGCGTGCCGAGAGTCTTTCCCAGTAAATCTCAATTCATTGTTAAGGTTGCCGTGCGCAATGGGTAATGAAACTGCTGCAGACAGAGTACATCGATTCGATGCTGTAGTAGAGGCAATTGTTTGAAAATACTACACACATATTTCAAATCCTATAAATTTTTCAGTAATAAAAATGTTTTTTATTTCCTATCGTAACAATTTGCACAATTTGGAATGGTGACTCTATTCTGGTGAGCGAGCTGTGGGGGGCTGGGGGGAGAAAATCTAGTGATGATAATGGTGTTTTCATTAATTGGAGCGTTAAAACAGTTGCTGTGGCGACGTTGGTGACGGTGGTAGGCAATAAATAGCATGGCATACTTATTCATATACGATTTACAACATTTTTACAATTGTCGTCATTAATAAATAAAGCAAAAAAAAACGACAATTTTTAAACAAAAACTAGACTAAAACAAAAACAAGTGTCATTGCTTTATGAGTTGCTGTAATGCCGCCACAGTTCGGTCTCCACGTTGACTCTTGGAACATATTTTATTAGCTTGACAAAAAAAAAAACTATCAAGAAAACACTCCTGGCACAGAAGACAAGACAGGCGACCGAACGACCGAGTCACATAGAAATAGTTTTCCAGTAAAGTGTATTAATTTCATATTCACACACACATACAGACAATTGTGGAATGCTGCAGTACACAAAAGACAGCTCGAAAAGTATTTAATAATTTGTCTTTTGTTGGAAATGCGGCGCCGGCGGCACGAGCACCAACCAGTGCTAGTGGTTTTTCTCCCATTAGCCCTTCACATTCTTTGTGAAAATGCAAATGCAGTAAAGTAGAGTTGAATGAATGCAAACAAACAAAAAAAATAAAACAAAACAAAAGAAAAATATAAAATAAATTTATATTAAAAAACATAAATAAAACTAACACTCAATAAAAGTGGGTTTGTGTTGTTCCCATTACAGATTTCACAAATAAAACAAACTTTCAGCCAAAGTTACACATATTGTCACCTAAAACTCAGAAAGCCCTAAACATTTTACCCCCGTATTCCGAAAATTTTCGAACAGCTTTATAAATCTATGTAAAGAAAGATATGTGAAAATACAAAAAAAAATGTTCACAGATTTTTCTTAACAATGGTTTATAAAGAAATGTTTATGAATACCATAACTATGAAAAAAAACAACAATCGCACAATGGAGGACGCCACTAGATTTTCGTCTTCTCTGTCAAGAGTTTATACAGGGTCTTAAGGTTCAGTAAGATTCCAGTGGCAGATTCACGGATGCCTGGAAAAAATATGTACACTCAGTCCCCTCCATTGAATTATTCTGAAAGCCCTAAAAAGCTCGGTAAATACCAACATCTGACAGATTGTCCAGGTCCCTAGAGAAATAGGAATCCATAAGTCATGCCCGCCTGTTCACCAAGGCTAGGCAAGTACAAAGAAGGTATTTTATTGACTGCTCCTATTCGGCATCCCCATAGCTTCACTTGTCATAACCCCTTCAGTCTCAGTGTTGTAGACTGACTCCTGTCAAGGCGACCACAATTAATGAGACATCGGGTAGCGACAGCATTGTGTGCGAAAGTTTATCTAATTGGGGACACACCTATAAAGATTTAATGTAACCGCAGACAGACGTTACTTTTTTCACCCGACGATTATCGGCCTTAATTCATATTACAAACAACCAGTGAACAATTCAAGTCTCCATTTTTTCCAATTGCCCAATTGCAAGCACAATACTGAGCTTGGAATTTACATAGTCCGCAAAAGGTAAATATATTCTGCAACCCCAAACCGATAGATCCACTCTCTCATAAAAAAAGAGACTCAGAAACATCTCTCAAAATCAATGAGCTGTGACAATATAATTTGTTTACTCACTGACCACTGCGATCTACTGTCTAAAGCCTTACAAGCACTCAACGCGTAAAGAGTTTTATTTCTGATATTAGGTCTTTATATTTGATCCTTCGAACCGGATTCTCTTTACATTTGGTCCTTCGAACCGGATTCTCTTTACATTTGGTCCTTCGAACCGGATCCTCGTTACATTTGGTCCTTCCAATCGGATCCTCTTTACAGGTAATAATTGGTTATATATTTTACTTTCAATTTGAAAAAAATAATAATTTATCCAATCGTATTTCGAAAATCAGTTGTTGTCTTTCTTCAAGAATTTTTTTTCCTATAATTGTAATTAGTGCCATGTTCGCCCAAAGACAAGAAACTCGTAGCAAATTAACGTTATTATGGGAAGACAGGGCTGTGACAGTTGTAAAAAATATTGTATTAGATACATTTTAGTGTACTTTAACGTAACTAGGGCGGCAACAATTTTAAAAATACTTTTCTTTTAAGTATTTATGAGCTGATAATTGTAATGGTACTTTTAAGACCCGTTGGTCTGTATTGCATGACAATTTGTACGATGCCTCTTTTGGACTCAGCTGCACACGTCTGGACTTTTGTGGAATGATAGATAGTGTGTGTGCGACTATCAGACAACAAACCCAGGTTGATATTCTTTTCTTCAAATGAGTAGATAGGATTGGAGTCTCCTTTTAGAATATATTCTGGTCCGAACATTTAAAAAGATTTTCGTTTTGGTCATTTTCAAATGACAAGACCGGATCGTAGTCTCCTTTTGGTTGATATTCTGTTTGGAACATTTAAAAAGATTTTTTTATTCATTATCAAATGACAAGTAGTCTCCTTTTGGTTGATATTCTGTTTAGAACATTTAAAAATGTTTTTTTCAAATGACAAGATAGCATTGGAGTCTCCTTTTGGTTGATATTCTGGTCAGAACATTTAAAAATATTTTCTTTTTGTCATTTTCAAATGACATGATAGGATGGGAGTCTCCTTTTGTCATGGAGTTTGTACCTTTGTCGGTGTTCCCCTTCTTTCTATGGTCGTCCTACTTATAAATCCGTTGTTAGTCCTTTTGTTTCTCTGTGGCTAGTCCTTCGTCGGTTGATCTGACCCATCATTTTGATCATTTGACTAGAGGCAGCAATTCATAAGCGTGGCCGTATTTCGCGTATCTGGGACATTTGTCGAGGATGGGTGAATTATCCATGTTGTTGTGAACGGTTGCCTTTACCGGAAAGACTTTCAATGTGTTATTCTGCCTCAAGTGAACCCGGCCTCCTGTCTATCCTTTTCATTTAGCTGAACAATTTTTCTTTATAGTTGCATTACAAATATTTGGCGTCCCCCCTTGGTCTTGACCAACTGCATTGCATTCTGTTCTGTTCCCTTCAAAACTTTGTATTTGCCAACTTACTCAAATATTTCCTAAGACGTTCGAAGTTCTAATTGCACTTTAGACATTTTTTAAAAATAAATTCATGTTTTTTTTTTTGCAAAAAGTTTGAAATATTTTATCTTCGATCTATTTATTTTGTACTTGCATTCGTCTTGATGGCTGTGTGTGTGTTCTGCCCAAAATAATTATCTGACTTTCACTTATTCGGGTATGGTTGAGTGCTGGCTGGCAGTTGGAACTTAAGGGCATACTTTAATTTATTCACTCGCCTCATTATACACACATCTCTCTCTCTCTAGGGGGGGAATGGTCGAGAAGTTGGCACCGCAAAACCACTTTTTTTAGCTTTTCGTTATTCTTCTTATGTTTTTTTTTGTTGGAAACCAACATGGATGTGGCTGCTGCGTGTTTAAGTATCGAGAGAATGCGGCGGGTATTTTCTTTTCTTTCTTTTTTTTCGCTATCGTGATTTCCTTGATTATTTTTAATTTTTCAAAAAAAAAAAAATAAAGAAGATTTTTATCTTTCGGCCAACATCGGATGTACCTACACGTATGCGAATGAAGAAGAGGTAAGTGGTTTTGGTTTTTATGAGAAACGAAAGGAGAACAGCATGAGAAATTTCACCGGTTTTTGCAAAAAGAAAAAAAAAACATCGCAGATGGAAATCAATGAAGATTTGATTTAAAAATTCAATCACTCGATGGTGTTACCCTTATCTGGTGTGAAATTTTTAGGGTTGTTTATGCAAAAACGACCATCCCCCTGTTTTTGCATTGAAATTCTTTGTAAAAATTCGTGTTTTCAAACAATTTTTTTCCCATTTTGAAAAAGACAGTGTGCGATTTTATCACAAACATGTTGATTATTGTAAACGCGTCAATTGCAAATGTCATGTTTTACTTTTATCTGTCTGTGTTTGAGCTGACGGCGATGGTGGTATAATCACCGCTACGGTCAGGGGCCTGGGCTTGGTTGCTGCAAATTTTTGCTTACAGCAGTGGCACGTGTGCTCATGCGCAGTGCGCACTCACTGTAAACAGCTGCAGCAATGAAGGTAATGGCGCTGCCAACCAACGGCATTTTGCCACATTTTGCAAATGTGATCATGAAAGATCAGCATTTGATTAAATGAGCATAAACCAGCCACATGTTTTATGAGGAACTCACGAGAGATATGTACGTGATCCTGTTTGGTTGCTGACAACAACAAAAAACTGTACAGTTTTTGTTTTGTGGAAACGGAGAAATCATGTGTCAGGAAGGGATTAGCAAGAAATTCACAGGGTTCTGCACAGGGAATATACATATGTACATATTCCGAAAAATATTGAGAAACATTCTGACGTTTTTGTTTAGTTTCAGGAATTATTGCATTCTCCAACAAATTTCATGAAAAGGATATGGTCCTGTAAGCGTAGTCGTGGTGGCCATTTGACTGATGTTGTTGTTCATTATTAACGCCATATCTTCCTCTTTATCTTAATATATATTTACCCTCGACACTGATTCACTGACTCTGTCACGCAGTACGTAGGAATTTAAATAGGCATTCTATAATTTTCTATAAATAATAAAAAAAATAATATTTTTTTTTGTACAGAAATTGTGTTTTCCCCGAATTTTTTTTTTTACAAATTTTGTTTTTTTTACAAATTTTTTTTTTTTTCAACATTTTTTTTTTCGAAAAAAAAATTTTTTTTCAACAAAAATTTTTTTTTTCAACAAAAATTTTTTTTTTTAACAACAATTTTTTTTTTCAAGAAACATTTTTTTTTTCAACAAATTTTTTTTTTTCAACAAAATTTTTTTTTTTCCACAAAAATTTTTTTTTTTCAACAAAAATTTTTTTTTCAAGAAAAAATTTTTTTTTCAACAAAATTTTTTTTCCCTATTTCAAACAAACAAGAAATTTATTTGCAAATTAATGAGCAAATTTAGTAGTAACTAGATACTAAGACTCGATAAGATCCATTGATCTTAACAGCTACATACTTTACATAGTTAACATTTTATTTTATAATTATTGTGTTTTCTTTTCAATCTTCTAGTTTCGACGCTGTCATCTAATATGGATATGGCTAAAATGTTTGTGTGATTACTTAATCTATTGAGGTAATTGGTACTAAGCCTTGATATTTCGTCTCTAATGTTTGGAGCACCAAGATCGTTGTGAATACATCGGTTGCTCACAAACCAGGCCGCATTGGATATTGGTCTAAGAGTCTTAAAAACTTCGATGTTTGAATTGCTGGCTGTTCGTTCCACAGTTCAATCCCATAAGACCATACTGGCTTAAGTATAGTTTTATAAAGTATTACTTTATTATTTCAAATATTATTATTGTGACAACTGTTAACAGAACCACATTAGTTCGAAATTCCACTTTATCAATGCGGTTAAAAAAATTCGCAAAAAGAAATGCGTTTGATTTGAATGCGTAAAATTATCAAAAGTTTAAGGTTGTTTCAACCATGTTCAAATATTTGATGTGTTGTCTCCTCAATAAAATTTATATTGAATATCAATTGCTTGAAATAAAAAACGGCAATACGAAATGGTTTTGTTTGGCTCATAGTGGTTTGTTGGTCTTGAAGAGAAAAAAAAAAAAAAAAAAAAAAAAAAACGCTTTGATTCCTGATTCGCTTTTGGTGAAGTCCAGCACAACTAATTTTTCCTAAGATGATTTTACAACCGCAATTGACTGGCAATCACTAGTAATACCCAGCACATACCTGATATTAGTATAGCTCCAATAAATATTCGAAATAAAGTCAAATAACACTAATTTCGTGGATTTACTTATTTGTATTTGATCGGCAATGAAATCATTCGCAAAAGCAAAGGGCAATCTACAGGGCAGAGGACGTTCCTACGAACGAGGCACAACATTTTCTGTGAGATGCCACTAGAGTATGCTGTGATCCTACACTACTGCAAAAGCGACTTATCCCCCGTCTTCATAGAAATTTGTAACATCTTTACAAAAATTTTCAATTTTTTTTGTATATTTTTTAAAAGAAAAATGTGTAAAAATTGTTTTTGGACTTTCACACATTTTTCTTATCAAAGGTCTATAAAGATGTTACAAATTTGTATGAATACGGAGGATAAGTCGCTTTTGCAGTAGTAGTAGGATCACAGCATACTCTAGTGACAGCTTACAGAAGATGTTGTGCCACTTTCGTAGAAAAGTCGTCTGCCCCTGTAGACGGCTTTGCTTTTGCGAATGATTACATTGCTGATCAAAAATAAATACATAAATCCAAATTCAAAAGAAATAAGTATTCTAGTGACATCCACATAGACTTTGGTAGAAATAAAATACCATGTCAGAGTGTAGAAGATTTCGGGTGAAAATATTTACATTTTATTTACGAGTAATAAATTAGGTAAATATTGACTGCCGACTGCCCCCCACTAGCGTAAAGTTTATAAATGAATGCGCATTTAGGAATACATTGTTCCTCTCTTGAAAAAAAAAATGCATTGGAATACTTTGTGAATCACCCACCACTCAGTGCGTTATAATATTTATTCCCAAAATAAATCGCTAAATATCTGGATGGTTGTCTGGCAATATCTGAAAGAAGATCGTCGTCGTCGTCGTCAATCATAATGATTATGGTTATTAAAGTTCATATGTACACAGTATATCACCAGGCAGTCAAGCGTTTAATTAATTCATTTGTAAAAACAAAGGCAGACACAGCCAAGACAAGATCACTTTATTATACACACACAGAGCCTAGCTTTGTGGCGCACTCCTTTATTACCCCCAACCACCATCTCCATCTCCATGCAATATGAAAACTCAAAGATCACTGGCTCATCACATGCAACTTCTTTCTTTCTTTCTTTCTTTTGTTGCAAATTTTTATATTTGAATTAATTGAAGTTATTAATGGCTGCTCAGATGGATAGCTATATCAAATTAAAACAAAAGACTGTTATGAAAAAAAACCACAACAAGAACGAACAAAAATTATGGAAAGAAAAGTAATTCTGCCATAACTCCTCCTCTCTAATCTGCCCAGATGATGAAGACGCTGTCTTCACCAGGAAGTAAATCGACATTCATTCAGTCTGCTGCCTCTGTCTAGTTCAATAACCGGCCAAATTATATGTACATATAAATAAATGAATTTGAACAAACGAAAATAATAAAGAAAAACCCCCAACAACTGACTACCGGCAGAACAATGTTCTGATGTACTGGCTGGCGTTTCTTCTTTTGAAATTTCTTGCAAAAAGAAAGAACAAAAAAGTTCTTCATATGTGCACGAGCCAACAATTTCAATTTATTTTCAATTTAATCATTAACATGCAATCTTTCTACGAGGAGTATATCCGCCCCCCACCCCAACGCCACCACTCATACACTTTAAATTGAATGCAGAAAAAAAAACTTCAAGACGAATAACACAAAGCGTAGAGGTCCTTACTTTTGAATGCTGATCCATTGGCGCGCAATGAAGTAACGATGGATTTATTATATATTTCCATATGAATATAAATAATATTCATTATTTATGCAGAAGTTGTCTACAAACCGAAACTTGACAATTGTTGTTGTACTGCATTTTAAAATGCACGGCATGTCTTTTTCACTGGCACCGCGAAAAGCTGATTATCAAGATCACTACAAATAAGCAATAAAGGAATTGATGGGCTTTATTTGCCATAGATGGTCGGCCTATGAGATAAACGAAACCCTAAAAAGGTTGAACAAAGAAGTGGATAATCAGATATGTGCTAAACTTCACTTTATTGCCGAGGTGACTGTCGTTCACCCAAAATTCTTGGGCTGGATTTAACAATCACTAAGTTCTTTGTGTTTCACAAGAGAATATAAATCGATATTTTTATACTAAACATGACCCAAGACATCAAATAAACAATTCTAAAATAATCTTTAATATGTTCTGAACAGGCGCCCCGGTAGTCGAGTTGGTAGCGTGCTTGTCTATCAGCGTGGGGGTTGTGGGTTCGATTCCCACCAGAGGCTTTGGTCTGTCGCTGCAAAAATTTAGCCAAATGGTCTGTGTCACCCGGTTTACCCTTGGACCCAAAATTAGAATATAAATTTACTTTGTATTGTAATTAATAAATAAATAAATAAATAAATGTTCTGAACTGTTGTGCACTTAAAAAACCAAATTAACATTTATAAAAAAAATTAAATATGTCCCATTGATTTGTTTGGCTCATGGTGGTTTGTTGGTCTTGATGGAAAGAGTTAAAGCGCAAACAAACCCATTGATGTGATTCGTTTTTGGAGAAGCCCAGCACAACCGATTTTCCTAAGGTGATTGGACAGCCGCAAGTAATTGGCAATCACTTGTGATACCCAGCGTATACCTGAATATTCTCCTAATAGAGAAATTCTAGAGAATTCGGGGAACTGTACGGTATAACATTAACATTTCATGGTGAAGCGAATGGGGAACTTCTCTCAAATCAGTGAGTTGTGTACAATATAATTTGTTTACTTTCAGGCCGGGTCCTAAGGTGAACATTTCTCTCACTCCTCTATCGTGTGATTTGGGCGATCAATTGTTCACTTCGAAACATCTTCCGCGTCGTTGTACGGAGCATGAGGTTGCCAAAGCCGAGAGTGTGCGACTCAGTACTGAAACTTCAACATCATATCGTCGATCTCAAAAACCATTCACGTTTTACGTCCCAGCACAATGCAAACTGTGGGCGTGCATTCTCAGCTTAAAAGGTCCAAATTGACTGAACAATTCAAGGCACATTACTATTCACTTCGTTATCAGTTCTCAGTTGGATCCTAAGAACAGCTCGATATTGCTCGATAAATCATTTTCATATCGTTTTCATTTCAACACATCTGTGACATCCGAGAATTGGGAAGCAAATGTATCCTCAGAAAGTGGATTTGGACTGTAGCTGGAAGCGCCACTTTGGTTAAAGTTAAGCGCTACAGAGGCATGATAAACTATTTGTTGTGGCCAGAGTTCGATGATGTGGTAAACTTTGTTTTCCATGTCAAAATCGATGTCACCTCGGAGTTTCGATTTGAGCCGTTAGATGATTTTACTTTTGTGGAGATGGACCACATGCTATGCCAACAATCCATTAATGATTCTGGCTCTCAAGACGAACAGATTAGTGCCAGAGCCAGACAGGATGGGCCAGCGGAGACACCAACATGAATAATGGAAATGCCAAAAACTATATATTTTTTTAATTTGTTTCAAAAAATATTTATCACCCTGTGAAATGTCAATCATTTTATGATTCTTTAGCCACTTCCGCCTGGGTAACGAACAAGTGCTGCCCACTGAACACTTATTCCCACACAGTTTTTTAAATCAACATTTGCATGTTTTTTTTTTGGTTTTGAAGCTCGCTGCATTTCCAAAAACATTGGCGTATGTAAACACACTTTCTGATGTTTTCCACAACCTGTCAAGGGTAATCGGTTGCAGTCCATAGTTGTTTTTTTTTTTTATTTATTTTAGGATTATCTTTGTTGTCTTACACTGAAATTGTAATACGATTCGGTTTACAGGACAAAGTACATCCTTAAAGTTCTTTTACAACTCTGTAAGCAATACAAAGGATTATGTGCAAGGATTATTTACAATCCTTAGGGGGTAGCCCGGCCCAACTTGTAACGTGTAGAAATTTTGTGATTGATTTTGAGAGAGAGGGAGATCACTTACACCATGAAATGCAATTACAATTTATTTTATTGTACTGTAAGTATATCAGTGATCCACTACTACACATTTTCATTGTTCATATGTTCTTTGCAACTCATCACGGCCGCAACAACAATAGCAACACACACAAACTATACAACAAGAAGGAATCAACATATGTAATAATCTGTAATGACTCATAAACGAATGCGACCCAACAACAATACACACACCACTGTAAACCAACAATTGTGACAAGTCAAGAAGAAGAAAACTGCCAGACGACCGATGGTGGTATGAATATGGCAGAAAATAAAGGCCTACAAGACCTACTAGGCCTGATAGACAGACAAGACAGTAAAGAAAGACACCGGCTGGCTGGCTGGTTGACAGTCAGACACAGTGACAGACCCGTGTCATGCCGCGGGAGGAACACACAAAGACGGAGGAAGGCAAAACGTACATAGCATAGATATAGCAACAACAACAAAAAACGCAAATAAAATGTAAAGAAAAGAAAACCGGGTGTTTTTTGTGAAATTCAACCTTTTTCTTAATGTTGAAGGCAACAACAGAATATGTATCGGCAAAAACAACAAAACTGCATGTTCATATGCGCACATGGGGGCTGGCTTATGGGCAAGTAATATACTGCAACAACAACAACAACATAAATAAACAACAAGCACACAAAACATAAATGCAACTAAAAAGGTTTCCTTCCTTTGAAAATCACACACACACACAAAGAAAATCGTATTCCGAAAAAAAAAACCAACGTAAAGGAAATACATATATTATGATTATTTTGATGCATTTCGTAAATGTACGTGTGTGTGTGTGTCTGCGGATGAATTTATAAGGCTTTCTTTCCTTTTCCTTTTTTTTTTTTTTTTGCAAACCCAAATTGAAACCGAACCGACAACGAAACCTAAAAGAGTTATTTGGCATTATTTGCAGGAAACTTCCTACTCAATTTACATGACAACAAGTCGAAGCAAATGAAAAAAACACACATACACATACACACTTGAAAAGTACTCGAAATAATGACGGTTGATGGTGACGACTCATTGGAGTGGCGAACTGTGGCGCAGTGGTTCCAATAGCAACGAAAACAGCGGCTGCAGCACTGGGCCGCCTCCCATGTGATCTAAATGCATGAACTTTACTCGTACAAAGTCCTGAAAACTGAATTCAAAAACATTTTCTAAATCCTCTTAACGGGGGTCCACTTGTGTTTCTTTAGGAATCTTAAAAGAAGTGTCAATCTTCATGTTCTTTTTTCTTTCCGAAAACAGATCCGTCGCAACTTCTCCAGGATAGAAGTAAATTAACGATGAACACTCTTTTCGACCATTCTAGGTCAGAATGGTGGTTAGCTTGATAGCTAATGAATCCAAATAATTGTTCAAAATCCTCTGGAGGTCAATACACTTGGGTATGATGGCCAAAGAAGAGTCGAAATCCCTGTCTTTTGAAATTTTTTCCGAAGCAAAACTTGTGACCACTATACGCCTAGCAGATTTTATTTAAGAACTCAAAACTTCCTAAGGGCCTTACTAACATTCTAGGATACAACACATGTTATTATTAACTCGTTGTCAACTGCACAACATTCCATTAGTTGTAGTCAAAGAAATATAAAATTCACAACGTGGGACATGGATTCGTGATAATACAAAATATTCAACCAAATGTTTGTATGCACGGAAGAGTGATTCCTTTAAGCCGCCACAATGGTCCCATGTGTTGGAGTTAACAACAAAATCTTACATAGAATGAATGGATAACGAAATCTTATGGATTCGTGATAAAGCTTACTTTCGTTTGATTAACTTTATCAGGTATGTGCTGCACTTCACTTTATTGCCGAGGTGATTGTCGTTGACAAAATTCTTGTGCTGTATGTAACAATCACTAAATTGTTTGGGTTTCACAATCACTTTCAAACACCATGGTGAATAGAAATCCATATTTTTGTACTAAACATGACCCAACACATCAAATAAACAATTCTGAAATAATCATTGATATGTTCTAAACTGTTGTGCAGTTAAAAAACCAAACTTTAGTATTAATTAACATTTATGAAATGCGTTTTAAAAATATCTCCCATTTATATGTTTGCTTATGGTGGTTTGTTGGTCTTGATGAAAAGAGCTAAAGCGCAAAAAAAAAAAAAATAACGCATTGATGTGATTCGCTTTTGGCGAAGTCCAGCACAACTAATTTTTCCTAAGGTGATTTGACAACCGCAATTGACAGGCAATCACTAGTGATCCCCAGCACATACCTGTATATCCGTATTTACTAATTGACTTCCTAAACCTAGTAGTAGAAAATCAAGGCATCAGTCTGTATACACTGCAAACAAATCTTTTGAGTTGTACCTGATAATTCACTGAGTAAAAGAATCATCTCTTTTGATTAGAAGTCGATAACCGTCTTACCACTTTGGTTATCTACGACTCTACTCAGTTGTGAACTGCGTACGATTTGTGTGGTATATCATAGTTACTGCGGATTTTTGGAATTATTTCTATTCTGTTTATATATACTAGAAAACGACATATTGAACTCAAGCTCTATCACTACAGAGAAAATCCGAGTTACTGCGACTTCAATTTTGTCGATTCAAAAATTGGCCGTTAATTTTTAGTTCGTGAACTAAATCAATGTAAACACATTTACAGTGAGTGAGAAACTCATTTGAAAAACGTATGGTATTGATTGGTTTGTTGTCTTTGCAGCGCATATTAAAAATAAAATATAAATGCCGCCAAACTTGAGGGTAAAAAGTTATCCTATAAAAGCCAGGTACAATTTCTCTAGGGAAAATGTTAGCTGTTCAGAGTCAATATTAAACTCTATGAACCGGTTCCCTAGGAACAACATTATGTATTCAGAGCCAATATTAAACTCTATGAACCGGTGAAGTGAGTATTGCAAATTACATTAAGCACAGGTGACTGATTTTAAACAAGCTCATCGCCATTGTTAAGGTTTACGGGGTTTACTGTGCTTCATTTGATCGTTTACAATTTCCCATTTCCCATGTTTCCGCATCAATCACATATATATTGCAGTTGTTATCTTGATTTAGGATTACCACTTTGATACCCTGGCATAGTTGTAACGGGGTTGAATTGTAAATTGTTCGTCTGTCATTTCCCCATTGATGTTTGAGTTGTTATTTGGCTTTTCGCATTACAACTTAGATATCATGACTTAGTTCTACCACTTCTGAAAGAAATACAAATCAATTATTTTGTGTATTCTAAAGGGCCATTTCTATTGTCCTATCAAGTCGTACGATTTGGTTTTCACGTTCAAGCTAATACACAAGCTAATAATTGACAAAATCATTAACAAATCATTTTGAGAATTGGATTAATGAAAACGTTCAATGCCGAAATGAAAAGAGGAGATGAGATTCTCTCTCGCTCCATTTGGTGTCCATTTTGACAAATCGCACGACTATATAAGACAATATAAAAGGTGAATTTATAATTCTCATCTAAACAACATGGGCTTACGAAATTATAAAATACACACTCCGATATGTTAATTAAGTTGGGCCAATGGGGCCATTGTGTATCAGGGTAAATCTGTAGTGATATATGCTGATTTTTCTGTAGCTATCAGTCCACGCATTCAAGGTAGACTTTGTTCAACGTTGAAGTTGCTCTTTTGAAGAGGTATACGATGATATCCGCAGAATGAGGTTTCAGAACCATTCAAAACTCTCTTGTATTGAAATAATTTGTATGGGGTTTGAAAAATACACTGGCTGTTTTTTTTCAACTCAGTTGTGTTGAAAGCATCGTTATGCATTAACCAAGTTGTGTTGGAGTCATCATTATCCATGTATGCATAGTCATTTGTAGGTGTCTGTCTTTAACGATATTATCGGTGTATTTTTAGACCTACATCTCGGAAGCTAGCACATCTCCGAAGCTGGCTCACCCCTCCGGCTTGTCTTGGTGTGCCTTCCCACTTTTCTTTTGTATTTTACTATTTTTCACATAATGCCGTAGCTGGCTCTGGACATTTGGTTTGGTCAAAGATGACCCCAAGAATTTATAAAATTTTTCACTGAAATGCTTCTTCCACGCTACTGGAAATGCTGATCCAATTTGAGGGTATTTTATGGTGTCTTAGCTTCTGACATGGATTTGAATGATTATCTCTTTCCTGGACATCTGGTTCTTGTGTGCCTTCTTGTACTACAAAAGTGGTTACAGATTAGTTATGATTTTTAATAAGTTACCCGAATGTATTAAAGGTTTTCCCTAAGATATTCCAGAAACCGCAGGGAAATTACCTTGCAAACATCATAGGATTCAATTAAAAGTCATCACCGCATTAATTACATCTAATGTGCGTAGGAAGATAATCAAATCTTCTTAGGGTTGTCCTCTGCATGATTCTCTTTAAACCCAATGCCTTTAAAGAGTTGGTGTTCTGATATTGTGGTCCATCAATATTCTTTGAATAGTATTAAATTTAATGAACACTATCCACCAAATCAATTACAATTCAACTATTTTTCCAGTTTTGAAAACATTTAATTGACAATCGCTGCTTAGAGTTATGTCCATGGTTTGGAAACCACTGTCTACCATTATCCATATCGAATGTGGTGTGTTTGTACATTTCCAGAAATAGGGAAATATGTTTTGCACAAAATGTAATCCTATAAATTAAAACACGACAAATGACAGAATATAATCACCATAAACAAAAGTTTAGGTGTTTCTTCTCCACACACACACACACACGCGCAGAAATAACACCCCAGATGAAAAGGTAGAATCTATTAACGTGTGCCACCAACCACTCACTCACTCAGTCAGTCAACTTCTTTAAGCAACCGGTGTGGGCTGCAGGAAAGTTTTAGTTAGGAGTTGACAAAAGGATGAGGTTGATGATGTTGGCTAAGAAAATAAAATTAAATCAAAATCACGTGGTGATATTGACGCACCAAAAATGCATGAACCAACCAACCAACATTCAGTCAGTCGTCTGTCTGTCTGTCTGGCAGTGGGTTGTTAACAGAAATACTTCTTGTCTTTTCTACCTCTGCTGCTGTCGATTGTACTTTTGCACGCCTTGACGCCCAAAAGAAGAGCCGGTAACCGGATTTGTTTATTAAAATCGACAACAAAAGGGTGTGTGTAAGCTTTCTTTGGCGGCCACAGACAGAGGCGGCGGCGGCTGGCTGACATGCAACAGGAGGGTACACAACAACAACAACAACACATCGCACACACGAAAAATATTAATGATCATCTTTCCAAGGTTCACCGCAACGACAACGACAACGGATGTGTAGGTGTCGTGTCCATGTGTACTTCACTTCTTTGTTTGAAGAGTCAAGATTATCATTGTAATTTGTTATACGCCGTTTTTTAGTATTTTTTTTTATTCATGACTTTTCGCAAGAAATCGGGAAAACTGCATATGTTTGATGAGCTTACTTCCACAAATTGCCAAACACTCCCCAATTATGAAATTAAAGACAAATAATTCCTTTCACATTTGAGGCGTTCGTCTGAAAATGTACATGTACATTTGGAAATTGTAAATTTTGAATAAGAACTGAAAATTATTTATAAACGTCTGTGCAAACTGTGAAGTGATTTAAAATATAAGGAAAAATATTGAATATCATGAGCCAAAATGAAATATTTTGAAAAGTACATATCGTCACCAGAAATCCAAAGCATATTCATAACTTTACAGGAGACGAGAAAAACGTGGGAATTCGAATATAAAATTGTGAATTCTGGATATTGAGGTGTAAAACTTTGCAGAGACGTCTATTTTAGGTCATCTCACCAGAAATTGGGATTTTTGATGTTTGGCCATTATGAATTTTAGTACAAGTTTATGTATTATTTGAAACTACTCAACTGAATGTAAATATGTTTAAATGACCATTTAATTGCTTAATTTCCCACTGTGCAAAATTTGCATGTCCTACAATTCAAGTGTTGTTCATTGACTTCATTGTGGTATTACAGAGATTTGTACCACTAACGTTGCTGTGGTCTTTATGAACTCTTAATAACTCTACTAATAATAATTGAGAGAACATTTACAAACCCAAAAAAAAAGATCAGGCCAATATTTTCAGTTGTTATGCAAGTCTATCGACTTGTGTAGTTTTTCTATTCGGTTTTTTTTCTCTTCTCTTCTGTTAAGTTGTTGAGAGTTTCCACCATTTATGGTCATGATAATGCAAAGCTGTTATTGAGCGAAAAAAAAAATTCACAAACACAATACACCACAAATTCAAATTCACTTTCAATTTGTATTTTGAAATGACGTTTGGCGGTTCTTTGTTTTTTGGACTGTAGACGACGGCGGCGACAAATATGGTCATGATTAGCTGCTAAGAGCAGCAGAAGAGTTTCCAAAGCCATGAAATCCAAAGACCAAAATGTGTGTACCGGCGGCTGTAGCAAAGTCACATAGAGATATACATATGCGTGCATGCGCGAGTGAATAGTTCAACTTCAATTCATCAAAATAAATTCAATGTCTTGTTGGACGGTTACAAAGTCTTGAAGCTTTGAAGGCACACACCTACAGTTCGTATAAATAAGAAATATAATTGCGTAGTTGCTGTTGTTGTTGGTATAATTGTTTAATGAATATTATCGGAAATCCACATGGTGGTAGGTACCGAAGAAATTGGGAATTATTTTCTTAGACAATTGATTTAATGACAGCCGAATTTTACAGACAACAACATGGCAACATGTTCAAATTATGTCTAATTTTGAATAATCATACTATATCCTAAAATGGTAAACATTAAATCGTGCATAAATGTAGATGATTTTTTTTTTTAAGACGGTTTACAAAATATTTTCTTTGTTGGAAGTGGAAAGAAAATAATTGATGTTTTCAAGTTTACAACGACAAAAAAAAAGGAAAACTCCTAAAAGCAATAGTAACCATTAACACGTACAATCTACTGGGTTGACATTCTATGCCAGTGGCTTTTTCTACAAACGTTACACTGAATTCGAATCAGAGAATTTGCAGCCAAACTAATACGTCTTCGAATAGACGTAGGACGTCTGCTCTGTAAATTGTCCTTGCTCCTAAATACCGATGTATGTTTGCTGTAAAATCCTCTTAATTACATTGGGAGTAGAAAATAAACTGTATGCTAAATTAATAGTAAAAAAAAATAGTTAAGTCAAATAAAGAAATCTCCCTTGTTTTGAACTGCAAAATTATTATTAATATCAAATGGCCCAGGTGAATATCTGATGACCGTGTAAAGCTACGAGAGGTTCGCAAAAATAATCCAAAATTATTTTTTTACAAAAACGAATCCTATATGGAATACTTTTGTGCGAGGGCGTTAGGTCGTCGTTTGGATGAATATCGAAATATTTTGATTTCAGCTCAAGTTGACCGACGTCGTACCTGTGTGAGGGCTTATCATTCAGCTTCTCGACTTCATTCGCTTGTTGCCTTTGTTGAAGTGAACACAGTTTTCTAGCGGAGTTTTGAAGAAAAAACATATAATGAAAGATTGCGCGGAAGAAATGATTGATTTTATTGTGGTATAGGGTTATCCATTTTGTGATTTCAAAAGTATAGGGCTGGAATTCGAGATCTGTCAAACCAATTTTTTTCTTCTTTTCAGTTGGATGTCTGACATCGACGAAAATGGATAGCTTAACTATCACAGAACGCAAAAAAATTATTAAAACCTACTACAAAAATGGTGTTTCTGGCACAGCCGCACATATCGTGCTTTATGAAGCACATTTCTCACAGAATCTTCAAGTAATTGAAAAGAGGCCATTACATCCACAAAAAGTCACTGTATGGTGCGCTCTTTGGTCCGAAGGTGTGATTCTACATTACTGCTTCGAAAACGACTATCACCGTCTATTCGGAGCGTTATGGTCGTATGATAACCGACTTTTTTTGCCTGCTATTGAAGAATACGATTTGGCGAATATGTAGTTTCAACAGACGGTGCCACATGTCACACAAGTCGAGCGAATATGGCTTTGTTGCATTTCCTGGCCGCGTAATTTCTCGTCGTGACGACATCAACTGGCCACCAAGATCATGCGATTTGACACCATTAGTCTAATTTTTTGTGGGGCAACGCGAAAGACCGTGTTTATGCAGATAAACTTTTAACACTTGAGCACATAAGAACCAACATTTGTCAAGAGGTGGCCGGCGGCTTATTGGAAAAAATTTTCCTTCTCAGTCATGCAATAGTTTGTCTAATACTTCCTTAGTGGAATTTCACATAAACACGTCGACTATTTGAAATGCCAATAAGGATTATTGTAAACCATTTCCGGGAAATCCCTAGAGTAATTAAATGTTGTTAAACGAGCGACAAGCTCTAGGGGGCATCATAATGTTGATAGCGGTTGCGCCGATTCGTGAATTTCATATGGGTTTGAATTGTGTTGCCAATTAATTGGCGCTGAGTTGGTGTGCGCGAATGATTACAATCAAATGTTTACATCTGAAATTTATATTTTTCCTCCATCCATCATTTTTTATCCCCCCCTCCCGTTTTATTTAATGTTTCAACTTAATTTGACTGTGCCATTTTGCATTTTGCCGTTTGGCGTTTATGGCTTTATTTAAATCACCTGAAATTGAGCTAAAATACACTCCTCCATTTTTGGTCGTCTTTCGTCGAGTTTTTTGTCCGTGTTCGTATATGATAAAAAGGACATTAAACTTTGTTCGTGTTCCTTTCAACATGTATTTTCTTGCTGCTGCTGCTGCAGTATTTACAACAACAACAACAAATCAACGGACATAACGCCCGATTTTTTGTTTGCGTTATTATCGTAGTCGGGCGGCTGGTGGAGTTGTGGTCACGCGATATTTTAATTTTTGTAACGTTTTTCTAACTAAAAAAGGCGAGATATAATATTATCTTAAATGTTATTTTCTTGCTGTTGTTGTTGTTGTTGTCGTTCGAAGCGAAAAAAAAAAAAAACAACGTCATTATGTGGAAAAAAAAAATTGAGAACAATGAACTTTTCATTCAACAAAGAAGCACAAGTGTTGTGATAGCACAACAATTTAATAGTAGTTACTTATGTATGTAAAACATTGGATGGAAATTGAAGCAATCGCCATCATTTGGAGAAATGATAAATGATATTTGTTGTCGACGTCGTCGTCGTCGTAGGTAAATCTAAATAATGTCATTGAAAGACGACGACGTCGTATCGATCATTGTCAATTTGTGCTCCATTTTAGGATATAATATAAGAAATACAACGACTACGACTACAAGGAGCCGGTGTTGAAATATGGTCGCCGCTGTAGAACAACCACAATAGCTAACAAAAGCATGACGGTGTTGAGTCATAATATGGAAACAATTTGGAACAGAGCTTAGGATTAAGCTAATCGACTTTATAATCCTTTTATTGGTAGGTTTTTAAAATCTTTACTTTGACAAACCTTACAATCACAAGAGTGTGATGGAAAAGTTAGTTCGCTTTAATTTGTTGTGCAATCGGAAATAAATAATGCAACATATGGCAAAGCCGGCTGCTTCCCCAATAAAATTGACAGCTGCCCACCAATAGATTGAGAGGTGAACATATCTTCCTCACTTAACAAATCTGTATCAAGATTGTTTTAGACAAAGTAATATTATTACACGATTTATAGTAGGCCGATTCATTTGTATGAGAGGAAACAGAAGGCTTGCGGCTAGAGATCAAATTTTTTTTCTCGAAAAGATGTCTTTTAGAGTTCAGTGAACGCAGGAACTCAAGACGACCGATCATCAACAACGTCGTGTCTTTGTTGATTTGGTCCTTGAAATGCATGAAAATGATCCGGAATTCCTTCGAAAAATCATCTTGACTGAGATGAGGCCCATTTCCACCTCGGTGGCTACGTCAACAAGCAAAATCGTCGTAGCAGGGGCTGGGGAAATCCCAAGAGTTCTTGTTGAACACAGGAACTCAAGACGGCCGATCATCAACAACGTCGTGTCTTTGTTGATTTGGTCCTTGAAATGCATGAAAATGATTCGGAATTCCTTCGAAAAATCATCTTGACTGAGATGAGGCCAATTTCCACCTCGGTGGCTACGTCAACAAGCAAAATTGTCGTAGCAGGGGCTGGGGAAAACCCAAGAGTTATTGTTGAGAAGCCTCTCCATCCTTAACGTGTGACTGTTTGGTGCAGTTTATTGTCCAGCGGGGTCATTGGACCTTATTTTTTCGACAATGAGGTGGGATCAACAGTTACTGTGAATGGATTGCGCCATCGAGAGATGATTCATGATTTTTATGGTCGAAGTTGGATGATATTGATCTGGACAACGTTTACTTTCCACAAGATGGCGCTACATGTCACACAAGCAACGAAACCATTGGTCTTTTACGGGAAAAGTTTCCGGACCGTGTTATCTCTCGAAGAGGTGATCACAATTGGCCACCGAGATCTTGTGATTTAACACCTTGCGACTTCTTCCCTGTGGGTCCACGTGAAAGATAAGTTGTAAGCCAACAACCCAGCGTCGATTCAAGACCTCAAAGATAGAATTGGTGAAGCTATGGAGGACATAGGCCAGGCAGTTTTCGATTTGGTTATGGACAATTTCATGAAAAGGATATGGTCCTATAAGCGTGGTCGTGGTGGCCATTCGGCTGATGTTGTTTTTCATTATTAAAGGCATACATTTCTCTTTGTTATGAAATAAACATCCGATCATGTTGGAAAACCGTGTATAATACCTGTATCTGCAGAACAAAAGTCAATTTAAATTAGAGATTTACAGTTTATTCCAGAGCAAAAAAAATAGAAAGTGAATTATTAATAAAATTAAACGAAATTTGTTTTTTTTTTTAGATAAAAACAGTTTCCGTTCATTTCTTTTTCGATGTATTGGGTGTACGTGAACTTTTTGGGCTTACTGTATACCTAGGGTGAGCGTATAAATAATAAAATGGATTTCTTTTAATGTTTCAACTGCTTTTTTATTAGGAAACTTTTCGATATGAACGAAAAAAAGAAGAATTTTGGAGAAAAAAATTGAAAGATCAACAAAAAATGTTGACTGATCAAATATCAAATTCACAAAAACATTGTTCCACTGGTAAAGTTTACGCGCCCGGAGATGGATCTTTGGTTTCTGCAGTATGACGCCCCATACCACACAGCCCAAGCCACAATCGATATTTAGCGCACCAAACTCAGTAATTGTGTTGTCAGCAGTCTCGACGATGACAACTGCCCAACTCGGATCGGCGATTTGGTATCCGTCTTTTGTTTATAGGGTACCGTTTCCACCTATCAAGACTTGAACGTGTAGGACCCGGTCAGTGATTATAGACAGAATATAGTGCACTGAAATCGAACCATGTCTCAGTTAGGGAAGAAGCTTGTGTGGTCCTTATCAAACCAACACCCGAAGATCATACATTTCATAGAATTCGCCATTAGAAATCGGTTCGACTTAGAAAGTCAGTCTGAGTTCGACTTAGAAAGTGAGTATGAGTTATAAAAAACACATTTTATAGAATTCGCCATTAGAAATCGGTTCGACTTTGAAAGTCAGTCTGAGTTATAAGAAACACAAGGGGGTCGGATCTCCCCATTCCTCTTGGCGGAGAAACACTTGCATACAGTTTCAAATTTCTTCGAATTGCTAGCATGTTTCCAAAACCGCAAACGCTTAACCCGCTTTTTTGTTAGTACCACCACCAACAGCAGCACTCTGTTATTATGTTCCAGACCACAGGCTGGTGTAGGGGTATAATTATACATTTCAAAAGCTCACTGCTTTGAGAAAAGTTCCCCGTTTGTTTGCTCCTTGAAATGTTGTTATAATTTTCATATGTATTGCTGTATCGATTTTCATTACATGAAAGTTGTTCGACGCACTTGCTCCTTTCGAGTTGCATGTTTGAAAAAAAATGGTAGTTTGGAATGTTTTCAAAATTTCTAAAAGGTTTCCTGCAACTGCAACCCTTAACAAAATGCACAATGCATTAGAACAGATATCCTGTTGGGCAATTAAAACTATCGCCCACATAACACACACATACACACACACAGACAGACAGACAGTATGGCGAATGATGAAGCGACGTTCGATATCCCTCTTCCGTTAGAGAAAAACAGGTGGTGGCCAGACATGACATTTATTTACTCTATTCGACAGCTGTCAATAATCGGCACTAGTCGTATGCCAATGCGCCCCTATTTTGCTGCAATCACTATGACATTTGATAAACCACCCGCCTGCACTTCCCTTGGATGATATGATATCCTTTCAAAGCCGAGAAAAGCCCATAAATTATCAAATATTTACTTGGAAAAAGGAAAAGAAAGAAAAAAAAAACATAAAAATTGTTTTAAAATTACCTATTACATACACGAGTGAGTAGTATGGACACATTCGTGATAGATTGGAAAAATATTATATGTTTCCGACTGTAGTTAGTTAGTAACATCACCCCCTACCGTGTGCCACAGTAACATGTTGGCGGGCCATTCGTGCCGATGGAAAAACAGACGGGGTGTAATTTCGACAAATGTTGCAAGGAAGAGGAGGCAATAAAATTATACAGGTCTTTAATTGTTAGATAACGACCAACGAACGACGGTCCGGTTCGGCCCAGCCCGGCCATGTTTGGCACACGACCAATTTTGGTAAATAAATATTTATTTGTTGTTTCACGATTTTGTTTTAAGAGGTCGACAACAGTCGCATGACACAACGTTCGGACGCATGCATGACAAATGGCAAAGCAGCCAATAGGCACCACTGAAGCAGAACTTTGGAACGGCTCGCTCGCTCTGCTGTCACTTGAAATCAACAAAAGTGAAAATTGAAATGACATTAAGAGAACAGCATTGTTAGTGATTATTTTTGGGTTTACTTTTTTTTTCGAAGATAAGCTTCATTAAATTCCCAAATGTTAACAGACAAATGTTCGATAAAGAGAACAATTAATTCCGGGCAAATGTTTATAGGAAGAGGAGAGGTTTTATGTCACACAATAAAGGGTGTGACACAAAACAATAAACTTTCTTTGTCTTAGAACAACAAAAAAACAAGAAAAGATTCTCCAAGTAGTTCGCCTTCGCACTCGAAAAGACAATAAAAAAAAAATAAATAAAAATCAATAGCCCACATTACCTCAATTGATATCATTGGATGGATGGCTTGAAACAAAACTAGTAGTAGTGGTGGCAGTAAAATCTAGGTAAAGTACCTCATCATATTACTGTACTGTACATTTGAAGGTCATCACCATCAACATCATCATCATCGTCATCGCCAGCAATTTATGATTATTCTAGGCAGTCAACCAACCTCAGTGTTATGAAAACCTCTTAAACAAAAGAGATTCAAAAAAATCACACACACACAACATGTACAGAAAGAAACAAATTTGCTTAGCTGTAGTAACCTTTAGCAAACATCCGGAATTTTGGCCATAGAAACATCACAAGAGTCAATACACTTGAGAAGAAAAATATAAAAAAAAATTGATTTAACCAGGATGATGTAGAACAAAGGATGGCCAACAATAACGGCAGCATGACAAACACAAAAAAAAACACTGCTTAGTTGGGAGGGATGTAGCTAAAAGTGGAAGATTCCGTTGTGAGGGGGGGGCTACTAAATAGACTTGAGAGCAAACTTCCTCTTAGTCACATATACAAACTTGTGTGGAATAATAAAGGGTTATCCATTTCGTGGTTTCAAAAGTATAGGGCTGGAATTCGACATCTGTCAAACTAAGTTGTTAAACCAATTTTTTTAACTATCACAGAACGCGAAAAAATTATTAAAACCTACTACAAAAATGGTGATTCTGGCACAGCCACACATATCGTGCTTTAAGAGTAGAGTAGAAGCGGTGGTTATGAAGCACATTTCTCACTCGGTGGAAATGTTAATAAACAAAATTGTCGTATTTGGGGTTCTGAGAATCTTCCAGTAATTGAAAAGAGGCCATTACATCCACAAAAAGTCACTGTATGGTGCGCTCTATGGTCCGAAGGTGTTATTGGAACTTACTTATTCGAAAACGACGAGGGAACGAGTGTCACCGTCAATTCGGAGCGTTATGGTCGTATGATAGCCTACTTTTTTTTGCTGCTATTGAAGAATACGACTTGGAGAATATGTGATTTCAATAAGACGGTGCCACATGCCATACAAGTCGAGCGAATATGGCTTTATTGCATTTCCTGGCCGCGTAATTTCTCGTCGTGGCGACATCAACTAGCCACCAAGATCATGCGATTTGACACCATTAGTCTAATTTTTTGTGGGGCTACGCGAAAGGCCCTGTTTATGCAGATAAACCTTTAACTCTTGAGCACTTAAGAACCAACATTCGTCAAGTTATGGCTGAGATACCGGCCATGGCTGAGATGCCAAAAAGTGGTCGAAAATTACCTCAAAAGAATCAATGCTTGCAACACTTTGCATGGTGGTCATTTAAACGATCTAGAGTTTCACACATAATGTCAATGTTCAAACTTTATAATAAAAAATATTTTATAAGTGTTTTAGTTACGTTTACTTTTGAAACCGCAAAATGGATAACCCTTTAGTTTCGCTTGGTTTTGTTTAGTCTGTGAAAGGGAGCTCATAATCTTCCGAACCGGGATGTATGTCAATGAAAAAATATAGAATGACATCCTCTACAATGGCCTGTAATGAGATCACGATGGTTTTTGTAAAAAAAAAATGTACTTTGATCGTAAAGGAAGTCGTGAAATGTACGAATATGAACTTCGTAAACTCTAGTGTCGCCAGGAATGAATATGGCCCCAGGAGTCAACATATGAACTTCCTCCTCAGTGGTTCATAGAGTAACTTCCCACGAAGCTGTCACGAGGAACAAATATATTCCCAATGGCCAATTCACATCATCAATAAAAATGACAAACAGTGAACATTTTAATGAATTCCCCCCACAACAATAGCTTCTAAATTCCTATGAAACCTAGGCGATCTGGCTGTTGATAGGTCAGTGGCTTTTTTGGGGCGCTCAGATTGGTTCAACGGGCAGAAGACTATTCATGATTTTTGATAGTTTACGTGGTATAACATTGGACCACAGAGTAAAAATTCATCTGTTCACAAAGACAACCATTCGTCACTGACCTAAGCCGACCTGCGCCCAAACTGAATGTACACACATCCATTCTGTAAAATTCTAAATTCAAACAGTAGTAACATTTTAAAATGGACTTCATTTTTATAAGTTTTGACTGCAGTAACAAATAAATAGCAAAATAGATGAAACTGAAATCTAGCAAAAGTATTTTCTGACAAACCTTGGCCTCACATCCATCAATCCTCCATTCGCGTTTCTTTAATGGTCTACGCTCCTCTTCGGCAATTTTAGACAATAGCCATTTTTTTTTCCATAATATCTGTGTATTTATGCATAGTGTTTTTTGCTTCTTCTTGTTGTTTTTGTGTATGAGGAGTAGCCTTCTTCTCATACCTACAATGCCCGAGCAGGAGGAGGCTGAATACTAAAAACTGTAGTGGCGTCTATATGACGTTGGCTTCCTTCGTCGCTGTGCTGACTACAGCAACAAGAACAACATTAGTACGTGGTGGTTGGTAGTTGCAGACACAATAAACACCTCATTTCTGGGCGCTGTTTTAGTTTGCCAACAATTTGAATTTCGAGTTTATGTGCTGGAATACCAAAAAAAAAGAAGAAACTATGGAATGGAGTAGAGTGGAGTTTATGGCAACGTGACTACTGACGATGGAGAATTTCATTTTTATGATTGTACTTTAAAGATTATGAATATGCGCTAAGGCAGCTGTTAAATAATTTGCTTGTTTTGTTGAAATGTAAACATTTTTTGGTTTTTTTTTTTTTTTTGGGGGGGGGGGGGTTCTGTTGAGAATTTCATTAATGAAATTGTACAATTTACTTGCGCTTCCAACTTAATTGTTCAAGTGTGAAAAATGCCAATATTTGTAAAGTTTGCAAAACGAAAACATGAAAAAAATACTGCAAACAGCACACACACAAAGCCAAGGAATGAATGACAAATTTTGCTGGATTGGCAACCAACAAAGCAGACTTTGTCGCCGTTACTGCTGGTGGTGAGTCACAAAGAATTCATGAGACGACAAAGAAGTAAGAAGTGCTGGACAACTTGGCAAACACAAATTCAGCCAACCGGCCAACGAACGTATGGATGGCGGACAGTACTCTGGAGGCCGACTTCAATCGTTGTTGGCTGCAAGGTTGGTTTTTTCTTGCGGCTCCAATAGCACATACATAATGTGGGTATAAATTGTAGGAAGTGTATGCAAATCGCCTAAGAACATTGGAGAAAAATCTCACATTAGGCAGATTGCAAAGAATGTTTGTTGTTTGCTTATCAAAGTGAGAAAATATGAGAAATTCCAACAAATCTAACTAAAAACACAGTTTACTTGGGAAACAACAACAACAGCGGGAGCCACAACCCATTTAAGAATATGAAATTAGCATATGTGCCCAGCGTAACCTCAATTAATTGTGTGCCTGCCATGAAGACTATCCCCGAGCATACCAAGACTACCATATACCCCCTTCGTTGTTGTTCATAATACTCTACTTTTTTTTTTTTTTTGCTTAGCTCTTTACCCATAAAAGTTCAAAGACACTGCCAAGAGTGCGAAAGGAGAGGGTGCGAGGGGAGAGACAAAGAAACAATAATAGAAAACGAAAGTTTTGTGAGAACTTTGTGTAGTTTCGTTCATGTGCCATGCAAAGTGAGTCACTTATAATTCAAACAAATGTAACGACATTTTTGGAGCAATACACAACTCAAAATCAAATAAATCTTTTTCGATAAAAAAATTACAGAGAAGAAAAGTGTTTCATTGGAATTAAAGAGAAGATAGACAATGTTGTATTGGAATGAATGTAGAGGTTTGTTGGGGAATCCACCGAAAATCTAAAGAAGTGATAATAAACTAGACTAGTTGGAGAGATAAGGAGGGTTATATTAGTCACAAATAAATGAAATGCATCGAGTCCGAAAATATTCCCCCGGAAATGTGTAGACGACATCTACACTTATCAGGTGCTCAATTGTATCAATCTCCTGCTCGTCCTGGCACAATCTACAATATTCGAAAATTCCTTTAGACTAATGGCGAAACATTAGCTGAAATTATTATATGAATGTCACAGAGATCGGTAAATATTCAAGTTCCTCCAGCAGTTTTGGATATCGTCAGATTCAATAATTTCAGGAAATGTTCCGACATTAGTCTAAAGGAATTGTCAAATATTGTAGATTGTGTGCCTTTTCTTGTTTTTTTTTAGTATGAGAGAGTAGCCTCTTCTCATACTTACTGTCAGAGTTAACAATGTCCAAAAAGGAAAGGTTTTAATACTAAACATTTTTGATAAAACTAGACGCCACTACGTTTTATCAAAAGTTATTGCAATTTCAAAATTAAATTTTGAATGAATTCTACTTTAATAATGTTTCGCTTTAATAGTTCTCAGTATAGACTTTTAATCTTCAGAAGTTCGGGTACATTCAATATCAGCGTCGCTTAGATTGGGAGAGAGAAAAGTGCAGCTACACCAATATAAGAATTGACAAGCGGTGTGCGTTCACCTCTCTGTAACCAAAGTGTACTGTAACTATTTTCGAAAAGTTTTGCCAGAACTCCTCCAAAAAAAAAATAGCATGTCTTCGGTTTTGTTTTATTCGCTAACAAAAGGTACATATTGTGAATTTGGTGACATCAGTTTGGTGTCGTTTGGATCAGGGCTGTGGAATCGAGTCAGACTAATGTTTTATACTCCGACTCTAAAAAAGAAATTGAAATCCAATTAATGATATTGTGCTGAGCACTCAAAGAAAATGTTGTGGGCGGCCGTGGTGTGTTAGGTAGTGTTTGCGACTATCACACAGAAGAACCCGAGTCGAAACATTTTTCGACGGCTGTTTCCACCCGGTAAATGTTGGCGACTTTACGAGCCGTTAGGAGACGACTTTAAACAGTAGGTCCCTGTCAGTGAGTATACAAATTATATCGTACACAGCTCACTGATTCGAGGGAAATGTACACTAATTAACAAATAAAAATACCGAGGAGACAATCTCATCTCGGAGCAATTAAACGTCCAAACGGAACTATTTCTCAAAGTAAAAAGGTCGTTCGAAGAAAGGGAGAGGTGTAGTCAAAATACCTACAAAATAAAGAAAGAACAGTTGGGTGAGGTACAAATTTTGGATTTGTCATCTCATAGATATCAACTCTTGAACATACTTCTTCCTCCTCCGATGATGAAAACAAAAACAAACTTCGGAAATTTGGGAAAAATCAAGAGTTACTTTAAATGTTATTGCCATTCATCGCCAAAGAACCAGAATTGCTCTAAACGGGTCCGAAGACCAGCCAGAGGCAGTTCAAGATCGGACGGTTTAAGTGCAGGCGGCATTATTGGACCGTACTATTTTAAAGACGACGATGGCAACAACGTCACGGTCCAATAGATCATAGTGTTATTTGTTGCCCAAAATAGAGAAATCGGCCTTGGTTGGCATGTGGTTTTAACCCTAGAAAGTCATCCTTATTTTTTGTACACTAACGTTATCCTTCGTCATTTTGACTACGGCCTATTTCAAGACGCTATAAATAGCATTGTGAGCAAAAATTGGAACCGATGTTAAGTCTATTTTTTATTTAGTTTATTTTTAATCAATCTAGGCCCATCAACAGTTTGCAAACGACTAACGCTATACGAAAAATGAGGTCAAAACAAACGATAAAAACACATGTTAACTCGAAAATAAAATTGCGCGTCGTCATTTTGACGAAGGATGACGGTGCAGGGTTAACTGGAGGATGCCATACTGCACCAGTTGAGGGACGACTCGGATCAGCCGTTAATCTCACATTTTGAGATAGCCAAGTTGGTTCTTACAATTTGACATTACTAGACTATTTTAAAAATAATCTTTTTAAAGGCATACATTTATTGATTATCATAATGATTTCATTAAATGGTTCAAATGATTTCCGTTTTCTTAATTTTTTTTAAAAATCAAACGCATTGTTATTGGTAAAAAAAAAATGCAACAGCCCAAGTAGGACAAATTCGACAAACGAACTTCTTTGACAGAGAGATAGAAGATTTTGGTAAGTCTATTTGTCTATTTGTACAAATGTTGATCACATTCCAGTCATTTATGACCCCCTGCGCGATTAAAACAAGCATAAATGAGCTCATTTTCTGATCATAAAAGGCTGTTATGTCGTTACCAGCGACTCTTTTGAGTTTTGAGTCTTTTTCGAGTCATTTAATGTACGACTCTTTTTCGAGTCATTTATTAGTCGTATTTGTAATCATTTTCGCGTAAAAATTAAAAGGTTCGATCCGATCCGCTTCACTTTAAGATTCGACTGATAATAAACGAAACTTCCCAACATTTCTCTACTGTACTCTTGGGTAAATAACAAAGTAAAATCGCCGGTTATAAAGAAAAACACCATATAGAACATTTTACGAGCATACAGATGCTCGAAATATGATTACAAAATAGATAACAAACCAATCAGATTTCAAATTTTGTTTTTGTATAGTCTATGAATCGCTTTTAAAGCATAAGCATGAATCATTTTACAGTCTTTTTTCACTCGTGGATTTGATTAATCACATTTTGATCTACAAATGTACTCGAAAGACTAGTCAGACGATTTTTGACAAAATAATCTTCCAATTGAGTAAGAGATTAATCTGTAAACTTTAAACTTCTTAAAACTTCCCTAGAAAATCATTAGCCGTTCGGAGCCCTCGTTAAACAGTAAGTCCCGGTTAGTGAGTATACAAATTATATCGTGCTCAGCGCTCACTGATTCGAAAGAAGTTCCACGTCAGTGTCATATTGCGAATCTGTTTTACTAATGACACGTTCCATGTGCCCCAGCCCAAATGTTTGGTGCATTTTAAAGGAAACAGTATTTTTTTTTTTGGTGTGTGTTAACGCCCATAAACTGAAGTTTTGCTGCAATGAATGTTTTTGCAAATAAAATGTTATTTTTTTGCTGGAAAGTTTTTACAACAAATCCATTAAATGGGGATTTTGAACGAAACATCAATTCTTATTGGATTTATTCAAAAAAAACGAATGCATTCAGAATGCACAAATCTTGAACTACATATTTTTTTCTTCTCCACATTTTTTTATTCTTTGATAATTTAGCTAAAATTCTAAAAGTTGTCAGACGAATGCTCCACACGTCGTCTATCACTAAAAATCCGCCTTGCAGGATTAAAATAAAAGCCCCTAACATTTGGTTGCTAATTGACCATGTCGTACACGATTATCGCCACACAATTTAACAATTTATTATTCCATCAACATGGAAATTAACGGAATTCATACCACAATTCTTCCCACTTTCCACCACTATATTTACGAATTCACAGCAAAGAATGATGGGAAGGCATTTCCGAAAAATAAAGACATATTTTATGCTGACTTGCAAAAAAGAAAAAAAATAAAACGTGATATGTATTCGCAACAAAAATCGATACCATGAATGTCCCGTTAAATGTGACATAATGCAGTGTTTCTTCCACTACTTCTTTTTTTTCTTTCTACTTCTACGTAATTTCTCATAACACACACACACATTCGCATATCAAGCCAACAACAAACTCCAAAATCCACTGCAGGAAATAAACAACAGCCCGCATAATTGTTTTTCTCCTTATGCGACAATTGGCATGTTTTTCTTTTATTTTTTTTTTTTTAACTATTTTCTGTTAAGAAATTCAAAATCTCTCAAGCTTGTTTAAACCAACATAAAAAAAAAAGCTTTTCATCCATGTGCGCAAAATTAAACAAAGGAGGAGCACATCGACGAACTCACATTACAACAAAACTGAAAGCTTTGCTAAAAAACCGAAGAGGAAGAAAGAAAGATATCTGGAAGGATCCATGCAAAAAAAAAAAAGCCCTTCAAGCAAAAGAGACGGCACACAAATGCCTTTACTCTGGCAAAAGAAACGATCGGATCAATTAAAAATGGAGACACCGAACATTTTACAAACAATTTCCTTTCCATAACAATCAATACAAACTTACTTGGATGAGGGTTTTTGGTCATCGTTAATTCCTTCGAAGGTCATCATTTTTGTAGATTCTTGTTTTTTTTTTGTTATTTCACAATAAGAGAAAAAATTCGATTCGATTAAAACACCGACGAGAGTTTGTTTCGAAAACGTTTAAGGCAGTTAATAAGTTAGTTATTTATAATTATTTCTGAATAAAATACACTTTATTCAATTTTGTTTTAGTTTCCGGGGACGATACACTTTATCTTCAATGTACCGGTTTGCTGCGGATTGTACGGAAAATACAGCGGTGAACTGATATAAAACACCTTGGAATTACAATTCTACTAGAACAAAAGAACGAACACGAACGACGTCTGCAAGGAGCACAGAAAATAAAACTGTAAAGTTGCTATATATGAATTCTGATGAGAGAACAAAACAAAAAACACAACTTGTCACGACAGAAGTTTGCGAAATAATGCATGCGTTTAAAAGTGTTTAGCCGCTTTTTAAAAGCGCATTCTAGTGATGGCACGTGTCTTTCAAGTAATCATTGCAGTGGTTACTCGGTGTTCGGTAACTGATTACTTGAACAACGCCAGGGTTGTCACTGAGCTCAGCACGGTCGATAATGCAGTGCATCATAGAAAATACTTGCGCCATAACCGACTAAACACAAGTGAAGTTGATGGCGACCGGCGCTTTCAACAGCTCACATACCAAAGGTATTTTGGTGTTGCAATCATTTTGACAGTGTTCTCGTGTCTCTAAAGCGGCTATTACACAGGCGTACATGTCTTGTACGATAGACGGACAATATTGGGCATTTAAACTGTAGTTAAACTTTGAGTGAACAAATGCATTTGAAGTTTAGCTTCAGTTTAAACGAAGATCAACCTCGACTCATTTAGTGTGGCAACACTATTAGTTTTATAGGTTTATTTTGAAACAAATGTTTCCGGGAAAAATTTAAACAAACAAATAGTCATTTCAGAGACATTTTTAACAATCGTGCAGTCGAATGCTCACAAAGTAATCGGACAATCTCGGAAATCAGCAAACAAATTTCATCATATGTGCTATGTCAAAATAGAAAAACTACAAAATGTTCTTGCCATTTGTTCGTCAATTTAGAAACAATTATGCATTTATTTTCTACTTCTCTGTATTAATTCGCAAAGAATTATATCTGCGCCCACATAAAATAAATATTTATATTTTATACATTTTGTTAATTTGTCTTTTGCTGATAAAGTGTAAAAGTACAAAAGTTCGTTTGTCAAAGTTGTGCCTCCAATGCTTGGGAAAATGTTGCACTTTTCAAATCTCTCGAGTCGACGGTGGATAACGTCATACCGTATAACAGCTGATGTCTGCTGCGTACATTCAAAATTTGAACGGAATCGACTTCGAGATTGTTTAGGTTGGGCCGCTTCCATGGGTTCTAGCTGATTTGTTTGTATATTATTGTTTATTGGGAATTCAACATAGTGAAGCCGTCAAAACTTAAATATACGAAAAACAGTGTATTTTGTAGAAAACAATGTCATTGGTGCATTTTTGGAATCGTCCCCATCTGATGACGTAGACGAAAATTTCTGCTGTATTGTTTTTGTTTGTCCACTTAAAGTGTGACTATACCTAAGTTAGTTCGTTTGTTAGCACAGCAAGTGTTTGGATGCCGCATTTTTAAAAATGTTACCCCATGAGTGGGTACGAGGGTAACGAAAACTGGATTCCATGCGATAGAAAAATTTTTCTTATTGGAAATATGAAATTCAGGCAATTACTATAATTGTTATTGAAGAATCGAAATCCAAATAGCCTTCAATACGAGTTGTCCATGTTTGCCATGCTCCAAAGAAAAACTATCGTAAGTTTTGTTACTTGTGTGGAATGCACACAAAGCTAGGTTTAATTTCAATGTATTTCAACCTTTACAATAAGAATTGCCTATTGCAACTAATGGTTGAACCAGTTGTTAGACAAACCCCATTAGTTGGAGATTTGTGAATTTATAGTTTCGCAGTTTAACTGTCGGCGTTGTTCAAGACTTTCTTTTTTCAATGACTGGCGGCTGAATTCATTTTATTTTATATTATAAATAATAAAAAAACAACGTTTCCTTAACAGACGAATCAATCAAATATCACGTGATTTCATCCAAACAGAATTGACAAGAATAACAACAACAATGTCGCAAATGCACGTGTTACGATATAATACAAAAATCGCTGTTTCAACATAACTACAACTTTTTGTCCGAATCCCACTGTCAAATTGATACTGATAATTAGGATTATTTTATGATTCCAATACATTTTTATTGTATATTATTATTTTTTTTTTGCAATTTTAATTTATTTTCCTAGTCAATTCATCGAAATCTTTCTTATTTGCCAGATACAATTCAGACAATGTGGATTGTGCAATATATTCGAAAGCAATGTGAAATCTGCCAAAAATCAGCCGCCGCCGAAGAAAATAATGAAACAACGTCGTCATGAAACACGCAAACAACATAAAAGCCGCAGGCGTTGACAATTTTGTGTCGGCTTCGTCTTATGGAAAGGGTTGTCAGCACTGACTAGAACAGGGTGGAAAAGGGAATCGTGAAAAACAGAACAGGGTGGTAAAGGGAATCCAGATAATTCCAACAAATGGACGACGGACGACGTTGAATCAAAATAAATAATAAATAAATTAATTAATTATCTTCTAATAGTGCATAGCGATTCACCTGAATTATAGCCGCGTTCTACTGATATTGCCCATTATTGGAAATAGCGCCGAAACAAAAAGTACAGTGTTGTTTTGAGTTTTGCGCTGTTCCAACTTTCTTTCTCGAGAAACGAGAGAATACAACATACAAAAACACAGAAAGCTGTCGCAACGAAGTGGAGGGAACAGTAAGGCGGTGGAGCAGAGCTAATGTTGATTTGGATGTGCAAAAGACGCGCAATTATTATTGTTTCGTAAAGTAGTAACGAAAGAAAGGAAGAAAGACAATAGAAAGTGTACCCGTGCGACGAGGCGATATCCAACAAAATACTGGCTGAATTGTGGGAGAAAATGGATGAGGCCCTGTATTCGGCCACATATGTGGACAACTACATCGATTCGGTGGAGAATCTGCCCGACGACGTTCAAAGACACTTATCGCGCATACGTGACATAGATGTACAATATCGAAGTAAGTGATCGGTGGCTGGAAGGCATTTTGAGGTTATTTAATTGTTTAATTTGGGACTTTCTTCCATAGACCTCCTGCGTGATGTTGACCATTATTATGATTTGTGGAGATCTTTGCAAAATTGTGGCGAAGCCAATACCGCGAGACGAGCCCGTTCAGTGACACGCATGCAGCAGAGCTTAATACAGGCCCAGGAGTTGGGCGATGAAAAAATGCAGATTGTAACCCAGTTGCAGGAGTTGATTGACCACAAGACGCGACAACTGGACACAGATCAAAAGAATCTCGACATCAAGGAAGAAAAAGACGATCTGATGCAGATGCAAGTGGATGAATGCGGTGTACCGACACCGCAGAAACAATCGCGAACGCAGAGCCCCTCAAGAGGTGGTGACTTATCAGCACTGTCCGCTGCTCTCTCAAATGGTAAAGCATTTATTGTATGACCTACATGTTTATAGGAAGCATTATAACGTTTTTCCCCATTTAGGTTATGGCCTTTCCAGCTCTACGGGCATGAATTCAGGCGGAGGTGGCAACTCAACGCCCAATTCAGAACGGTCTGGCAGTGGCAATATTGGTCCCGCTGGTAACAATTCCAATGGCAATAGTGGTGGCCTAACCAATTCTACTAATTTGGATAATCAGCGTTCCAACAGCAAACGTTCACGACGTCGAAACGACACTGTAAGCAATATGGAGTTAGGCGGCAATGAATCGAATTCGGCCAATGAAGGCGGCGGCAGTAATGGTACTGATCGTAGTATTGTACAGAAATCAGCAATACTGGCCGTGTCGCAGAAAAAGAGTACCGGACAGAATCAGGCTGGTACGTCTGGTGCGACGGGAGCTATTATAGGTTCTGGTTCGGGATCCGGCAATGGTGGTGGTGTAGGTGCAGGCAGTGGTTCTGGTAGCAATAATTCGGGAAAGAAGAAGAAACGCAAGGCGCGTGGAGCTCAATCGTCGGCACAGGCGAATGCCCGAGAAGAAACACCGCCACCCGATCCTATAGATCCGGATGAGCCCACATATTGTGTATGCAATCAGGTAAGACAAATGACGTATGTGAAAATGTTGTGGATCAATCACAAATGTTTTAACTTTTGATAAAAATACATTTCAATATGTTGATGACAACAATGGCCATTATGAGCATTTCAAAATTAAATGTACAAACTAGATGATAAATTCGACTAAATAGCTCATCTCGACTTAAACAGATGATATTGTATTGATTCGTCACTTACGCCTTGTTGGTCTAAACATTTTTTATTTGTGCTTTGATTTCGCCTGAAAAATAGAGTGGACATACAACGCCATAATCTTTGATTGTTTTCAACAAGATCTTTGGTCGCTAGATCTTGTTGCCACTAAGTGGGTCTTGTAGCACCGTTTGCCGTCTTCAGATTTCCCATTTACTTCCATTCTTACCTAGTGGTATTACAAATACGAATTTACGACCTTGTATGCTATTTTTTAACCTAATTTAGGACTGTACTCTCCTTATAGTAGTTGGTCGGTACTTTAGTGTCGCTTTTGGTAAACAATTTTTTCTTTGAGGGTCTCTGTCTCGGTTCACCGAGTTGTGTAAGGTTCTCCGCTGTTTCCTTGACAAAATGTTTCCTAAGTGCTAAGTGCCAGCGGTTCGCGGCTCTCGTAAACTTCTATGGATGATGTGACGGGTAATGGACGAAACTAAAAAACGCCACGTTTTAAGTGCTGCTCAGACATTTTTCGGCAGCGTTGTTCCCCACGAGTAAGAGATTAACCTCGTAGGACACAAATCAATCTAAGATGAGCGAAGTTAACAGTGTTTTGGACTAAATTCAAACGTTCCTATAGGAATGAACCCTGTCATGCGACAAATACAAAACGGGTGACGAAAAAAGCCAATATCGAGTCCTAACCGCGAAAAAGACGTAAGTGCCAAAAAGAAAATTGAGCAGGAGATGGTTTTTTGTGGTGAAGCAAAAAGGCGGGTGGTGATTAAGATATTTTTTGCGGCAAGAGCTCGATATTTTAATAAGACATTGTCTATGCAAAAGAAATGGCGGTACGAAAATGGATACCTCGATACTACGCCTCAAAAATGAAACAACGTAGGGCCCAAAACTATTGCATGAACATAAGCCCCAGCTAATTCAATCCAAAGCCGTCCAATGAACATTTTGGGTCTCATTGTCGTGCCAATATTTTACGGTTCAATTTCATAATGAAAATGACACCAACAAAAATACATTTGATCCTCAAAAAAATATAAAACTTTCATGTTGTTTTTCAATGTGTAATATTTGGGTACTTTACAACTTTTTTTTTTTCGATGGTCTGATTCTTGGTCCCGGACAACCCATCAAATGCTTGTAATTTGTATACTCTGATGCTGCTCTGCACCACCTTTTTCATTTCTCCCTTCACTTTTAGCCCTTTTCCTTATTTTTTCTCACTATAAGACTGAGACCGCTCACACGAGCGGGCAAACCGTACGATCAGAGGTATTGGTTCACTATAAACTTTCATAAGTTAATGAAATAAATAATTTCATAAGTTAATCGATCTACTTATAATATAAGTAGACGTCTTTACAAAAGTTGGACGGTAAGCTTTTCCGAGTGCGTTCTAAAAACACTTTCTCTCTCATAAATAATTATTCTAAGCTTTAAATCTTTTCAAAATTTCCATTTAAAATATTACTAAATTCAAATTTATTTATATTTTTCTTGTATTTGTTTTCAGATATCCTTCGGTGAAATGATTCTATGCGATAATGACTTATGTCCCATTGAATGGTTCCACTTTTCGTGTGTATCCCTGGTACTAAAGCCCAAAGGCAAATGGTATTGTCCGAATTGTCGCGGTGAGCGTCCCAATATTATGAAACCCAAGGCTCAATTTCTTAAAGAACTAGAACGATATAATAAAGAAAAAGAAGAAAAAACGTAAACGAAGCGAACCGAAGCAGACATACACACCGACGACATCCCCCAACAAAAATCCTGAAAAGAATTTACATTTTCTTTTTCGTTATCATTTCAGTAAGCATATAATTTGTACAACAAGAAAAAGTGTCAAAACAAGGATAGGTTGGTCAATAGTGTGTGGCGGGTGGGCGGTCTTCATTTTTGAAGAGCAGTTGTACTTGTAAAAAGAATGGATTTGTTTTGTTTCAACAAAATAAGCTAAAGAGATAATTCGTTATGACGTTTCGTAGTTTAAATTTATTTATTACAGCTCACACACACACACCTACATACACAATATTCTGTAAACGCATACAATAGATTAATTGCTCATTGGGTTTAAAATGCAAAAAATATTCGATTGTCTCTGTTCTGGAATTCGAATGTTATTTTATCAAGCTACGGGCATGCTGACCAATTTTGACCCTGATGGGTACTTTTATAACTTTTGTTAGTCTGCAAAATATTAATTAAGTGCACAAAACTTTTAATGTTACCTGGGCATAGAAATTCCGTTAATACTTGTTTTAATAGTTTTTTTTTTTTTGACTATCTCAAGTTCAAAAACAGGCAGCAATTATTAAAAAAGCGCCAGTGTGTTCCAAGCTTTCAATTATCGTATTATGCCTTTAAACTCCTTGTTTCAATTTGATATTAGTGCTCCAACCCCACCATGTCCATGTCGCCTGTTGTATTTATCTTTACATGTATTCTTCATGGTTTGTTGACTTTACATTTTTCATAGAAAATAGAAAAAGTTGAAAATAATTCATCGTGCAACAGACGACGTGGTTGTATTCGGGGTCTTATGTTGTAAAACTCAATCATGTCGTATATAACATTAATTGTACATATTTCTTATGGAAGAAAGCTAAGTCTTAAAGAATATTTGTATATATGTGTATATATTATGTTGAATTTATCTATACTCTAAAAAATACATATAATATGAATTCGGATAACGACAGTGGACATCATTGTGTTTCATCACTAAGAATGTGAACATAACTATGTCGTTGTCGCATTGAATTTATCTTTCAACGTGTTTCTAGCTGAAGCATGCATTTGTACAATTGTTAATATGCGTAGAGATAAAAATCACCATGTGACATCTTTCCCGTAATAAATAATAATAATTATCTTTCCCGTAATAAATAATTACATTACGCTCACATTCTGCTAAAGAGCCCCCACTCAAAATTGGTAATTTTCGAGTTCACTTAATACACATATCTACTCGGTCAAAAGAGATCAATTTATTTTTGGAGACCACGAGCTGCAGAATATTTTTTTGAGTTTTCTGAGCATTGCAATATTTTGAGTTGTGTCTCTTTAGAAGAACGCGATACAAAGATTCGACCAACGACATGATTGTGTTCGTCGTTCAGTAAATACCAGTAGAAATGACATTCGAATTTTAGTATAGCATCAGTTGCATTGTAGAGATTTTGTGTTTCTTTCCAAAAGGCCTATATTTCGATACATGAAGATTATTTCTTTATACACGGCAGACTACATACAAAATTCTTCAAATTTATTTAAAAAAAAAACACATTGTTTTTGTAAAACAATTTTACACTATTTAACATTTGGATGATGTGATTATCTGTTTAATATTTAATATTTCTTTGCCACGTACATATATAGTTGGAAATTTTTTTTATTGCAATTTGTTTTAAACAAAAGGGATACGAACGATTAGTTTTCCTTCTCTTAAACAAGAATTAGGATTTCTGTTTAATTTAATGTGTTTTAATTTCAATCTCTAATGTCTTTGATTTTACTTCTTTTTAGTTTAAACTTTAGTTCTTAGTTGACCTTAATAATATAAGTTTATATTTAAAAAAAACGAAAAGCAAACAAAAAACGGAAAAATCGGAAAAAGAAACATTTTACACTGTACATTTTTTCTTGTATTTTTTAAAACGAAAAAACCAACCTTTGAATTAATATTGTAGTATTTAAATTAAATTTAAAAAAAAATATACCTGTAAAAATACCATTAGTGTTTTATTTTCAATTTTGTAAAAACTTTAGACTTGACGTCATGCATACTAATGTTAGTACGGCCTAATTGGTTCTACTCATAATGTTAATTGGACATCTTCCTATTTTCTTGGCAGGGAGCAAGTAGTATCACTTGATTTAGTCTACTTGTTGCTACTCATAGACGTTCAACAAACGGACAAAAAATAATAATTAATTCCCAATAAATATGCCACGAACAATTTCCGCCCGGAATGTGTTCTCTCCAATTGGAAAATTCTTTTGAAATGCCGGTACTTCGAAACAAATTAGCCCCTATTTTAAGGTTTCCCTAAAGAGTTTACCAGACCTTTATTCAATTGAAAAACTATTTTTGATTTTTTTGAGGGTTACGTCTTCGGGCATTACAGGTGACGAAATGTAATATTCCGTGAATACCAATAATATTCTCTATATGCTATACAGTGTTACCGCTGAGAATTTTGAAAAAGTTTTATAGACGTACGAGAAACGGAAATTCATCAAAGTTTTCAAAAAAATTCGGGAGAACGCTTCATTTGGTTGTTCAGTTTTCTAATTTAGTGCGAATAAAATAGACTCGCAAGTTTTACTTTTAATCTATTATTCATTAATCGTATTTTAGAAAAAAATCTTTTGGCACACGCGCTTCTGCGAGGTAAAGTTAATACACATCAGCTAATTTGTATAACGCACAGTAGGGGATTTCAAAAAATTGTTGAAACTACTTTTGCCATTTGCCTTGTCTGATTGGATTGCAATTTCTAAAAGCTCAGCCGAAGTATGTTCTAGCTTTAGTCTGGAAGATGAATGTAGTTGGTCTAACCAGAGATGAGCTATAAGGACCAAATTTGGAAACCTCGGTTCTCCGAAAATTTGAAACTTCCGCCGAAATTTGTATTTATAGTCGACTTTTTTACGTGAATATGATAGTTAAGACTTATCATAATATATTTCTACTCATTTAAACGAAAAAAAAAAATATTTTTTGAAACCCGTTTCAGTTTAAAATATAACGTAAAAAATAATTTTCATTAAACATATTACGCTAGGTAATGGTTACCCTGGAAAATACATCATCACATAGTTTTTGGTAAAAGAGAGTCGCACATAAAGTAGATAGCAGGCTGTCAAAAATGTTGCAAATTTCAGCTTTAGTCGCACAACGGTAACACTGATGCCATACATACGCCGAGCTTTTATATACCATAATCTGGCATCTCCGAAAAAGTAGCAACAACAAAACATCACTCAAAACCGAAAAAATACCCTGTGAAAAGCAAAGAGAGTGGCGAGGGAGCGCAATTGAAAAAAAGCCATAAATATTTTGTGCATTGATTTATTTCTGCAAAAAAAAAAAGTAATTGTTGCCGGCGAAAAAACATTAATTTGAGAAGAAAAAATTCCATAAAATCGAATAGTTGAAAACATCAAAAATGTCTCAAGTGGATCAAGTGAGTATTAACTTCGATTTTTCCTGGCATCGCACTTACATACCAACAACCCTCCTTTTGGTGGAGATTTTTAATTGTCCTTTCTTTGGTTTTTGTATGGGTAGAAACGCGCATATAACAAATTGAAACATGATCTCGAGCCTTGGCGTAACGTCATTGTCCATGTTGATTCTGTTCTGGTGTGGGAAAAGAACTTCTATCCGGCCGTCATCTTTGCCGGTGTCTCTATCTTCTTTTTGGCATTGTGGGCCATGGATTTATCGATTATCACTCTAGTGGCATTGGCCAATCTCTTTGGAGTTTTATTCGATTATATGTACCCGGCCATATCGAGAATTTTCTTTAATACAGATCAATGGAGCGGCAAACAGGAGGCCCAATTCGAACATGTTGTAACCCAGATATGCGATATGAAATTTTTGATAATGGGATGGTACGAGTATTTATTCGCCAACAAGGAGAAAAAGTCCACCATGGTAAGTAGGACAAGCAAATTAAATAAAATATTTAAAATCCAAAATGAAAGGCGGCAGTATAATAGCTTTTCTCAAATATTTCAATGACCACATCCAGATATGTGAACATAATGTTCCAACTGCTGGTCTATTGAGGGAAGCCATGGGACTTCCATGTTTAGGATAATAGTAAGTCGTAATAAAAATCTATTCCTGTACTGTGCAGTGTTAGATAATGTTCGGGAATACCTTAATGCTAATACCATTTAGTAGGAAAAATTCTTTTGTAAAATTTAACAACAGCGATAGCCTAATTCCTTGAGCATTATTTGTTAAATAGATGGTTATTGCCCACACTGACGACATATATGTTACATTTTTTACAAAAAGAAAAGTACAGTTCAACTGTTTTCTTTTTCAAAGACCACACCCACTTATAATAATAAATACCAGCACCCAGAATGCTCCTTATTGGACAATCAGTTTAAATTACTTTTCATATAAATAATGAATATAAGGTCACCATAAAAATTATATCAAATCTGGCTTTATTTTCTACATTAACTGTTGCTGAGAAAAAAAAGAGTTAATGTAGAGCAGCAGATCAAGTTAAACCATATTTTTGAGAATTCAAACTATATCGCAAGTGTAAACTGAGTTAACTACGACCGACATCATGGACTAGACTTCGGATATACATCCTACATTCCGGCGATGCTGAAAGAAGACAATAGAGTTGGATACCCTACTTACTCCATATCATCGCCACCGCTCTGCTCCGTTCACCACCCACGGATGCTTTTGAAGCATATTTATATACATTTTTGGCGGGATGTAGGAGATGTAAATATTTATGAGATCAGATGGAGTGAAATATTTTGTGCACCGCTTCAAAAAGCCTAAACACATTAATGCTTCTGTCGACATTTTAAAAATGTGGGTAGTCCAACAACCGTAACCATGTATCTTTATGCCCAAGCTACCAATAGAGTCTGATTCGGCAGTATCCACACCACTCATAAATTGAGGACGATGCTGGACTAGTGGAACGTTTGTATCGCAACAAACAGCACTGTGTCTTGCGTGTATTAAAATTTGGGATGAGTTCACAGTCTGACCGAACAGAAAATAAGAAGTGGAGATATAGCAGAACCTTCTGTCCATTCTGAGGTCAACATATGCTCATTGGATAAGACCCCGTGTCTGAGAAAAATCGATATGCTTGGAGAGAATGTAAACGGAGTAAGTTTCGATATGAACCCAGAGTCAAGACCTTTATTTCCCCAAGCCGGTGAATAGCTCGACTTCATCGTTCCGAAGGGAACACCATCAGGTCTCCAGACGATCGGTTTCTACACAAGTCACACTGTCGATCATTCAGAAGGCCGTTCGACTCTAGATACATGCTCATATGCCCACAGAAGTATGTTAATACTTAGATCGTTTTATAAGTTGAGACTGAAATCCATTAGAGACAGAAATCCATTTTTACAAAGGCTAAATGGGGAAGGAGACGATTTCAGTTTGCAGTCCAATCAAGACTCGGTGGATTAGGGGAAATAATTTGTTGTATAGACCTACTGTTTAATGCAGTCTCGGAACGTATATAATAATTTTTAATAATTTTCTTTACTGAAAAATGTTTGATGGTCTTCATTAACTGGGTTTGTTGGGCGATGAATGGTAAAATTCACTTAAAAGATATCGAAACCGAGTCTTTGGTTTATTTGACAAAATGCAATCACTCTTATAATTCCTGACTTCATGATTCGCATTTTATAAATAGGTTCTCATACAAAATAAAAAATATAATACACGGTGTAATTAATGTCAAATGAATGATATTTATGAATTGAAAGAAAATGGTGCAGTATGGGAGGGAACTTCTCTGATTAAAGTTCATCACAACAAATTCAATTCCACAAGCATTATTTGCGTTGCAAAAAAATAAAGGAAAACAAATCAACAACAACGCATATCCAAAAACAAATCGCAATTTTCATAATATTCAGAACATACGTAATAATTAAACATAATTTAATTGGCTGTTGGTAGTAAATAAATAATGCACTTGGTTAATTTTTGCAGTAACAGTGTGAAACCATTTTAATCGCGAACTAAATAATAGATGAGGTTCTGATTATTAGTATTTGTTATAGAGATGGGTACAAACTAGTGTTTTTTGTCGTGGATATATAATATCATATCCACTCCATTTTCGCAAAGGATCATGATATTATGTATACTTAACGCTCATATATTTTGTTGGACCAAAAACAGTACATGTCTTTGAAGTTTTTTTTTTAAAAAAAACGGTAAATCGATTTGAAAAAGCAGTATATTTTTTATTCAATATATAAAAAAATATTAATAAGCATTTCCATCATCTGAATCAATTCCATCAGAATCAGCTGCTGTGGTTGTTTTGTATTTCTCGTTTCTCGTTTGAATTCCGTCTTCGTTTTGAGGTATGTGTAGAAATCAACGCATTTGTATTTCAAATTACATTTGACGGTCAGAATCGCCTTCCCTTCAATGTTTGCATATCTCACGGGTTTTGTCTCACGTCCAAGTTTTGTTCACTGCAGAGAAGATTCGATGCTCTGATGCTGAAGTTCCAGGCAAACAATATATATTCAACGATCGTGGTCATTTTATTGAATTCGCATTCGGCTTTATTGGGATGAATAAATATCTCCGACCACCGATCCACAATCGAAACATTGAGGGAACTTGGAATTTGGAATTTATATAGACTCTAAACTCTAAACTTTAATTTATTTCCCATCTAGAATATATTGTTAGCAAAGCGAATTCACAGCTTAATTTTTTGAAGCGAAATGCTTGAGATTTCAATGACCCATTTACAGCAAGAACATTATTTTTTACATTTGTATTCATCAAAAATATTATGGACAGTAAAATCGAATCACCGGAGCTTTTCCAGCTAATACCATTTAATTGACCGAGGAGAATTCTGAGGGACCATGTATTTTTTATCAATACTTCCATAGATATAATTACTGTCAAAATGAAGTAATATCTAGAAGTCTTACTTGTAATGCTGCTTGCAATCATTTAGATTTTTTTATAAATCGATTCAATTTTAAGAAGGAACTCTTCGAATATGTTGTTTTAGATTTAAGTTTATAGTTGTATGAAATAGATCTGTAAGGGCTTAGCCCATTAGATTTAAATTAATAAATGAAATAATAAATACTGCGAGGGACTGCCGTGAAACTGCACAAGTCTAACTAACATGGACACACAACACCTATTTGGCATTTGACTAGAGAATTTGACATTTATTGTTTCACTGGCACAGTTGAGGTCTTCATACATATTACTCAAAAACTTTATTGCAACCACCAGCTGTGGTTATTTCCTGCATGATGTGCGCTATACAAAAAGTATGTCTTAACATTCAATGAAGGACAGACGTAGAATTTCTGTCATCTCAGTGAGCTGTGCACGATATAATATGTCTACTCTATTTGGATCGAGAAATCAATAATTTTTGAAGAATTTCCATGCAAATGTTGTCCACGGCTTCACTTCAGTTGGTCCATTCTGAAACTCAAAATTTGGTAATTTTTTCAACATTTCTGGCGGTCATTCAAGACAACAATTGTGCATGGCTTGTCCCTACCGATGATGACTACTTTCCGACTGACATGACACAAACGGTGTCGTACATATAAATGTGATTTGTATCAATTTGCTTCCCATGGGTCTTTTTCAGGAGTTGGCTTAGTGTGAAGATTTGCAAGTTTATAAATTATTGTATTATATTTCGGCTGAAAGGCATTCTAATAGACTTGGATCAGTTCGACTAGTATTGGCTTTAATCTTTCAGAGACTCTACCCAATGGATAAAAGAAATATTTCGCAGTAGCTGACGCAAACAGTATTTTATCTGTTTGATGTTCCAATCTGCCTACATGCTTCAGTACGTCTCCTCTAGACTTACACAGCTTACATTGCTGGTTATTATAATATATTTTTCTCTGTCGGTACAAAAATAGTTCGTTAATAATAATATAAAAAATATTTCCCTAAAGGCATAGTTCGTTATAGCCGGTATATATTACATTCTGAGAGCAGTCGACATAATCTGATTTTTAGACGAAATCCTGTCAATTTCTCAGCTGCATTTAACACTCTAATTTTTATGATTACATTTTTGCAGTTCGTCATCATCATGAGTGTTGTGTTGCTATCGCTGGCCTGGATTGGTGCCATCTTTAATAATCTACTTTTAATGTATTTAATTATACTGGGCATAACTTTATATCCCGGAGTTCAGGAAAAGGGTGTACTGAACAAATTCAAGGAAAGGTTCGGCTGTCTCATCAACTCCAAAATGGAAAAAATCCGAGAAGTAACCAAAAAACAGGAGTAAATCTATCTCGCTCGCACGGTCTTTAGCAGCAATGACCCGCACATGAGACTGTAGAGCAGCATAAAAACAACAATGTATTCAAATGATAATTGTAATTTATTCTTTAATATTTCTTTAGGATAATTAGAAATTATTCCTTTAAATCGCATTTCATTACAACAGAATAAAGAACACAGAAAGATTAAGAGACGGAAATAAAACAAGACCCTACATAAATCTTGTGAGATAGAAAAGACGACCAAAGCATTGAATAAGTATTTTTAACAAACCAAATAAACTATAAATATAAACAAAAAATTAATCATAATCTCATCATCTTCATAGAAATATTCACACTCAGCACTCCAATACGCATTACCTACATATATTTTATAAAGTATTTAAGCTTTCTTCATTGTCAACTCATCCAACACAATCTTTCTTAATGTTTCTTGAAATGGAGACCATTATAGCCTGTAGTGTTTTAAAACACGAATTTTTAGTTTTTAAGTTTGAATTTCTTTAAATGTCATCAATTCTATTTTTAAAATGTAAACGAACAAACATGTATTTTTAAATTTTGGTTTTATGCACCCAACATTCAGTCACCACATTACTCACTTCCCTTATTCATCACATGAACTTTAAGAACGAACGCATAAAAGATGGCCATTGAGCATTTATTATAAACTTTTAATCGAATTGCAGTAAATCGTAAAAAGGTTTGAAAAAGTAGAGAAGTCAGCATTTTTGCTCTTGAGCGAATCGTAGTAATAAGTATGTCTATAAATTCTTAAAATACTGAATATTTGAAATAATTTAATAAAACCACAAGTTCTTAAATATAATTTTATGTAAGCGTGTGCTTATTTTATTATTTATCCTTTCTAGTGTTTTGGCTTATATCAAATGTTACTACCTTCTGCCGCGGGAACGAGATCTTTCACGTTGTTTTTTACTTTTCTTGGTTTTCTTTTTATGCCTTTTTTGCTGTTCTTCTTCCGAATCAGAAGACGTCGACGACGAGCTCTCGGAATCGGTAGAGTCATGGTAATGTGATTTACCCCTTTTATTTTTCTTGGATTTCTTTTTAGACTTTTTATCTTTGCTGGACTTTTTGTGTTGACTGCGTTCATCATTGTCCGATTCGTCTGATGGTGATGCTTTTCGTGAACGACCATTTCGTTCCTCGTAATCTGTTTTCCTTTCTCTGGCACCGTCATCTCTTCGGTGGTCTTTTGTGTGGTCTCTATTAGAGTCCTTTTTACGGTTACGGTTATTATCGTCACCATTTTCATATTTCAAGTCATACCCATCGCGCGTTCTTTCCCTATCTTTGTACTCATCTCCATTTCGAGTTTGATCATATGAATTTTTAGGGTAATCCCGATTTCGTTGCCGTTCATACATTTTGTCCTCTTTGAAATTATCCCTTTCATATTCACAATTCTTTTCATTTTTTGATAGTCTTTCGTCGTCTCTGTAGTCACGTCGACTACGATCGCGTTCATCTTCTCTGCGGCCATCTCTTCTACTACCGTCTCGTACATCATCTCTAGCCCATTTTTCACGGCTTCCAGAACTTTTTTCGTCTTTATATTCCTGTTTAGGCTTTCTATCAGGAATTTTCTTATCGTCTTCGGAAGAAATTTCTTGTGTTTCCTCATTGTATTTACTACTTTGATATTTGTCTGGCCCTCTGTCGCGTTCTTCCTTCTTCATTTTCATTTTCTGATATTTTTCGGAATCCTTGTCAATTTGGTCAACTTCCTCCTTTTTTAAAATAATTTGGCCATGTTCGTTCTGTTTGCTTTTGTACTCCTCATATTTGGCTGTATCTGAAAAAGGGGACACATTTTCATACTTTCTCGGAAAGGTGTACCGTGAAATCTTCGGTTGACTCTTAGGATTACTTACTTATACATTTTCCATATTGTGCATACTCCTTACGTGATATCGGCTGACATAAGAATTCATTGAAGGCCTCTTTGTGCCCACCAATTGCCATTTTAACGATTACCCTACCGGCATGGTCATCGAATCCCTCAATTTGGCCATAGAGATCTTTATGTTTACCTCCCAGTATACGAACAAAGGCTTTTCTTTTAATTTCCAACACTTCATTGAATTCCGGGGCCACTAAAAGGGGTTTAGCTTTTAGAGCTTTATCAGCTCCCAGTCCCATACCTTTAGGTCTTACCGATGGCATATCGTCCACAGGTGGGCCTCCGCCTTTTTTGGGTTTGGGAGGTTCTACCCAGCCCATGCCTCGAAGCATGGCTTTGCCAAAGTCTTGCACAGGTATGCTTTCATAATCATCCATTGACGATTCTTTGGCCCCCTCCAAGGGTAAATCGTCCGGATGTACTATGGGCAATACCAAATTTGAGTCCGAGATCAGGGAATTGTCCGACGTTAATTCCGCTAGCAGTTCTTTTGCCGCCCGTTTCTCAATATCCTCCGGTTCATTGGTGGCAACATCTGTGACCTTGCCACTGCTTTCTTGAGGGGTCGGCTGTTCTGGTTCTTCTTCGCCCAGTAGCACAGCTCTTCGTTTTATTAAACTAGCCAATGCCGTCGATGTTTTTTGGTTTTCCTTCAGTGGTATAACTAAGGGTGCCTCCTCCAGTTTTTCTCTACAAAATACAAAGTAACTCAATAAGATTTTAAAGGGAATTAACTCCTCCTCTTACAACTCACACAACAAGTTGGATTTCCTGCCCCTCCAAACATTTTATTAACTCAACGCTGGTATCAGGTTTTTGACTTTGTTTATTGAAAATAAAGTTGGGTTTTTTGTTTATTTTACTAAAACCAAATGAAATCTTCTTTGGTTCCATGGTAAGTTTGTAAAATTTCCAATTTTTGCTGGTAAACAAAACAGACCTGGCGGTGGCAACAGCTGTTTTTGACGAATAAAGAGTGGCCACACTGTTTGATGGCTAGCTGTCTGAATATTCTGGAACTGTCAAATTATTGTTCAATGGCGATGTAAACATAACCTCAAAGACTCACGTCATTTCAGTCGGTTTTTTTGCAACAGAGGGGTGTCGAGCAGATCACAAAGCACGAGTTTCGATAGATTTACTTAATTTTTTCCACAAATTTTCAATAAAAAATGTTTGGAGGACAGCAGCCCATATTGGTTTTAAGTAAGTTTTAATGTAATTTCAGTAATATATTCGAGAATTGTACTGATTTAATTGCAATTTAGGCCAAAATACCAAAAGAGAGTCTGGCCGTAAAGTGCAGCTGGAGAATATAAATGCCGGAAAGGTAAGTTGGTGTTTGCTTGTGTGTGTGTGTGCGAGTGGGTTTCTTGAAGTGACTCATGTGTAGAATACCGAAGATGACCATCTGTTTAATTTTCGACTTACTTTTGATGTAATTCCTAAATTCTCAGGCTATTGCTGATGTCATCCGCACTTGTTTGGGCCCTCAGGCCATGTTGAAAATGTTGATGGACCCTATGGGTGGCATTGTAATGACCAACGATGGTAACGCCATTTTGCGTGAAATTACTGTGCAACATCCCGCTGCCAAAAGTATGATCGAGATTGCTCGTACTCAAGATGAAGAAGTCGGTGACGGCACCACTTCGGTCATTGTCTTGGCTGGTGAAATGTTGGCTGCTGCTGAGCCCTTCTTGCAACAACAGATCCATCCCACCGTCATTATTAGAGCATACCGCGAAGCCTTAGAAGACATCATCAAGCATTTGCAATCAGACTTAAGTATTGTTTTGGATGTTAACAATAAGGAGAAGATGGCTGAAGTGGTCAAGGCTTGTGTGGGCACTAAATTTATTGGCAAATGGTCGGAACTGGCTGTTAAAATTGCCTTGGATGCTGTAAAGACTGTAACTCTGAATGAAAATGGCCGTTTGGAGGTCGACATTAAACGGTAAGTAAATTTGAAACCAATTAGAAATCGTCATAATAAGCATATTTAGGAGTGATGTAGTGATAACAAACTGAAAAAATATATAAACACCAATATTCTCTTCAGAATCGAGCATAAACACCATGTGTGGGTCTCGGTTCACATAAGCCCTCGACATGAATAGACATACTCACCAACATATGAATACATGCAGACAATCAAATCCTTCGACAATCATTTGTGATATTCATTTATAAATCCCTTATATTTAATCAATTCTGAAGAGGATTTTAATTTCACTCATCCAAACTCTCTAGACGTATGTATTCAAACAGTTGAAATGTCCAGTCATTGCAATCGTTGTCGTCGATAACGGCATACAGCTCACAGCTACGAGGAACTGTTCTTAAATCAGTGTTCGATAAAAATTGTGTACTCACGGAATAGGACCTAATGATGAAAGCCTACTCTGAGTGACTAATACAGATGTGGGGAATACTCCATTTCAGACGTGACAAAGGTCGAATCCTTTTCTATTGTTTAAAATTGATCAGTGTATCTCTGACCTCTTATCATCCCATGATATCTACTAGTATTTGCCAGGGAATAATGCATATATTGCAAGAAATTTCGAATGGTTCGTGAGATTCTTTTGCGAAATTTTAATAGAAGTTTTTGTTTTGGTCATTTAGCGTTTTTCTTCATAGACGTAGTAGTTTTTGTGTCCGATTTTTTTACTTTTTCATAGGATTGTCGGATATCGTTTTGTACATTTTCAGCAGTAACAATAAGGCAGACAGAATTAATAATAATTTCTTAATTACTTAAATATAAGTCATATGCCATATCTCCACAAAAACGAGAATAACAAAGTGTTTCTTTTACACAATTTCAGCTATGCAAAAGTAGAGAAAATCCCTGGTGGCTCTATTGACGAGTCTTGCGTCTTAAAGGGTGTTATGATCAACAAGGATGTTACACATCCCAAAATGCGTCGTTACATTGAGAATCCTCGCATTGTCTTGTTGGATTGCTCGTTGGAATACAAGAAGGGCGAAAGTCAAACTAATGTTGAAATCATTGGCGAACAGGATTTTACACGTATGTTGCAAATTGAAGAGGAATTTGTTCAACGTATTTGTGCCGACATTATTGCCGTCAAGCCCGACATTGTGTTCACCGAAAAGGGCGTTTCCGATTTGGCTCAACATTATTTGTTGAAGGCCGGTATTACTGCCATCAGACGTTTGCGTAAAACCGATAACTTGCGTATTGCTCGCGCCTGTGGTGCTACCATTGTCAACCGCACCGAAGAGTTGACCGAGAAGGACATCGGTACCGGAGCTGGTCTCTTTGAAATTAAGAAAATTGGCGATGAGTACTTCACATTTATTACAGAGTGCAAAGACCCCAAAGCTTGCACAATTTTGCTGAGAGGAGCCTCTAAGGATATCTTGAATGAAACCGAACGTAACTTACAAGATGCTTTGCATGTGGCCAGAAATTTAGTTTTGGAACCCCGTTTAGTTGCTGGTGGCGGTGCCATTGAGATGGCGTTGTCTCAATTGTTGACCCGCAAGCAGTTGAAGGGCCCCTACACCGCTGTGGCAGAGGCTTTGGAGATTATTCCACGTACATTGGCCCAAAACTGTGGTGCCAATACCATTCGTACATTGACAGCTCTGAGAGCCAAACACGCCTCCCACTCCGGGGATGGCGTCTGTGCCTGGGGTATTGATGGCGAATCTGGTGAGATCGTCGACATGAATGTTAAGGGCATTTGGGAGCCATTGGCTGTAAAAATGCAAACCTACAAAACTGCTGTGGAGACCGCTATTCTTTTGTTGCGAATTGACGATATTGTATCCGGTTCAAAGAAGAGGAGTAATGAACCCATGACTCCTGCTGCCGCTGCAGCAGCTGGTCCTGGTGGCGATGATTAAATACTTTAACAACTTTTGTTTTTAATTTAATGTATTACATCATATTTCCTTGCTCTAATCTACATTAATAACATAACATTAATTTTTCGTTTAAAAAAACACATACCCACAACCGGATCAAATTCACCCGCATTTATTGAAAAAACAAAACGTGATTCTTCGAGACGCCTATCACAACTACTAAGTTAAGGCTTTAAAATCACATTCTTCGTTAAACGCTTTGCTTCCTCCACTAGGTTTTCTCATTAACATTTATAATAAAACAATGAAAAAAAAAACAATGAAATACATTTAAAATGTTTAATTTTTAGGGATGACAATTATATAGACGTTGGTCCATTAGCTTTAAGACCTCCAAGCCAATCGAGGTAAATTGGGGTTGTAAATATCGGGCAAAGATCTCCAAGCCCTTGAATTTGGCGGGATCATCCAGAAATTCTTTCAGCCATTCCATCAAAGGCGGTTTGTGTGAATGTATAATACTGGGTATACTGGCTAGCAGATCGATCTGAAGCATTCCTTTTAAATCCTCCAAGTTTCGATCTTTGTGACAAGCTATATATAGTACTTCATAGGGTTGTTTATAACCATCAGATTTTATCGGGCTTATCAACTCCCCTTCTGTGTTAAGTTTATACCATCTCAGAGTATGCACTAACTTCAAGTTCCACGAAGGAAGGAACTCTTCTTCTATAGACCTTTGATGGCATTGAGAATTGGTACACCACAAGGCAACCAAAGAACATGAATGAATTAATTGTTGCACGGGAATCTTCCTTAAATTAGAATTGTCTAGCATTTGGTAGCCTAATGATGGCTTAACTTTTTTCAAACGTTTGATGTACTTATTTTGCCAGGGCATATCCATGATGATTACATCGTACTTTTCCAACTCTGGCATAAGCTTTGGAATATCTTCAACATTGTAGTTGTAAAATTTACAGTTTGGCGGTATAATATAGGACTCCTGATGAAATTGTGTCGTTTGAAATTCAAGTGTGTTATTGGCACCACGAAATTGTGGCAATTCGAATGTGTCCTCCCACAAGCGAGGCATATTTTCCAGGTCTTTTGGTAAGTTTTGCACATGATTTTGAATTTCCTTGATAAACGGTTGCAACTGTGAGCTTATATCGACACAGTTGTCACTTACCGCATCCGCTTTGCGTTTTCTTTTGTTTTTGGTTTGGTGGGGCTTTTCTTCTTCGTGTACTTTTGGCTTAAAATTAAAAAGTTCGGGCTTCAACGTGTAATGGGATTTAAGATGTTGTTTGTATAGAGCTTCAATCAATTCGCCGTGATTCAGATATAAACAAATGCGTTTATCTATTGTTATTTTTTGCATTGTACGACGAAATTACTAAATTGAAAGAACATGCGCCGCATTTATGAAACCAATCATCTATTGATACCAAAATACAAACAAGTAATCGGTTATTCAGAAATTTTCGAATGAAAGGCAAGAGATTATTTAAAGTAATAGCAATCTAATACATATTCTTTATTATATTGTCATAATATAATATGTAAAATATAGTCATTCTATTATTTCTCGGTCATACAAAAATCTTTCCTGTGTGGAATTTTATTTATAACGTTTTGGTAATCATATTTTTAATCGTCTGAACGATAACATTGATAATTGCCAATCCTAATAGTTATCGGTTTTAGTGTCGTCACTGATTTCATGACATTTCGTCAGTTTTCGATGTCCTCTTTATAACCGTTGAACGTTTTTAACTTCGTGTCGGGTTTAATGACAGAATTTAGTGAAATAATAGAATGCAATTTAAAAAAATTGGTGTTAAGTTAAAGCTAAATTTATATTCTTAAAGTGTAATGAAAAGTTATAGTGCAAATCCGTTGTAAAAGTTATTATTACTTGTTTTAAAAATAGCACTGGTGTGTTGGTGTCTGGGTGTCTGTGGCAGCGGTTTTTCAATAGAAAGGCATTGGTTTACAAAATAATGAAGAATATAGTGTAATTGAAATCAAAAAATAATTAAGTTCATAATTAAAGTCATAAAAAGAAGTTAAAATAATGCAGAATAAAATTTGCATTTGGTTTTGCAGTTGTGTGTGAATGTGTGCTTTTATGCCTGTGTGTTAGTGCAAAAGTGCGCGAAAATGTTGTTGGTTGTAAAGAGTTGCCAAGATTATTAAAAACAATTAAAATAACAAAAGCGGAGATATCAGGGATATAGCACTCGATTTGAATATTTTGTTATATGGTTGAAAAGTTTACACAACTTTTTTTTCTTGTCCATCCTTTTCCACATCAACCTACATCCTAATTTAAAATGTTAACTTGTGAAAAGTTTCCGATATTAAGGTGAGTGTGTATTGGTTGAAATCAGAGTATAGTCTAGAAACTTGAACTTAAATAAAGGTACTGCATAAACCATTAACAATATTGGAAACAAGCAATATGAATGTTTGAATATTAATGAAGTGCAGACCAAAATGTCAAAAAAAATTCAAAATTTTACAAAAAAATAAATTAATTGAGACAAAAATATAGTTTAACAGCCCTCCAAAACAATTACACACTCTTACCGAGGGGTGAAGTTCGTATTTATAATGCCGGACGAGTTGGTTGCAGCATCCGACCATTCACTACATTTAATTTTTTTTCAACTCTCGTCGATAGTTGCAGCTCAATGTATTTAGTTTACGTTTAACATAATTGATTATCGTTTCTATTTCCACTTATTTTATTTTTTTTTTTAACCTTTTCATAAGCCTCCTGCTTTTTCTGTTTGTTGTGATAAACATCACTTGTAATATTCCAAATTTCTGGGAAACTTTCATAAACTTCAATAAAAACATGAAACATCCGCGATCTAACTAAGCCATCTTAACACTTCGAATGTTAATGTCAATGTGCATGACAACAGAGCTATTACCCGAGCATTACCATGACATACCATGCTATCATGCCGCACATGACCGTCTAATAGGAGCTGAAGAGATGAGATAATCGGGTATCACATGTTGTTTGAATGGAGCTTTAACCAATTCGCCGTGATTCAGATATAAAAAATGGTTATTTTTTGCATTCTACATATATTAGATGAATTGAATGAACAATTTATGAAAAAATACAAACAAGTACCGATTATTCAGAAATTTGATGTTATACAAAATGAATATTACTTGTTTAATATATAATCGTAATGTAATATAGGAATGTTTAATAATATTATTTCTCGGTTATACAAACACCTTTCCTGTGTGGAATTTAATTTTCAACGCTTTGGTAATCATAGTTTTTATCGTCTGAACGATAACAATGATGATAGCTTAAATAATAGTTATCGTTTTTAATATCGTCACTGATTTCGTGACATTTCATCAGTTTCCATGTCCTCTTTATAACCGTTGAACGTATTTAAGTCCGTGTCGGGGTTAATGACAGAATTTAATGAAACAATAGCAATAAATTAAATAAAATTGGTGTAAAATTAAAGATAAACTTATATTCTTTAAGTGTAATGAAAAGTTATAGTGCAAATCCATTGTAAAAGTTATTATTACTCGTTTTAAAAATAGCACTGGTGTGTGGGTGTCTGTGGCAGCAGTTTTCCCAATAGTTTACAAAATTAATGCAAGAAATAATGAAGAATATAGAGTAAATAAAGTCATAAAATAATTAAATTCATAATTAAAGTCATGAAAAGAAGTTAAATTAATGCAGAATAAAATTTTCATTTTTATTTGCAGTTGTGTGTGAATGTGTGCTTTTGTGTCTGTGTGTTAGTGCAAAAAGTGCGCGAAAATTTTGCTGGCTGTAAAGAGTTGCCAAGTGTATTAAAAAAATTAAAACAACAAAACCGGGGATATCATGGATATAACTGCTCTCGTCATTTTTATTTGAATATTTTGTTATATGGTTGGTTGACATTTTTACAGATCATTCATCTAAATAAAATTAAATGCTATTTTGTTTACCAATTGAAAATCTAATCCTAATTTAAAATATAATCATTTAAAAAATTGCGAATATATTGCACTGCTGAGAGCCCATACGATTTCTTAAGTCATTTAGTACACAGTACACAATAACCAGTTGGGTGGGATTTATGTGCCGGCAGCATCTTTGGAGCGTACTTCTTCAAAAACGTTAAGGTCAATAGATCATTTTTTTTAATCATTATTAGCGGACGAGAAATATTTGTATGGCTAATCTATAAAAAAAACTCAAATTTTCTAGTACTTTATTTATTCATTTATATTGTCAAGGCCAAACATTACATTATATTCTGCAAATTATTCAATTTATTGCATCTGTAAAACGGGAGCGAACGGACGATTCAACTACAAACACATTTCTATATAACTAGAAATAAACTAGAAGAATTAGGAATCAGAAAATACCGAAACAAATTGGATATCCAGGTTCGTGGTGTTGCCCGAAAAATAAGTAAAACAAATGTAAGACTGAATTTTTACTATTCGACAAAAATTGTTTTTTATTTTGAAAAATTTCTTTCATACTTATTATATTGTTTCTTTAAAAATCACTTAAATTGTTGGGTTTTTGTTCTCATAAATTCCAATATCATCTCCTTACTTTCATTGGAACTTATACTCGTATAGCGTATTGTTTCATCGTCCTTGTGAAGACGGGGTATAAAGAAATGAACGGGATACGTGGTATACCCGAATTCCAAAGGCACATAGTTCCATTTAGCATCAATTTTTAACATTTTCACCTGCATGCTTGCCGTTTCATCGGCAATTTCATCCAAAACGTTTAAAATTTGAATAGATTCATTTGTGTGTGTGTCCCAGTAAATTGTTAAAAATATATTCTTTTTGGAGTTTTTAATGAACATACTTAAGTTATGGCCAACGCAGTTTTTTACCATGCTGTTTTCGTTATTGTCGCTTAACGACCATGGTTGCGAATAGAAGAAGTATGAGTAGGTTAAACGAAATGAGGAGTAAAACAGAGATGATGATGTCTTGAAAGTATCCAATTTATACATGCGTTTGTTGCGGTCTATGGCGTATACTTGCGGAATAGTCTTATCTCCTTCAATATCGGTCAAATATTTACTATACCACTTGGGGAATATAACATCAATGTCTGTAATATCTGCTATTAAGTATTCGATACCATAGCGCTCCTTGGCTTGTGCAACTTCATGTATTAGCTTTAGCGTTTGGCCGTAGAATGCAACACTTTTCCCTTTAAAATCCATGAAATATATTATTATACATCTTTTGTCCGCATTAAAGGTATTTCGGTTCAGAACTTTCATAGACTTTGGGAAATTATCAATTATATATTGGTTTAAATCTTCGAAATGCAATGCACCATCTTCGGGCAAACTAAAGGCTTTATACTGCGACTTCAATATTTCATTTTGTCTCCAGCTTGCTCCTTGTGAACCAATATTGTCATTGATGAATCCCATTACATTTTCCGTATCCCGTGGACCCCTGTTGTAACGTATAAAACTGTCCTTATCATTGTAAGATATAAATAATATCGTTGGATACGAATTAGCATTAAATTTAAATGGAACATAATTCTTGTCACCATCAATGTACACAATATCAACATTCGAATCTTTCAATTCTTTAGCTATTTCCTCATAGTCTGGTTCATATTCCTCGTGAGGCCGATAATCACCTAACCCCACTATCAGAAGTATATCTTTGGGAGATTTGGTCACCAACTCATCATAGCTTTGATGGACACATATTTTCACAAATGTGTCATTATTCTCTGGTATTGGCTGGGATGGATACAGATTACCAGATAATAGTTCATCGCAAAGCTCCGATAAGCTATCCATAGTTTTGTAAGCATCATAATGCTGGTGAATGCGTTTCTTTTCATCTATGGCAAACATGCTAATGGTTTCGTCTTCCGGTCTAACCATATAGCAAAAAAACGTAATTGGATTTGTATGCGGATACATTAAATCCATATCAGTTTGATCCGCCACAATGAATTCAATTCGATTTCCATATTTTATTGATAGCTGATAAAGCCTGTCCAACCATTTGGTGTGATAGTAACATTTTTCACCGAAGTGATTGAAGGAAATTATTACAGGACGCTGTATCTGATGAAATGTAGAACGGTCAAGAATTTTTAGTTTATTTGCACATTTATCATTAATGTATTCTTCAAAATCTACATATTTGTCGGCTGCCGGTGGTTGTTTGGCTTGTACTGATGGACGTTGTCTTTGAATTTTTGTAGATAAATAATTATCCCGGTCACTATCAGAATCGTTATCGATACAGGTTTCTTTGAATAAATCGAATTCGTCGTCGATATTTTCACCTTCCATATTCGTTGTTCTGTTAGCCAGCGTTAAATGAGTACTAAAGCAGTTTGAGATATCATTAGGTATTATAAAGAATTGTATGGGGTAGGTTGAGAGAGCTTCCTATGACTTTGGACATATTGTGCAATGCTAATATAGAGAGCTTTGTTGTGAAATTGGTGTACGTACAGCGAACAGTGTGTTGGGTGCGAAAATGCAGAACTTTATTTTTCATTTAATTTCATTTATTGGTTTACAATGAAACCAATAATGGAATACAAAGCCTATAAGTCCAATTAATCTATATTACATGGTGTCTTAACAAGTAGATAACACTATATTATTAAATAATTAATTAAAATATCGCTACAATGGCTCCCCAGCCAAACAGTAAATAAATATATTAAAATTAACAATTTGAAAGCCCGTTAACAATGAAAAATAATAATATCTTAATATATATTTACCCTCGACACTGATTCACTGATACACTGATTCCCTGACTCTGTCACGCAGTACGTAGGAATTTAAATAGGCATTCTATAATAATTCTATAAATAATAATAATAAAAAAAATAATATTTTTTTTTTGTACAGAAATTGTGTTTTCCCCAAATTTTTTTTTTACCAAAATTTTTTTTTTCCAAAATTTTTTTTTTAGAATTTTTTTTTTACAAACATTTTTTGTTTCCACAAAATTTTTTTTTTCAACAAAAATTTTTTTTTTTTCCAACAAAATTTTTTTTTTCAACAAAATTTTTTTTTTTCCACAAATTTTTTTTTTTTAAACAAAAATTTTTTTTTTCAACAAAATTTTTTTTTTCAACAAAAATTTTTTTTTCAGCAAAATTTTTTTTTCCACAATTTTTTTTGTTTCCGAAATTTTTTTTACAAAATAGTTTTCTCAAAATATTTTTTACAAAATTTTTAAAATTAAGTAACAAATACTTTCTCAAGCAAATTAACGGGCGCCATAGGCGCATTACAACTTACTAGTATAGTAAGAATCACATAGTATGTATTCCAAAGAACATTGTCTGCGCTAAATTTAGTACAAAATACAGTATTTTAAAGTAATTTTCAAATAAATATCGGTATTGAATACGCTTTACTGGGGCGAACTGCTTTGCATTATAAATCATAAAAATCAATATTGGTGTAAAACTAGAAAAATGTTTCCATTCGAATTTCATTGTATTTTTGTTTATACAATGTTTCATTTTAACAAAGAAATAGTTTTTAGATTTTTCTCATTTCTTCCATACACATGAAAATTGCATATTATTAAAATATACATTTGTGTAAATTATTTGTAAGAGTTTACCATCAGTCGGATCCATTCCAATATCTGTTTCGCACTTTGACCCCGGCTTATATATCGTACAGTTCCCACGTCCTTATTAAGGCATGGTATGAAGAAATGAACCGGATATGTGGTATACGAATACTCCACAGGCACATAATTCATCTTAGCATCCATTTTTATCATTTTAACAGACATTTTTTTCACATCGACAACAATTTCATTCAAGATATTTAAGATACTATAAGAACCCTTGTAGCTGGAACAGTATAATGTTAGAAATGTGTGTTTTCTGGAGTTTGCAATAAACGCATTTAGGTTTTGAGCAATACACGTTGTCACCAAATCAGTCTTGCAACCTGGGGGCCAATGTTGAGTATAGTAAAAGGGTTCATAGTTAAAGAAATACGAGTGATAAACTAAAGATGACACAGTCCGGAACTTTGTAATTTTACTCTTGCGCTTTAAGCGGTCTATTTTGAAGATATGAACAATGTTTATGTCTATTTCCATATAATTGAGATACCACTTTGGATAGATAATGTCAATCTCCTTGAGATCTGCTATCACGTATTCGACTCCATAGCCGTACTTGGCAAGAGCAACTTGGTATATTGTCTGTAAAGTTGGAACATGATAGGCTACCCCTTTTCCTCTGAAATCCATGAAGTATATTATGATACATGTGTTAATGGTGTGGAATGTGTGGCGGTCCAAAACTTGTAACGACTTTGGGTAGTTATCAGTAATATATTGACTCAAATTATCGTAATTAATATCGGCTCCTTCGGGCAAACTAAAAGGCTTATGTCTTATTTTTGATAATTGCTGTTGCCTCAAACATTCTCCTGGAGAACCAATATTTTCTGTAATAAAATCTAAAACAGAGTCTTTATTGCTGGTTCTTTTGGTGTAATGAATGAAATTGTTTTTATCTTTGAGGGGTATAAATATCAATTGTGGATAACGATATTCACTGAATCTGAACGGAATGTAATTCTTGAGACCATTAATGTAGACCGTATCAATGTTGACATCTTTAAGTTCCTCTCCAATTCTCTCATAGTTCGGTCCACGTCCTTCGTATAATTGATAATCTGTTAAACCTACTATAAGAAATATATCTTTTGTAGATTTCGTTACCAACTCGTCATACGTCTGATGAACACATATCTTCACAAAGCCGTCATTTTTCACTGGTATGGGCTGGGAGACATACAAGTAGCCACTTAATAGGTTTTCGCATAGATTTTGCAATTTTCCTATACTTTGATGCGCTTCGAAATTTTGGGAATGTCGAATTCGTTTCTGTTCATCTATGGCAAAAGTTCTGAGGCCTTCGTGTTCCGGCCTGTACAACGAATTAAAAAATTCAATGGGATTTTTCTGAGGCCATATAACATCCAGGTCAATTTGGTCGGCAATAATGAATTCAATTCGATCACCATACTGTAGCGATAGTTGATAAATAATGTCCAACCATTTGCAGTGATAGTAACTTTTTTCACGAAAATGATTGAACGAAATTATTATAGGATGTCGTATCTGATGAAACGAACAACGATTGAGGATTTTAAGTTTATTTTCACACTTCTCTTGTATGTATTTCTCCAGATCTATATATTTTTCGGGTGCCGGTGATTCTTGAGGCGGTGGTGGTGCTGATTTAGCAGGATCAGTGTGCACATTGTCGAAACAGATGTTGTTGAATCGACAGAGCTCTTCTTCTTCAATATGGTTACTTGTCATTTTTGTGCACTCTCTCGATGTTCTAAGTGCCGGTATTAAAAGAGTACTGAGTGTTTATATGATGTCATCGGGCTTTTTAAACCAATCCCAAGCTTAGAGCTTTATTGTGTTAGTTTCTGTTTGGCTTTGTGTGTGTGTTCATGAACAGTGTTTTAATGTTAGTTTAATATGATCCACCGTAAGCAAATTTCAGGTATTTCATTTATCATATGTCATGTTTGCAACGAACAGATCAGAATAATTACATTTTAAAAATTTTTAGTTTACAAGGAAATGTGTAAATGGATTTTGGTGAATAGCTTGTTAAAGCTTTAGTTTGAAGAAAAACACATAGGGAAACTCCTTTAAGTCAGAGGTTTTAAAATAATTTGTAAACTCATTAATGGGAACCAGCAATCACCATATTATCTATTAATATGTAGCACAGAACAACCATCTGAATTCAAAAAAGGTATATTTGATATACATATATACATTGGCTTTTATCAATAACTTTGTCTCATCGATCATGTGGTAGTACATATATAGAACCACTTACAAGTTAGGGAATACAATACAGTAAAAGCTCGATTTCCACAACCCCCGATTACTGCAACTTTTGACATTTATACTCACTTAATCATTTACAATTTTAGACAATATATTTAAAATCTTAAACAATCCTTCGTACGAACCCCAGTGTACTGTTAGGAATATATACGTTTCGACTTTTTTATGAACATATCGCTCCTTATATACAAAAGCACCACAAGTCAAAATAAGCAAATTATACAGGAGCGTCATTTTTAAAAATAATTGTAATTATTTTATGATTTTTGTAAAAACTATGTGTTTTCGTTTCGGGTGTTTTCGATCATAAAATGACGGCTGTTTTAGCGAAACATGAAAGTTTTATCGTTTAAGAAGCATTTTATGCAAACAAATTATTGTTGATATTTTTTTAAATGTGTGACTTTTGTATTTAAGGAGCGATATCCAGGTTGTGACCAAAACAGGTTTGGATCAAATCGCTGTATTTAGTTGTTGACCAAGGTTGCGAATAAAAATCTATTGAATGGTTCAATCGAAAAGTGCAGTAAAACAGAGACGTTGACTTTGTACTTGCGCCCAGTATGGCAAATATTTGCGGAATAGATCTATCTATTTCCGAACCGATCAAATATTTAGTGTACTACTTTGGATAAAAGACATCAATGTCTTCGAGATATGTTATTAAATATTCACAGATATTTGTGGCCTGAGCAACCTGATATAGAAGCTGAAGCGTTTGAATGTAGAATGAAACATGCCTTCCTCTAAAATGCATGAAATATATTATTTCACATTTCTTAGTGGTGTTGAATGTGTTTCGATTCAACACTTTCAGAGATTCTGGGAAGTGTTCATTTACATATTGGCTTAAATCCTCGAAATTTAATTCACCATCTTCGGGTAAACTAAAGGCTTTATAAATTCAAAGGGAACATAATTCTTGTGACCATCAATGTACACAATATCAACATTCGAATCTTTCAATTCTTTGGCTATTTCCTCATAGTCTGGTTCATATTCCTCGTGAGGCCGATGATTACCTAAACCCACTATCAGAAGTATTTCTTTTGGAGATTTGGTCACCAACTCATCATAGCTCTGATGGACACACGTTTTCACAAATGTGTCATTATTCTCTGGTATAGGCTGGGATTGATAGAGATTGCCAGCTAATAGTTTATCGCAAAGCTCGGATAAGCTATCCATCGTTTTGTACACATCAAAAATTGTATCCATATAAATTGTATCCGCCACAATGAATTCAATTTGATTTCCATATTTTAACGAAAGCTAATGAAGTCTGTCCAACCATTTGGTGTGATAGTAACATTTTTCACTGAAGTGACTAAAGGAAATTATTATGGGACGTTGTATCTGATGAAATGTAGAACAGTTTAGGATTTTAAGTTTATCTCCACAGTACTCATGGATGTATTTTTCAAAAGCTATGTAGGTTTCGGTTGTTGTGGCTCTGGTGTTCCTTATCTATACACATTTCTGGGAATAGTTAGAGTTCATAAATATTTTCCGCTTCCATCTATATATGTGGATTTATATTTGCAATCTGTTGATATTATGTTTGCCGGTATAAAGAGAGTACTGACAGACTCGATTGGAATATATAAACAATTTAATGGACAGTTAGGAGAGAGAGAGAGCATATTATTTGTGAATGTTGTGAAACAGAGAACGGTTTGATTGGCATATTTAATGCCTTTGAATGCAATCACAAAATATATGCATATTGTTGTCAATAGACATCATTATAGTAAAGCAACTCATGATACCATTCAGAAAATGTGAGTATGACGAATTCCATGCATTGCATTGCTTGCCTTCTGCTTATCATCCATACCAATCGCAAAAGCAACGAATATAGAACGATTGGTACGAATGGTCTGCATGCATATTGAAAAAAACGTATTTTTTTTTGACATAAATACGAAGATCAAACTTGTGAAATAAAACCAAATATAACAATAAATGGAACATTTTGATATATTTTCGGTTAAAACAACAACAAAAACAAAAATTCACACTGCATACTTATAAACACACCAGAGCAACGAATACTAAGCGAATGGTGCGATTGGTTCTATGAGTGTGCATAAGACAATCAACAAAAACAACGAATGATAGAACGAATGAATGCGGAATAAAAACGAATAGTCTCAATCTTTTCTCTGTTGTGAAATATTGAAATAAGAGCTTTTAAATGGTGAAAGTATTGTGAGTGCTGTGCTCTAACACCAATACCACCATCGGTACTATTTTAAGTACCCCATGATTTTCCCAGTGCCTTTCATATCCATAATTAAAATACATATTTATTATAAAAACCCACTGAAAAAATTATTGTATATTTATTTTTGTAATTTCTCCTAAAATAGTTTTTAATTATGACTGTGTTTAACATACTGAGAAATTATTAGAGCTGTTCAATAAAAAATAGAATTTCCAAATTATCACTCTTTTTATCACATTTTTCAATACAGTCCGCAAAACCTTTTATTGACTTTCGTTATCAATAGACAAGTGTTTTCCAAACTAAATTTATTCTATCTCCAGCGATATTCGTGAACAAGTTTTTCCCAACAAATCGAAACAAAAACCTGAATAAGATTTCCGATAATTTCATAATTTACTATTCCATAAATTGCATACATTTTCAGTTGAGAGCTCTAACAGATTAGCTTAAGAAATCGCCCAAACACTTTTAGATCTGACCAAAAAATTTGACTTATCGTTATTTCATGTTTGATATTTATTTGAAAAACTGGTACAAATTTCGGTCGTAAGGAAAATGTATTCGTAGTCCTTTAATATATGTCTGATATTCGCTATGCGAATATTCCAATGGTACGCAATTCAATTTAGCATCTTTTTTTATCAATTGAACATTTATATTCATTACATCATCAGCTTCAATTTCAGACAATGCCTTTAAAATAAATTTCTATGCGTATAACTCTTTTCCGAGCATGACTCTGATTGAAACAATGTGTAACTGTGCATACATATTTTGCTTTTTTTCCGGCACTCAACAGCACAAGACTACCATACTGGAATTTAATCGACTAAACATGGGCCTCAATTAAAAGGTAAAACATGAACTGAAAAATAGAATTACAAGTTAAAATTCTGTATAAAAAAACTTAGCGCTGTCTTATTTATTGGGTCATAGAGATCAAACACAATTGGAAATTTATTAGTTTTCGATATCTAAAAATAAATAGTGTTCTAATATCATACCATATATATTTTTTTTACATATATTTACAAAATAATCAGGTACAAATATAGATTTTATTTTTTTTTATTCTGAAAAATGTTTACCCTTTCGGATAAAATCCAATATCTCCTGCTTACTTTGATTGGAACTTATAAAGCGTATAGTTCCCATATCCTTACTGCGATGAGGTATAAAGAAATGTACCGGATATACGCTATGCGAATATTCCAATGGTATGCAATTCACTTTAGCATCTATTTTTATCAATTGAACATTTAAACTCGTTACATCATCAGCTTCAATTTCAGACAATGCCTTTAAAATCGTAAACGATCCTTTATATGAGCCCCAGTATACAGTTAGAAATATATCCGTTTTCGACTTTCTTATGAACATATCCAGGTTGTGACCAACACAGGTTTTTATCACATCGTTAGTGTTGCTTATGGACCAAGGTTGCGAGTAGAATACTAGTGAATAGTTCAATCGATATGAGTAGTAAAATAGAGATGATGCTGTCTTGAATTCTTTCACTTTGTATTTGTGATTACTTCGGTCTATGGCGATTACATGCGGAGATGTTTGATCAATATCCGAACCGATCACATATTTACTGTACCACTTTGGATAAATGGCATGAATGTCTTTGAGATCTGCTATTAAATATTCAATACCATAGCAACTTGTGGCTTGAGCAACTTGATACATTAGTTTCAATGTTTTTTTGTAAAATGAAACGCCTTTTCCTCTAAAATCCATGAAATGTATTATTTTACACCTATAAGCAGTATTGAATGTGTTTTGATTGAAAACTTTCAGAGACTCTGGGAAGTTTTCATTTATGTATTCGTTTAATTCCTCGAAATTTAATTCACTGTCTACCGGTAAAGTAAAGGGCTTATACATTAATTTCGATATTTCTTTTTGTCTCCAACTATCTCCTTGTGGACCAATATTGTCTTTGATGAATCCCATTACAGTTTTCGTATCCCTTGGGCAACTGTTGAAATGAATAACATTCTGCTTATCATTGTGAGGTATAAATAATATTGTGGGATAACAAAAAGCATTGAAATTAAACGGAACATAATTCTTGTCGCCATCAATGTACACAATATCAACATTCGAATTGGTCAGTTCTTTGGCTATTTCCTCATAGTCTGGTTCATATTCCCCGTGAGACCGATAATCACCTAACCCCACTATCAGAAGTATATCTTTGGGAGATTTGGTCACCAACTCATCATAGTTCTGATGGACACATATTTTCACAAATGTGTCATTATTCTCTGATATAGGCTGGGATGGATAGAGATTGCCGTTTAATAGTTTTTCGCATAGTTCCGATAGGCTTTCTATTGTTTTGTAAGCATCGAAATGCTCGTGTATTCGCTTCTTCTCATCTATAGCATACATGTTTGGGCTTTCAGCTTCCGGTCTAACTAAAAAGCAAAAGTAACCGATTGGATTTCTGTGCGGATAAATCAAATCCATATCAATTTGATCCGCCACAATGAAATCAATTTGATTTCCATATTTTAACGAAAGCTGATGAAGTCTGTCCAACCATTTGGTGTGATAGTAACATTTTTCACGGAAGTGATTGAAGGCAATTATTATAGGACGCTGTATTTGATGAAATGTAGAACGATCTAGGATTTTAAGTTTATCTCCACACTTCTCATGGACGTATTCTTCAAAATCTATATACTTTTCGGGAGCTGCTGGATGTAGTGGCGCTGGTGGTGGAGGTTTCCCAAAAATACTGCTTCCAGGCCACTGATTATCACTCTCACTATCGGATTCATTATCGATACAAATTTGTCTGAATACTTCGAATTCTTCAATATTTTCAGCTTCCATGTGTATATTGGCTTTCTGTCGATATTCTGCTTGGCGGTGTTAAAAGAGTACTGACTGACCCATTTGTAAGCCATTCGAATTTATAAACAATTCGATGAACAGTTAAGACCGAGAGAGTCTATTGTTTGTGAATGTTGTGTAATGCTGATAAAAAGAGCTTTCAATGGTGAAATGGCAACAGAAAAGTTTCATATGAGCTAAAAGTTCAGTACTTCATGAATTTCAAAAGTACGGTCGTACATTTTCAGTACCTTTTAACTAATTACTGCCACATTAATTATAAAAAAAATCAATGAACGATTATTATTAATGTCCTTCAGACACGAAGTTTACGATTTAGGACTGAAAACATTTTTTTCAGCAAAGATAACACACATATGCAACAACAAAAATTGTAATCATTATCCACTATACAATTCCGATGTTCTATGGTCCCCAGCAGAGAACGGTTTGATTGGCATATTTAATGCCTTTGAATGCAATCACAAAATATATGCATATTGTTGTCAATAGACATCATTATAGTAAAGCAACTCATGATACCATTCAGAAAATGTGAGTGTGACGAATTCCATGCATTGCATTGCTTGCCTTCTGCTTATCATTCATACCAATCGCAAAAGCAACGAATATAGAACGATTGGTACGAATGGTATTTTCGGTTAAAACAACAACAAAAACAAAAATTGGAAAATAAAGTAAAGCATTAAGTTTTGCCAAAATTTCTTCACACTGCATACTTATAAACACACCAGAGCAACGAATACTAAGCGAATGGTGCGAATGGTGCGATTGGTTCTATGAGTGTGCATAAGACAATCAACAAAAACAACGAATGATAGCAATAGCATGGCAAAAGCAACGATTGTATGAATGCGGAATAAAAACGAATAGTCTCAATCTTTTCTCTGGTCCCCAGAGTATTTTTTGGTTGAATTTTTATATGGGATTTTTTTTTTTAACATTTTTTTGCGACCTTTTTTGTAACTCATAAATGACTCGACCGATTGAAATATATTTAAAAAAAAATTATCACTAAATTATTTTTAATCAAAGCTATAAACAAATTTAAAGTAAACATTTTTTTGGTATTTTTTTTGTTAAAAAAAATCATAAATATTGGAAAATGGCCAAAATTTTATATTTTCAAGCCACATATCTTACAGTTTAAATGAAGTATAGATTATTAGAATCTATGAGGGATTTTCAGTTTAGTAAAGGTCCTTTGTGGTGCCCACCATACTAATGTACCTTACTTCACAATAAAAGAACAAAATTAAGTTTTAGGTAATTAGAAATCGTGATTATCTCAAAAATATGGATTGTACGAATTTCGAAAACAGATTGTTGCTTAGACGCTCAAAATCTAGAGCTATTCTCTTACTCGTGAAGTTGCCGGCATTATCAAGATAGAAGAAACAGCCGATGAGGTTCTTACCAGGACTTGGCCGTGGGTTTGTTGTATGTTAGTACAATAATTTCACAAATTCATTTGGAAAATATTTAAAATTGTATTTAATTATATAAAATATGTCGTTTTGTTGTTGTTTAATATTTCCTTAAAAAAATAAGTCATCAATATTATTATACACGTATAACTTATGTCAGCTTAAATAAAGTATTTACACTAAATAATTAACTAAATGAAATGTCTAACATAATCATGCCGTTAAGTAAGAGGTAATTAACAGCCGAATGTCTATATTTTGTATTTGCTAAGTGGAGGCTGTTGTCCAGCGTATCTGCTTTAGTTTATCGTAAATGCTGAAGTAGAGGGCGGTTGTTAGACTGGACTTTAGAAGAGTCGGTGCAACGCCTTTGTATAGACCGCGGATGCCCTCTTGTTTTATAGTTTCGCGCAGACAACTGTAGACACCGGTACAACGGATATTTTGTCCAAAGGTTTGACGATTCGATTCAAAGCCTTGTATCTGTAAGCGTTTCTTAATGAGGTCGAACGGATAGACTATGGTTTTCGAGAGCATGCCGGAAGAGGCGCCCATCAAAAGCAAAGTCCATGTGGGCAGTTGGCTGAAAATAAAATTTCGAGAAACATTTAATATAAAATCATTTTACAAAAAAAAAAAATCATGTATTTTTTCAAATATTCCCATTAAACGGGAAACTTCTTTCAAGTCAGAGAGTGTACGTTATAATTTTCACTCAGTGACTGAGACCTACTCTGAACTCTGAACAGGTAATGAGTTTACACGGCTCACAGATTACCATCTCAATAGTATAGTCGCCGCCCTAACCACGATGCGAACCTATGTCTGTTGTCTGATAGTCGGTATATACGGATGCTGAGGCTTTTTGTTTGCATTTTAGAACGCAGAAGTTCGAGCAATGGAAAAAGTTCTACTACTAATTCTTATTAACAATTTTTCCAACTTAGAATTCATTTTGTACTTAAACGACTACAAAAATACAATTTAATGCAATTCAAATGTTGTGCAATAGGCGGTAGCACTCGTTCCCGTGGTTTTATATTTACAAAAAGTGGGGAAGTGATCCATGGGACTAACCATTTTCACACTAAGGGGAGCCATAGTACGTCACCATTTTATTACAATTTTAACCATTCAAAATATATCATTTTTATCATAAAATTATTCCAAAAATAAGCGCGACACAATATCAAAGAAATATATGAAGATCGTTGTATGTACCGTAAAAATTGCATTCCTTTCGAAGAGTTTGAATCGGACTTTACCTACGACTTATTACTGGCATGGTAATATATCCAAATGTCAAATGTCATAGTGTATACCACCACCTTTCTCTCTCCTCCAACTTACCTTCTTTCCTCCACATGGAAAACTTTACACGCCGATTGTGAAAATAGACGATAAAACATAAAGTTGGAGCCCATCAGTGGTGTAATTTGCAACAAGGCCGACGATAGGCCGCGATACATGCCCCGTGCTCCTTCATTGCGTATTATGGATGATACAGCCCGGGTGGCATTGCGATATCCCTTGCTAGTGTCCTGTGCAATAAGGCGTGTTCGTATTACATCCAGTGGAGTGGACAATGTGACAGCCATACAGCCCGCTATGGCGCCGCATACAAAGTTCGATAGATTCGGTTTATCCTTTAGGTATGTCGTTTGTTTGGCGAATAAACTCAATTGTTCGTAGGTCCAAAACTGGGAGATGCCATACATAATGCTCAGAACTTGGGCTGGATTGTGGCCTTTCCAGAAGGCCATCACACCCTCTTCCTTGAATATGGTCCTGACCGCCTGGGTTATGGAAACATATTTGGATTTTTTAGCTGCCGATGTTCCCGTAGCTCCTAGCGGCTCCACTTGCAGCTGAAAGCGTATTTTCAGTACATCAAATGGCTGACAGGTAGATCGGGTGATGGCCGCCGCCAGGCCACCGGATATAATTTGATGTATCTGTTCCCTGGTGCTATGCGTACGTCGCTTAATGGGTGTTTTAGCCTGATCCACCGCCACCGTGGAAGGTGATGGCGGCGCTGATGTTGCTGCCGTTGCTGAAGCACTCACTTGCGGTGTCATCTTCGAGTGTATGCGTGGAACTGTAACTGTGCGTTAAAAGCTTGTGCGCTTTGTGCGAGTATTAACTCGCAACTGAAAATTTTCGAGTTTCACTTTTTTTCTTTCTTGTCGTTGAATGAATGAAATACTTTTGTCTGAGTATTGTCTTGTTTTTAGTTTGTTGTTGTTGTGTTTGTGGCGCTGTTATTGTTGTTACGGTAAGGTATTTTTGAGGCTATGAAGTAATAGCCCGCCAGCCAGTCAGTCAGCTCGCTTACCAGTGACAGAGGTTGTTTGCGCAGATCATCCGAGTCGCACACACATAACTGTCTGTCGGTGTGGTCAGTTCAGCAGTTCGTCAATTACTTCTTAGATATTGTTTGCACTCTGCTCTGAAATAAACGTAATATTAATAAACATTTTGTTTTTTTTTTTAATATTATTGTGTGTACATTGCTGTTGTTGTATGTAAACAATAACGTAAAAAAGAAGCTAAACAAAATATGTAGATAAATGTGAAGACATGCATAATAAATACCATAAAGTTCAGATATTTGTAGAAGTTTAGCAAACAATAACCGAACGTTGTTTTCAAAACCAAAAACTCAATAGATGTGTTTTTTTTTTTCAGGCATATCTTAAGCTTTCAATCTTGTACAAGAGAATAGCAAATCTATTTTAAAAACAAAACTGAATTGATAGATGCGTTTTGTAAATCATGCACGTCAGAGGGCATGTTTCTTAAGCACAAACAGAGGAAGCTAGATTTTTGAAACTGTAACACATCCGTTTCATTTCGAAATCAATAATTCCACAGAGTATCGGAAAAATAACATGAAAGAATGATTTAGCAGTGTTCAAAATATGACAGATTTATCGATATTTTTCCGTAGTTGTTTTTTTTTTGTCACAGAATAGTAAAAAAGATTATAATTTTAAGTTTAAAAGGGGAATTTTTTATTGAAATATTTTCAATTGTTTCAATTAAGTTGTACAATTAGACTTTCAACTTTGAACTTCTTATTCAGTATAGTTTTTTTGTACAATTGTGTACAATTTACTAAAACATAGAAAAATAATTCAAATCTATGGAGACTTTCATTAAGTGATTCATATCTTTCAATTTACGTAAAGCAAAGTGTGCGTGAGATATCATCGGCATTTTTTAATCACTTGAAATGTCTATCGATGCCGTTATATATGGAAAATAACATCGTGCAAATGTCTGCGTAATCATCGATGGCGATAACCTGGTCAACGTCGTTCTCAATGAAATGTGGAAATCAAAGTTCCGAAGTCTCTTTTGAAAAGGACATTACACAAAAGTGTGGATATTTTTGGACGTTATAATCCTCGAATGTGGGATGCCCTGCTCGATACAAGCTAAAAACGCCAATGCCAGTTCGTCCCAACCGTTAATCTGAAGAAGATCAAAGTTTGTCACTTGGGCGGAGTTCACAGCTATTGGGATAAGCCTATTTGCAATCAAAACATCTATTTTTTTTAGCTCCTGTGCAGAGTCTTGGCCGATAGCACTGGATTCTTTACTACTGTGCAGAGTATACAAGGTAGAAAAGTTCCCAGAAAAAGGTTTAAAGTGTAAGAAATGTACTTTTTTGAGAACTTCTTGTTATATTTTCAACATGTATATTCTTACAATAAAATAAAAAATAAATAGAATATTTTTCATGTCAGTATTTTTCCTCAGTTCAAATAGGATAAAATAATTGCTCCAGAATACAATTCATTAAGGAATAGTTTTATTAATTTTCATCATAATGTTCTAGCTAAAGCTTCGGCTGACTAGCGGATAACATATTCATATCCAACACCTCAATGAAATCACCTGAGCCATACTCTCGATTTATGTCTGTACTCTCGATTTATGTTTGCCTTCGATCGATCAAGACCATATTGTGGATTTTTTCAACTGAATGTCCAGATCGTTAGAAAAATCTCGGAGATGGATATCGTGTATATAGATTGAACTAAGAATTTTACTTGAGGTCATATACAAATTGGTATCCATCGACCAATGTTTTCATATACTCTATCTGTAAAGGTCTGCTCTGTTTGAAAATCGTTCCTCTCTGGAAATCCGTCTTGATTTGATGCACATGAACACGGTATGATCTTGATCGAATTTTATCATAATGATCACAACCACAATAACAAATTAGGCAGAGACTGATTTGAGGTCCGCCCAATCTAGAATACCCATATTATAACTGACCCTGATTTGTCACACTATGTTTTATTTGAACAAAATAACCTAACCAACCAAGGTTTATGTGTCGCCCACATCATTAGCTTGTATTGTCATTCATCTTAATTACTTAGAAAAAGTAAAAACCACTTGATTCGACATTTATTTCGGCAAAAACTCTCTTTCATTCTGAAAAATCATAGGTAAACTATCTCCTACAAGGATAGTTTTAGCCAGATCTAGGTGGAGGTTATTATATGGGTGAATAATCTGAAATGACTCCTTTTCTTTGCGAAAAAGGGGACAGTCTCCGACCACTCCGACGAAAATAATTCGCAAACTAAAATAGAAGTAGAGTTTCTTCGAGAACCTTCGAAGAGAACAATACTTCAGCGCGAGAGAAACACTACAATTTGAACGTAACGGCCGTTACCTTTTTTTTAAGCAGAAAACCACACCAGGCACGTGACTGAGAGAAAATGTTCCGGACAAAAGTCAATGATTTTTATAATTTCTTAAAATTAATTTAATTAAATCAAAAAAAGAGTATATGTGACTTGAAGTGATAGTGCATAAATTCATTTGAATGCAATTACAGATTTTTAATATTTACATACATAATAAGTACGGTTTATTTTGCTGCGTCGGTTTTGGACACGCCACGGGACTGAGACTACATGTACTGTTTTCTTTTTTTCGATATTAACAAATTAAACATTGTAAAAACTAATACGTGGGTTATTTTAACCAATATAATAGCTGCTTAGACCATATTTATAAAAAAAATTAGTTAATACAACACAATTTTAAACAGCCGGACACAGAAAGGAGTTATTTAAAATTATTCACCCATATATTCATTATTCGTTCAAACTGGAAACCTTTTTGATATGCAAACTTTAAGGGCAACTCACTAAACCGACTGTTAAGGGTTCGATGAACATTTTTTATGTTTGTCCAAAATTGAAATATTATACTGCAATTGTGTCAATGACGAAAATCAGACAACAAATCTTGAAATAAGGAAAATTTGTCTTTATTTTTTTTTTAAGTATAACAACATTTTGTCTTTGACAACTTTGCACAATAAAAGGGAAATCCGTGAACCACTGTCTTTTAATAAACTGTTTCCAATTAGAAAAAATAAAATTTATACAAATTATATTATCTACGTAGACGAAATTATTCTATTATAGAGAGGGAAAGCAGATTGATACTTTGTTTACAATAGGTAAACAAAGTTATTATTGCCTTAGATATCTTTCATCGATATTTAGCCCTGTACCCTGTACTATAATTATACTACAGGTTAGACTGTGCAGTGCAACAATTAATCCATAGACTAAACTATGAACAATGATCTTTGAGTAGGAAAAGAATACATCAGGTTTGTCGAATTGGCTTGAATACAGAATTTAAATAAAAATGTTAAGATCTCCCGAGCAATCTTATGTGACTATCGATTCATTTTATGTGGCATACATTGTTTGTATCATTTTCCTGTAAACTCAGTTGTTGAATCCAATACGAAAATAAAAACTAATACACTCACTACCTAGATCACTCAAGAAGAATATTGTTTGTGTAAAATGAACCATTTTTATTTTATCCATACCTCCGTTTATAATGTAATGCAAATATTGACTTTATGACTAATTTCTGTCAGCCAACTCATATTGCAGCCGCTCCATTGTATTTTCAACAAACAACATGAGTTTCGCGGGTTGTGCCAAGAAAACTTATAAACATCAAACCAATCTCTGCAGCTACATAAATAATACAAGACTTTGCCAAGAAGCTAAGTTGTATGTTTAGATTTATATCAGTCTCAAGGTCTACCCAATTGGTATTCTTATAAATTTAATCCTAAAATTTGATAACCCTAAATATTGACCAATGGTGAGTTTCCAAAAGGAGATCTATCAAGAATTTCGAAAAGTTTATTAAATTCAAAAACTAAAGTAACGCAAGAAATCCATCTTTTCAAGTTTTTATACCACATACCACTCAGTAAAATAGTTAAATGTATAATTGTAGGTAAAATCATATTTTGATAAAATCATAACGATTCATATTTTATAAAAATAAATTTACAACATAGAGTTTGAAAGGCTCCGGATCATTAGACTACGGGTGGTGACTGTGGTTTAACATATTCGAAGACTTAAACTAAACAGTGTAAACATATGTACGACGGAAAATCATAACAAATGATTAATTCGGCAGGACAGATATAATAATCTTGCTAACGAAATCTAATTTAACCACATAGAAGAGTTTGGTCGTGAATATTGCCAACACTATTTCCAAGTGTTGAATACACTCTAAGATCACGATCAAGATCACGTTCAACTGGGAAAACTTTTCAATCTACCCTCGCGTGTGTATTTACTGGCTGAAATGTTTCCCACAATCTAGCTTACATATGTAAGATATATAGGACAAGATCGATGATATGTGTGTCGAAACTCTTTGACAACAAAGCAGAAATAATCGTCTATTATGACATGATTCATGCACGCATTCTCTCCTCTCTTTACCATCTCATCACACTACGTCTTGTATGTTTTGCGAATACCTAGTGGCATACCATCGATAGTTTATTATTATTTATTAAATTCCGCTCCGTGTGTCTGTCGATGGTTACATCGAAACAAAACGTTGACGCTGTTTTGAAGGTATGTCTTCGGCTGCGCGCGAGTCTTTCAACAGGTGTTAAATATTTGGATAACTATTTTGACATTCACACCTTTGGCTTTCATCTCTCTGTCATTCGTCCATACCAAAGAGACACAATTTGAGTATGTGCAAAGCAACAGAGCATAATCATCTAAACTGAGATACACGCGCATGAATGCGCACGTACCGCTGATTTAGAGTTAGACAAAACAACGTTATCAACGTTGACATGCGCAAGCGTAAACAAATGTTTTAATTTTATGATAATGCGAAACATTACTCGAAATTATCATTGCGATTACAAAATCCATCCCTCAAGGTAAACACCACATCATACGCAAACAACATAAGTACGTCACACAATAGTCCAGCGATTATATACGCAAAATAATTGCAAGTAATTGTCGTGGGTAATGACGTAGGGAGGGGGGGTTAAAAACATACTACATACAATTTGGCTTAAAAATACTTTATAATGACTTACCAAAGTTGGCATACCACTGCAACTATTCCAAAGTGCATAAAAGAAAGTTTTCGTTTATTTTTGTTGTTTTTTTTTTTTTCGAAATTTGCAATTGCTTAAGTAGCGGTCGTCGAAACCATTTCATTTGTTTTGTTTTTCATTCACCAAAAATTAGTATGTGATAAGCGAGCGTAGGTAAGCTTTTCAAAATCTGCTACCAAGTTATCCGCACATTCGGCCGCCAACTATCTTGCTACCACACAACCACCTGTTTCAAGACTGATATCGATAGCTGGCCATTGAAGTGTTTGTAGTTTCAGTTTTGAGTGTAAATTTGATTTCGGTTTTCATTCAAGTGGATATTTAGCTTTTTCTCACTTTCTTTTTCTTCCACACATACCACTTCTGGTATGTATCATCCTCAAAAGCAACAAAATAAGCTTGACGAAGTGTGCCTCACCATCAACAGAAATCATTCATAGCCACCGATTTCGAAATGGTCTTGTTTTACACTTGCTCGCTCCAGATCTCTGCCATTGATGGGTTATAGGTTATACAGCGCTTTATCTTCTCGTTTTACGAACAGGTTTGATTGATATTGAATATTCGTTTGTGTTCTTTACAATTTACAATGAACATTGGAAAACAAGTTACGTCAAACAGGGAATTGCGTTTGCTATTGTAAACAATAACCGCTGTTTGGCTGATAAGAAGCATATGTTTTGTAGAAACCATTCACAATAGTGTCAACAGATGATAGATGCAGTGTTGTGTTCGTGTAATAACTACACGCTACACTCAGAGAATCACCACAAAAACGATTTATCGTACAACGTATTTTGTTCGAATTTCATTTTAACGCTTAAATGGGCAGAGTATACACTGAGTTTTAACCAAAAGAAGTCAACACACGTTCCCAGTTTTTTATACAAACTAACAAATTATGATTTATTTTGGCACAGGGCTGTACTGTTCCTATCATAAACGTTCACCCGTATAGCGCGACAAAGTGAAAATTTGCTTGCATCCTATAGGATACACTGCGCATTTAAGGGTTAATGGAGGATGGTCATATAACTATGGGATGAAATGCAAAAAACTGGACCTACAACCTTACGAAAAGTTGCACGTTTGGGCAATTAATAGTGGTATGGAGAGTTAGTAGGCGACAGTGGTGTAGTAGTTAGAGTGTGCGATTGTCACAAACATTTTTATAACAAAATTTTTTATAAAAACTTCTCTAAAAAATCATGTGAATCATGGCAGTGTGAAAGCCTTTAATATCGTAAATCGACATACAATGTCGTCTGTATAACAAAAATGCTATCCACTGATATGATTTGTAATCATCCCATTAAAAAGTATATCAAACGACTCAGGTTCACTTTTCGAATCTATTAAGACATGTCCGTAAGCAGATAAGTGCAGATCGCCGACATGTAATATTCTCCTCACATTTGTAGATTTTGTCTACGAACTCTATTAAAAATAATCAACATCGATCCAATTTTCCATATAGGAATGTTCATCCCTATTTTGAAAGAGGGTATTTAAAATTGATTTGAATAAAATTTGGTTCTAGAACTTAGGATTAGCATGACATAGCACGTTATTTGTCGACCCATCGTCCTTAGTGTGGGAAATTTCGCCAGTCTTTATCAACCTTTTAAAAAAAAAATGGTTGAAGAAGAAATAAATGAAATGAATTGGTCCAGTCGTTCGACGGCATTAAACAGTAGGTTCAAATCAGTGAGTATGTATGTAAATCAAGTAATTGTGTTGACCCTGCATAACCAATCATATTTTTTATCGTTTATAACGAATGATAGCACCGAATTCATACAAATTTAAAGCAGCTCTACAAACCTTTGTTAAGAAGAAAGTATGAAAATACAAATACATTTTTCACATGTAAATTGCTTTAAATTTCTATAAACAGGGTGGATTAGTCTTTAATCGAAATGGACAACACCGATTATGCAGGATTAATTTTAATTGAATACAGTGTGGAGAGATTCAGATCCTACACTCGAAATCTCATAAAAAATTCGAGGATATTCAATGGCAATTACACATAACAAAAAGGTTTTTGCGAGAACTATGCGTATATTAGACCAATCATTTGCAGCAGAAATCATTGCAAATGGGTACCGATGAAGAAGTGTGGTAGCTTCCAAAACGGTTCCGTATACCATGTCTGCAATCAAAGCAAACACAAGCTTGAAATTATCTCGAACTCGACTAACAGAAAAAAAACTGTATGAAGAACATAGATCAACAATACATAAACGAAATGTATTAGTCAATAAATTTTCATCTCTGACTTTATCATTCGCATTTTTCTAAATTGTTCAAATTGCTGGTGATAAATGATGTGAAACCAACCCTGCGAATATGGAAAACGTTCTTGTAGAATCTTAGTGTCTTTCTTTTTTTAATATTCTGATAATTCTTTGTGTAATTTTAAATTTATTTTTCTTTTCAGGCATATTAATAATGGACCTTCTGTATTTCACGAAATTGTTTCCAGGTATGAATATTTTATATTTTCAAATTTACATACGTCCTGCTGCCCAACCTAGAGGCCAGACGAATTTTTCCAACAGAGGGCAGATATAGTTTTTTCTACATGTCGTCTAGAGTTTTGAAGATGTACTACTTCATAATAGATAAACTTAGGTCGTTTACTACTTCAACTTAATTAAACTTATGTCGTCTGTCATTGACATATGAACAAGTATCAGACAATTATTTTAAATATCTTACAAATTATTTTCTATAGATTTTTTCTATTTCCACAACATTATATTTAATCAGGCTGGGCACAGTAAAATACTTAATTGATACACTGTACATACTTAATTCTCTTTACATTCCATGAAGGAACATGCGGGTAATTTGTATCGGTTCAGTGTGCTTTGCGCGATATCATTTGTATACTCACTGGCCGGGACCTACTAGAGAAGTTGTACATGGCTTAAAGGTTACTCTCTTACTCGTAAAGTCGCCAGCATTTACTAGGAGGAAGCAGCCACTGAGAAATGGTTTGATGGTCTTACCCGGTTTTGAGTCTGGGTTCGGCCGTGTGGTAGTCGCATACACTACCTACCACAACACGGCCGTCCTATATACAAAAGCTAAGATAATTAAAGAATCTGTAATTTCAACACTCATGAAGTATACCGTGGACTATGCATACGATTTGGCCCGACCGATCTTAACTTAGTTACAGAATCTGTCTCTTACTAACTTTGTGACGCATTACATGTATAAATATAAATATCATTTTCTTTATGTTTATAATTCTGTAATAGTTTGTTAAAATGGACCCTTTATTGTTCGTGTTCTATAAAAATTTAAAAAAATAACATAATAATATATATATTTTATATATTGTCAGTATAGTAAAATAGAAATGCAAAATCGTGTCGACAGACATAATTGCTTAAATCGAGAAATGGTTTTCATTTCCAGCCAATATTTAATGCTGGATCTGTTTCGGTGGGCTCATAATCGGGTGGTAAACTAAAACCTAACACTTCCAACGACGGTTGATGTGGTGATGGTCCCGCCATATTGTGCACATTTGGAGGCTTGGGACTGGGCATTACCGCGGACGGTATCGTCGACGGCGGAGCCGTTGGTGTTATTGCAGCCCTGGGTGGAGTTGGTGTAACGGCCGATACATTAGGTGTAGGATATAGGTTATTTGTATTCGAAGATGGCGCCGGTGGTCCATTAAAGGCTTTGCCATTTGATGCGGCATTAGGATCGTTCAAGAATACCGGGTATCTCGGTTTAAACGTATTGCTTTCAAATTGTTCGGAGCGAACATCTTCTTCGTACATGGGAGGTGCTGCAATTGAATACATAAAATAAATAACATAAATAAATATATATGAACTCTGAGGCTGTGTGTGAATTGGAAACCTTTTACCCTCAGCCAGAGCATACAGACAGATTAACTTACGCAATGGCTTAAACACTGGTCCCCTACTCGGTTGTGATGTAATCGGTTCCGGTTCTGTGGTGCTGGCATATATTGGCACCGTTCCGACAGTAAATGGAAACTCAATCACCAAATCACCATGGATACGTGATACCTTGGCTATGAACTTGAGTGTATAACTAACTTTAATAATACTGCAGCTTTCCAACGACGTGGGTGTGGTGGAAGGAATTTGTAAGAATTCATCAAATTCTGCTTTATTCAATTTTACCACTTCGCCACAGTGATTATCGGCCACTTTAATTTCGGTTTCCTTAGTTTTGGTTTCGGGTGAACGACTGATGTAGACGACTTTCTTCATTAGGCGTACTTTAACATCCGAACAATGGACATCGGACTGATTATCGAGGACAATGTGGAAACGTACTTTTTGTCCGGGTGCATAGGCGCCGTATGGAACTTTCGCTGTCATAACCATGGGTCCTTTGGTGCCACAACATAGACTCCAACAAAATGTTTTTTCTTCGATTTTGTGCAAAGGTTTCTGAAATGAAAAAAATGTGTTATAAATGAGAGCGTAAATATATTTTTAATTTGATTATAAATTTCTACTATGGAAAAGAAATTTGATTGGAAAAATCTTTAAATTTGAATGTGAACAGGATATTGTTTCGATCTTGATACAACTGTGAATTTTTTGGAGTAGTGTAATTTGGAGTACTGTAAGTTTATACTATTATTAATTATATATATATTTTTAAAAAAATATCAATTGTTGTATTGGATAAATTGTTGAAATTGTTAACCGTATTAGGCCTTATAGGCTTGATGTTAATAAATTGAAATTGAATTGTAATCTTGTATTAAAGAAAAGTCTTCCTATGAAGAATCTTAGAAACCTATTCTTGCAAAGTCCGCATACCCACTGGTCTGATTCTGAATATTCTAACGAAGTTTTACTATGGACACAAATTTATATAATAAAAAGCGTTTGCGTAATTTCGATTGGAAGCTTAACGATGAGGTTATGAGAATTTTAAATTGTTAGTGTTCCTTACCGCATGATTTGGATTTAAGTTCAAATCGTATGGTGACACAACGGTGTAAGCCTGCTTGAACACGTTATTGTAGCGCATTACGCGATCAATTATGACTGTCACCTCATGCTGTACCTGACCCCAGGCTCCGTTGAATGAAGTGGGCGCATTCGGCGGTACGGTGCCTTGAAAGGGGAATAAATATTTGCCCGCTGGTAACTCCAATTGAGAACCACCACTCTGGCCGTATACGTATTTATCATTGCTGTAGTAGAGTTCAGATGACGAATATGTTTCGATGGCCTTTTCTCGATTTCCCTGAGCATCCTGTTTGGTGATGCTTTCAGTCCAACGTGCTTCAGCGAAGCCACTTATTGTTATAAAGATTGCTGTAAAAGAAAAATGAGATAAAAGAATGAAAAATTAAAAAAACTTTATGGACTACAGACTTATTTACGAGAGATGTACTCTGTATGTACAGAGGAATGACATGAATTAGTTGTATTTGAAAGAGCGTCTTAATTCGTTGATTACTTTCGACTGATGGGTTCATAAATATATGAGGTAACCCCGGAGTTCATTACTTGAACGCAGCCGATGATCGTCGCATATGTACATACATATACATTTATCTAAAAATGTTTAGTTGTGTGGCTATGTCGGCACGATTGTAATAGGGTGACCTTAATAATAGATCCATAGCATGATCTCTAATTAAATAATTATTTAATTAAACTGTTGAGTATTTATTTTTTGTTCTTAGTCGGACAATAAAAGAAACCCAAATAAGACAAGTTTTAAGTAGCATTGAAGTAATTGAAATATACATGTATGACAATCGGAAAGTACGAGTGCGGTGCTAGAACAACTAGCCCTGTCCACAAATTTTGTTGTCGATAAACATTAGAAAATATTTTCACTTAAGAAATAGTAAAAAAAAACACATTTCGGGCGTGGTGCCAGGACAGCTCTTAAATGGAGTTCGCCGCCTCTTATGGCATACCTCAGATTCTGAAGTTGAAACTTCGAGATTCCCAATAGATATGAGTGGTTCCATACTTCCGCAGAACATATTTCAATTGGACAGTCGTTTGTAGAATTTGTAGTCCGACCTTTCAAAGATATCGGCTGAACATTGGCAACTTTCCAACATGAACATGAAACTTTCCAAGGAATACCAGCACGGTACGACATGTTGAAGAGATTACGCAATGGTCAATATAGTTTTGAAGGACACTTACATAGGACAAGTGAAATACCATCGGGGCCAGGAGTTGTATTTACTTTGATTCGAAAAAACTCGAAATATTTGAGGTTGATGGCTATTTTTGCCAATCCCACTAAGAACCGGCTATTGAATATCAGTGGAAACATTTTAACATTTAAAGCTCTAAGGCGATGGCTATTTGATAAAACAGGATATCGATTCAAATTGTTGTCGGTTCACCTTTTCATTTTGATTACTTTATGGTCTGATATAAAAGAGTTTCCCAACATGTTAATGTTTTCGAGGCCTGGTATGTTCCGGAACGCCCTCGTATTCTATTGAGAGTCTGCAGAAAAAATAAAACGTTTGGACAGGAAATTTGTCATGATATGATTCACGAACAGTAAAATATTTGTTTCTTAAACAGTTTGCTGTTGAACAACTCCACAATGCAAATAATTTGTTTATGACCTCATAGATATTCCAACGAAGCGTAAATTAGACTTTTGCAATTGCGTTGAGGCAATACATTCAGGATCCTTATGACATGTGGCATAAGCATATTCGGGAAAGTTTCCACCTTTTAGTTTCCAACCTTAGCCATGTAAAAATTCTTTAGGGAAATCTTTATCCATTCGGAGCAGGTCAATCAATATATAAATTATATCGTGTACTGTTCATTCGTGGTATGTTAAGAGAAATATTTAGTAAAGTCGATGTTGGGCATATGATTAATGGTCGACTTCAGAGAATGCCGTCTATTTGGAAAAATCTATCTTATTTTTTCTAATTTATTTTCATTGCACCTTCGGGCTATCTATATATTAACTTAGTATAGGACTGTATGTAGTGTACATTTATAACTTAAAGCCTAACCAAACAAAAACGATAATGATCTCCAACTAGAAAAACAGCCTAAGCCCTAAGAAAAAACCGCGGGAATTTTTAAATTACCTTTTCATTCATTTCTTACATATGTATGTAAATGTGTGTGTATACATTAAACATTATTGTTGTTTTTTTTTTTTGCTTAGTAATTATAAACCAAATGAATAGTTTGAATCAAGCTACAAAAACAAAATCCCAGTTGAGATTTTTGATTTCAATAGAAAAAGAACTGGTTTGTGGTTATAACTTTTTAACTAAAATTTAACTAATTTATATCACATGCAGTCTTTCGGGCAACGAATGTTATACTTAGACAATTTATGGATTACTGTCTGAACTTCAGAGGGTGAGGTGTGAGAAGTACGGTTGAAACAACTAAGAACCAAAGTAATTTCAAAAATGACGATTTTAAAAGTGTCTTTACTCAAAACATTAAAAGGTCTTTCATCATCAGCATTTCACATCATTCACAAATAAGTGGTTTATAAATTCCAATAATATTACATTTGGGCCAGTCATTACCTATTTTAACATCTGCAAACAGAACATTGAAAGAAATGAAAATTCTAAATATTGACAACTCTGAGAAATTTGCATTCAGAATGAATTTGATAGTTATGGTGATAATTACTTGTATAAAAGAAGAAATCATCTACCACCAGCGCGCCAACAGCCACCGTCTGCCGACAGATATTAAGATTTCGAAGAATACATCCATATGAAGTGTGGAGATAAACTTAAAATCCTAGACCGTTGAATCGTCTAGGATACAGCGTCCTATAATTATTTTCACTTTCGCGAAAAGTCGTACCTGTAGTGAAACTATGAAAGCCACAACATACAGTTGTGCTAATGGAATGTTTTTTGTTTTGACCAACATGCCCCTGCACACCGTGTAGAGCAATAGAAAATTACGGTACTGGAATGGAGCAGAGTTTGCTCACAGTTGTCTTGAATTTGAGAAGGTCACAGCTGACAAAAAAAAAAACACCTGCTGGAAGAGTATTTTAACTACGAACAGTTAAGCTGAAAAACGATTTTTTTCTATCGTGCGATCAACCGGCCATTCGACTATGAACGGATGAGAGTCGGCTGAATATCCTAACATCAGGGCCTAGACGACGTATATCCTTTGAGCAGACATCGTTAAAAATATACAATTCACGTTCCGGCGTTGACGAATTTAGACGATAGAGACAACAACTGATTAACAAGTGATCTGATGTAGATGATTTCTTAAAGTTTTATTTTAAACTTATTCATATTTTGGGGTGTTCTGTAATGAAAAAAGAAGTCATCCACATGAATGAAATCGTGTTCCATAAATAATCCGAATGAAATGTTTGCGCTTTCGAATAAAACGAAAAAAATGTTTTGTTGTTGTTTATTTTTTTTTGAATTTTGAATGAAAATGAAACTATTTAATTTCGCACAGGATTATATGGTACGCCATGTGTGTTGTCTGTGGGCTTTGTGTGTTTATTTCTTGCTTACTTTGTCTACCGCCATAATCATACTGACCTCGTGTTGAGCAAAACCAGCGAATATTAATGAGCAGTGCAGACAAAAAACAAAAGATGACAGACACAATAGCAGACAAATTTATAAAGATACATACAGACACACGTGTATGTGGATATATACCTATGTATGCATGTACAAATACGATATATCTGCGTCTAATATTCGCTGACGTAATTTCTTCACAATGCGTATCTTTCACAACTACATAATTCAATACATCCCTGTAAGCTGTGTGATAAAATAGATGGGGGAGTATGCAACGAATAGGAAGAGTGTGCCACCAACGAATTACGCTTTATTATATAGGTAGACAACAAAGAAATAGCTAAAATTGCAGTACATTTTAGTGTTGATCGACGTTTTGTTGTACTTACAGCGTATAGTCTTGGGACGTGTTGTCACTAACTCGGCCGTACCGGAAACGACCTGGCCAGCATAGAAAACACCACACGGATTATTATCAAATGTTATGGTACACTTGCTGCTCGCCATTCTGTCTCCTCTTTTTTTTGTTCGTTTGTTATGAGGTTTGTTTTGTTAGATAGACTACCAACAACGAGTGCAGTAATTAATTTCAATAATATTCAAATGAGAATTGTTTTGATTTTTTGTTTTCGTGTTACACATACAAACAATTACATTCTCTGTCTCACTAAATGAATTCTCAATTTTCAATGAGTACAAAATAATTTTCCCATGCTCTGTACACTGATCGATTGTCAAAGCCCATATTAAGGTCGCGGCCGCGGTCCCTGTCACTTCTCAATTCTGTAGATTTCGTTGGGATGTTTTATGTCTTTAGGTCGCTGACATAATTTCTGTAACGCACGCGATATGCTGAGTTCTTCACTATTTTTGTTGTTGTTGATGTTTGGTTTGTTTTCCTTTTTGTTTATCCGGTTTCCGACCGATATCCGAGAGCGACCAGTTTGCTGTGTACACCATAAACTCCACAGATATACTGAAATGTTGAACTTGAAATCGAAAACTTTGTGGGGCTTCTGTCATCAAAGCCAACACACACCAACACACATGTATCCCCACACTGAACAATGGAATTACGGCTGCCACAAATGTTTATAAACCAGAGTAGATGTGAGTTTATTGGGTGGTGTTGTTATTGTTGTCGCCGGTTTTGTTGTTCAGTTATTAAGTGAGTAGTGGCATTGTTGTTATTTCAATAATAATTTACCGGCGATTCATGCAAAATGTTTAATATTTTGACAAAAACAAATTTCTGTGTATACAAAAAGCTAATTTTTATTCGAAAGAATTTGAAATTGTTCCCATATAGAACGGGCGAATCCAATTGAGGGGTACATTGAAGATAACGGACGTGTCCCATTTGTCCAATAACCGGAGCCTCGATGCGATTAGACATTCATTTCATTGTTATTGTTTTTCTACGCTCGACCTTGTTATACATTAAGGACCTTTTTTCATTACGTATAGGTGATTCCATGGTAGCGGGTGTAACTTTGGGCAATCATACAAATTTATTTTCAAAATCAATGCTGTGTAGCTTAAAATATGTTTTTACTAACTCCTCAGATGAAAAGCTAAACAAATCAAAGGTAAAAGCACGATTTTCTTAAAACAATTGTTTGCCTGGCGCTTCTTTAAGGTTTATTTATGTTAGCCAGTCTTTACATAGTAAAAAATTGGTTAATCGTGGTTTCAGAAGTATTCTACTTCAAGTATTCTACACTGGATTCCACGTACCTATGTATGTGTTTGCATATTAAAACTCGTGGGGGCATTTCCTTTCAGTCAAATAAATGGGCGGGTGTAGTGCCCACCATGAGTCTAAACCCCATTTTTGTCTTTTTGGGGAGAATTTGAAGAAAAACTGTTTTGTCCCCTATGAACTGAAACTTAACCGAAGTTTTGGCCGAAATGAGTCTCTCACCACGATTTGTCGCCATTTGACTTTGTTTTTGTGGGGTACGATAAATCGCCGACGTTATGAGAACTATCCATTAACTATATAGGCTCGTAAGGTGCCATTCATGAGATGCCTCACCAACGTCTTGACAAATTGGTTTGAAGAGATGAGCTGAGGAAGAATGAAATCGTGTTCCATAAATAATAGTATGCCGGCATTCTTAGAATTTGTGTACAATTTACGAAAATGAATTCAATTTCGAGAAACTTATACACATTTTTAAAATGTACTTACTAAGAAAATGTGTGGATCGGTGAATAATAAATTATGCTTTGAAAATGTCCTTACCGTCAACGGATAACGATATCGTGACATGTTGACAAGTATCGGTTGTTTTCCTATTGTCGTTTCAAAATATTTGATTGACGATATGTGGTTTGTAGGAGTTGGCTCCACATGCCACACACTGTTCAACGACACAATGAATTTATTGCGAACGAAATTCCCGGGAAAATAAGTTCTGAAACAGTGAGGCCGCTACGATTATCAGACGTAATTATATCTATTGATCGAAAAGACACTATTTTGCTGAATATTTAAACAACAAAATCCATTAATTTTTGTTTTATTTCTTTTTACCCAAATTTATAGTTATATTATACTTCAACTACGACTTATTTGAATTGCATGTTTTTTAAATGACTTGGTAACTTTAATCAATTCAGTCATCTATGCGTTAGTTAGTGTTATTTCACCGATTTTATTTAATATAAACTAAGAAATTTGTTCGGTGTAGTTAGCAGTAATTCACAGTGATACCATCTTTAGAGCTACTAAGTATATGTTTTACCATAACAAATTTATAACTGAATCCTACGTTGGATTGACTTTTTTTTAGCAGCATCATGTTGCATCTTTCTTTGTATTTCTTTTGCCATCCCAGTCATATTTATAAGACTCTATTGTTCGGTATGTCTATGGTCTTAGAAAATATGATCATGTTTCGGCTTATGCAGTTTGATTTCTTGGCCTTTCCTTTCAAAAGTATATTGATTTTCGTATATCAAGCTATATCGATGATTCATAATCGTTCTTTTGTTCTAAGAGTTTCTATATGGAATCACCTTCCCCTACATCTGCGGAACTTTTCCTTCCCTGTTCATGTATGTTCAAATATATATGTAAATAGAAATGTATGTAACGAAAAATTTGTGAAAAAAAACATTACTTTTGTATTGAATAAGGATGTAGTGTAACGAAAACAAGCATATTAAGTACAGATTGAACAAAATATATTTTGTTTACTATCTGATCTTGCTTTTCGGACAAACTCTGTATTGTAACGGTAAATTATAACTTTACTCAACTATTTAACATAAAGCTGTATCGTTCTGAAGTGCCACTTTGACTACAAAATCTGTGTTTATTGAAATATGTAGTCCCAATTTGAAGGGGTTTGGTCTCTCAATTCGGGACAAATAACAAAAAACGCTGTAAGTGTAATAGCATTTTTTAAATACTCAGGAGCTGCGCAAGTTTATTTTATTTATTTGATTGGGTCAGATTGCAAAGTAAGTACAATGTCCTCCAAACAAAGAACTTGACCCTCGGAATATGCTAATGACTGTATTGAACGGATGAGGTATGAACTGCATTTTCGTGGTACTATGCGTAGGATAACTCAAAGAATACTCCACCATTGGTATAAAGATATTACGAACCATTTGCGGACGACCAAATGCCTCCCCATACGTTGTTATGACAGATAAAGACCCAAAAGCATGGATTTCGTTTGGAATGGCCTGCCTAGAGTGCCGATTTAAACCCTATTGAAAACCTCTGGTTAAATGTTGAGGGCATAGGAGAAAACGCCAACAAAAATGCTGACGATTTGTTCCATAATGTTGAAGAAATATGACAAAATATCTCTATCTAACGATGTCAACAACTAGTTGAATGTCTTCCTCGAAGGTGCAACACATTGCTTGCATCAAAGGGTTACCCGACTAAATATTAAAAACTATTTTAAGTTTTACTATATTAATATATTTGAAATATGTAAAAAAAAATTGAAATGTCCAAGCCAAAATCGTACATTTTTTCGTTTTCCTTCCTAAATTAATATAAACGAATAATTTTCATACATATTTTTTTAGCAAATAAATGTTATGAAATATAACAAACAAATTTACTTAACAAATTGGTTTTTTCTAGTTTATCTAAACCAAAATATGTATACGAGCCCCGACCACTATTAATTCGTACGGCAAGCATTTTTACCCGTATGCAATGTTTAACAGGTGATATTTTCAATACTAATGTAGTCAGAGCATGCAAACTTATTTTTTTCTGAAAGAGCATTTTTGATTTTTTCTTGATTTTAAAAAAAAAAAAATTTATTGTACCTCGACAACAACAACAACAATATTTTTTTCTTTGAATGCTTCGCAAAACTATTAAAAAAAATGTGACCAGTATTAATTCGTACGGTGGGTTAAATAGTTGCTATTTTATAAAAACTTTAATTTATCTTTAAATATTAATATTGGGTAACATCGCCTTTTGCCTCTACAACACATTTACATCGCTTTGGCATAGATTCATATAAATTCTGGCACTGTTCTGTTGAAATCGAATCCCACATCTCTTGCAATTTTGTTTTTAAACCAGAAAGGGTCCTTTGAGGCTCATTTTTTAGGTTTCTTTTCATTATTCCCCATATATTCTTGATTGGGCTTAGGTCCGGACTATTTGATGGCCAATCTAAGACCCCAATTTCCTTAGACTGCAGCCATGATTTGGTTCGTTTGGCAGTATGAGATGATGCTCCATCCTGCTGAAACGTGTATTCTCCACAGTCAGCCAGTTTTGGTATTGATGGCAGCAAACTTTCTTCTAGAATGTTAATATATTTTTCAGCGTTGACCATCCCATCAATAAAGTTCAGTTGTCCTACCCCTTTGGCAGACATACAACCCCACACCATTATGCTCGCTGGGAACTTAACTGTCCTTTTAAGGCAGTCTTTATGGTACGCTTCAGTTTTGTTACGGATAACTCGCCTTCGCGCATCGCCGACACTCACATCAAATTTAGATTCATCGCTAAATATGATGGAATTCCATTGCCTTTGAGTCCACGACATCCGTTCTCGACACCATTGCAAACGCTTCTTCTTTTGGCGAAGGGTAAGCAATGGTTTTTCTTTGGCCTAAGATTTAAGATATTGAGTATGTAATAAAGATAATAATAATAGTAATAAATATACATACCTTATAAAACTTATATCCTATATTTCGTAACTGTAGGCGCGTCCACTCACGACCAACACTTTTCCCGATTTTATCAGACCATTCTGATGCTACATTTCTTAAGCTTTGGCGACGATTAGCCTTCACAGTCGTGGCCAGCGATCTTTTATCTCTCTCTGTTATTGCCGATTTTCGGCCTCTATTCACGATATTGTTATCAATATTGCCAGTTTTATTGAATTTATTTATTACTCCTTGAACAGACGACTTAGATAGATTTAATTGTTTGGATATTTCGGCAAAAGTCTTCCCAGATTTATAATAGTCTATAACCAAACTTCTTATTTCCTTGCAAATCGGCTTACCACGTGCCATCGTTGGAGAACATTGAATAATTTGAAGAATTTTTTTTTTTTACGTTTCTGATATTCTGCTTTGCATAACGGTTTCTACTTTTTGTTTTGATCCTCTTTCAATTGTTAGCTAAGCTAACCCACAGTACGAATTAATACTGGTCACATTTTTTTAATAGTTTTGCGAAGCATTCAAAGAAATAAATATTGTTGTTGTTGAGGTACAATAAAAAATTTTTTTTTTAAATCAAGAGAACAAAATGCTCTTTCAGAAAAAAATAGGTTTGCATGCGCTGACTACATTAGTATTGAAAATATCACCTGTTAAACATTGCATACGGGTAAAAATGCTTGCCGTACGAATTAATAGTGGTCGGGGCTCGTATATGAAAATGAAATGGGTGTCCCTAATTATGTGGTCACCACTGTATATGGTAAAATTGTTTTGGTTTTAAACCAATTCGTATTTTTCCCCCGAATGTTTTATTTCACTTCTTTTTTTTGTTTTGATCCCTTCTTTGCAACCGTATGGGGTTGCCACTGTATAAAACGTCTAAAGTTACCACTTATTAAATTTTCCGACCAAATTTTTTGACTAACCAGCCAGCCTCTCTCGAGCTAAAGTTTGAACTGGTCAGCCGCACCGCCGCCGCCGACATAATTGCCTTGGCTCGGTTCTCTCTCTCCAACTGATTTTTTGTTGTTGTATTTGCAAAGAAGAATCTCACACCAGTGATGGTAAATCGTGGCACATTGTGCTATTTTTGGCGCATTCAAGTGTTTATGGGCGCCGTGGTACACTCAAATCTAGTTTGGCACTTTTTCACAGGAACATGTAATGGAGAAATTACCGATCACAAGAAGATGGAATATGGAAATTGTCGATCCCAAGAAGATGGAATAGAGGAAACGAAAAACCACAATTTCATTCCATTCCGTTGAATTTCTCGTTCACAATTTTCACAAATTAACTGGATGTTTAACACATTTTTTGATAGTTTTTGCATTGAAAAGTTCGATCACTAAATGGGAATTGGAATCTGCGAATCTGGGTTATGATCAGTGGTAATGGAGGAATCGAAAATCGGGATGTATGCGGACATATGTTATGCAGGATATTAGCAATCCCCGCAACAGATCGCACACTACCACTAGCTACTTGATCACATCACTTCCATCTGTCATAATTCATTTTGTATCATTATTATCATGGTATGATATAATTAGTATAGGAAAACGTTAATGTTGGAACTATTGGCCCTATTTGGGCACATTTAATGTGTATTGCACAGACTAAACTTTCCAAAATACCAACTCTGCCTCACACATATCATTAAAAATCATTTGACAAACTAACTCAGTTGGAAATTTTAGTGAGAAGAAACTTTGTAATAATTCAAGAAGAATCTCATCATCTCATCAATAACAAATAAATGCCACCGCCAGAACAGCTACAACTGAAGTAAATTTCATTGAAAATGAAAGAAAATACAATTGACAAGAATGGCAAAAAAGAATTGTTATAAGATAGAGGAAGAACCAAAAAAAGAACACCAACCAATTTATTTTTGGATAATATCTAAATTCGAGTGAATGGACAGCGGGTAAAGTGTCAATCAATGAATCGAGGGGTTGGTTTAACCGAAATTTGTTGATTTTAAAAGAATAAGAACAAAAACAAATATCACAACACAACAAAAATAAAACCGTGAGAAGGAAACAATGGATAAAAATTTACGCATAACTTTGGACAACGAAGTGTATATAGCGGGTCAAACTATAAAGGGAGAAATTTGGCTAAATCTAACCAAACGAACTAAAATTCGAGGTAAGTTCAGTCAGAAATATGCAAAACGATACAAATACAAAATTTGCAAATTTGAATTTGCAACCAGTGATTGAATCACCATCATTTCTTTATCATCTCGTTTCTTTACATTGTGAGGCGATTTTTCAATACAACTTGGACTTGGTCGGCGAGTTTGTTTACTTGACTTCAGCTTTTATTTTTGTTGTTGTTTTAATGGCAATTCTGCAAACAAAGAAATAAGTTTAAATTGGTTTGTTTTGCCTTTCATATGAATCATTGGCCTTTGTGTTTTCCATTCATCTTCGGGACGGAACATCGGAAAGAACAACTATTCAACCATACCCAAGTAGATTTCTCGTCATCGCCTTCCTTTTTTACTTTTTGCAGTGATTCTTGTAATTTGTTTTTTTTTTATATACAAGAACACTTTTTTGGGAGCGTTAATTTTTTTGCATGTTGCCATTGTCGTGTTTATGTGACAGAATATGGGGACAGTAATTATTTCCGGGAATTGAATTGTAATATGTGTTTGATCAGATTGAGGTTTTTTGTAGCAAAAACTATTTAAAATAGATGGAAGCTTTTGGGCAGGCAATATATACGCATCCCACATTAGAATCATATGCAGACTACGGAAATCAAGGGCAATACGTACAAAATAAGCCCCTCTAACTTGTTAATTCAATAAATTACCTAGCTTTTCGAAATACAGAAACAAATTTTGCAATCGCGCATTTTATATCAAAATCCTTGAAATATTTGTTATTGTTACAAAAAGAATTTAGTTCTTGTATAAGTCATATATATTTGAAAAGTTTTAGTACTCAGTAGATCCCTATAACCTATCAGTGGTACTTTTCTACTCTTCTCATTTCGACACCTGCTAATTCGTCTCATTATGACAGTAGTTTATGTTGGTGGCAAATCTATAGACGAATTCAAAACTTCTATAGAAAGAAATAATACTATCGTTGTCCTACTACACATATGAATAACTACCTCAAATGCAGCTCTTAGAAGTCATCTCTTTATATCAACTATCCCACTTTCTTTCCATATTTCCCAACGTCCTAGAATTACTAACATCCGAATTTTTACAAAAGAGTGCTGTTATATTTTTTTTCTGGGCCTAAATTTACTTTACCGACATTTGTCTCAATTTTTCACTACACTTTGCATTCTAAAAATATTGCGGTCCCCGAAAGTCCGGTGATATAATTAGTAAATGTTTCACTTTTTCTGGAAACAAGGTTCGCATTTACACTAAAGTTTGCAGATGTCCTTCTACTTTAACAAATAGAGTTGTGTGGGTTTTCTGAGCTCTAGATTGTCCGTGGTCATTATAAACCAATAAACCAAAAATTGGATTTGAATTTAGTCCTATTTTCTGTTACTTTTAATATTTTCAACTTCAATATGACAAAATCTGTGCCAGTAACTGAAAAACTCTTTGTGCTGATTGAATTTTCACAAGAATACTCCGTCAACTGTCAGTTCAACCTTTTATCTCATTTTCATTATCCCTGGAAATTCTCGCTTAACATAACTGAGCTTTTGGTAACCCTGTTGCGAAATCTCTTTCTCTTTGCTCTGTTTCATATCATTCACAATCAGGGATGCGAACATTGGTACAATTGTACCATTTTTGGTACAATGAAGAGCTCAAAAGTACAATGGTACACCAATGACTTATTTGGTACAATTTAAAATTTTCCTAATTTATCGACATGGGCTCATTTACTATGGCAACTCATTGTTGCTGTCATTTTGTAAATGAATGCATTTTGTATTTACGGCGACGTCGACGAATGACCGAGCGACGTTGAATATTCGTCGTCGATCTCAATTAGGTTGATCCCTTATACCTGTTCGCAAACAAACGAAAATATTTGCAATTTCAAATAGCAATTTCAATTTCAATAGTCCAAAGTTTCAACATTGAAAAATGAATTCAATGAATTAATGTTTGACGAGTTATCCAAAGTTATTCGTGGAATATTATCGATTCCACATTCATCAGCGAATGTAGAAAGAATATTTTCCTACCAAAATATTATAAAATCTAAAGAAAGAAATAGGTTACATGTCCCAACAGTTTCCAGTCTGATTCAAACAAAAGATTTGCTTAAGTCATCTAATTCGTGTTGTTATAATTTTAAAATTCCAGAAATTTGGTAATCCAAAAATTTATAATATTGATCTCGAAAATTTAAAAACTATGTACCTCATTTAACATACATATACATATGTTAAATAAAATGAAAAAAAGACTATAAGTATGTTGCAACAATACAGTAAAAGCTCGATTTTTGCAACCCCCGATTATTGCAACTCCCCGATTAGCGCAACCGTCATTTTTTTATATTACGGTCTTTATAAGTGCAACTTTCGAAGAAAAAGGTCGTGATAAGTGCAACTTTTTTCTGATGCACTGAAATCAGGAACTTTGTTTGGAGGTCGCGGTTAAACCAAATGCTCCCCTTTCAACATTATTCTCTGTTCGACTCTGTCCACTGTGAACGAGCGTACAATAACTGTTATTTTACCGTTGCCTTCCTGTTATTTTTCATCCCATATTCTTAAATTTCAATATTTCAACATATATATTTGGGGCTCGGTAAGTGCAATAATCTCAGTTAATGCAACAGGCCTGATTTCCTATCGGTTGCGCAAATCGAGCTCTTACTGTATATATGTTGTTTCATGATACTATATGTGAGACTCTAAAAAGGAGCAAAAATTTTTTTGGCTTATTTAGAAGCTTGTAGAATGGGAGGCTTAGTCGAGTGGAGAATTATACATGAATAAATATGAAATATTTTATGAAAATATCTTTCAAACGCATTTTCACACGTCGAAATATCTGAACTATGTCAAAAGTTAGTTCGTTTTGCAGATAATCCCACGTATGGATATTTTTGTTTTTTGTTCCTTTAGTATACAACTGAATGTTTATAACCTACATGGTTTTTGTTAATTTGTTTTAATTACTTTAATTTTGAAATAACAAATAATTTGTTTCCTTAAATATACTTTCCATGTACCTTATTTTACATATATATGTAAAACGTATGAATTGTTTTGTTCCTTTTTAATGTTACTAAATAAAAAATATGTAAAAAAAAAATTATGTTTTGTTGGTACAATTGAGGTCGAAAAAGTACAATTTAATATGCAAGATGGTACAAAATGGAGAGAGTCATTTTGCATCCCTGTTCACAATACATTGAACGTAGCTGGTTAGTGTATTAGCCACTACGTCTTAAAATCAAGTATTATTGATTTATCGTATCACATGTTAAGCGATATTATGGACTATAGTAGATTACCCCCATACATTGTGATCTAACCAGTAAAAAGTTTCATTACGTATTCCCCTACATTACTTTTTTTGACGTTTTTACGAGACATCCCAGCAAGCAAAAGTTGCCGACATAGATAAGATTTTTTTAAGATTTAAGAATTTTCCGATCACACAACATACAAATTTTCACATAAATCAAAATAAAATAGATTCGTCTATCAGAAATCTTAACGAATTCCTACAGATTTCTGCACAAGCAAAAGTAAATAATTCCCAGACTTCACGTAACGAAATACCACAGAGTTCGTACAAAAATGTCTGCACACATAAAATTTTAATTTCACTCAGAATATTAGATCAGAAATCGTTAAGATTTCAAGCAAATAATATAAATCTCAGACATTTCGATAATGTGCAGAATTGTGTGATCGGAAGTCAGAAACTTTTGCTTGCTGGGATACCACGATCCAAAGTTGGTCAATTGTGTAGGGGGTACCACGACCGACGTGGCTAATGTTGGCATCTTCCGTCGAATACATGATATTATACTTAACCAAATAAATTTTAGTTTGACGAAAAACATTCATATTAGGCATTCTAAAAAAGGTAGGAAAAATACATTTGCAGGGGCGGTATCAGAAAAGGAGGGTCAATCACAACCACGTGCGCGTGGTGTATAAAGCTGTAGCGAAAATAACAATGGACCAAATTCACAACATGTTTCGATAGCGTAATTCTTTTCGATCTCCATTTTAAAGACAATTGGTCTAACGACAACAATAGACCAAAATGGTGATCAAAATGTTAACACCAGAGAAATGTAAAGGTATCCCAACATTTTGGCGAGGATGCAATTTTGTTTGATTTCGTACGCATGAAATGAGCATCGTCTTCGGATATTCAGCAAAATCAACTTAGAAATCACAGCTAATGGATGTTGGTTTCAATTTTAGTAACAACTGGACGTGGTAAAGCTCAAGAGCCAAATCCTTGTGTAAAAGTCGCTGTGTGAGGCTCGCGGACAGGGCCAAATTTTTTTTAATAATTCATTTAATTCTATTTAAATTTTATACAAGTAAATAATTGCCCCAGCTCCACATGGACATTGTTGGGGCGAGTTGGCATATACATATGAATCAAAAGTTATTTAAAAGTAAACAGAATTTATATGTTGTCCAAGAAACTTCAAATTTATATACATAATATGATTAAACATTCAGATTAAAAGTATTACAAGAGAAGCATTTCTATATTTTCAAGTAAATGTGATTTAAGATTCGATTTAAATATTGATATTCTCGAGATACTTTTGTTTGAGAGTTTGAGGTAGGTGATTGTACTCGGAGCATCCGATGTATTCAATACGTTGCTTTGTCATTTCCAGCCTACACCTTTCCACCCGCAAGTTCAAATTGTTTCTGGTATTGAAAACTGACTGATTCCTTGAAAATACTATGATGTTCATGATGTTGCACCGACTTATACATAAACATAAGTAACTGCAATTTATACAATCCATATATTGGTAAAACAGATTTTTAGCGCTTTATTTTGGGAACTTTGAAGACTTTGAAACTCTGTACTTTTCTTGAATCCATATGCTATAGTCAAATAATTAAAGTGACTGTGAATAAGGCAGTCAAATTTCATTTGGCAGAATCCACAGATTCTGAGTCGATTTTTGTGAATATTACAAACGTGACGCATAAACCACTAGCTTCTTAAACACCGTTCTCCCATAGGCTGTTGTCAGAAACTGAAGCAATTTAAAAAGTATTATAAACTAATAACCAGGCATGTTTTTTAATGACCACCTTCACTCTTTATTTTCTGTATGGCGATAAAATAAGGAAAACACTTTAGATTTATTTGATTACACATAGTTGTTTTTTTATATTTAATAACCCCGAAGTTAATAAAAAATGATTAATGTATTGTTACACATGTCATAAAAAGGTGACATTAATTTCTGCACTGCATTGTATAATAATAAATTATTAAAAAACAAAAACCTAAACACAAACATACATATACTTCTAAGTAGTATATTTTTTTTTAAAAAAAAAACATAAAATAAAGCATTTTTGAGCTTTGCAAAGTTGAAGAATCAAGTGAGTTACATTAATTTACAGTCTTTTTGCTATCGAAGCTTTAGATCGTTCTAGTAAGAACTGCTCAACTTTAGGCCAAATCTCCGCTGTGGTCTTGCCTTGGAAATTTGTAACCAAATTATGCTCCATATAGTAATCCAAAACCGGTCTCATCATTTCCTCGTAGATTTGTAGACGTTGGGCCACTATTTCCGGTCGATCGTCATCCCTTTGCACTAAAGCTTCGCCGGTTAAATCATCTTTGCCGGCTACTTTGGGTTCATTGAAACCGGTATTATAAACACGTCCAGACGCCACATGAATCCAACGACCTTTGACCCGGTCAATGATTACCTCGTGCGGTACCTCAAGATTAATTACCGCATCCAAGTGCTCGGCGGACGATAGACGTTCAGCTTGAACTCGCGTTCTGGGAAAACCATCCAACATCCATGATCTATCCACCGATTCCTGCAGCCGGCTCATGACACATTTGATGATCAAGTCATCGGGTACCAGTTTGCCTTGGTCCACGTACACTTTCGCCTGCTTACCCAAAGGGGTATTGTTGACAACATTCAGACGTAAGATATCACCGGGTGATATATGATCGAAACCGAATTTATCGACAATACGTTTAGATACGGTGCCTTTACCCGAAGCGGGTGCTCCCAATACGACCGCACGAAATAGTTTGCTTATCATTATTCTCGTCAAAAAGTTGTTTTGTTTGCGAATATCAGAATGCCGCGAGTTAAGGTATAGCCACCGCTGTTGTATATTTAGCAATGTGTGAAGCGAGACTGAAAAGGGTATAAAAAAAATAATAAAAAAAAAGTTAATATGATAAGGAATTTATAAGCATACCTACTATACATAAACATGTAAATATATTTATTTATAAAGATAACACTGTATCATCTGACGTACTCATAAGTGTTGTGTTATTGGTCGTATGAGGCACTTTTATGTTTTAATTTTGCAAAAATAGTTAGAGGATGGATTTGTTCTATTAAAATGAAAGAAATAAGACGAGCGCCTTAATTTCCTCCGCGGTGCCGGAAAAGTGTTTACGAACTATTATTATTTAGAATGTCAAAGACGTATGAACTTGGAAAGAAAGTCGAAGCACGTATGTTGATCCAAGTACCCCCTTACAATTCTTAATTATGGCCATTCGAACAGAATATCGTTGTATAGTATAAGGAAATAGTATAAGGTACATATATTGTTGTGGTTGGCCGGCCAGTCTATGACAGCAGTCCGATCCGCGTTAATGACGCCGATTGAGCCTTCGCTTATAGGTCTCACATAGGATGACGAACGGAAACGAACGACGCATTCTTGTGAAGTAAGGCTGTCATCATCAAAAAAAAAAAAATTTTGTTTCAATTCGCCTAAGAGTAGTTCAGATGAATAACATTTGTTTCTCAGAAAAATGTTTGCTACAGACAGAGGTGTCAATATTAGGTGTTTATAACTGAAAATAAGAAAATAGATTCAATTTGTTCCGATAGGCAAAGATCTTAAACCCACTTTTGATAAATGAAGTATTGTGTTAAATACCATAAAAAAATCATTTTGTTATAGGTGACATTTCGTATTTCCTTTCTGTTTTCCAATTAGTTGATTATTTTCAATTAATAACCGAATATTCTATTAATATCTTCCCAAAGCATGAAGTCACTAGTCCGCTAGCTTCTCCAAAAGTATTTGGTATCTGTGGCAGTTCACCTAGCTGGAACATTTTACTGACTTATTTGAATAGTCATTTTTGTCCATGTTTTCTCACGAACAAATAAAATTATAATTAAATATATTATTAGAACAGAAACTTCTACCGCCGCCTGTAGAGTGATCATCGCGTGTAAGCTCTTCTTGCCGACAACAGTTCAAAGTCCAATTTTTGTTTTATTAAAATAAACAACAAATTTCAGTGAATCGTTCTCTAAACTAAATGGCAATCAATTGAACTTTAACTGATAAATTAATTATAACTTGATGAATAATGTGGGCTGCTTTGTGTGCACTCCTCTCCCTCCCCCTCATGTTTTGGGGTGAATAAAATTGCAGCACATAGCATCAGTACTTGCTCGGTGACGAACGGCCGATAGGTTGTTGCAAATGTTTCATATTTGTTTTACCTGTTCCATTTACGACCTAATTCAGTTTCGATGGCGGTGGTGGTTACACGCTCGCGTCACGTGTATCTATTAAGTACACACGCAATATTTAATACTTTTTGTGCCAAAATAATAGACAAAAAAAAAAACAATTCAGCTAACCAAACTAACCACGTCTATGTCAATATCACCACCAAAACTAAACTTGCTTTTTTTGTACACATCGTTCGCTGGTAACTTGTGAATTTCTGTCTGTTGTTGGAGTAGCGTTCTTGTTTATTTTAGAGACAGAGAGCAATGAGAGAGTATTAAACATTCAAACGTTCTCTCATGAAAGTTGCAAAAACAATTTGGTTATTGTGAATGACGAGGAAACGTGTTTGTGAATGATGGAATTAATTCATGTTGTCACTGATTTATTGTGTACCATTTGAAGAGTGGCCAGATTGACGTGAACATACATCGTTACTTTGTTGTACATTATATAATTTTTATTTTTTATTTATTTATTAATTACAATACAAAGTAAATTTATATTATAATTTTGGGTCCAAGGGTAAACCGGGTGACAAAGACCATTTGGCTTGATTTTTGCAGCGACAGACCAAAGCCTCTGGTGGGAATCGAACCTACAACCCCCACGCTGATAGGCAAGCGCGCTACCAACTCGCCTACCGGGGCGCTTATATAATTTTTATTTATTATTAATTGCAATACAATGTAAATTTATATTCTAATTTTGGGTCCAATGGTAAACCAAACCGGGTGACACAGACCGAATGACCAAAGCCTCTGGTGGGAATCGAACCTACAACCACCACGCTGATAGGCAAGCACGCTACCAACTCGCCCCGCTTTATGTATATATACAAAGTTTTATCATTTCGTTGTATAACATCTGAATATCAAAATAATTCCGTTGTATAACATCTGAATAAAAAAATTATTATTTTTCCAAAAGACCCTTATATAAATCCTGGTACGAAAATCTCATGTTCGTCAGCGTCCGTTCAATTCTGGCTAATAACACATATAAACATTTCTAATTGCCTTCGTAAATTCGGCAATTATGTCAATATGTATGAGCTTGAAAGTTTGAAAAAAAATGTTCAACACAGAATAGGCATAAATTTGAATTTACGGAAATTAAATGTATGCAATCTTCGATAATTCATCGACACACTACACTTGTTTATTGTTATTCTGTTGGACAAGTATACCTCTCGATTTGATTTCTACCGACATTAGAGCGTAAAATTTCTATGTTTGTGGAGTTTTTTTTCATCATACAATTCACCGAACAAGTGTTACTCTGTTGTTCTAGCAATTGATACCAAAGGGTATTTCGTCGTACATCTCCCAACTCCCTTTTATATCACATATCATTTCCCCTCTGACACCAAACATCAATGTTTCAAATATTTTTTGTTGGCGTTTATTGAAATTTTGTATGAGTAAATTTCTCCATTATTTGTTCTTAATTTACATTTTAAATGCAAAGACAAACTTTCAGTAAATGTATCATTTCTTAAGCTAATATATATATAAAAAAATTTTACCATTTGTGGTGTTTTTTAAGAATATCTTTATCATTATTGATAATATTCTGCTTGCGTTCCCTTTGTGCCTTACTTATAATCTCGTCGATTTCCTCAATAGTTGGATCGTCACTGGGAATTACAAATTTATCGTGCGGCCAACGGTCGTCTGAGGACGATGGTTGTCTATTTGTTGGGGACACATTGGAGTTAGGGTTTTTCCAGACACGATTGCCAAACTTCGTTGAAGGACCGCCGCGTGAGTTACCTCGACCGCGTCGGTTACCACCAAATCGGGACCGACGGGGTGACTGTGAACGACGTCCCAGTGAAGAAGGAGACCGGCGTCTTCGACCTCTGGACAGAGATCGGGAACGAGAGCGCGAATCTCGCCGACGTCTGTTGGAATATGAGTCAGAACGTGAAGCAGAGCGCGAGCGTGAGGTAGAACGATGTCTTCGTCTACCTCCGTATCGATCGCGTGACAGACTGCGCGATCGTGACCTCCAACGGCGACGTCGTCCACCACTGCGACTACGACTACGTCGCCGCGAACGCGATCTTGAACGCGATTGTGAGGGTAATCTCTTTGTAATTCTACGATTTGGCGATGGCGTCGTCGGACTTCTCTTCAGAACTGGTGTGGTTAATCGCACTAAACCAAATTTGTCAATTTTAACCGGCCTCTTAATTTGAAATGAAAACTTTTGAGTTTCTATCTGTTTAGCAGAAACTTTTGAATGCTGTTGTGTGAGAAATTTACTAAATCGAGCGGCTTGGAATGGTGCTATACCAATTCGTCCTTTTTCCGGCCTAAATGAAGGTGGCGGAGGAGGTGTCTTTGATTTTTCTCTTTTTCTGCCACCATATGCTGCTGATGTTGTTGCTTGATCAAGTAGCTCCTGACGTTTCCTCAATACCTGTAGAGATTTTTCAACGATTTTCAAATTAGTTTTTAAAGTCTGTTCTGTATTACTCAGATTAACTCCTCCCGTATATCTAAAATAGAAAAGTTATATTCGTGGTTTCAATGTGTGTTTGTCGTAATATCTTACTTGTATATGTCAAGAGGAATATTTTTTCCAATGAGATCCTTAGCCGATTTGGAACCTTTCTTTAATTTCTTTGCTTTTTTCGATTTTTTACTTTTTTTCTTGTCTTTCTTGTGCTTCGAAGCATCCTGCAAAAGTTTACGAACTCTTGTTTCCGTATCGTCGTCATCGAGCTACAAAATTACAGTGTAACTCAATGAATAAATGTAATCTGTATGTGGTTTACGCCGAGCTAAAGAAATTAATAATGTATAAACGCACCTTAAATTCATTGGGGAAAACATTGGGTTGATGTTCAAGATGAGGGCCTTTTTGACTCATATAAAATGGCAGGTGGAATTGTTCATGGTTCTTAGAAGCTTCCAGTTCCTGAGCGTGCAAAGCCAATTTTTTACTAAGAGGTGATAACGAAGCTTCCTTAATGGTATTTGGGGCAATCTCTTCTAAAAGAAAACCAAGGGAAAAGTTGACTTCGGTATTCTGAAATAAACGTGGAAGAGTGTTTTCTTACCATCTGAATCCGATCCAGTATCTGAAGAAGTGTCTTCGGAATCAGTACCATGACTTGCTGAAGATGTTTTGTCAAGATCTAAAATAGTTACAGAAATCATTTTATTTGCGTCTTAATATTTTCCACCGCTTACTGCTTGTTCGGCTAAACAAGAAAAACAACTAAAATATAGTAGTTCCCCAAGCTTTTGTTACCTATATGGTCATAAATTCTTCCTGGCGCAGACATTTGTGGCGGTACAACATCCACAGATGCACCAGTCCGTTGTTGTATGGCCTCCAATAGCATTCCGGCTTGTTCGTGGGTGGGAATGATATTTAAACAATCACGATATGCCTTTGCGGCATCCTGGTTACGATTGTCCTCCTCATAGCTGCGGCCCAAGGCTACCAAGGTTTCGCCCATATATTTGCGAGCATTGACATGGAAGCTATTTAGCTTGAGAGCCTTTTCAAAATCTTCGACTGCTTTAAGGAACGAGCCTTTGTTGGCGTACAACGCTCCTCTAGCCACCAGACCTTCGACATTGCGAGGGTCAATGTTTAAAGCCTTATTCAAGCATTGAAATGCTTCTACATGTTGACCAACTTTAAAGTATTCTATGCCCTCGGCCACAGATCTATAATTGAAATTGGATAAACCAGATGATAAGTAAGGTATATGTGATGACTCACCTGAAAGCCCATTTGCTGGCTTGTATTTGCCTTAATTCTTTTGCATACTCTTGCTGAGGAAATCCATTTTTTAAGTTGTTCATTAGGGTGAAGTTATCATTGACATTCAACCCATTGATGGTGTATAATATATCGTAGTTTGGATTATCGAATTCTTTAGCATTAACCAATTGCTGTTCATAGCTTTGCGAGCTATTTTCGGTCATTTTCCTGGATTATTGAAATGTAGTGGCTGCCGGTTCACAATTTTCATATGGGACTTACCAATATAATGCTGGTAATTCTTCTGGGGCAATTTTACCCATTTTTTTGTTTTTGTTTTTATCAGATATTGGCTTCAGACTTAGGATCATGCGTTCGGCATCTATAGAAAATTCCACTACTTCACAGCGTAAGTAGTCGTTAGTTTCGAAACAAGCCACAGGTCCAGTTTTGTCCACCAGTGGGGACCCACACAGTTCTGGGGGTATCATAGTCTAAAATAAAAGTAAAATCATGCTGTTATCCTTGTTTGCCGTTTTGCTAGCAGTGAATAGTAAACAATTCGTCCAGTATTTTCCGTCTCTTTGAAGACCTCTATTTCATCGCAGCCAAGGAGTCTGAATGTTGTTTCATTGCACACCAATCAATATGCATGAGCTTCCTTCTTTTTCCTTTTTTTGATTGTTTGTTTAAGTGTACCTTTATTTTAATATCCCGCAGAAGTTTGAAATTATTTTCGTCCGTACATATCGGTTTAACAAACACTGGCACCAGTGATCCAACTCTGACCCGAACGACGCTACCGTAAATAATGTCTCCAGTCTTAATCGATTCCAAAGTATGTCGTTTAACCTCGTCCTGATGTTTATTCAGAAAGCTCTCGTACGGAGGTAGCCCCACCACAATTGATGCGTCTACAATAAAATCAAAAAAAATGAGAGCAGACATGGCAAATTAAATAAAACGCAGCTTACCATTAAAAAACCAATATGTATAATAAAGAGATAATCACAAACAAAAACTAAGAATTGAAATGAAATCATACAAAATCATCACAATTGAAAACGTCGCCACACGTCCAGCTCATTGTACAACAATCTGTCACACTTACTTTTATCTGCGTAATCCTGTTCTAGTTTGACTGGTTTAGCTGGTATTTTGCCCAAATCTTTGTCGTAAAGATCATTGGCCTTGCGGGCCAGGAATTGGTGGAGCTTCAAGCGTTTCGCTCTATCCTGAAATGTGAAATATTTTTGCCTTTCCATGTATGCACTGTAATTGCCATCGTCCGGCACGCCGACTACTTGCAGATCACCTGCACCCCTCTCATCGTCCCAAATTTTTTGCATGGGTTTGCCATGGAAACACAGCGCCTTCTTTATCAATTCGCCATCCATTATTGTTGCTGTAGCTCAATAACTGAAAGTAAGAACCAGACATTTATTCATGTTCCGCATCACAGGCCTTGTGTAGTATCATCACAAAAATTAGTGTGTATGTATAACATCTGTTCAGACCGATAGGACGACCCAAGCACACAGTGCCGTGTCTTACCTCATGTCTGGTGGCTACTTATGTCCTCCATTTTGTCGTTAAAAGCGGTTCGTTTGTTGTTTTCCATACTTACAATCAACAAAAATTACATTTTTTACCAACGTATTTATAAATAAATAGTAGTACTTACGTTTCTCGCAAACTTACCCCTCACTTCTTTTAGTTATTAGGCATTTGGACAAGACTGAAAATACTTTTCGACTTTTCGTTCTTGTACCAGCGCCCAGAGAACCGAGCCGAGCCAATATAGTCGACGTCGTTGGCTGAGTCGTTTAGATAGTCAGCGGCTGGTAGTAGCGTGATAGGACACTACTGTTTTTTTTTACGAACGCCTCATCTGAATACTGAACAGTATTGCCAACTAATGGTGAAAACAAATCGCGGAAATTTGTAATGATTTTTTGTGTCGCCAATTTATTTGATTGATTTTTCTATTTTGTTTATCTCACTATGTCGTCGAACGTTGCCTATAAAATAAAATGTCATAATAAATAGTGCATACGAAAATTTATTATATTCTATCTAACAAAGATACTTGGGTTTTTTATGAACTAAAATTTTACATAGCATTTTTATCTGTAAAATCATATAGTCAAAATTACAGAAATAATGGGCAGTACATTTCTAATGGTATTAGGTTTTTCCGAGGTATTAGGTTGAGTTTTGCTCTTAGTTACGCTAAACGAAAATCGTACAGCTTGTTGTTTATTATCAATAAACCAGTACTTAACGGTTTATGCTCATATTTTGATTTTATTTGAATACTAGCTGACCCGGTCCGCGTTGCTGGCCCTAAGCAAACATAAGTGTTGTATTACACATATTTATATAGGAAAGGGGAGTTTTTATCCCTTTTGCCATTTTCACCCCCTAAATGTAGATATATCCAAACAATGTGTAGCCTATGTTACTCGCGGGGTTATTCGGAAGATTCCCTGAAAATTTCATCAAAATCGGTCTAGCCGTTTTCGAGTCCATACGTTACATACATACACACATCCATTTTTATATATATAGATAGATTTTTGGTTTCTGCTAGTATTTATGGATGGTTTTTGGAATGTGCTTTAATCGTTCAATTACCCATATTCATGTCTACATTCGAAATTATAATCTCTATTACAGCTGTCATTTGACAGACTGAATGTCAACCTTAAATATAAACGTGGTATATTATTTGAACAGAAAACCTTGTAATCGCTGTTGTCATATTTTTCTAAATGTCATTATAATATTATTTTCTTAAACAATTATACAAATATTATTTTTTCAACAATTCAAGAAAATAAAAATATCGAAATTAGGCAATTTATGTAATGAACAATAGACTCTGCTGATTTCATTTAGCATCATTACCTGAGGTTTATCTGTCCAGTCTAACCCCCCTCGTATTGATAAAAAATAAGCCTTTGTTAAGAAAAATGTATGAAAATACAAACACAATTTTCACACATTTTTCAAATTTTTATGAATATGGGGGTTAATACAAAAAAAAAAAAAAAAACCGATAGGAAAGGACAGAATTTGACATTTAACAAATAAATAAGTTTCAACTACTAACTGGAAACCCAATTTCAGGCAAGTGTGTTTCCTCATGAAGTCTGATAACTGTCATCTGTGGATAGAAACAGCACCAAATGTAGCAGATCAAAGGTGCTTATGGATCAGATATATTCCCTTTGTCGTATATGTTATTTTGATAAATGTTCCCTTTGTGTCATTTCAAAGAACGTTCTTTGTTGTATGTGACTGTTTTTCATATTATTAGACGACTTTAGAACTATTACATTTCAGAGATATTTTAGAATTTCACAACAGGGAGTTCTTTGCTGACTTTAAATTCCTAAGTCACCCGCATTGTTTTGTTATTAATATTAATTCTATTTAATCAATCGTATTTACTTCTCATGGGGAGGAAAAATCGCTTAGTCTTCGGCATTTGTGACAATACGCACAACGTTGACATCACTGCCGTCAATTAACAGCAGAAACCAATAGTGTGGCTACAGTTGCCCAGAGTTGTATTGAATCATCGTCCACATTGAACTGTTGAATTGAAATCGATGAATATTTTAAACTTTTTAATAATGTTTTATATTTGATTTACAGCCATAAAAGTCCAAATAACCGGCAAGGGAAAATGTAAATGGATGGAAATTTTGCGTAAAAACTCCAATTCAAACAATGAAACAACCCGTAGTCTGTTTTATTCCAGCAAAGAAATCTATGCCCACAATGAAATACCTCTGTCGGTATTTGAACCGCGAGGCATAGAATTGAGTTCGGGTGAGCATACGTTCGACTTTGCTATGCCGCTAGAATGGAATTTACCATCGAGTTTCAAAGGCAGTCACGGTTCTATTAAGTACAAACTTCGCATACTCATCCAACGGCCATGGTCGTTTGACGAACGCCACTCGATACCCGTAACGGTAATGAAGAATATGCCTTTACCCCCCCTTTATCGCTTAAATCCCAGCCCCTTAGAGAAACAGATCAGTAAAACTATTAGTTTATTCGGTTCGCGTCCTATCAGTATGTTGGCTTTGCTACCCGAAGATTTTGCCGTCCGTGGGGAAACTTTGCAGATTTGTGTTACCGTCAACAACAACAGTGGCACTAATGTCGAAAAGTTGCGTTTTTGCGTTCTCCAGTATGTCTGTTATTATAGCCATTTACCCCTGAGGGTACAGAAAGTCGAAATAATACCGATAGCTAACAAAGAAACCGGATCGGTTCACAAGAAAACAGAGCGATCGTTTGCACATGAGCTCTTGATACCCGATACGGCTCAGCCCACCGATGATGAGCTGTCGGGTGTCATAAATATTTCGTATGAACTGCGTATAGAAGCGGTCTTACGGGGATTCTTTAAGAATCTGGTTCTAAGTATGCCTTTTAAAATGTTTACCAATGAGACTGAAGCATCGGCACGCCAACTGCCACGTCCTCCAATACCTCCGGAAGGCGGAGATATGGGTGTGGGCAATCCATTTGAAACTTCCTCGGGATCTGTGTATCCGCCATTAGATGCCTCCATCGGTTCACCATCACATTCATCCTCGCAATACAGCAGTGAATCGAGTTCACTGCACTCAACCACATCCGATTCATCGGCGGCTACTCTAAGCCCAGCGGTGGGCGGCATCGCCCTATCGTATACATCGGGTTCGTCTTCGCAATACAATAGTCCGTCGAATCGTGCTAGTCTGCGTAGTAACACAAATGTACCATATATGCCTTATTCGAGTAGTCCACTAATGATTAGTTCATATCCACCGCCAGCCGCACATATGCCACCATATCCGCTGTCCGATTCACCGCAATACACATTGATGCCACAGCCAAGCACACATCAGGGTACACCGACGGCCACACCACCACCCACGTCGTCCAATATCAGTGCACATTACGCCTCAGTGTCTTCATCCGCCTACATGGCCATAAGACCACCGCCGGGTGTCCATGAATTGCGTATGTATCACAATATTGAGATTAGCATTTGATCTGACAACTTTCTTTTTGTTTTTTTTCCAGCACCTTCCTATGAAGAACTATTCGGCAATGCTACCGCTCCCCCGGCCACACCCAAATGAAAATGTTCGTTAACATTTGATTGAATTGAATATTTAGGAAAACCAAAAAAAAAAAACTATTTGGAAACATGTTACTAAAAACCCACCACCACAACCCCCCTCCCCGTACAGTAGGACAAGAAAGGGACTTATTATGAAAGGCAGTACTGTAGTTTAGATATAAATGAAAACTAAAGGTTAAAAACAGTTAAAGCTTTAAGCTTAAGCGATCAATGTTCATTCATAGCAATGCTTATCTCGAATTAACCTACATTAACTGTAACTAGAAAAACACACACACACAACCACATTTTTGGGCTATAAAACTACATTTAATTAGATGAAATATTTTGCTTAAACTTCGCTAGCAAGTTCAATGTGCTGCATAGAGTTTTTTTTTAATTCAAGTTTATTGTTTTCTTAATTTCTACAACATACAGCGACATCAAGTGTGTCGAAAAGTTGTAAACTAGTGCTACCTAAAAATTACAAAAAACAAAAAAAAAGCGAAACAGATTTGTAATTACTTGTAGACCTTGAGGAAATGCTATTTTATTTAGGAAAATTCTTTTTTTCTATGCCATATTACATTTTACATTTTGTAAAACTGCAGAACCAAACAATTACAATATTCGACTTCTACTAACTGCCATTTAATCCTATTTCAATACAAACTATTATACAACAATTTCATTTAGTCTATATAATCATTTGTTAGCGTTTATTAAAAGAAAGTGAACGACAATTACTAACCCAACGCACATTTTCACTTAATTTTTCGCATATTTTTTTCCTTCCTCCAACCCATTAACAATCATTGACACAAGAAGAGACTTAACATGACGCCACCCGATGATTCAGGTTGAAATGAATCGATTATTTTGCCACAAATGTATTTGTCATACGTCACAATCTAAAATATTTACTTAACATTACTTTTTATCATTTTAAAACGATTTTCTAAAAATCATTAGTTTATCTTACACCAACATAAACATATACTTGTATCTGTGAATTTATTTAGTTTTAAGCTCAAATTTTGCAATCGTTTTCATGACAACTACTTTTTTTTTTGATTACCGCCTAAAGAAACTTTATGATCTTCGATTTATTTTTTTTGATTGAGCTGAGTTGACTCGAATTTAAATGGTTTTTGTTTCTGGGCGAACAATTACACACACACACACATGCACATATATATTTATTATTCATTACATTGTTTTTAAAGATTTTCGTATTTATTTTATCAAAATTGTTATATTTACGCATATTTAATAAAAAAGAAATGGAGTTAACTAACAGAGGAGTTTTCTTGAAAAAAAAAGAAATCTATTCAGGATTTCCATATACGATTTCTTGGACAATATTTTGTAGAATATTAAGAAAATCATACTTGTGTTTCTAAAAATGTTGTTTCACTTGTTTCCACCAACATACTTTGTTTGTTATTTAGAGATTTAATACATATTAGGAAATGGAGGAGCATCAGGGTCGGTTCACAGTAGTGACCATTCCAATCCAAAAAGATCTGATAAATATTATCTTAACCTCTACCCTTACATGTACGTAGTACGTACATATTTTTATATAATGTGATATCGGAACCTCTCTCTTTGTAAATGCTGACGACTTTAAGAGTAAGATTGGAATCTCTCTATAGAAAAGCATTACCCGTTCGGAGTCGGCTTTAAACAGCAGGTCCCGGACAGTGAGTATACAAATTATATCGTGTACATTTCACTGATTCGAGAGAAGTTCCTCGCCTGCTTCTTCATGGAATGTTAGTGTAAATAAGTAAGTCGAACCGGAACTGCGGTTCAAGACTTCTGAACCTTCTAAACTGAACCAACTTAAAATCTGAAATGGTTTGCATTCCTGGTTTACATAGACATGCTGTTACCCACACCTACTCAAGTCTGTTTTGTAAAGCGAGTCAGGCCGTTATGGTTTGTGACAACTGATATCCGTATGTCAAAACTTATCGTTTTAATTGGTCATGTAAAAAGTAAAATAATAGAGATTGGCAAAATTTCTTATTGTTTCCATGTTAATACCATCGTCGTCTATGCTTACGCCAAGACGGTTTATATGAAGTGAGTCAGTTATTATCTGAAGGAGAGTTTAGCAATTTTTAGCAAAAAGAATTTGTCTGAAATTTTATTTTGCAAATGGAATTTCATGTGAGCAGACACACGAAAATGTTGCAGAAGTTACGACTTGTGAATCGACTTTAACAAAATCGGGTGCGGTCTGGTCGACCATCAAAGCACATATTTCATAAATATAGCCGGCCAAAAAATATTTTTGAATTGTCTATTAATCTAAGAGTAACGCTTATTCCCATCGCTATTTCCCTCGTTCACATCACTTTCAGCTGCTAGATTTGGTTGAGCTGAGAGAAACATTTCTATAGTTTCTGGCAAAAATTAAGAACACTTTATTTTATTTTTAGTTGTTGAGGCACTAAGAAATAGATCTGAGCTCATGAGAAGCCTATTTAGGATGTCTCTGGAGAATCTTCATGCCTGCCATGTACGAGTACTTTATGCAGTGTCGGTGTCATTGGGTGCCAATGATACAATTTTACATATAGTTGTGCAGTTTCCGCTATTCGAATTCTCGTTCAAAGAATCACAAATTTTTATTTTCTTAGGTATGAACTTTAATTAACGTTTGGTCCTTACTTGCCGACAATTTAAATTCGGCCCTATTGCGGGAGTCGACGTCGTCGTCGTTTTTGAGTCAACGTAACTTCTTGTCGTCGTCAATCAATTCAATCCAAACATGACATTTTGTATGAATGCGGCGATGACTGTTTATCGATAAATCGAATAAATAAATTGGCATCTCCAGCGGTTGAGTCTGTTTATTTATTTTATTTGGTGTTTTTGTGGGAAAATGTTTTTTATTTCTGATTCTAATTCCGCTTCGAGTGATGAACAAAATAAAAAAAATGAAATATTTATATCAACGAAGAGTACCGAAACAGTAGTCCGATATCGTCAAATAACAAAGTAAAAGTGAGTGGCAAAATCAAAGTCTGTTTTTTCCTGGACGTGTAAATTTGTTTATTTCTTTTAAAGGATTGAAAGTTAATAAAGCAGCCTTTATACATGTGCAGTACACAATAACATGTTAATTGGAAGCCGGAATCCTATCAACATTGCTTTCGAAAACAACATACTTATCGGCAACATTCAGATTTTGGCCCAGCTGATTAATGGAATCGACTTTAACTTGGGACTGACACAGCTAGTTGTCTAGCAGGGTCTGTCTGAGTCTCTGGATGTCTTGGAAAGCACAATTTATCCCTTTTGTAGCAGATTCGCCACCGCCGCCTTCGGAGTGCTGAGAGCAAATTGCTTAAATCGACTGCGACTGGTTGGTGACCAAACATATGCTGTGTTTTTATAATGCACCATACACGTTCACCATCTCTATATATATTTTCCACTCTCCTGGGTAAGGGAAAATATTTGAACAACTTTGGTTGTCGTGCCATTGTTGTTCAAAATTACTTGCAACAGTGGCCTTACAAAATCCTCCGGCAAGCGAAGGTTTTTTCTCCAACTCTTCCACACGTTTCACAAATTGGGTTGCACGTGCTACTTTAATTTTACTATATTTTTGTAATTTTTTTTTACTTTGAAATTTTCCTTGTCGTTGCCAAAAACCATGACGACAAAAAACAGAGTCGTCTGAAGACAATATCAATATCACATTTGGTTGACATATAGTAGTCGATAACCATTAATATTGACAACGGCAATAAGAAAACCCAAGAGTCGACACTAAACGACATCGTCATGTGTCGACGTTGACTCCCGCAATGGGGCTGATTACACTAGTCAACAGTCAAAATGTACTCGGGATGCGATAATTTTTTCTGTGTAGATAACCTTGACATGAGCTCGAAAAACGCAATAAAATTTTTTTTTTTCGTTTGGTTTTTGTTTTATTTTTTTTTTTTTAAATTTTAAAAAAATTTTTTTGGTTAATTTGTTTCGTCCGGTATAACTCGGGAACCACTAGCCCGATTTAATTGAATTAAATTTTAAAAAATTTAAAATTACAATTCCCTTAATCCATAATTCCCATATATTGTTTTCCTATACAAGCAACAGTTTCCAAGTTAAAAATGAATATATAAATGAAAAAACTTATTTTTTGCCTAAAGATTTAAATTTTTTTTTTTTAAAAAATCCATAAAAAATCCAAAATGAAAAAAAATGTCAAATCTTATTACTTTTACGTAAAGTCACATAAACTATGAGACAAAGATCATGAAAATCGATGCACGCGTTTCGCTTTTATTCGCAATTGAGTAAAGGTATGAATTTCAAAAACTTTGTCTATGGTAAGGTTTTTTCTTTTTTATTACAAAAAAAATTAAAATTTGTTGGGTGACAAAAATATATGAAATTTGAATATATTTGAAATTCATACCTTTACTCAATTGCGAATAAAAGCGAAACGCGTGCATCGATTTTCATGATCTTTATCTCATTTTGCTCATAGGTTATGTGACTTTACGTAAAAGTAATAAGATTTGACATTTCTTTTCATTTTGGATTTAAAAAAAAAAAAAAAATTTAAATCTTTAGGCAAAAAATAAGTTTTTTCCTTTATATATTCATTTTTAACTTGGAAACTGTTGCTTGTATAGGAAAACAATATATGAACAGACTAAGGGAATTGTAATTTTAAATTTTTTAAAATTTAATTCAATTAAATCGGGCTAGTGGTTCCCGAGTTATGCCGGATGAAACAAATTAACCAAAAATTTTTTTTAAAATTTAAAAAAAAAAAATAAAACAAAAACAAAACGAAAAAAAAAAATTTTATTGCGTTTTTCGAGCTCATGTCAAGGTTGAAATTTTTTTCATTTTGTTGAGTAGTGTTATTTTTAGGTAAACACCGAACCCCGATCAAATCTTAAAATTTTAAAACCCACCGTACCAATTTTGGTAGAAAAAGACCAAAACGGCAACGCTGCACTAGATATTCAATTGTGTTTAGTCTGTCGCGATCTCTCTCATTCTCTCTGTGAGCACATCTACTGCTCATACGGTTGGGAATTACATCACGGGCAAAATATTTACGAGTTTTTGATTGTTCCACGGATTGTCGAAGACAAACAGCTGTTTAGTGTCTTTGAAATCAGCTGTTTGTCTCTAAAAAAAAAAAAACATGCGAACGTTGTCGTCAGACATCGTGGCTTAGTCTGTGAATGTCGTTATTTCAGATGAACATCGATCTCGTCGTCCATGATTGATTTCGACAGAAAATTGTCCACTACGCCGTTTGAGTTCAGGGAAAGAGTGAGAGCTTGACGATCGGTCGGTAGTGGGCGTTGAATCTTGTTTTAGAATTTTATGAAATTATTCTTAAGAATTTCCCTATAAGGACCGGCCGATTTCTGCATACATTGGACACTCCAATGGGAAAATTAGCGGACTGTCTGCATTTTGTAAGGGAATGATTTCATAGCATTCAACAAGGGGTAATAACCCATTCCAATCAGAGAAGGCGAAATGTGTAGAAGGCAAAACGGCCACTACATGAAGATAGGAGGACAGGAGGACGAAATTAAAAAAAAAATCAACATTTTTAAATTGGAAATTTAAGAAAAGAAAACAAAAATTTAACATTTTTAAATTGGAAATTTAAAAAAGAAACATTCAACATTGACCCGATTTACACGACGACTTTCCAGGCAGTTTACATAGACAAGACGTTCGACGATTGTCGGCGAAGAAGGTAGACAAGCAAGAGGTCGCGAAAAAGAAATTGGGGGGGGGGGGGGGGGAGGAGAGTTGACAAAAAATTTGTAAAAATAAAATACATTTTTTTGACATTCTTAATTTTATATTGTTCATACAAAAGAAACTTATAAACTTTGCAAATAGGCATGCCTGTTTGCCTTTAAACATTCATCGTGTTCATGACTTTTCTTGACCTATTGAAACGAATAACCCTGGTGTACTTGCAGACTGAGTATTAATTTCAACAAAGTCATGATTTCCATAAAATACTAAAGTACATCCTTGACTAGCACTGTTTATTTTTTAATAAAAATTATTATCAATTTGGTGACATATTGTCCGACCGCCACCAAATTGTGTGTCACCGCCCCCACAACACGTTTTTTGCTTGGACGTAAGGGATGCGTAATGAAAGGAAATCGAAAAGAATCGCACAAATCAAACATCAAATGAAAGCGTTGTTGACTGACCGACAAAATTGCAACAACAATTTGTGTGGTCCAGCAGAAGTCAATAGGGAGGGAAACGTTTGTAGTACAATCAAAAGCAAAACTAAATCAAAATCAATCTCATTTTTATACGGTGAGGCACGATTGTATGGATGCACGACGCATGTGTTCGGTGGGGATGTTTTTGTGATATGACACAAATTGTCGAGGTTTATGAGGAACAGAAAGTCACACATATGTCACCGTTGTGAGAGGTGGTATGATAATGATGGGGCAGGGGAATCATATTTTGCACCCTAAGGAAAATGTCTCCACAATCCCACTAAAATAATTATATTTGAGGGAGAGCATGAATTGGAGACAGTAGAACACATTGTTTGTCATTGGAGGCGTAATGGAAATACTTTTCGTTATGGCACCGGACTCAAAATGTCAGCTAAAATAATTTACAGATGATCGATTCGGCGCTGGTAAATATGAAGAGGCCAAACATTTAAGTTCACGCGAAATTCTGGTTTAATTGAATAATCTGGATCATTAAGAAGACTCCACAGATAAAATAAACAAAGACGTTATATATTGAGGGCCAAATTGTTTCAGAATTTCATAAAATTACTCTTCTTTAGAATTTCCTTATAAGGTCCGGCCGAGATTATTAATTCACATGGCGCCACCGTCCTTCTAACAGAATGGCAAACGGTGAAAAATTTAAAGACAAATCAGTAAAATCACCAAAGAACAAACCTGTTCAAAAAAGAGAAAAGAAAAACCGTCGCTAAGTGGTTTAAAAGAAAACCTAGCTAGACAAATAGTGTGAGTCCCTTTATGGTCCGGGTGATCCACTCACAATCTTCATTGAATGTATAGTCGAATGATCTAGTTGAAACATTGTATATCTTAATATATATTTACCCTCTACACTGATTCACTGACTCTGTCACGCAGTACGTAAGAATTTAAACAGGCATTCTTTAATTTTCTATAAATAATAAAAATAAAAAAAATAATATTTTTTTTTTACAGAAATTGTGTTTTCCCCAAAAATATTTTTTACCAAAAATTTTTTTTTTTTCCAAAATTTTTTTTTTACAATTTTTTTTTTTTGAAAAAAAAATTTTTTTTTTACAATTTTTTTTTTCCAATTTTTTTTTTTCAACAAATTTTTTTTTTCCATAAAATTTTTTTTTTTCAACAAAATTTTTTTTTTTCCACAAAATTTTTTTTTAACAAAATTTTTTTTTTTTCAAGAAAAAATTTTTTTTTGAACAAAAATTTTTTTTCAAACAAAATTTTTTTTTTAACAAAATTTTTTTTTCAACAAAATTTTTTTTTCAACAAAATTTTTTTTTTTCAACAAAACTTTTTTTACATATTTCAACGGGCGCCATAGGCGCATTACAACTTACTAGTATTGTAATAGAAGTGAAACATTGTACATGCGTAGTGCAACTATGTTGCACTTTAGATACTAAGTAGTTTCAAATGCAACTATGTTGAATTCGGCAATTGAATAAAAGCCTCATTCTGGTTTGAGTGATCGAAAAGACTACAAATGTAAGTTTTTCAAGGATGCTCGGCGGCTGTGCAAACAAGCAAAACTGTCGTATCTGGATATCGGAAAACCCGCAATTGATCATCGCAAAACCAATGCATCTTCAGAGAGTGACACTTTGGTGCGGATTTCCAAGTGCCAGCATCATTGGCTCATGTATCCCTTTAAAAATGCTGATAGAGCATTTTTGTGCGCCCGGTGAATGAATACATGGACTTGGACGATCTTTGTTTTCAGTTGGTTAAAGCGCCTTGCCACACAGCCCACAACACCATCGAACTGTTGCTCACCAATTTCGACAATCGTCTATTTTGCAAATAAATAGAAACTATAAATGATGTACAGCTTTCATGAAACTGATGTACAGTTTACATCAATCTAATTTAAAAATTTTCATTAAATTGATGTGTAATATTCATCGAATTAATGTACAAATTTCATCAATTTGATGTAAAATTTTCATTAAACTGATGTACGATTTTCATTAAACTGATGTACGTTTTTCATCAAATTAAAATTAAATTGATGTGTAATATTCATCGAATTAATGTACAAATTTCATCAATTTGATGTAAAATTTTCATTAAACTGATGTACGATTTTCATTAAACTGATGTACGTTTTTCATCAAATTGATGTATGGCACTGAAGAGACATTAATGAAAAGTTCTACATCAAAATTGAAGAAAAAAACGTTGTGGGTTGAAATGTGATGTCCCAATTCATCAAATTGATGAGTCTTTCTTTTTAGTATTGAAAATTGCGTTGACAGAATGTGCTATGGCAAAGCCAGCCGAGGCAGTCGAATTTTTTGTATGGAATTTAAAAAACTAACTTTAAAGTTCTCTCGAATCAATGAGTAATTTGTACACTCACTGACCGGCTTCGAATGGCTAATGCTTTTCTAGAGAAATTTTACTTAGCTGCGAGATTATACGCTTACTCGTAAAGTCGTCAGCATTTACGAGATGGAAGCAGTCGCTGAAAAATGGTTTGATGATCTTACCAGGTTTCGAACCTGGGTTCGACTGTACCTAACTATCTCACGACGATCGTCCATTAGGCAGCATGGCCAGCCTATTATTGTGATGACTTAAGGAAGTCACTTCATTTATCACATTTTACCCCATTTATCATACCACACCTCGTGCAGGAATACAGTGCAGCGGCAGCATAAAATTGCCATCCCAGCAGCTGCAGAACACATCGAAACTATTGATATTAAAAATTATCCGGTTAAATGTGAAGATGATAGAGAAAAAAAACACATCTCCTGGTGGGGGGAAATCAGTTGTGGACTATAACCCAAACCACTTATGGACATGTGTGTGAATGTCCTTGTGTGTGTGGCTGGTGGGGAGGGGGGAATGAAATGAAAAACGAAACGGAACAGACTGTTTGGTTATGGTTGATTAAGTTTTGGCTTTATAAAAAAACGAAAATCATATTCTTCACCCCCCCGCAAATGATGCGAAAAGTGAAGCCTAAAGATTTAACACATTTTCCATGTACGGTGTTCACCTTTTTCCTACGGTTCATTCCCAATTTATGGCGGCAGATCCTTTTTTTTTTTTTTAGTTTTGTGTGTGTGTGTGTGTGTGGTTGCAGCTGCTGAGAGTTGGTCACAAGGTTTCATTTATCTTTCAGACGATTGGGTAAGTCCTTGTCTTGTTTTTTTTTTTACTAAAAAAAAAAAACGTGAATGCTGTCTACGGCAGGAGTATGTGAATGTGAGTGTGCTTGAGTGTCTGCGTTTTTTTTCTGCTGAGCTATTCCAAAAACTAATTTATGTATATTGACTTTTAATGCGTTGCCTTTTATAAATCGAAGTGAAGCCTAGCCCCTCTCCCCTTCTAATGGCTGCCAGGCGAAGGGACAAGTAACCTTTTGTGAACGCAACAAAAGACAACATAAAAAAAAAGAAAAAAAGAAAAAACGTCCCCATATCTGAAGGATAAACATGTTTAACTGGTCACAGCTGTTGTCTGTTTATTAACACCAATTTTGGCCATTTTCCCTGACGCACAACATGTTGCTGTTGCTGTTGATTTGTTTGATTTTATTTTCCAGCGTTCATAGATGACGGTGCTTCATCTTTTTCCCAGAGCTCATCGCCAAAACGCAAAGAATGAAATAAATAATTGGCCAAATGTTCATCAATTGTTGGGTTACATTTGTTAATGCGTACGCTCAACTTAGTAATTCTCATACACTGTGAAAGATCTTTTAAAGATCCGGTGAAAACTTTAGCATTTACTGTTCAGGTGGTTCGAGTTCGAAACCCAAACATTTTTCAGCGGCTGCTTCCACCTCGTAAATGTTGGCGACTTTACGAATAAGAGATCAATCTCTAAGCCCTGTAAAACTTCTCTAGAAAAGCATTAACCGTTCGTAGCCGGCTTTAAACAGTAGGTCCCGGCCAGAGTGAGTATTCAAATTATATCGTACATAGCTCACTGATTCCAGGGATGTTCCCCGTCTGTTCCTTCATGGAATGTTAAGGGAAATAAGTAAGTAAGAATTGTGTAAGTTTGTGCGAACAATTACAGTTCAGATCGGCTTACATTAACGACCGGTACTTTGATTACAACATAACCTGAATCATAAATGAATATCAGGAATTGACAGATGGTCGCAGGACATCGATTCAGAATGTGGTGCTTATTCGATTCTGGTGCGATTTCTCTTCCTAAAACACCACCTAAATTTTAAAGCGATCTTCAACAAACGGTAATAACGGTATTCTAATGGATTCCTAATGTTGACGACCGCCGCAAACTTTTCAAGAACCACGATTTACGCATATGCATTATGAACGAATGAACGAACCCTCCTCAGACCAGGTGTGTCTATCCAACTGACGGACTGACCTGTCAGAAGACCGGACTGACATGGCCGTTATCCAGAAAAGGGCACTCAAATATGGAGTCTTGCGAAAGCTGATAACTCGTTGCTGGGTGTTCTTGTCCTTAATAAGATCGATGGTGCCATTTGAGTTAACGATTGTCGAACGACTTGAACGTTGTTAAGCATATCAAAATACAGCGACTACGATGTCCTTGAAGTTTAACTAGTCAAGACACAAATCGCCTTATTAACAGAGTTATGTTAAGTGGTCAATTTCAGAACCAAAATTCTGAATAAATCGATGCTGAAATTGTTTTTGGACAAGTGTTATAATGCAAATCGATTTGGCATCACAATAGCTATCTGTGGAGCCAGCATCTGTTTCCAGTCCAAATTCTGCATAAATCGATTCGGAAATTGTTTTTGGACAAGTGTTATATGCAAATCGATTTGGCATCACAATAGCTATCTGTGGTGCCCATGTGGAGCCAGTATCAATTTCCTGTCGGCTACAGAGGGCCTTCGTTTGTTACTCTATTTCCAGTTGCACATGTTCTTAGAAGTGCTTCTTGTTGGAAGCTTTTATTTCATTTAATATTGTTCTGTTCCGATCGATCAAGAATCCTAAATCCTACATCTACATTTTCACTGTCAACCACTTAACATAGCTCTGTTAACTCTAACATAACAGCTCTGTTAATATCGTGATTGGTAAAATTTTACAATTTAACTTCAAGCCAACTTGACTCCTATCCTTTACAAATGAGCCCTTCATTCCCCATTATACCAATACCTTACTTACTTAGGTCGGCTCTACAACCTGTTGTTGATCTTGACCTGATTACTAGGGTGGAGTGAAAACATGCTTTTTTTTTAATTTGAAAAAGTTAACCTCGGAAAGAGATGTAGTCTGGGGTCCTAATGAGGGGAAAAATAAAGAAAAAAAATTTAAAAAAATTTTAGGGGTCGCGCCACTCCCTCGAAATTTGGAAATTATCGCTATTTTGGCGTTGATTTTAGAAAAATCCTAAAAATTAACGACTTAACTTATTCGAAATTTAAAAGTTTGAGCTTGTTCAGTGCCCAAACAAAAGTATTTGAGGCAAATATGGGGATAATTGACTAATATTTGTAGCTTTGGTGGCGATTTCATTGTTCAGTCAATTTTCTGAAGAAGGGACGATTTGACTTATTTTACTTTTTGAAATTTTTGAACAATGAGTAAAAATTTTTTAAATTTTTTCATGCCCTTATTTCATTGTTTACGCTATTGCAAACATTTATTGACATAAAACTTTTTAGGATTTTTCTAAAATCAACGCCAAAATAGCGGTAATTTCCAAATTTCGAGGGAGTGGCGCGACCCCTAAAAATTTTTTTTTTAAATTTATTTTCCCCTCATTAGGACCCCAGACTACATCTCTTTCCGATGTTAACTTTTTTTTTTTGAATTTCACTCCACCCTACTGATTACTTAGTGATTTCCAAACACTTCGGTCGTCTGCTTGGCTTTTCCAGTTCGTGATTCCACTTGGTCCAACCACCGGAGTCTCGGTCTTCACTGTCTGCGCCTTCCGTGGTAGTTGTGGTCCAACTCCTTTCTGGCTAAAGCGTTTGGATTCAATCGGCCGACATCGGGCCATGTCGGGATACAGCTCACGGTTCGTTCGACGTCTATACTCCTCGTTAACACAGACGGGGCCATAGGATTATTCGCTCAAATACACCCAGCACAGTTTCATCGGCTTTCGCAAGTACCCATGTTTCGGCGCCATAAAGAAGCACGGGTAGAATAATTGTGTTGTACAGTGTTATTTTAGTTCGATGCGAGAGGACGCAAATCTTTTCCTCCCCCCACTGTACATCACTTATTATGCTAAATCACGCACTGTGAACAATTAACACAAAAAAAAATCCCATAAATCTACGCGTATTTACAATATTAGTTTGTTATCGGCCGATAACAATAATAAAAATACATTACATGGTCACTCGTATCATTTAACAAATGGGCGAAAATAACACAGATATGACAATAAATGCGCGACAGTTACATGGAAAAGAGTCGGAGTCGGTGCGAGGGAGGCCGAAATTTATTTACAAGCAATTAATGACTATTACAATCAGCGATATAATATTTATGGTGGGATATTTGTATTGAGAATATTTCTAAAGAATTAAAGGCAGAGACTGTCTAATTTGATGAACTATCCTGCGCTTTATAACGATGCTGATGTCATTCGTTCTCGTGGACGACAATGCCGCCTTTCTATCATCACAACTTTTGTAGGTGTTGTCAGAAGGAGTAACAGTTTTCGGCGACTCCTTTTCGATTAAATATCTTTCTGATGATCTTAATGTCATCCGAATATGCGAGACGGATGACATGGGTTTTGGTGTTCACTGTGTCGATTTTTATTAACATCTCGTCGTTCGTAAGTTATAGTGTTCTATAACGCAAAATAGGAAAAATTGAGATAAGACTGATTTTTGGGTCAATTTATCGAGATCTGTCGATCTGTGTAATCAGTTTGCTTTTATCTTAATATATATTTACCCTCGACACTGATTCACTGATACACTGATTCACTGACTCTGTCACGCAGTACGTAGGAATTTAAATAGGCATTCTATAATTCTATAAATAATAATAATAAAAAAATAATATTTTTTTTTTGTACAGAAATTGTGTTTTCCCCACATTTTTTCCCCACATTTTTTTTTACCAAATTTTTTTTTTCCAAAATTTTTTTTTTACATTTTTTTTTTTTTACGAAATTTTTTTTCATCAATTTTTTTTATAAATTTTTTTTTCCAAATTTTTTTTTTTCAACAAACATTTTTTTTTTTCAACAAAATTGTTTTTTTCAACAAAATTTTTTTTCCACAACATTTTTTTTTCAACAAAATTTTTTTTTTTTCCAGAAAAATTTTTTTTTTCAAGAAAATTTTTTTTTTTCAAGAAAAATTTTTTTTTTCAAGAAAAATTTTTTTTTTCAACAATTTTTTTTTTTTTTCAACAAAAATTTTTTTTTCCACAAATTTTTTTTTTTTTTCAACAAATTTTTTTTTCCATATTTCCATACGGGCGCCATAGGCGCATTACAACTTACTAGTTCTTTATAGTTTCCGAAATATTATACATCGACTTTGTGCTATACAATACTTTATTACTTTTTGCAATAAAGAACTAAACTTTAACATGGATTTCCCAAAAAAACATTTTTGTCATATAGAACACAATAACTTGCGAACGACGATCTGCTTTTTACAAAATTGTCTCCGTCCGAATGTTGAAGAAGTTGCACGTTAAGCTGTCACCCTGCCTGAGACCTCTTGTTGAAGTAAAAAGCTAATACCGCTTAGATTTAGGCTCACAGTTTTTGCAGGGATCTCGGTGAAACGTTGTATTTTGGTCAACTGTCCTTAGCAACAGATTTTCTCAATCCGCCCTATTATACACTATTCAGATCTTTAAAAGATTAAGACATGTATATGTTGTTAGATTCCTTAAATTGTTCACTCTGCCCCTTAGAGTCTTTTGTGCCTTCATGTCAGAAAGAACCAAAAAAAAAAATAAAGTTTCCAAGACTTTGGCGAGGACCAACAGAACTTATGTCATGACGACAAGGACGACGGCGGCGACGGACTTTACTATTTAGAAATTGTTTCCTCTGACATGTCGCCGTAGAATGGGCACGAGTACGTGTATAATTTCCATAAGTTAACCATGGCCGGAAGTTCATTCATTGTTCACACTCTCAGCCTACTGCTACTCCTGGGTCGGACCAACTTTCAATCTGTTTCTGTGGCATCCGGTTGTAATAATTTTCGTAACTCAACAAAACTTAACAGTGACAGCAGCAGCAGCAGCAACAACAACGACAGCAACGAAAATATTTGACGGAAGTATAGAATGAAGTGTAATTGTTTAATGTTATTTAAATGTTTTACAAATGAAAACGACCAACTTATCCATACAAAAATCATAAATTATCGTATATGAGTACGAGTTTGTTTGTATGCCTGTTATTATCCTTGCTCTTGCTGGCTTGTGACATTCATGTTTCTCTTTGTGCTACACTGAGAGAATTATGTGCATAGTAATTATGAGTTCTTATGAAAAATGTCCAAACAAAAAAAAAAGAATTCCCCCAAAATAATTTCATAGATTTCATTAGGTAACATTTCATTTTCTGTTTTGGGGGAATTTTTTTTTGAATTTTTTTTTGAATTTTTGGGGCAATTTTTCGATTTTTTTTGGGATATTTTTATAACAGAATCATATATTTTTTTCACAACATTTTAGGGGGACTTTGCATTGGGAAATTTGTCATAAATTGTTTTGGGGGAATATTCATAATCGGTTTTTGGGACAGTTTTTCCTAATTTTTAGGTAACATTTTTGTCCCACAAAATGGACAATGAAAAATTCCTCAATTTGTTTACCCCATTTGGGGTATTTTTCAAAATAGTTTGGAGGATTTTGGATTTGGTAATTTTTCATAAATTGTTTGGGCGATTTTTTTAAAATTTTTGGAGAAATTTTCATATTGGGCTTTTGGGGGGATTTTTCATTTATTTTGGGGAGTACTTCTTTTGTTGCAGTTTTTCAAAATTTTTTAGGTAACATTTTTGTTCCAAAAAATGGACAATGAATAACTCCTCAATTTTTTTATTTTTGGGAATTTTTCATAATATTCGGGGGATTTTGGATTGGGTAATTTGTCAGAAATTGTTTTGGGGGAATATTCGGTTTTTGGGGGGAATTTTTAATTTTTTTTGGGGCAGTTTTTCATAATTTTTAGGTAACATTGTTGTGGGGAATTCTTCATTTGCGGCAGTTTTTCATAATTTTTAGATCCCAAAAAATGGACAATGAAAAATTCCTCAATTTTTTTTTTGGAATTTTTTCATTTTTTTTTTTTGGGAAATTTTCATAATATTTGTTGGATTTTGCATTGGGTAATTTTTCATTAATTGTTTGAGAGATGTTACAGAATTTTTTGCGAAATTTTCATATTGGGCTTCCCCCCCCCATTTTTCATTAATTGTGGGACAGTTTTTCATAACTTTTTTTTTTGGAGAATTTTTCATTTCTTTTTTGGGAGTATTTTTCATAATAAAATGGGGGGATTTTGCATTGGGTAATTTTGCATAAATTGTTTGGGAGAATTTTCGTATTGGGCTTTTGGGGGGATTTTTCATTTTTTTGGGGAATTCTTCATTTGGGTCAGTTTTTCATAATTTTTAGGTCACATTGTTGCCCCAAAAAAATGGACAATTCTCCATTCTTTTATTTTTGGAATTTTTTTTTTTTTTTAAAGTATTTTGGAGGATTTTGGAATGGGTAAATTTTCATAAATTGTGTGGGCGATTTTTTAAAATTTTTGGAGAAATTTTCATATTGTTCATTTGGGGGGATTTTTCATTTATTTTGGGGAATTCTTCATTTGGGTCAGTTTTTCATAATTTTTAGGTAACATTGTTGCCCCAAAAAATGGACAATAAAAAAATTCCTCTTTTTTTTTTTTTATTTTTGTGAATTTTTTCATTTTTTTTTTTTTGGGGAATGTTTAATAATATGTGGTGGATTTAGCATTGTGTAATTTTTCATTAATTGTTTGAGAGATGTTACAGAATTTTTTGGGAAATTTTCATATTGGGCTCCCCCCCCCTATTTTTCATTAATTTTGGGGAATTCTTCATTTGGGGCATTCTTTATTTTTTTTGTGTGCATTTTGTGTGTTTGTGTTTTGTGTGTGTTCGATTTCCATCAGATCCTTTGGTCTGTCGATGGAAAAATCCAGCCATATGATCTGTGTCACCCGGTTTACCCTTGGACCCAAAATTAGAATATAAATTTACTTTGTATTTTAATTAATAAAAAAAATTTCTTTGTATTTCAATTAAATAAATCTAAAATAAAGAGAACAAAAATGCGTACGTTTCTGAAATTCCTTCTTTTTCTCTCTGTGTACTCGGAATACTAGCATGTATTTGTCTCTGTCTCCCCTAATAAATGTGTGACTGTGTGAGAGAGAGAGAGAGCGCGCTCTTTCGAAATGTTTTCTGTGGCAAGTTTTACATGAATTTCAAGTATTCTTGAAAAAACACTAAAACAATAATGTGGGGGAAAAAACTGGACAAAACAACATAAATCGTATAAATGTTTGTTGGGCTCAAGTGTTAATGTATCCGCATATTGTACACACATACATATATACGTATGCTGATGTGTGTGTATGTGTGTTTGTATTGAGTGTGAAATACTAAAATTAAGCTGTCGACATTAAACGGAAATGTTTCACAAGTATGAATGAATTGGATTCTTTCTCTTTCTCGCCCCTCGAATAATTCATTCAACAAATGTGATTAAATATAATATTTCAAATGACTTCCTGCGCAAATGTTCTGCAAGAGCGGATGGTGGTGGCACAAGCTGGCATAGGAAACTATCCGATTTTGATTTAAAAATTCCCTGTAAAAGAAACTCTAGATTTTTGGTTGCTCTCTGTCAATTTAAATCAAAAATAATTGAAAATGTGTCATAACTCAAAATAAAATTGTTTCGAGAGAGTCGTTTAATGTCGTTCTCAATTGCGTCTTACTTAGCAAATATAGGCAAAAAAAACATAGGATTCCCGAAAAAACTTGTATAATAAACTGGAGAACGAAATCATCGCTATACCGTCCGACAGCAACTGAAGTTCTCAGAGCAAGGCCTGTGTAAAGAAAATCCTTCTTTTGAGATGCAGGCTTTCTTTGCTAATCGCGGCTTTCATTTCAGATCCACGACTTCATTTCTGATTTAATTTTCTTGGAAATAAAAATGTTTATAGGAGGCAATCTACACTGAAAAAAAGGGTACATCGATTTGATGAATTTGGACAACATTTTCCAACCTACAACACTTTTCTTAAACATTGTTTTTTATTGGGGTATAGAACTTTAAGTTGGCATCACTTTTTTAACTGACGGCCATTTTGTCAGCTGTCAAGTGATTAATATTTTGTTTGGTTTGCCATTTCATCATGAACAGGTTGACAAAAGAACAACGCTTGCAAATCGTGCAAATTTATTTCGAAAGTAATGGTTCAGTTCGCGAAGTTCACCGCAAGCTCCGTCCGAATGAATCGATTCGCCACCGTGCACAGCAATTGGAGCTTTGTCCATCAACTTTATGGAAGATTTTGCGCAAAGATCTTGGCTTGCGACCTTACAAGATCCAGCTTGTGCAAGAATTAAAGCCGCGAGACCATGCAATGCGTCGTGATTTTGGTGTATGGGCCGAAAATGACATTCATCTCGATGCTGATTTTCATCACAAAATTTTGTTCAGTGAAATTGGACCTGTAGAATTGGTTTTATTCGAGCCAGCCGCGGCGGCGGCCACATGCCCGAAATCATATTTAAACATTAATGGCATACAATTATCCTTCCAATAAAGCCAAATTGATGGACATTAAAACGATTTTCTTGTGTTTTATTTCAATTCGAAGTTCTATACCTCAATAAAAAACACCCTTTACTAGGAGTTCGACATTTCGAACACCTCTCCATCCGTTACAAGGGGGACACTTAAACTACTTACTTCCTTATGGTGACTTAAGGAAGTTTTTGACCTTGGGCTACTTTATAATTGATTTTCAAGAATTTTGTTCTTAGGCGTGCTTTCACCATGTCATAATCCATAATGCCAACGGCTTTGAAGTCTTCTTCCACTTTGTCCTTCTAAGTCGGTCTTCTCCATTTAAGCCTTTCGTGGTAGATGTCGCCCTACACCTTTCTTGCTGGAGCGTTTGTTTTCATACAATCACTGGAGTGTCAAGCGTATAACTGCCATCATCTGGGAATATAACTCAGACAGCTTCAGGTTCATGTGACGGCTTTACAGCTCGATGATGAAAGGATTTTTTTCACCGCCCTAAATTCTCCGATAGCTTACTAGCCACTTCTTCAAACATCCACAATCTAATGAAATCTTTCATTGATGGTACAATACAATTTCATTAATATGTAGTATTCTAGAATGCTACATAGATTTTACCACAGAGTTGCTGTTTTTATTACTTTGGTTGAAAAGTTGAAAACAATTTAAGAAACACACACACACATATTAAGGTCATAAATTCATATTTTCATAGTTGGCATTGTTCAAAAAATATATTTCAATTAACTAAATTTAACAATTCTCGGCAAATTACTTTAAAAATAAGGGAAAACATAAAATCCCCAAAAGAGGTGGCCACTTAACGTTTTTTTTTCTGTGTGTTCGTTTGTTTGGTTGGTTTTTGCAATTCATTTAAAACGTTGCATATGAATTATAATCCCAATTTGAGCAAATAGAGACCGCAACAGAAATAAATTAAAAAGGAGGATACCAATGAATTTACATATGTAAATACACACACACACACCCACACATACATATGTACGGATGAATGTTTAAATAAAAGTACACATGTATCTATAAATAAATGTGTGTCTGTGTTTTTGTTTTTTTTTTTGTTTTGGTAACACACAACATGTTCATATAAACACACACACACACCGAACATGTTAACACAGACACACACACATACATGGACATAGTCATATGCCCACGTCGATATAATTTCGCCTCAATAATGTTAAACAAATAAACATTTATGCAAACATTTAGCCTTTGCGATTGAGTTTGTGCCATGATTTGCTGTATTTGTGCGATGACTATGTATGCGTGTCTGCGGCGATGTGTGTGTGTGTGTGTGTCGGTATGCGTGCGCCTATCTTTAGCCAATAAGCATTTGATAATTATGGTTTTAAAATTAATATACAATTAAATTATTTGCATATGATACATTATGCATGAATATCATTCATGTTCGACTACACTGCCAATAAGCACACACACACACATACACACGCTCACCGGAACTCAGGCAAGCCGCCGCCACACACTAATGCAAAATCACGGACGCCAACACGTACACGAACACACGCTATACAACCTTTGCAATCTAAATAACTGCCTTAATGCAAATTGTGTTTAGATAGAAATCTGGACAGTAAGCCGGGTCACGACCGGGAAAATTCATATGCGCCGAAATACAAGTTAAGGTTGAACTCGTGGGATAATTTGTAGGATACCAGAGATTGGGAAAAATAACAAAAAGGTTGAAGGAATAACTTACCGAGCCCTCTTTATACTCTGACTGTGGAAGATGTAGGTGGTTGACATGCCCTACTGTTGCTTATTTCACTTAGCAACTGACGAAGAAACTGATGGGGAACTTCTCTCGAAGCAGTGAGCTGTGTACGATATAGTTTGTATACTCACTGGCGGGGACCTTATTTTTTAAAGCCGTCACCGAACAGCTAATGCTCTCACAGACATGTATTAATGAGTGTCGCTCAAAAAATATCTGTACTCAAGGTGTTATGGTCACCATCACCATAATACAGAACCCTGAATACCCAACAAGACGTGTTATTTTGCATCACCCGGTCTTTCGGTAGCTGTCACTTTTGAAGCTTTTCTTCTTTGGCATTTGACAAGTAGAAACTGCGCCATTAAATCATTAATTATTGAAATTATTAAAAACTAGTAAGTTGTAATGCGCCTATGGCGCCCGTTAATTTGCTTGAGAAAGTATTTGTTACTTAATTTTAAAAATTTTGTAAAAAATATTTTGAGAAAACTATTTTTTAAAAAAAAGTTTCGAAAACAAATAAAATTGGAAAAAAAAATTTTGTTGAAAAAAAAAATTTTGTGGAAAAAAAAATTTTGTTGAAACAAAAAAATTTTGGAAAAAAAATTTTTGCAAAAAAAAAAAAAAAAAATTTTGTAAAAAAAAAAATTTTGGAAAAAAAAAATTTTTGGTAAAAAAAAAATTTGGGGAAAACACAATTTCTGTACAAAAAAAAATATTATTTTTTTTATTATTATTATTTATAGAATTATAGAATGCCTACTTAAATTCAACTATTTTTTAAAAAAAAGTTTCGAAAACAAATAAAATTGGAAAAAAAAAATTTTGTTGAAACAAAAAAATTTTTGCAAAAAAAAAAAAAAAAAATTATGTAAAAAAAAAAAATTTTGTAAAAAAAAAAATTTTGGAAAAAAAAATTTTTTGGTAAAAAAAAAATTTGGGGAAAACACAATTTCTGTACAAAAAAAAATATTATTATACACTCCATCATAGGATGGAGTATATACTAAGTTTGTCATTCCGTTTGCAACACCTCGAAAGAGTGATCTGCGACCCTATAAAGTATATATATTATTGGTCAGTGTAACATTCTAAGACATTCTAGCGATGTCCGTCTGTCTGTCCGTCCGTCCGTCCGTCCGTCTGTTGTCTGTTGAAATCACGATAGAGCGCGAACGACTAACCCTAAAAAGCTGAAATTTTGTAGGAAGATGTTTTTTGCCCATAAGCAGGTTAAGTTCGAGAATGGGCCATATCGGACCAAAGGGGGAAAAGTTCTCCTTTACGGGACTAAATATATCCCGGCCATAATCAAATTTTTCAAATATTTTTTTCACTACATCTACACTAAGTTTATATAATTTACAGATGGGGAAAAAAATCCCAAAAATGGGCGTGCTCATGGGTTCCGTGGACCCTTGGGGCCCAAAAAAGGGCCCATGATAAACATGCGCATATGGGTATCGAAGTGCAACGAAATTTACTCACGAACCCAAATATGCCTTTATTTTCACGATTTTACAAAATTTTTTGATCTGGTTTCTGGGACTATCGGGTCACCAGCGGCCCAAAAACCGTCCCTTGACAAACATGGACATATGGGTATCGAAATGCAACGAAATTTTCTCGCGAACCCAAATATGCATTTATTTTCATGATTTGGATAAAATTTGTGATCGGGTTCCTGGGACTATCGGGTCACGAGCGGCCCAAAAACTCCCACCCTACGGTGGGAGGGTATATATCATTTGATACGGCTCAAAAGTGTAACACATAGAAATATCCACATTAGAACCCAGGTGTCTTTGAACCAAATTCGTTTTATGACTTTCTGAATCGTTTGAGCCATGTCCGTCTGTCCGTCTGTCCTGCTGGTACGCACGATAACTTTCGAAAGAGTTAAGCAATCACTCGGAAATTTGGCATGGCTTAATATTTTCCCAAAACTGCTTATGGGATAGCAAATGGGCTATATGGCCACACCCCTTCGGGTACCTCCCATACAAATCTGCTATTTCGCCCACTTTAGAAATCGTGTAATAATATCAACACGCCTAGTTTGATCTTCCCCAAATTTTGTATTTAGTAAAAGTAGAGTTAGACTAAGTTTTGGACAAAAAGTTGGCAGTCTGGCAACTCCCCTTCTGGTACATGCCATACAAATGTGCCATCCCGCCTACCTTAGAAATCGTGTAATAACACCAATATGCCCAACGCGATCTTGCCCAAATTTTGTATTTAGTAAACGTATAGTAATACTAAGTCGTGGACAAAAAGTTGGCAGTCTGGCAACTCTCCTTCGGGTACCTCCCATACAAATCTGCTATTTCGCCCACTTTATAAATCGTGTAATAATATCAACACTTGCAAGTTCGATCTTGTCCAAAATCCGTAGTTAGTAAAGGTATAACAGGACAAAGTTTCCGACAAAATCTTGGCTGTCTGGCAACTCCTCTTCTGGTACCTCCCATACGAATGTACCATCCCGCCTGCCTTAGAAATCGTGTAATAACACCAATATGCCCAACGACATTTTGCCCAAATTTTGTATTTAGTAAAAGTATAGCTAGACAAATTTTTAGACAAAAACTTGGAAGTCTGGCAACTCCCCTTCTGGTACCTGTCATACAAATTTACCATTCCACCCATTATAAACCGTGTAATACTTTCAATACGACCAACGCGATCTGCCCAAATTCCGTATTTAGTAATGGTATAACTGGACTAAGTTTTGGACAAAAACTTGGCAGTCTGGCAACTCCTTTTCTGGTACCTCCCATACAAATGTACCATTGCACCCACTTTAGAAATCGTGTAATTATATAAACTCGATCAACGATTCTTTCCGAAACTCTATATTTAGTAAAGCTTTAACTACATACAATTTTCTAGTAAAAACTCTGCTTTATATTCCGTCCTTTTTGTAAAATCATGTAATACAATATTTTTCTAAAACATTCGGTATTCTAGGTTGCTATTATGACTTTTCATCAGATGTTACATCAAATGATGGTAGCTACTCACACATTTAACTTTCCGATACTTTGAAATATGAGACTTGTATGTTTTTAATGAGGGTGAGGGTATATATAAGTCGGTTTACCCGACTGCAACTTTTTCACTGGTTTTCTTATTTATTGACTTTTTAAGGATCCATGATGGAGGGTATATAAGATTCGGCCCGGCCGAACTTACTATTTGTCCACTTGTTTTTTTTATTATTATTATTTATAGAATTATAGAATGCCTACTTAAATTCCTACGTACTGCGTGACAGAGTCAGTGAATCAGTGTATCAGTGAATCAGTGTCGAGGGTAAATATATATTAAGATTCACTACAAAAATGGTGAAAATCACAGTTTGCTAAACTAAAAAGTTTCCGGACCGTGTGTTAACTCTCGAAGGGGTGATCACAATTGGCCACCGGGATCATGTGATTTAACACCTTGCAACTTCTCCGTTTGGGGTCACATGAAAGATAAGGTCTACGTCAACAGCCCAGCGTCGATTCAAGACCTCAACGATAGAATTCCTGAGGCTATCGAATGTTGTACTTTGTGGAATTTAATCAGTTTGTTGTCTGTTTTCCCCAAACACGCTATTGCTTATACACAAATACGTCATATTAATAGCAAATGTATTATATTTAAAACATTTAAAAAACACAGATTTGTCAGGGTGTATCATGTACCATTGTGATGTTAGATTAGGTAGCGATGGTTAGGTTGAGGCAAAGTTGCCTCAATTGTTTTATTGATTTAAATTTTTTTCTACCGATCCACCCTAAGGTCCATGCTTATATTCATGTCTATGAGAAGAACGTACACAATTTTGTACTAAATAATTTTTATATCACGAATTTACGAAATGTCTATGAAATAAAACTGATTTTTAATAATGCGAGTAGTAGCCATTCACACCTACATACATTCACATACACACACAAGGGGGATATCCTCTCATTTTCATCAATAGCCATTGACGTGGGGAATAATCACGAGCGAAAGGTGAGGGGTTTTTTTTTTACTGATAACCGATATTAAATTCACATTTCAGTGGCATCATCATAATCGATCGGGCGCTACAAGGGGAACATATCAAAGTTAGTTACGAGGATTGTATGATGTGTGACGTTGCTTCCCAAAAAAAGAAATTTATTAGAATTTCGTTATAATCATACGCTACGAACAACCTCAAGAGACGACCTTTTGTACTTTTTGGTTGCTGTAAAGGGTTATCCATTTCGTGGTTTCCCATGTATAGGGCTGGAATTCGACATCTGTCAAACTAAGTTGTTAAACCAATTTGTTTTGCTTTTCAGTTGGAAGTCTGACATTGACGAAAATGGATCGATTAACTATCACAGAAAGTGAAAAAATTATTAAAACCTACTACAAAAATGGTGATTCTGGCACAGCCACACATATCGTGCTTTAAGAGGAGATTATGGTTTATGGAAGCACATTTCTCACTCGGTGGTTATGTTAATAAACAAAATTTGTCGTAGTATAATTTGTCTGAGAATAATCAAGTAATTGAAGAGAGGCCATTACATCCACAAAAAGTCACTGTTGGGTGCGCTCTTTTGTCCGAAAAGGACGAGGGAATGACTGCCACCGTCAATTCGGAGCGTTATGGTCGTATGATAACCGACTTTTTTTTTCCTGCTATTGAAGAATACGACTTGGAGAATATGTAGTTTCAACAAGACGGTGCCACATGCCACATAACTCGAGCGAATATGACTTTATTGTAAGAGACATTTCCTGGCAGCGTAATTTCTCGCCGTGGCGACATCAACTGGCCACTAAGATCATGCGATTTGACACCATTAGACTTTTGGTGGTCATTTAAATGATGTAGTGTTTCACACATAATGTCAACGTTCCAACTTTATAATAATAAAGAAATATCATGAAAAAAAATATATTATATGTGTTTTATTTACGTTTACCTTTGAAAACGCAAATGGGTAACCCTTTATTTTAGAAATATTTCCAAAATTGACTACTTTTCGTATTCTTTATTTAATTTTTTTTTATTACTATGTTTTTTTTTTCCAAACATAAGATAAGAAAAAGATTTGTTTAATTTTAGATGTTTCAACTTTTTCAGATTTGGAAATTTAAAAAAAAAAAAAATGGAAAAAAATGGTAATTTTAAAAAATTTCAGCAATCAAGTTCGCATCAAACATATATATATTTTTCCATACCACAAATATAAACTTGTTTGTAGGTGATAAATACCAAAGGTATATATATGCATTTTTGACTTACTTTTTATTTTTTTTCAATTTGTGAATTTCTATATAACAATCCATCTCATTCTATCGGTATTGCTTATATTTTAAAGAGCGTAAATGCAGAAAAAAAAATTATGAAAACAGTTGCAAATACACACTTATTCGCACTCAAATGTTGTACTTTGTTCAATTTAACAAGTTCGTTGTCTGTTTTTCCCAAACACGCTATTGCTTATACACAAATATGTAATACTAATAGCAAACGAGTTATATTTACATCCAAATAAGCTTTGTGTAGAAGGAAATAAGCTTTACTTGCTACAAACACCAAACACGCGTTTTACTTGTGTGTAAACAAAAAAAAAATGACGTATTTTTCAGCGTGTACATTTATACATACATTTTGACGTTGAAGTTTTTATTCTAAAAAACTGCTTAGATTCTGTTCAAATTCATGGCATGGTGTTTGAAGTTCTGATTCTAAAAAAATATTTTTTTTTGTTCCCTATTTAAGGCCTTCAAAAGCTTAGGATATAACCGCATATATCTCCTATACTTATCAGCCAATCGGGACAAAATGGTTGTCTTTGGACATACCTTTCTAACGATGCATACATTGTGGGAATCCATTAACCCATTGGATGCCAGTTTAAATTTTGCACTTTTTCCAACTTCAAATATTGAACCAATTAATACTTCCAAAATCTGAAAGTTTATGAAGAAAACCCCTAGCCGGGTTATGAATTATTAGCTAAGGTTTTTTTTTTTAAATTAATTTTGAATTAAATTGCAACAGCATTTTTAGAGAACTCGTCCGGTCCTCTACCGAATCTTCAGTTATGACTTCCAACCACCATATGACTTCCAACCACCAACTCATAGTTCAGCTCTTCATAGACCAAATTGATCAAATTCTATGGTGTAAACGGAAAGTTCAGCCATATATTTATTAGAAAAGTACAATATCGCGTTCAATGACAATCCACTGGGCCAGTGTAGCATCTGCATGTTATTATCATAAAACGGAATATTAATCATACGCTTTGAATAACAAATGAGTATAGAAATTATATTGTACACTCACTGATTTGAGAGAAGTCCCCCCGTCTGTTCCTTCAGACGGAATTTTAAGGGAAATAATTAAGTAGGTAAGCATATTTAACATTTTGGTGCACATTGTAAATTCGCTTTGAATTACAAGTTAATAAATGAAACGAAAATGAATAACATCATAAGTAAACGTCTCAGTAGAGCGAAAACAAATATTCTTTTTAAATTGTGGATTCTGTAATCACGTTAATTGAATTTGCTATTAACAAAGAAAAAAGAGTAACGATACATTTTAATTAAAAGCAAAAAAATGTTCTTTAAGGGAAAGTCCCTTGAAAGCGTAAAACTTTGTCATCGGTAACTCAAAATCCCCTCAAAATGTACTTAAGCGATTATGCGTGAAAACCACAGAGTTATGACTTTCAAACCACAGTGACGGTGACGCGGCGGTGTTTGGTGAGTTCCAATTTTGGGCCCTTACTGGTTCGAACAGATTCATATTCGTGTCTTAAGTTAAAAGACACTTAACCTCCAAATTTTTAAAGTCTATAAACGAAAATCTAAAACGAAAACGAGAAGAGTGCCCTGAGGCGCTCTTGCGAGTTAGAGGGTTAATCACGCGGCACCTGAGCTTGAATGCACCTGAGCTAGTCAGCGGAATGAATATCATTGATATCCGATATCAATGAATATCATTCATATCGGATGGATATGTTCTAAGCGGCTGAATTATTAAAACAAAAATATGATAACATTCCCTAATTAAACAGTCGTCGATACAACACTCGATGGATTGCGGAATCGTGGTGTGTGCTGTTGGGATCACGAAATATTTGCAGCTGCCACAGCTTGTAAATCCCGTCATCATGTACAATTTCTTCAGAAAATTAAGTCTGCTCTTAATTAGGTTCTGTTGAACAACAAGTTATGTCTTACACAGCTTACACATATAAGGGTTCCCGCATATCTTCTTTGGAAATGTTCAAGGAAATACCTAAGGGTTTCAACAAACTAAATTCGGAACAGAACATCATCAGCAAAGACCTAAATCTAATTTTCCCAGTCACATGTAATGAATGCACCATTTGTAAACTTTTCTCCAAATCAAATACGATTTCAAGTGACTCCAGGTAAGGCATTTTCAACCACTCTCTCCATACGACACCATCTCAAGTTGACGGGGGGGTGTTTTGTTTTTGTCACTCACAATTCAATGAGGTTTTAGTTTGCACAGATTTGAAATTATCAAAAATTCATTTGTAAATGTCCGAAACGAGGAACTGTGTTTGCGTCCGCTTGGGCGTGTGTGTTTCTGTGTCTCCATCCGATATACAACCGGTATTACCGATTAGTTCCGTTTGTCTGTGCCCATTTACGCTGTGTGTATAATCATGGACATTCTTACGTACTTAGTCGTATCTGTGTGTATGTTTGTGCGAATATATGGATGTCTGTATGCATTTGTTTACATTTGCATATTATGTTTGCTTTATAACATTTTACTATTTCAACCTTAAAGCAACGCCAACAACAACAACGGCTACGGCTATAGTAACAAAATTCGATGTACATATATTTGTTATTAGTTTCGATATATGAAGCATTCCATGCCACATATGGCACGGTGCGTTGCCTGATCGTAGAAACCAGAAAGATACTTTTATAAAGGGTGTTTTTTATTGAGGTATAGAACTTCGAATTGAAATAAAACACAAGAAAATCGTTTTAATGTCCATCAATTTGGCTTTATTGGAAGGATAATTTTATGCCATTAATGTTTAAATATGATTTCGGGCATGTGGCCGCCGCGGCTGGCTCGAATAAAGCCAATTCTACAGGTCCAATTATCAACCACTTGTTGGAACCACAACTCATCCACATTCATGCCATCCAATTCGGGAACAAAATAGTCGGTTATCATGGCTCTATACCGGTCTCCATTAACGGTAACTGACTCTCCAGCATTATTTCGGAAGAAGTATGGCCCAATGACTCCACCAGCCCATAGAGCACACCAAACAGTCAGTTTTTGTGGATGTAATGGCATAAAATGGACGGAGCTTGCGGTGAACTTCGCGAACTGAACCATTACTTTCGAAATAAATTTGCACGATTTGCAAGCGTTGTTCTTTTGTCAACCTGTTCATGATGAAATGGCAAACCAAACTAAATATTAATCACTTGACAGCTGACAAAATGGCCGCCAGTTAAAAAAGTGATGCCAACTTAAAGTTCTATACCTCAATAAAAAACACCCTTTAGCAGAAGGATTTTGCACAATCGCTTACGCAGAAATAACGAATTCATCATACGAATTCATTCATAGCTGTTAAGTAATGATTACTAATCGTAATAATTACTAATTAAATTAAAATAATTAAAAAAAAGAATCAAAAGTAATCGGAAAATAATCCCACTACTTTCAGAGATTACTTTGGATTACTTTAGCACTAAGATGAATTGTATTAATATCATACACAATAAATCTAAATTAAAAAAAAAAATTTCTTTCTGATTATTTATAGTAATCGGAAGTAATCCTGATTACTAATGAAATTAAATCGTTTGCAAAGGTGCAGTAATGATTACATTTTGATTTCATTCAGTTTTTCAAGACTTATTGATTACAATTACAAATAATCGAAAAGTAATCAGAATTACTTGTGATTACTATAAATAATCAAAAGTAATCGGAAAATAATCCGACTACTTTCAGAGATTACTTTGGATTCTTTCTGATTATTTATAGTAATCGGAAGTAATCCTGATTACTAATTAAATTAAATCGTTTGCAGAGGTGCAGTAATGATTACATTTTGATTTCATTCAGTTTTTCAAGACTTATCATTGATTACAATTACAAATAATCGAAAAGTAATCAGGATTACTTGCGATTTCTATAAATAATCAAAAATAATTGGAAAATAATCCGACTACTTTCAGAGATTACTTTGGATTCTTTCTGATTATTTATAGTAATCGGAAGTAATCCTGATTAATCGCGTGTGCAGTGATTCTTTTTGATTATGTTATAGTAATTTGAAGTAATCTTGATTATTTGTAATAAATTGTTTAATAAAGGAAAACTTAATAAATAAATTTAGCACTGGCCACCAGTGAATTAATTTTAAATTAAACATTTTTTTTTTAAACGAATCTCGCATCTCATATGAGCAAACACCGCTCTGCAGTTGGGCCGGGAACGACTCATGTGATTGTTGGGTGTGTGTGCGTTTGAGTATGTTATGTGTACTTATTTGTAACAATGCATGTGTGTATGGGTGTGCGTATTGAAATATATTTGGTTTAGGTGTACGAATGTGTCTGTACCTCCACATTTTCTATGTATTGTGCGTGTAATTGTATATTTTGCAAGTTGCTATTTATACACGCATACACTCGGTTATATATCTGAGTGTGTGTGTGTGTTTGTCTGTGTATTTTGCTGTAGAATACTTTAGTACATATCGGGTCTATTTGCTGCATTAATAAATTTTACATAATATATAAATTGTCTTTAATTATTGTCTATTCGTGTATTTGTTTAAAGTTCTTGCTTGCAATGGCTGTTGGTTCTTGTTGCTATTGTTATTTGTTGTCGTTGGCTGTATTGCTATTTGTTGTTACAATTGTTTGTCGTTTAGTTTAGCGTTTGTTAATTAGGTGCTCATGTCTATACGAGTATGTATGTGTGTATGTATGTGTAGGCCATGTCCGCGTGTGTGTGCAGTTTTTGTGAATTCAAATAATTCCCGGAAGTATTTCAGATTTAAATTATAATTTCCAATTATTTGGGCCAAATAGCAGGACAAGAAATATAAATGGACGAAAACAAGGTAAACCGAGGCACATCGAAGGTTATTGAAATTGTGGCACGAGTAGTGAAAGTGGGTCATTGGAAACAGGAATTCGTTGAGAACGGCACGGTAACGCTCATCGTTGGCAGTAACGGCGGCTGCTGGCTCAGTCACTCGTTTTGGATGCATTGGCTTCTCAATAGTTACGTGTGGGTTCTCTGAATCCCATATGCGGCAAATTTTATCCAAAATGGCCCAACCTGTATTTCGGAAAATAAAAATGGATTTTTGTTTATAATTTCGCTTCTTACGCTGATATTGTAAAGCATGTCAGATTGTTTCACCGCCAACGTTTTCAGCGTCACCGAATAATATAATGGCGCTGTCGCTGTCCGCATCAAAATCCCAGAATTAACGTGGGTTGTGCGGCGCCCATGAATGTTCGTCCTAGTCTGACCTGGTGACCGCATTGGTCTTTCCGTTCTCCATATTTAGAGAGAGAGAGACAAATAGAGAGATAGAGTGAGACAAATACAGATATATAAAGACAGAGAGCGAGAGAGATAGAGTGAGACAGATACAGAGATATAAAGAGAGAGAGAGGGTGAGCGAGATAGAGAGAGGACGGGAGAGATATAGTGTGAGGGTCTTTCCGTTCTCCAGTTTTGGGACTCTTCATTTGAGAGAGAGATATAGATAGAGTGAGGCAGATAGAGAGATGGACTGAGACAGATAGAAATATAGAAAGAGAGCGAGAAAGATAGGGAGGGAGAGACATACTGAGAGGGAGAGAGATCACCTTTATTTCGATGTCAACTTTAGAGACCCTGTTTGGTCTTTCCGTTCTCCATTTTTGGGGCTCTTCATTTGAGAGAGAGATATAGATAGAGAGATATATAGAGAGAGACAGAGAGAGATATAGTGAGACAGATTCAGAGATATAAAGAGAGAGAGATAGAGAGAGGGAGGGAGAGATATAGTGAGAGGGTCTTTCCGTTCTCCAGTTTTGGGCTCTTCATTTGAGAGAGATATTGATAGATAGAGATAGAGTGAGGCAGATAGAGAGATGGACTGAGATGGACAGATAGAAAGATAGAGCGAGAAATAGAGGGAGGGTGAGACATAGTGAGAGGGAGAGAGTGATCACCTTCATTTCGATGTGAACTTTAGAGACCCTGTTTGGTCTTTCCGTTCTCCAGTTTTGGGGCTCTTAATTTGAGAGAGAGAGAGAGATAGATAGAGATAGAGAGACACAGAGAGAGATCGAGTAAGACAGATATAGAGATAGAGTGAGACAGATAGGGAGATAGAAAGAGAAAACGAGAGTTTGTCAGCCCTGTTCCAGCTTTAATTTTCATTTCATTTCACTTTTCAGTATCATTCCACCAAAGTGATTGTTACCTGTGACAAATAGGGGTTTTTTTAAATCAATTATTTGTTTAGTAAATCGCTTTAAAATAAATGTTGAAGTATCCAAATAGACAGGAAACATTTCAAAATTTGTGCCTCAACTTCTTTTTACTCGATTAACTTATCATTCAATATAAAAAAAGGGATTTTCTTTTTACTTTCGCCGAGTATTTTTCAAGTGAAAAACATTCTCCAAAAATTTCGGCGAAAGTGAAAGTTGTCACACCTATGGCCGGAAAGATTTTCAGTTTCACTCAAAAGCGAAAGACAGAACAAGGGCGAGAGATCGCATTCATTTCGTCAATGTCAACTTTAGAGAGACTTTTTGGTCTTTCCGTTCTCCATTTTTGGGGCTATTCATTTGAGAAAGAGAAAGAGAGATAAAAAAATAGAGAGAGAGAGAGAGATAGGGACAAAGATATATAGTGCGACAGATAGAGAGAGAGAGACATCTGGCCTATATTTCGATGCCAACATCGGTTGCTTTGGGACGACGGCGGACCATGAAAGACTGACGGAGTTTCTTACTACAGACAATCTCAACTATTTGGTCTCTATTTGCAATTCGTCAGTGTAGTCGCCTAATTTATTTCTCAGCAAGGACTCATTCCATCAGGATATTTCATACTAAATCAGCCTGTTGTGATTATGCTAAACTGTTTCTTCCAAAGAAGAGTGATAATTTGCAATGCAACAAATGGACATTAGTCATTAATCTACACAAGGCTCTTAAGCCGATGGTTTGGGTATCAAGCTACTCTGGACAAGGGCAGTATCTGATAACGATGACATCGCAATTCTCTACGAAGTTCGTTTATCCGAATCCTCGTCCAGTTTTCCTATTCCCAAAATCCATCTGAACACAACATCACTACGTATGATTAATATTTATAGTGTAATTATTATAACTCATGCGTCACTGAGTGCTGCTGGTCTTCCAGCGACATGTACAAGTGCCCACATTTAAACCAATTGTTGGCTATTGTTTGTAAAACGATAACAATTACTTTACAATTACGTTTACCCGCTTATCAGCGCCGTTATGTTACGTTACGTTACGTTCGTTGTTTCTTTTTTTTTTGGCGGTGTGCGACGTGTTAACAACTCTTTCTGTGTCGTGGACCAACACATTTAATAGAACCGCAGAAAGTTTGTTTTGGTCTATTATCAGCGATAGCAAGGAAAACAAATCGTTGTTGTTGTTGTTGTTATTGTTGTTGGTAGCAGCCACTCACTGTCAGTACGTGGCAGAAAAATAACAACTAAAGGTCTATAATTTTTAATGCAATAACAATGTAATAATGGACAATGAAAGAAGGGCAAAAAAAAAACACGAGGCAAAAAGGAAAACAACAAAAGATAATTGCAAAAGAAATGGGTTCGAGTGGCTGTGTAAGTGTATGTGTGTGTGTGTGTAGGGAAGTGGGGAGAGAGAAAGGGAAGACGAATTGTTTGCAAAACTGTTAGGGCTGCTAATTGACATTTGGCCAGAGAGTAGTGGATGAATGGATTTTAATTTTAAATTTCAAATTGTTAATGGTTTGTTAACTGATTTCTATTTCGATTTAGATGTTGCAACAAGAGGCCCAACGTTTTAAAATCGTGCACCTTTGTGTGGGCTAAGGTATACAAATTTGGAGGATGTGGATATACAAATTTGACAGATATTTAGATTTTTTTAAGACTCGAAGTTGAAAATCTATGTGGATCAAATCCAGAAGTACGTTGGACGGTATTAAATCCCTTACCCAAATCCAACAGTTCAAGGTAACATTCTTCTGGGTCCCCGGCCATAGGATCCTGACAGGAAATGAGATGGCAGGCCTTTGGTATAGGCAGGGCTCTGAATTGGCGGGAGAGCCGATAATCTCATGATCTTTGTTGAACCATCTCTACCGCTCCCCTCATTTCTTCTAACAAAAAGTATTACAATGAGCCAACTTATGTCATCCGAAGGCAATCCATTCAACCTAACCTAAAGTTTTCAATCAACATCGAAATTGAGGTTCCCCATTAGGTTTGTCAACTTCGCCACCTTTTAAGAGCAAATCTGCCAGACTATAATTTCAGAAGCCTTAAGCCAGATCAATTCAAACTCACTGTAGGCGGTGTGGGTCATACATGAATTCCCTTTAAAAAATCCTTTTTTTCTGGGCCAACCTCCAATACCTACCCCCAAACACATGTGATGATCAGCCATTAAGACAACACATAAAAAAAAAGAAGAAAATATCCTGGTGAACATTCCGCCACATGAGCGCTGTTGAAAATGATGGACGCGGGAGGGGAGGCGCTATGATGATGTCGCTGTTGGCTGTGTTGTCGCGATAATGATGTCGCTGACGATGATACCGCAATTTTCTTGGTCAAGTGCAATTTAATAATAACAACTGAAACCGTAACAGCAGCACAATAAAATAATAATTGTAAATATGGCGACAACGACAACAACAACAACAACAACAAGTTGGAAGAAAAGGAATGAATACATTGTAATAAATTTTCATAAAGTGCCCGGCTTGGCAGTGGACTCAAGTGTTCCGGCCGAGGGTCTGTGTGTTGAAATGATTGTAAATGTCACATTTATATGGTTGTTAACTTCAATTGATGTTTGCGAGCTGGAGAAGGAGAAAGAGGCGTTCTGAGGAGCAGGATATTGTTGCTGCCTTTGATGATGATGACGTTGTTGTTTCCCGTTTTGCCATTTCATTGTTATTGTAATTATAATTATAGTTGTTGTTATTATCATCATAATGTTCAGTTTCATTTTTGAATTATGTCTACAACAATGCAAAACAATGATAACCATAATGAAGGGGCAAGGCAAAGACAGAGGAACAGAGGGAAGGAATAGCGAAGACAAGCAATGTTAGTTGGAAAAATGAGAACATGTTGCCGAGGTGCATCATGACCGAACATATACAACAATGACACTTGCAGGATCTTCACCAAAGGGTCCCACTAACTTATCTGTCCAGAACTCAATGATCTTTCGAAATGGACTTTCACGAGGATTCCTCGTTGGTTGGTAGGCAATAACTGGTATCCGAACATCATATTAGCCGTTCTATCTCCCTTCTTAAAGAGGGGAGAGTGACATTTTGCTTTGATTTATAAAATATCTGCAAGAGGTTAATTTATTACTTTTTGTATTTCTTTCCATTTGCGAGGATGTAATGTTCATCTCACTTATGTAGTGTTCAACACAAAGATTTTCCACGAGCTAGTAGAATCTTCTCAACCATAATTCCTTGTGGTTACATGATGAACTTGGATTGTAGCGATAGGTGGAAATTAAATAGTAGTTGACGAACAAAAAAGACAATGGGAGCCATTGGTACGCTAGCTAGCAGTCGGGCGGGGGGTTCGGGTCTTCTTTGAACTCGAAATCTGAAGAATCCAATACACAAACAAAAAATATTGCCAGAAAAAATCGTCCGTTACGAGGAGACGCTACGGTAGTGTATGGAACGGTACGACACGGCAGTGTACACTACGGTAGTGTACGCTACGGTAGTCTATATTTCGGTACGCTAATACAGTGAGTCGTGCGGTAAAACTGGTAAAAATTCGTTGTTCTTTAGAAGTCCAATCATTTAAACGATTTTTCTTATTAATACAAAAACTAAAGGGCTTTCCAACAAGAGGTGTTATTTTGGTATTCACAGAAAAATAGCATTTTTTGAGATAAATGATCGGATGGTTATTTCATAATACAGTGGAAGGAATGCCGTCAATGATAAAAACAGCGTCAGCCAAATGGCCAACACGATCACGCTTACAGGACCATGAAATTTTCGGTAACAAAATCGCAAAGTGGCTGCCCTATGACCTCGATAGCCTCACGAATCCTATCTTTGAAGTCTTGAATCGACGCCTTGTTGTTGGCGTAGATCTAATCTTTCATGTGGCCCTAAAGGAAAAAGTTGCGAGGTTTTAAATCATGTGACCATCTCGGTGGCCAATTATGATCACCTCTTCGAGAGAGGAAACTTGTCCCGTAAAAGAGCAATGGTTTCGTTGCTTGTGTGGCACGTAGCGCCGTCTTGTTGAAAGTAAACGTTCTGCAGATCAATAGCATCCCACTGCGACCATAAAAAAATCGTTAATCATCTCTCGATAGCGCAATCCATTCAACGTAACTGTTGTTCCAACCTCATTTTCGAAAAAGTAAAGTCCAATGACCCCGCCGGACCATAAACCGACACCAAACAGTCACACATTGATTTGAGGCTTCTGAACAATAAATCTTGGTTTTTCCGAGCCACAGATGCAACAATTTTGCTTGCTGACGTAGCCACCGAGTTGGAAATGGGCCTTATCAGTCAAGATGATTTTTTCAATGGAATTCCGTATCATTTTCATGCATTTGAAGGACCCAATCAGCAAAGACACGACGTTCTTGATGTTCGGCCGACTTGATTTCTTGTGTTAACTGAACTTTTTGAGCCTTTGACCCAAGTCTTTATGCAAAATGCGCTGTAATGACGTTTGTGGAATGCCCAATTCCAAAGAACGGCAAGAAATGGACAAACCTGGCTTGTCTTCAACACTTTGGCCGACAGCAGCAATATTCTCAGTTGTTCTTGAGCGACGTGCACGGGTTTTATTCTTCACATCACTAACTTGTCGCAACAGCAACGAATTTGACCACTGATTTCTGTATTGCGGTCTGACAAGGTGCTTCACGACGACGACCCACAAATGCTTTAGTTTAGCAAACTGTGATTTTCACCATTTTTGTAGTGACTTTTAATAATTTCAATGTGTTGTTGAAGCGTGTATCGTTCCATTTTTAGTAGTGGCGTAGCTTCGACTTGTCAAATGTCAAAGAGTAAAAGCTTCAAAAGTGACAGCTACCGAAATACCGGGTGATTCAAAATAACACCTCTTGTTGGAGAACCCTGTACAACATTTTGTCCCGTCTTCTTTTCATATTTTGCTTATTTCTCACTTTGGCTTATTTGTTTTTCCCATCCAGAAACGTTTCCAATCATTGTACACGATCTTATAATTCCTTCTTGATTTGATCTTTCCTTGTGATTATTTTATGTACCCTTTCTTCACACTTCTTTTACAAAAATGAAAAACTTTGATTCTTCTTGTGGATTATATTTATTTGGTCTTTTAATTTTTTTTTTACATCAAGTCGAGAATATGATGTAAATGGCCGCCGCCAGAGTTGCCACTGACATTAGGGGTCAATTGCAAAATTTATAGCATTTTCTGATAGGAGGATTACTTTTGCGCCACCCGTTATATCGAGGTATCCTCCAGTGACACCTGATCTTATTAGAGGTCGTGGTGTTTACAACGATTGCAGTGGTCTGGACATTTTGGTGGGAGTCCATTTGCTTTCAGTTTCCTTGTTGGGTGCGTGTTATAATCTAGACTCTAATTTCTTTAACCCCAGAATGTGGCTAGCACCTGGTGTGAGAGATAACAAAAGTTTGTCTTGAGATGCTGTGGAAATGGGTTCGATCTGACATGGTCATTTCCTTTAAATTTGGGGTTTAATTTATTACTAACATTCCTTTAAATTATTACTAACATTCCTGGAAAATCGGAAATTGATTCTGACAGCTCTTTAATAGTAGGCTGTAGAGTAGTTAATATAAATAGGCAAAAGGCGCCCAGGTAGGCGAGTTGGTAGCGTGCTTGCCCATCAGCGTGGGAGTTGTGGGTTCGATTAACACCAGAGGCATTGGTCTGTCGCTGTACAAATTTAACCATATGGTCTGTGTCACCCGGTTTTCCCTTGGACCCATCTCTTTTCATCTCTGTACGAATTGGTGCAACCCTTCTAAAAGTCGACCCTCATTTGTAGGTCTCCTAGAACGCCCCCTCAGACTGTGTTAATTTTACTAGAGGCATTGTTGTACCGCGAAGGCCATTTTAAACCACATGGACACAGTGGCTGTGAACTGAGATCCACCCATACATACATGCAATCATATCACCATAGACTCCCACAACACATACAGTGAACATGTGGCGGTCGTCAGTGTTGCAAGTATTATTGCCGCAGCATTAACAATGTATTTTTCTTTGCAACACTGTTGTCATTGCACATAGTTCGCCCCGAAAGCTGTTCCATGAATATGCTCTTTATTTATGATATTTCACTTTTACGAGCCTGTTATTTTTCCATTCATTCCCCCCACCCCCCACATACTTTTGTGCCATTTAGGCGTTTGCATTGTGATTGTCATCAGTTCGGTTTGCTGTAGAGCGTGGCGGTTGGTTGCTGCTGTTGGATTGACAGTGCTTGCAACAGTTTGTGTTACTTCTTTTGACAAATTATTTTATAATTTCATATTTTGTTGCCGTTTAGTTGTAATAATTGGCGATGTTTGTTTATGGCTTCATCGTTGATGTTGTTGACATTATGAGGGAATCGCAATGAGGTCGGCATGACAGCGCATTTCATGATGGTTGTATTCTGTGCGGATATTTGTTAATGTCTCATTTAGAAGTGCTGCGATGTTGGAGTTTTTTGTTTAGAATTTCAGTTCGTCCAGGCTGAATTGTTTATAGATTTTGATTTAGTAGGGGATTTTTTTTTATTGGAAGTTATGTTTTTTTAGGCAATTTTAATTCTTGAGGAAATTTCCTTTAACCCTTTTCGTGGATTTGTCGACTATATGATTATTTGCCATGGAAAGGGTTAAGCTAAGTGCTTTTGTGTCTATCGCGACCTAAAGGGTGTAGTTCAGTTGTGTAGTTCAATATTTGAAATTGTACAGAAGAGGCAAAATACTTTATGCAACTAATAATTTTCCTGTGTTTTATTTGGTATTTTTCAAATTTTCAAACAATTCAGTCTATATTTTACTACTCCATGCGAATGGCAAAGTAGACACCGAGATTTAGAGCTCACGTTGTTTGGAAAACTCTGATGACTGATATTAAATACTAGTAAGTTGTAATGCGCCTATGGCGCCCGTTGAAATATGGAAAAAAAATTTTGTTGAAAAAAAAAATTTTTGTGTAAAAAAATAATTTGTTGAAAAAAAAATTTTTCTTGAAAAAAAAATTTTTGTGGAAAAAAAAAAATTTTGTTGAAAAAAAAATTTTTTCTTGAAAAAATAAATTTTTGTTGAAAAAAAAATTTCTTCTTGAAAAAAAAATTTTTTGCTCAAAAAAAAATTTTTGTTGAAAAAAATCTTAAAAAAAAAATTTTGTTGAAAAAAAAAATTTGGAAACAAAAATTTTGTAAAAAAAAAATTTTTGTTGAAAAAAAAATTTTGTAAAAAAAAAAATTTTGTTGAAAAAAAAATTTTGTAAAAAAAAAAATTTTGGAAAAAAAAATTTGGGGAAAACACAATTTCTGTACAAAAAAAATATTATTTTTTTTATTATTTATTATAGAATGCCTATTTAAATTCCTACGTACTGCGTGACAGAGTCAGTGAATCAGTGTATCAGTGAATCAGTGTCGAGGGTAAATATATATTAAGATTAAGATATTAAGATTGTACAGAAGAGACAAAATACTTTATGCAACTAATAATTTTCCTGTGTTTTGTTTGGTATTTTTCAAATTTTCAAACAATTCAGTCTATATTTTATTACTCCATGCGAATGGCAAAGTAGACACCGAGATTTAGAGCTCACGTTGTTATGGAAAACTCTGATGACTGATATTAAATATGTATAAATGGCCTTAAAGGTTTTCCTTGTACTCATGTTGGAAAAATAAACAACAAAAAAAAAATATTAACTAAAAAACTCAAAGTTTCGAAAACGAAAATTGGTTTTGTGATTATTTGTTCGATTGAACACCAATATTCGGTTCGCTTCCTCTAACATTCCATGAAGAAACAGACGGGGACAGTTCTGTTAACTCACAGACCGGAACCCAGTGTTTCAAAACCGGCTCTGATTTTTATGATTTTTCTAGTGAACCGTTACAGGGCTTAGCGGTTAATCTCTTGCGCGTAAGGATGCCGCCAATTGCGAGCAGAAAAACGTCCACTAAAACATGTTCTCACCAGGATACAATCCTGGTTTTTTTTTAATAGTCTTACATTCGGTCTTTACATTTGGTCCTTCGAGCCGGATCTTCTTTACATTTTTTTCTTCGAACCGGATCCTCTTTACATAAATCAATTCTTTCCCCGTGAATGCCATATTTCCCTCCACTTCTCGGTAATCATACATTCTACGTTTCTGTGAACTATCACAGAGTAAATTTAATTAACTTCTTCCAATGTTTCTCGTCTTCTTCACTCTGTTGGGCGGAATGCTGGTGGTCGGCAAATGTATTTTCAACCAAGCGCCAACTGACAAAACAAACACAATTGCCGGCAAATGTTAATGAAACTGTACGAACAACGACCGGTCGTGAATATGAAAATTAATTCTTATAAAAATGTAATAATCAAGAAAGAGAAGAAGAAGAAAAACATTGTAAAATCAGTTGAAAAGTTAAACAAAAGTAAGCATTTAAATATTTTACACCAAAAATTAAAAAAAGAATGCTGAAAAATAACAACACAACGACAGAGAGAGAGAGAGAGAAAAAAATCGCTCTTTGTTTGATCTGAACTGTAATAAATTTTGCGTAGAGTGAAACAGGAACAAAATGAAAGAAAAAAAACAACAAAAAAAGAAAAAGCGAAATCAAATTTATGCATTTGACATCAATAATAAATCATAAAATATTGAACTCTGTTGGCTGTTGGTTTTGCTGTTTGCATTTCTGTCACAGAGATATTTTCCATATTTAAACTGAGAATATTCAAAAAGCTTGATGCAAGTCAATGTGCAAACAAATGACAAAATAAAAGAATATCAAAAACCAAAAAAAAAAAACATACTGTTGAAACAATAGCAAAAAAGAAAACACCGTACCTAAACAATAGATATCACAAATATGGTTAAAGAAACTCCATAAACAATATCAAATGTCAATGCCAACAATAGAAATTGGGCTGCAGCACAGTCCAGACGAAATGTAGTCACCCTACAAAGGTAATAGTTGCATTGGAGGTATCTTAATATATATTTACCCTCGACACTGATTCACTGACTCTGTCACGCAGTACGTAGGAATTTAAATAGGCATTCTATAATTTTTAATTTTCTATAAATAATAATAATACAAAAAATAATATTTTTTTTGTACAGAAATTGTGTTTTCCCGATTTTTTTCCAAAATTTTTTTTTCCATTTTTTTTTTTTTACAAAATTTTTTTTTCACAAAAATTTTTTTTTTTACAAAATTTTTTTTTTCAACAAAATTTGTTTTCCATATTTCAACGGGCGCCATAGGCGCATTACAACTTACTAGTAAATAATAATATTAAAAAAAATATTTTTTTTTTTTGTACAGAAATTGTGTTTTCCCGAATTTTTTTTTTTTACAAAATTTTTTTTTTACAAATTTTTTTTAAAATTTTTTTTTTTTTTCGAATTTTTTTTTTCCACAAAATTCTTTTTTTTAAGAAAAAAATTTTTTTTCAACCAAAATTTTTTTTTTAACTAAATTTTTTTTTTTCAAGAATAATTTTTTTTTCCACAAAAAATTTTTTTTTTCAACAAAATTTGTTTTCCATATTTCAACGGGCGCCATAGGCGCATTACAACTTACTAGTTCGAAATATTTTAGCAAGTTGGATAGAATTGATAATTTTTTTTAAAAAAATAAACATTCATTACCAAAAAGAAAGCTTAATTGTATTGCAATTTTACAGAGATCTAGCTGAAGTGCCTTCAAGCTCCAGTCCGCAAGATGCAGTTGTCTTTTCATACTAAAAATTAAATCATGTGATAAGAAATAATAATTTTTTTTTAAAGTAAATTTATATTCTAATTTTGGCACAGTGACACAGACCGTTTGGCAAGATTTTTGCAGAGACACACGAAAGCCTCTAGTGGGAATCGAAGCCACAATCACCACGCTGATGGGCAAACACGCTACCAACTCGCCTACCGGCGAATCAATCTAAAACTGCATTGATTCGACCACACATTATCCGCTTACAAGAACCCCGTGTTTGGTCGAGGTTGGGCCTGTGCTACGATGAAATTTAAACTCTTACATTCTGGCCGACTGAAAGCCGTAATTTTATTTATAGACCACTGACAGGCGTCATTTTTTTCTATAGACGACTGACAGGTGTCCTTTCTTCCTATAGACGACTGACAGTCGTCCTTTTTTCTATAGACGGCTGAGAGGCGTCCCTTTTTTCTATAGACAACTGAAAGGCGTCCTTTTTTCTATAGACGACTGACAGGCGTCCTTTTTTTCTATAGCCGTCTGACAGGCATCTTTTTTTCTATAGACGACTGACAGACGTCCTTTTTTTCTATAGATGACTGACAGACGTCCTTTTTTCTATAGACGACTGACAGACGTCCTTTTTTCCTATAGACGACTGACAGGTGTCTTTTTTAATATAGACAACTGAAAGGCGTACTTTTTTCTATAGACGACTGAAAGGCGTCCTTTTTTCTATAGACGACTGAAAGGCGTCCTTTTTTCTATAGACGACTGATAGGCGTCCTTTTTTCTATAGACGTCTGACAGGCGTGCTTTTTTCTATAGACGACTGACAGGCGTCCTTTTTTTCTATAGCCGTCTGACAGGCGTCCTTTTTTCTATAGACGACTGGCAGGCGTCCTCTTTTTTATAGACGACTGACAGGCGTCCTTTTTTCTATAGGCGACAGACCAGCGAATTTTGCACAAAGACCTCGCCTACAATCTCGAATTGACTGAGCAATTGACGGCACTTCTCAGCTTGGACATTAGATCTGCTAGAAATGGACGTCTTTTTCGAATTTTCGCATTTCGTCGACAATGTTAACCAAGAGAAAATTACCTCATATGGAGGTAGGTTGGCGTCATTGGCTAATTTTTTGGAAAAAGGCATTTCGGTTAATTGTGGGTTCTATAGAGGCTTGATAAATCATTTGATAAACCAGAGTTTGAATATATGAACCTGGATGATCTCTGGTAGCACTGGTCGATCTTTTGTAAACCAAGGTCAACAACGGTTTCACAGATGTCAAATGGTCAGCTATTAGAAGCAATCTCACGAATATTTTGCTCGATATCTAAACAGTAACCGTCACCAGGATCTTGGACAATTCGGTTGACAGAATGCACTACTGTAAAGCCAGCCGAGGCAGCCACATGAATGAAATTGTGTTCCATAAATAATTGCAATTGTTGGGTCCTCCCCAAAGTGAAGGCGAAAAATGACCCCACCTATTACTATTAACCCTTAAATGCACAGAGTATGAGTTTCAACCAAAAAAAGTCTACATAATTTTCCAATTTTGTATAGAGGACTGTACTATTCGCCAAATATAATTGATTCCCTATCATAAAAGTTGACCCGGTAGGCTGTATATTTCGACAACCGCATTAAGGTTTAAGGGCAATGACATGAAAATGAGTAATTTTTCCCAGTAAATTTCAAAAGTTTTTATAGCCACGAACGCTGGTACGGCAAAGATGAAAATTTTCAGACTAGTAGCATTGTGAGCCTTAAATCGGTCCTACAGAGCGAGTGGGAAATATTTTTAAGAAATTTACCCAATTGTGGAAGACACGCCACCTGTCGAATGACAAACTCATCATAGTTTAGAAGTTTTGAAGTGCCGCAATGGAATTGGCAACATATCCATAAAACAGTATACAACATAGACATGCAGATCCGATTACATGAACACACACTCTCACACACACACAAACACGGTATCGAAGAATAGCACTAGAATCAGCATTAACCGAGAAAAAAAAACAAAACAAAAATGCAAATGCTTTTCAATCAGTATGACAAACAAAACCAACAATCAAATAAACAGCAAAAAAAAAAAAGAAAATCATAAAAAAAAGAATCTTTGGCTCGCACCACTCTCACATTCAAACACAAACACACACTGACGTGCACGTACAAGCACAATGATACACCAGCACCGAAAACCAATGGCAACAACAATAGCGAGAGTGACAAACCAAAATAAAGAGAAAAAAGAAGAAAAGTTGCTGCAGCAAATCAAATCCGTCACATAACTAATACAGCGCAACAACAACAAAATCAAAAGTGTAAAAAGCAACAACGACAGGCAGCAACAATTGAAGAGAATAAAAGCAATGGCAGCAGCAACAGCAAAAACAACAAGTGAACCAACAACGATGAATTCCGTCAACCATAACAGTTCAACAACAGCGTTGGCCGGAACAACGGGAAGGCAGGCAGGCAGGAAGGAAGGCGGTTATAACAAACAACATTCGTTCGCAACACAAATGTCGCCACACACACACACACACCGATACGCACACATGTACATCGATGGCATATGTACATTTTGTTATCTTTATTTGCCAAAGCTTTGGGTATAAAACAAAAAAAAAATACAATAAAAAAAAAACGAAAATAAAATTCTAAATAAAAATAAAATTCAAACAACAGTGGCAATAGGAAAAATCTGCGAAATTCTGAATACACATACCTACACATGTGAGTGCATGAATGTGTGTTTGCAACTACAGCAAATCCCATTCAGATGTTCAATATATCACCACAACGAGGTGCATCAAAAGTTCCACAATAGTTTGCAGTATGTGAACAATTTTATATTGTCCGAGGTTATGAATAGTTGAGGCAGGTGTGGAGGGTTCTCCTGTCCCGCCACTAGAATGCCAGCTAATTTTGCTTTTTCAACATGAAGTATAGTTTTTTGCCGGATTTTGGGAAAGAAGCTATGAAAAATTAGCATTGGCTTGAAGAAAAGTTCTCCGCTCTGGATATTCATGAACTGGGACCTGTTGTTTTAAAGCTGGAAAAAAACTTTAAACATTTCATTTGTGAGATTTTGGCAAAAATTTACTTTTTTTGAATAGAAAAATAAACCATTTTCTCCAAATTCTAGAATTGTGACACGAAATTTCGGTCCCAACATAATATGCTCACACATAAACATATATTGGAAGACAATTGATGTCTTTAAAAGAAAACACTACATGTGTCATTGGTGAGATGTGGGCAAAAATGTATTTTTTTTATAAAAAAATATACGGGTTTTTTTTTCCAAATGCCAGAATTGTGACATGAAAATGTATATGTTTCGGTCCCAACATAAACATATATTGGAAGACAATTGATGCCTTTAAAAGAAAACACTACACGTTTCATTGGTGAGATGTGGGCAAAAGTTTATTTATTTTTTTATAAAAAAATATACGGTATTTCAGAATGCCAGAATTGTGTCATGAAAAGGTATATGTTTCGGTCCCAACATAATATACTTACACATTAAGATATCTAGGCTTACGTCCCTTCCCAGTTTTATTTATGATTGCCTTTAAATTGAAAAATGATTGCGGCCATGCAAGACAGCATTACACGTTTCATTGGTGAGATTTGGGCAAAACATATATTTTTTTTATAGAAAAATATACGATTTTTCAATATGCTAAAATTGTACCCCGAAAATGTGTATGTTTACATACAAACATATATGTGCTTATATCCGTTCCCAGACATGTTTATGATTGCAAGACGACTGCAGCCTTGAAAAAGAAACATTAAACATTTTATTTGTGATGTTTGGCAAAAATGGACTTTTTGATAGAAAAATGTATATGTTTCGGCCCAAACATAAAATGCTTACACACAAACATATCTATGATTGTGTCTCGTCCCAGTCTTGTTTATGATTACATTTGAAATGGAAGATGATTGCATATGTTTCGGTCCAAACATAATATGCTTACACATAAACAAATGTATGTTTGTGTCCGTTTTCAGTATTGTTTATGATTGCGTTTAAATTGGTAGGTCGAAGTTAAGAAAATCGCAAAATTAGCAATACAGGACGTTTAATTCAGAAATCCTTTTCAGAACACTCGAACTATTTTTGAAAATAAAACTTACTTAGATCAAGATAATGATTTACGAATAGATAGTTTTGAAAAGAAAACAAAATTAAGCCTTACATGGAGTAGCCGAGTCGGTCTTAAATCCGGACAGCTCTTTAACTGAGTCGCTTTAAATAATTTTGTATCGACATTTTCGCTAGTCCCCACTTTAACAAATCTGTGCAAATTTACTCGGTGTATGTGTGTGTTCGCCATAGAAAATATTCATGCAAATACCAATACTGTTAGCGATAACAAATATACGTACGTTCGCTCGCTCAAAACCGAAATCGAAACGTCAACCCAAAAGAAGGCAAAAGAAAAAAGCTACAAAAAATTTAAAAGAAGCGAAATGGAAAAAAGACATCTGCCAACGGAAAACTAAAAAAAAGAGTCAATATAAACACACCGTCGATGAGTGTTGAAACAAAAAGCGAAAGGACCAAAACATATTTTGTCGTTGGTGTTGTTGTCTTCTGAATAGAATCAACTTTGTGCTGCCATAGTATTTGTTAACAACAACATTGCCATATGTAGCGAAGACCAAAAAAACAAAAAAAAAAGCCATCAAATATGCCACCGCCAAAGAGAAAACAATCGGCACCAAAGAATACGTTTTTGTTTTCCATGGCACCCGCAACAGACACAAATCTGCTTATGGTGCGATACTGCCGCCACACACTGACACACCACTTACGATACAGGATGCGATCGCCTAGCCGATGTGCGACACATGTGCATGTGTTGCATGTGTCTTAGATAAACATGATGTGTGGCTTGTGGTTAAATAATTCAAAGGTTTTCCGGTATTTCTGAATGGCCATATGGATTCATAGTTTTTGTTTTTGGTTTAAAGTTGCAATTACATTCTTGGCGGATTTGCGAATGCTTTTTGTAACAACTGCAAATATCGTGGGTGGTCGGTTGAGTAATTGAAGGTGTCGGCACAGTGGATGGATTTTTGACAATGCGGGAATGGTGGCCAATAAATAAACAAACAAAATATGGAAATTTCAAATTAAAAAAATGCTCCAAATTGAAAATGGTCCCAAAAAAGAATTAAGAAGTCCCCAACAAATCTGTTGCAAAATATGGAAATTTCAAATTATGAAAAATTCCTCCAAAAAATGCTCCAAATTTTAAATGGCCCAACAAAATATTAAGAAGTCGGCAAAATTTCTCATACAAAATGTGAAAATTCCAAATTTCACCACTAGGCTCTATTCAACAAACTCTCAAGCAAAATATGGAAATTTCAAATTAAAAAAATGCTAAAAATTGAAAATGGTCCCAAAAAAGAATTAAGAAGTCCCCAAAAAATCTGTTGCAAAATATGGAAATTTCAAATTATGAAAAATTCCCCACAGAATGATACAAATTTAAAATGGCCCCAAAAAAGAATTAAGAAGTCCCCAAAAAATCGCATGTAAAATAGGGAAATTTCAAATTATGAAAAATTCCCCAAAGAATGCTCCAAATTTAAAAGGGCCAAAAAAAAAATTAAGAAGTCTCCAAAAATTCTCATACAAAATATGAAAATTCAAACTTCCTATTTCCAATTTTTTTTTATAATTTGTAGATAATATTTCATTTTTAGTTTTGTTTTTTTGACATTTTTCATAGAAAATGAAAACTGCCCCAATTTTTTAATTTTGGGGAATTTTTCGTTTTTTTTTGGAAATCATCCGCTCGTTGTTTTTTCATAATATTTTGGGGTTACGACCCTAATTATCACAAAATGACCCCAATGCAAAAATGAAAAATGGACCCAAAATGTGACGTTGGCCACAATGGCTCGTTCATTTTTCAATTGGGGGTCATTTTTCAAGTGTGATAATTAGGGTCGTAACCCCAACAGATTATAAAAAAGTTTTCACTTTTGGTTGGGGTTGTTTTTCATTATTCTTTTGGGATTTTTTCACATTTTGGGGTGATATTGCATTTTTGGGATATTCTTCACACTTTTGATTTTTTTTTTAAATTACACTTTTTCCACATTACGAAGATCTATTGTTGTATTTTTCATAATATTTGGGGGATTTGCCTTGAGTAATTATTCATAAATGGTGAGGGGGGATTTTGGGGATTTTTTTTTATTTATTTTGGGGAGTTCTTAATTTTTTTTTTTGTTGGGGCACATTATTCATTTGCAACATTCTTCATAGAGCCTGCCCAACCTCCCTAGGACCCCCAACAGAACACCCCTCGCATTACAAGCTAAAGCCTAAACATATGTTTCGTTTGCCTTTCCTCTAAACACTTGCATTTGAGGTATTCGCTTTCTATACAAAGATTCCGAAAATATTTGCAATAAAAATCATTCGTATGAAAACGTTTGCTTGGAAAAAATCTCAAAGGAACTGAATTCCAATTCATGCAGTTCATGCTTAAATTAACGAATTAGTTTGGTGAAAGGCCGTAAGAATTTTTTAGTTTCTATTTACAGTTTGTTTTTGCACACTTTGTTATCACAATAAAAAATAGGCTTAAAGAGAAAATAGTTTTTAAGATTAAATAAATGCTAAAGAGAGAAAAGCAACAACATTGTTTTTTTTACCATATGACCACAAGCCAAACTAAATGCAACATGATTTAAATTAAAGATTATCTTATGCTTTCTAGCATTTCTATTGATGGCATCTTAATTTGTCTTAAAGACCTCCATGTAGAGGGTACAGCGAAAACATAAAGTGGGAGTGATATATGATAAATCTGGAATTTATAACTGGCTCGTTCGATTTGACGGAAAACGGGCTTGTGTTAACCGGAGATGAATTGCACGGGAGCAATGTCGGAAATGAGGTTAATCAGTGCTGAGCTGTCAGCAGACAATGTGGGAAACCGGGGTCCTTAGAAACCACATCCCCAAACTACGCTGACCTTACAACCTGTTGTTGATCGTGAACTAATTAAGACTAACTAACTAACTAATTAATTAATATTTTAGGTCTTCAATGTGATATCTTCCGTTCAGAAGGAACCCAATTAGTTTAAGCATTGTGAGCGACTGTACGTTTATTTGATATTGAAATTATTCTCAGCGTGTGGTGACGGTTTTATATTGCACCATTCATTTTTGGAACATTTTTGTTGTCATTTCATTTTCCGAAATTTGAAATTATTTTTCATTTATATATTTCACCAGTTTTGGACGATTTTCGTTGCCCTTTTTCATTTCTTCTAATAATTTAAAAATTCCTATCAATTAAAAATGTTTCCCCTTTGTAACTTTTTTTCTCTCTCGTTTTGGTAATATTTATTTTTTCCTTTTTTTTTTATCCCGTTTTGATACGTTTTGGCTCCATTTTCGTTCGATCTCTAACTCGTGTTTCCTCCTGTTGTTGCCAAACAATTTGTTGGGACTTTTTTTTATTTTGTTCGCCTTTCTGTTGGTTTTTATCCCGTTTTGGTGCTATTATCCACTTGTTGTTGCCAAAAATCTCTGTCACTCTTCTTTTTTGGTTTCCCCACTTTTGTCCCTTTTTAATTCCTGTTTTGGCCTGTTGCGTCCCATATCTAAATCAATGTAGTTTACCCGTTTTGGTCCCGTTTTGGACCCTTTTAGTCCCCTTTTCCATTACTTCAAATGTTTGGCTCATTCCTGCCGATTAAATTTTGTTCACACACATTTTTGTTTTTTCCCCTTTTGTACCGTTTTTATCCCACTTTGGTACGCTTTGTCCACTTTTTCGTCCCTTCTCTAACTATTATCCACATGTTTTTGCCAAAAAATATTTTCAACTTTTTTTTTTTTTATTTCTTCCCCTTTCGTTGTCACTTTTTATATCGTCTTGGCCCCTTTTTCGTGCCATCCCTGATTCATTTCAACCTGTTGTTGCCAGTATACCAATTTTCCAACAAAAATCACAATACTTGATTATTTTGTATTTGTGCGTTTCTCCCCTTCCTACAAACTCCCCAAATTTCATGATTCTAGCTTCAGCCGTTTGGTCAGGACAGTGATGAAACAGCCAGTGAGGCAAGAGTTTTATATAAACAAATTTCTATCATATTTGGTGGACAAGGGGGGACAGATAAAGACTAACTATTGAAGTATTTCATAGTAAAAAGTGGATTTCACGAAATTTTCGATGATTAGTATTAAAAAAAATCTATAGATTTTACTTGAAATTTGTACAACATTTGTGCACATAAGCATAGTTATTTGAAGATAATTCTACCCTAAATATTAGGGTCCGTGAACAGTGGCCCCAATTCAAAAATGAAGAAAAAGCGACAAGGTTTTAAACAAAATTTCCTCTTATCGGCTTGTCGTAGGCGATTTTGTAATCGATGAAAAAATAGCGTGTAAAGATTTGATCGAAAGGAATTTTGTATCGCCCTGTAGCCCCTCTGTCAGGACTCAATCATTGCACCGAGTTAAGGTTTCAATCTTTTGCACACTGAGCTAGATGGGATCTTATATTCCTTTGGTAAAATAGTCCTTTCGGTAAAGCTCGTTTCGTTCTGCCCTCAAACTCGCCGAGAATGTAAATTCTACAAATCGTTTTCTCTTCTTCCCCGTCAGAATTTTACACCACTATTCCTAAGACGCCATAACTTTACTGCTTAGGTTAATTTAACAATAAAAAAAAAAAACGTTGACGCATGCATTTGTCTGAATTTGTGCCACTAAAAGGTTGAGGCGGCGCCTTCACCTTTTCCATCCCGCCCGCAACGAATGGAACAAACGACATACTAAAGAATGCATTCTCTCTTTTTCACCATAAAATACATTTTAAATATGGCTTTTAAAAAATAATAACTTTATTGTTACGAGTTCAGTTCAGTTTAGTTTAACTGCGCCACCCGACATATGAACGCGGGGCACAGTGGTTCGAAAATGATTTCCATCGGACGGAAATTGAAAAAAACTTTAAAAAACAAACAAAATTTAAAGTTTTTCAATAATTTCCAGCAGTTTATTTCAGTATTATCGTGTTCACAGTTTGTCCCTTAATACCACTTTGAGGGAAATAATTCAAAATCACTCGCTGACTGGGACTCAATCTTTGAAATTGACCAACTCTCTACACACATGTAGGGGATGTACCCCCCACCGTACTAGCGTAGAAAACAAGCGTATTGTAAGGACACTGAAAAAATCGTCGATTTTATTGCCAGCATATGAAATGGAGCGTGAACTACTGTTCCCCCATTCGGTTGAGATGCACTGGTTTTGGTTGCATGCCCCGCATACCAAGCGCAACACGAAGAAGCTTCGCAGCAACTCACCCAATCCAAAATGTAGCAAAATCGACACAAATGCAGTGCAATCATTTTTATAACATCATTTGCCGTTGAGTGGCATGCCACCACCAATACACACAAATACACGGCAACACAGACATCCACTTGTTTTCATAAACACAATTCCGTGAGCAAATGTTTCTTTTCTTTCTCTTCAAAAAAAAAAAAGAAACAACAGAAAAATACGTTGAAACAACGTCTGCATCGTCCTTTTCTCTACCCTCCCTTTTTGTTGTGAATATTATTTTTATTGGCCTGTTGTTGTCGTTGTTGTTAAAGATTCCTTTTAGTTGTGTGCAATAATTTAATGTCATTTTTATGAACATTTATATGCAGCTACCCCAAGGTTGTATGCCAGTCAACCGCTGATCGCCATAATTGCATTGAGTGTTAAATGGCCGTGCCATGGCCGCTCCGTGTGGCAAGTGTGGCCACACTTTAAATAACAATTAGAGACGTTTAAGAAAACCGCGAAAATGTCTTTATAATGCGGACATCATTTTTGGGTTTCCATATACAAGTGTGGTCGCATGAATGTGGATGTTGGGGGTGGGGGTGGTTTGCTGGCAATCCACAATTCATAAACAATTCATTGTCATTGTATTTCAGTCACATGTGGCGTATGACTGTTATTTAATACCTTAGCACCGGTACAGTCAGACGGGGGAAAAATGCTTGGACAGACTTGAGAAATAAATATTTAAGTAGGCAGCATATGAGTACATTTGAAGTGAGGCCTAAAAGTGGAAGGACAATTTAAATGAAGTGAAATATTTAGACACAGGTGGCAATGGCTGTTGAGCTCAAAAGAAATGGAACAGACATGTGTGCTCTTGGGGGATTGAGTGTTGCCTCTGCCACTAACTAGTGCAGGGTAATATGGAGCTGTTGGTACGAAAGAGGCAGAAGATTGGCAAGAAGAACGACTGTGTGGTCAGTTCGGCGTATGATTAATATTAAGCCATTGGCTCTATGAAAAATTCCCCAAAAAAATGAAGAATTTCCAAAAAATTTCATACACAATTCCTCAAAAAAAAATGGGGAGTTTCTTCATAATTTGTAGGTAGCATTTTATTTTTTGTATTTTTTTTCATATGAAAAATGCCTAAAAAACTGGACATTGAAAAATTTTAACATTTTTTATTGTTGGGGGATATTTTCATAGCAGATGGCAATTATATGTTTTTTTTATAATTTTGTTTTTCATAATATTTGGTGGATTTTACATTGGCTAATTTTTCAGAATTTTTGGGGAAATTTTCATTGGGCTTTTGGGGGGATTTTTCATTTATTTTTGGGGAATTTTTCTTTTTTCTTTTTCGATTTTCAGAATTTTCGTGGAAATTTTCCTATTAGGCTTTACGTGGAATTTATTTTTATTTATTTTTTTGGTATTTTTCATAGTATCTGGGGGATTTATTCAGAATTTTTTGGGAAATTTTCGTATTGGGCTTTTGGGGGGATTTTTCATTTATTTTTGGGGAATACCTTTTTTTTATAATTTTGATATTTTTTGGGTGTTTTTCATATAATTTGGGGGATTTTACATTGGGTAATTTTTCAGAATTTTCATATTGGGCTTTTCGGGAGATTTTTCATTTATTTTTGGGGAATGTTTTTTTTTGGATTTCCGAATTTTCGGGGAAATTTTCATATTGTTCCTTAGGGGGAATTTAGTTTTAAATTTTTTTTTGTATTTTTCATAATATTTGGGATTTTATTCAGAATTTTTTGGGAAATTTCGTATTGGGCTGTTGGGGGGATTTTTCATTTATTTTTGGGGAATTCTTAATTTTTTTTTTTGGTATTTTTCATAATATTTGTGGTATTTATTCAGAATTATTTGGGAAATTTTCATATTAGGGTGTTGGGGTGATTTTTCATTTATATTTGGGAATTCTTAATTTTTTTTTGGTATTTTTCATAATATTTGGGGGATTTTACATTGGGTAATTTTTCAGATTTTTTCGGGATTTTTCATTTATTTTGGAAAATTTTAGAATTTTCGGGGTAATTGTCATATTGGTATTTAGGGGGAATTTCTTCTTAATTTTTTTTTTGTATTAGTCATAATAGTTGGGGGATTTTACAATGGTGAATTTTTCATTCATTTTTTGGGATTTTTCAATTATTTTGAGGAATTCTTAATTTTTTTGTTTGTATTTTTCATAATATTTGGGGGATCTTACATTGTAAAATTTTTCATAAATTGTTTCGGGAATTTTTAAGAATTTGTGGGTAAATTTTCTCATATTGGGCTTTTGTGGCATTATTATTCATTTCTTTCTGGGGCATTTTTTTCTTAGAGCGTAATTAGTCACTAGGAATAATCTTAAATCGTATGTTTATCTCACGCAACAGGAAATGAATAATTAACAAAATTTAACCTTTGTTTTAATTGCGTATTACTAGTACTGGAAAATATATCATAGATTCGCCGAAGAATGACCTTACTGGGTTAAAGAATTAAATTATTGAATGGTTTTGAACTAATTTGATTTGGATTATTCCACATAAGCAACATGGACTATTTGATCATTTTCGTTACCGATCTTAGACCTACAAAAAGTTCCATTTCTTTCAGTGGAGAAAATTATTGACATCATTATGTGACGTATGAGTAATATTAAATTGAAACTACATCATACGCCACCGGAAATAAAATTTTCGAATTATTATTAAGATTTCCAATAGATAAAAACTCTTCCAAATATTCCATAGTATCACCAACGACCACTTGATCGCTTCCTTTGCTGACCTTAAACATCGTTCAAAAGCTCCATTTCGTTCAATTGATGGCGGTATCAAAATGCCATTAGAGAAAAGTTTTTAATTTGAACGATGGTCTTAGTCGCGCTGGTTAAGAACACTTCCAATTTACTAACATAATTCATTTCTCTTCTGTTTGAAGGAAATTATCTTCATAAAGTCTTCACAAACCGCCGCCTTTCATGCAGAAAATTATATGTACCAACACTTTTCTTTTTTTCTTACAGCAAAACACCAACGATGTTAAAGTTGGCGGTGACGATGAAGAATATGATGAGAGGTAAGTTGAAAGTTGAGTGGTTAAGAAATAGAGTATGAAAGGAAAGCCAACGAAAGGAAAAGGCAACACAAATGGATAAAGGCTGTAATTACGTTGTCGCGCGTTAAGGTGGTTTTAAACTTTAAGTTATATCATGATTACACCCAAAACAATCATCGGGGCCATTTACCAACACCGTCTGCCCCTCGCTTGCACCAGCATTACTACGGCATGGCACTAGTAATTCAAGCACTCACCCATAGACACGCGCGCCCGTACAGCCGCGGAGGAGTTCCTTGCTCACATTTAACTCCCGGCACTGCCATTTGCTCAGGTGTAATAAAAACTACAGAAAGTGGTTTTATATGGACACATGAAATATAAAACTAATTCGTTTTTTCCCCCCCAGGTTTTTATTTTCTACCTTTTGCGCCAGAACACTTTGCAACATCATATCGTTGCAACGAGTGTGCAGTATGTTGCATAAGCACTTAACTCTCGAGTTCAAGAAACAACAAAGACGGGTTAGAAGTTTAGGGGTGCACGGGTACACTGAAAGAAACGAGTTTATCGACTTATATTTTTTACATTCAGCTAGTGAACAATTTCGTTGATGCAATGAAAAGTTTTGTTTTCTGAAACTTAGTGAGATGGAGAGAGGAAGAGAGGAAGAGAGGAAGAGAGGAAGAGAGGAAGAGAGGAAGAGAGGAAGAGAGGAAGAGAGGAAGAGAGGAAGAGAGGAAGAGAGGAAGAGAGGAAGAGAGGAAGAGAGGAAGAGAGGAAGAGAGGAAGAGAGGAAGAGAGGAAGAGAGGAAGAGAGGAAGAGAGGAAGAGAGGAAGAGAGGAAGAGAGGAAGAGAGGAAGAGAGGAAGAGAGGAAGAGAGGAAGAGAGGAAGAGAGGAAGAGAGGAAGAGAGGAAGAGAGGAAGAGAGGAAGAGAGGAAGAGAGGAAGAGAGGAAGAGAGGAAGAGAGGAAGAGAGGAAGAGAGGAAGAGAGGAAGAGAGGAAGAGAGGAAGAGAGGAAGAGAGGAAGAGAGGAAGAGAGGAAGAGAGGAAGAGAGGAAGAGAGGAAGAGAGGAAGAGAGGAAGAGAGGAAGAGAGGAAGAGAGGAAGAGAGGAAGAGAGGAAGAGAGGAAGAGAGGAAGAGAGGAAGAGAGGAAGAGAGGAAGAGAGGAAGAGAGGAAGAGAGGAAGAGAGAAGTATACTCGAGAGAAGAGAGGAAAACATACTCAAATTTACTAAATTTGATCTTTATATTTTTTAATTAATTACAGAGAGGGACCGATTGCAGAGGGCAGAGAAAAATATACTCCAATTGAGTAAATTTGATCTTCATATGGCACCCAGTATAAATTTACTCAATTTAACAAGTACTGACTTATATAGCTTTAATTCCAAACGCGGCCATTAGTAATTTAGTTCGGAAATGGGGTGAATTGGATTTAGGGTAGGAATGCGCTTTCTGCAGTTCGTGAATGCAATGATTTGTAGAACTCCTTCCTCTGGGTCATGCCTGTGAAGTCTCGGTCTTTCCTGTTTGGGGCCAAATGTTTTTCTACCTACAGAGTTTGGAATCACAGGACCGATAATGCTAAGCCAGTTCCATCATTATATTTCGATGTGCTTAGCTGCATTCATGTCATGATATAAAGATAATTTCCTAACGAATACAAATATGCATAGATTTTTAAGCCCTACGGCCCATAAACTGAACAATGTCAGCTGGATACTGGAATAAAATATACCACTCAATTGAGCCTGCGCAAACTGATTCATAAATCTTTTAGATACAAAAAGTAGACCCTATACAATTACAAATACCCATTTATTTTTAAAAAGACGCTGATATTCTGGCTCGATCTCGAACTGTTGGATCACACCAGTTTAATCTCTTTAAAGCATTGGATGTCCGGGGAATTCAGCGGTCAGATCAACCCAAACAAGTTAAACCAACATGAATGGACATATGGATACAATTGAATTCCAATTCGTTCCCGTCCACACTAGGGGACCTTATCAGGTACTCAAATGAAAGAAAATATCCTCACGATTCATTTTAGGACTCGATCCCATGGCCCTAGGTGTTAAAAATTCGCCTTTCAATGGGTTCATACGAAACATTTTTACTTTACAATAAATTCATATACGACTACATATGAATTTATTTAAAAAACTATGTCTTTGCTTGGGAAATGACTCATTAAGAGACTTGACCCAACTCATGGGCGCAGACTGGAAAACAATTATGGATTGTACAGAGTTCCTAAAAGAATTTCTCGGGACCATTCCATGTAACAGTTGGCGCGCACAACAAGCCGAATACTAGCCTATGTGTATGTTCAAGGACATGAGGCGGTCCTTTGGCTACATACGTAAGACTACAATGCAACAGTGCAACATTTTTTCTTCCAGTGTACATCACGATAGTTTATGGCCAAGTTAAGTGTTCATTCCCATGTTTTTTTTTCTGTACAACTTCTCATCCTTATTATAATCAAGGAAACAACACAACATTTGTGCTTTAACCAGATCCAGCCATAGGATGCATTGTGTTGTGTGGGGAGAGGTATCATTTCTTCCAACAGAAATTAAAGACGAAGATGAAGCCCACAATAGGGCCATTGAAACAAAAAAGTAATTTTCTTATAACAATATAAAGGTGTGCTTCGTTTTCTTTTTACAATTCATTATGGAATTTTTTTTCAGTTTTTTGTTTTGGTGGTGGGGTGGAACAAATGGAAAATATTAATTGCATTGTATCAATTGTTTCGATAGAGTTAGTGATTGTGTAACTGTCTGTGGAGATTATGGGCGATTAGTTGGAGGTTCAATATGTAGTGAAATTTTCGATTGCGCAAAAAGAAAACATTCTTAATACAAATTGAATAACTTGCTTAGTAATATAATCTGGGTAGTGAGAGATTCCATTGGGGAATTGATTGGGTGTTTTTTTCTCCTAATTTCTGAGATATTCACGATTACTTTTTTTTTTAAATATTGGTTTTTGGGGGGTTTTAAGGGATCTTTTTAGGTGTGCTCAAGGAGTTCAAGTCTAAGGATATTCAATTTAATTTAAGTTCGACAGTCAAAAATCCGTGAATACCGAGTTAAAATTCTTCCCCGGCATTCAGAAAATTTTCAAAACAGCTTTGCAAACCTTTGTTAAGAAATAAGCTTGAAAATACAAAAACAATTTTCAACCATTTTTCTTAACAAAGGTTTGTAAAGCTGTTTTGAAATTTTTATGAGCCTAGAAACTAGTTTCTACAGTCCTCAAAAGTTTTTTAATAGGTCAAAATGTATATCTCCGTATTCATAAAAATGTAAAATTGCTTTGCAAACAATTGTTAAGAAAAATTGTTTTCGAAAAATTTTCTTAACAACGGTTTGTAAAGATTTTTTATTTAATAAATTTTCCTCAAAAAAAAGTTATTTTTTTATGTCAAATTTTTGATGAAATTCGAGATTTCAACAAAGTTTAGCCTGAGTTACGACTCAACAGCTTTTAGGCTCGAGATTTTACTACATAGTCTGGTTTGTTGGTATGCAATTAAATCTACCATTTTGTTTTTAAATTAATTTATTACACAGCAGCTTAACAAAGCTTTCATTTTGCTGCTTGAGCCACTTACAACCACACACAACAACGCTTACGCTGTTTAATTACGAATGAAATTATGATATAATCCCATTGAAGTGGCCCACCAACCCATATCCATGGACTGGACGGGCATGAAACCCAATGAATGCAGTGTAATAAACTCATGCATAGCTACTTCTTCTTTTGCACACACATACATATATGGATACCCACACATACCCATACAATGGCAAATGTTCATTAATATTACAAATGCTTATTGTATGCAATCAATGGCAATAAAAAGTGAAAAGCGCTCTTATTTCAACGGCAAACAGTGGCTTAGTAGGGAGCATTGTAGAGATAGAATCGACTAAAATATTCCTGGAAATACACAGGCCGTATAGGGGGATTCTCGGATTAATATGTTCCGATTTACACAGGTACGAGGGAGAATATTATCACTACTTGATCAGTTGAAGATTGAAAGTAAAATAAAAATTAGTGTGGATGTAGATAAAATCCATCAGAAGATCTAGTCTTGTATTTTCTCTACTTTTACACAAATTTGGATTTTTCTTTGAACCTAAAAAAAAGTCTTGCAAAGCCTTCAGATATTTCATTAAAAATGTTTAGACTGCAATTATATGGATACTAGTAAGTTGTAATGCGCCTATGGCGCCCGTTGAAATATGGAAAAAAAATTTTGTTGAAAAAAAAAATTTGTTGAAAAAAAAATTTTTCTTGAAAAAAAAAAATTTTTTGGGGAAAAAAAAAATTTTTTGAAAAAAAAATTTTTTGTCGAAAAAAAAAAATTTCTTGAAAAAAAATTTCTGTAAAAAAAAAAATTCGTAAAAAAAAAATTTTGGAAAAAAAAATTTTGGCAAAAAAAAATTTGGGGAAAACACAATTTCTGTGCAAAAAAAAAATATTATTTTTTTTATTATTATTATTATTTATAGAAAATTATAGAATGCCTATTTAAATTCCTACGTACTGCGTGACAGAGTCAGTGAATCAGGGAATCAGTGTATCAGTGTATCAGTGTATCAGTGTATCAGTGTATCAGTGAATCAGTGTCGAGGGTAAATATATATTAAGATTTGAAACGAATGGAATTGAGATGCAAGCAACAGTTCAGTGATTATCTCTCGTAAAGGAAGATTATGACTTTGGTCATCAGTTCCTTTACATCAGCGCCAGCATTTAGGTGATGGAAAACAGCCTGTGAATTTTATTTAGGATCTTTCTACTTCATTTGAAGATAACTATCCACGCTGATGCATACAAATCATGACAAACCATTCAATTTATTAGTTGGCTCATGGACCTTTCCATATCCAGTGTACTCTCTCATAAGCGGACACCTAAGGGACTGAGAATTTTGTTCGCTTATGAGAGATGTACACTAGGGCGTACCTCAAAAAAAAAGTTCGCCGTACACCTTCGAATATGAAGTATTTTCAATAATAGTTTCAAATTTCGTCGAGACAAAAACATCGATGTATCACACTTTAAAATCCGTTTATAAATGCAGAAGTTATATAGAAAAATGTAAAAGCGCATAAAAAAATAAATTTTTTTTTTGAAACTACCTTTCAATAATACTTCATATTCGAAGGTGTACGGCGAACTTTTTTTTTTTTTACTTGTAACCTGGTACGCTCTAATGTACACACGAGGACTGAAAGTGTCCGTTTATGAGAGAGAGAGTACTCTGTTTACATTTCGCATCAAGTCTTTTAGTTTACTTATTATTCAGTTGGTGCCAATTCCTGGAATTGTCCAAGAATTGTTGACATTTGTTCAGCCTTAGAATAGTAAGGCTCCTCTCCCACTGTGCAACAATTATAAGTGGCACAATCCCCAACACAGACACACACACTCGCCTTCTTAGATTCATTCCATGTGTGTGTGAAAAAAAACCACAACTAACCAACGGGAAAACATGCAAGGCCTGCTCATAGAAGAAATTCTTTTGCCATGGAGTTCTCCAAAACTTTATCAGTTTATTGCTTTACTAAGTACAAAATTTGGGCAAGGTTGCGCTATTCGTATTGATATTATTACACGATTTCTAAAGCGGACGGAATGGACGATTTGTATGGGAGCTACCTGAACGGTTGTGACCCTGTAGCCCATATCCAATGCCATAAGTAGTTTTGGGAAAATATTCACCCATGCCAAATTTCAGAGCGATTGTTTAACGGTTTCGAAAGTTATCGTGCGTACCAGCAGTACAGACGGACATGGCTCAACCGACTTAAAAAGTCGTGACGGGAATTTGGCTTAAAGACAAGGGTCAAAGGTGAATTTTTGTATGTGTCGAATCAAATGATATATACCCTCCCATCCGTAGGGTGAGGGTATGAAAAGCACACTCGGAGTTCTGGTGTGGGATCCTTAATAAGGGAAAAATGAGAATACATTTTTTTTAGTTTTGAAATTTTTGTAATTTATAGTGTTGATTCGAAAATCCCGTTTTAGAGTTCCGCTCACGTGAAAATTTCAAAAAAAACTGTACGGTCGACAAATTTAAAAAAGAAAAAAATGCCCAAATCATCCATTTTTCAAAAAAACTAACTTAACATTAAAATGGATGCCAAAGCTACAAATACCGGCCGATTATCCTCTTCTTTGCCTTAAAAACTTTAAATTGGTTACTGAGGAAAATCAAAATTGTAAATATTGAATAAGTTTATTCATTAATTTTTCAAAGCAGCAAAAATTTCAAAATTTGGGGAATAAGGCGCGACACCTTGAAATTGTGAAAAAAATTTTTCTTATTTTCCGTTATTAAGGATCCGAAATTAATACTCTTACCGAGGGTGAAATTTTCAAATTAATTTTCGGCAGATTAAAAAATTATTAAATTTTAAAATATTAAAATTTTATTTTCTTATTTTTCCCATATTAAGGATTATATATTTTTCCCAGTTCAAAATTTTCAAATAAAAAAAAATATTTTTTTTTCATATTAAAGATCCCAAATTATATATTTTTCCCAGATTAAAATGTTCAATGTTTTTTCCACTCCACCCTATAGCACACTTAAAAATTATTAAATTTTATTTATTAAAATTTTATTTTCCTATTTTCCCATATTACCCCAAATTATCCGAGTGTAAAATTTTCAAATAAAAAAAAATATTTTTTTTCACTCCACCCTACGGCAGACTTACAAATTATTAAATTTTGAAATATTAAAATTTTATCTTCTTATTTTTCCCATTAATTAAGGATTCCAAATTATATATTTTTAGGCGCCCCGGTAGTCGAGTTGGTAGCGTGCTTGTCTATCAGCGTGGGGGTTGTGGGTTCGATTCCCACCAGAGGCTTTGGTCTGTCGCTGCAAAAATTTAGCCAAATGGTCTGTGTCACCCGGTTTACCCTTGGACCCAAAATTAGAATATAAATTTACTTTGTATTGTAATTAATAAATAAATAAAATATATTTTTCCCAGTTTAAAATTTTCAAATAAAATAAAAAAAAAAATGTTCACTCCACCCTACGGCACACTTAAAAATTATTAAATTTTAAAATTTTATTTTCATATTTTTCCCATATTAAGGATCCCAAATTATATTTTTTTTCGAGTGTGAAATTTTCAAATAAAAAAAATAGTTTTTTTTTTCACTACACCATACTGTACAGTAGGGTGGAGTGAAATTCAAAAAAAAAAGTTAACCTCGGAAAGAGATGTAGTCTGGGGTCCTAATGAGGGGAAAAATAAAGAAAAAAATTTAAAAAAAATTTTAGGGGTCGCGCCACTCCCTCGAAATTTGGAAATTATCGCTATTTTGGCGTTGATTTTAGAAAAATCCTAAAAAGTTTTATGTCAATAAATGTTTGCAATAGCGTAAACAATGAAATAAGGGCATGAAAAAATTTAAAAAAAATTTTCTCATTGTTCAAAAATTTCAAAAAGTAAAATAAGTCAAATCGTCCCTTCTTCAGAAAATTGACTGAACAATGAAATCGCCACCAAAGCTACAAATATTAGTCGATTATCCTCATATTTGCCTCAAATACTTTTGTTTGGGCATTGAACAAGCTCAAACTTTTAAATTTCGAATAAGTTAAGTCGTTAATTTTTAGGATTTTTCTAAAATCAACGCCAAAATAGCGATAATTTCCAAATTTCGAGGGAGCGGCGCGACCCCTAAAATTTTTTTAAAATTTTTTTCTTTATTTTTCCCCTCATTAGGACCCCAGACTACATCTCTTTCCGAGGTTAACTTTTTGAAATTTAAAAAAAAGCATGTTTTCACTCCACCCTACTGTACAGGTCTCCTTAGCTTCCATATTAGCCATTAATGGACTAAGTGTGTCGGATAAGACAGCCGCCTCTATCTAACGTCCCTACCTACAGAACGCCGTTTCGGGGAAGGCCACCTTCCAATTATCAATTACAAGGTTTTTTGCTAACTTTGTAATGCTTGTAGACCATTTCTCGTGGCTCCCTGACAAGGCCCCCCCCTTAAAGGCCCGCCTCACGAGTTGCTTTTACCACTATGGGGGCCTATTATGTCCTCTGCTAGCCCCACTACATCTGCAGCAAACAAATAATCACATGCAATACTAAAAGTGTAGTTGTTGGTGGATGTTTTTTTTTTTATTTTTAATGAAAGGCTCCACGAAAACAGTTGGGATTGGTTTCGCAAGAGGTGGGGGGAGACTGCAAAAGCATAGTGAAATGTGAAATATTTGTTACAATATAATTATGGCCACAAAATAATTATGCAGAGAAAAAGATGATGTCGATCCTTAACAAACAAAATTGCAATAATCGCAGTTATTTATGGGTCACAATTTCCAACAGAATTTTTCGATTCTCTTGCCGCTCTCCAAAAGATTATATTTCTGCTACGATAGCAGTCAAGTTATGCCATTTATTCTTGTCGAACTCTCCACTCCACCCACTATCGAGGGTAAATAATTTATGTTATTTTGTGAAGTATTTTTCGGTAATCACCCCCACCCCACAGTAGTTTGTAAATAAATCCAATGGACAATTTTTCCCTATAAATATTTCACAATCCAACAAATGCAAGTCCTTTATATTTATCCGAGTCCTTAGAGAACAATTAAAATATTCGTTTGGTTTATTTGGTATTTGTTTATATATTTTTTTTCTTCTTATTTTACAACAAATAAATAAATACATATTTAGACATGTGCCTGTATACGCCCCCTATCAGGGGAGGGAGAGAGAGATAGAGAGACGTGGGAGTGTAACTGTGTATGTGTTTTAAACAAATACTACCGACACAAACACACTTAAGGACTTAAGGACAATTCAAACACTCTCACATACAAGTGGTGGAGTGGTTTTCGGCACATGTTTGTATTTACCGAGAGAAGTCTATTAGCCCATTACCAGTGCCATGAGAGTAAAATCAACAATTTTAAATTGATGCAGAAACAGGCTTTATTGGAATTTTTCAGATCACATGGTAAAGGCTTGCAAAATGTTCCCCAGGATATTTAAACCCAAAAGGAAAATGAAATATGGCCCAACTAAAAAATTCCCAAAAATAAATGAAAACTTCCCAAATAATGAAAAAACTCCCCCAAAGAGACACTGGCGCGACTGCCGGCCCGGTCCCGACTACTTGTTTAAATAAATGTCAGCTTTAAAGAAATGTTTCGGATATGCTCTCAATTGATATCGATTGAAAGATTCCCCTATTCCCAGCTGATTTTTTGGAGATTTCACAAATATATTTTGAGATAAATACTATAGGTCTCTTGAAACATTGGGGAATTGTTCATTCAAAAACAAAAATGACAAATTTTCCAAAAAAAATGCAGAATATTCCAAATGAAGAATTCCCCAAAATTAAGTGAAAAATTCACCTAAAAGTCCAATATGAAAATTTACCCAAAAATTCCGAAAAATCCGCAATCCCAAAACCCAATCCAAAATACCCTCAAATATTATGAAAATACTCCAATAAGAAAAAACCATCACTATAAACTGATTTTACATGACAGTCCAATGAAAATATCCCCAAAAAACTAAAAATTCCCCAAAAATAAAAAAATGGTAAATTTATTATTATCCATTTTTTGGGGCAGAAATTAAATGTTATCCAAAAATTATGAAAATACTCCTTAAATTTTGTGTATAAGATTTTTTTTTGGGGGAATTCTTTATTTTTCATAGAGCCCAATGAAATTATGCTGAAATCCTCAATTTGTATACCCTCACCCTACGGGTAAGAGGGTATATATTCAGTTGATACGGCTCAGACGTGTAACACATAGAAATATTCACATTAGAACCCAAGAGTCTTTAAACCAAATTCGATTCATGACTTTCTGAATCGTTTGAGCCATGTCCGTCTGTCCTGCTGGTACGCACGATAACTTTCGAAAGAGTTAAACAATCGCTTTGAAATTTGGCATATTTTCCCAAAACTGCTTATGGGATTGCATATGAGATATATGGCCACACGGCTTCGGGTACCTCCCATACAAATCGTCCATTTCGGTCACTTTAGAAATCGTATAATAATCTCAATATGACCAACGCGATCTTGCCCACATTCTGTATTTAGTAAAGCTATAACTGGTCAAAGTTTCGCACAAAAACTTAGAAGTCTGGCAACTCCCCTTCGGGTACCTCCCATACAAATGTACCATTCCACCCACTTTAGAAATCGTGCAATAATATCAGTAGTAAAGCTATAGCGAGATGAAGTTTCGCACAAAAACAAGGAAGTCTGGCAACTTCCCTTCTGGGACCTCTCATACAAATGTACCATCCCGCCCCATTAGAAATCGTGTAATAATCTCAATATGACCAACGCGATCTTGCTAAAATTCTGTATTAAGTAAAGCTCTAACTGTACAAAGTTTTGGACAAAAACTTAGAAGTCTGGCAACTCCCCTTCGGATACCTCCCATACAAATCGTCTATTTCGCCCACTTTAGAAATGGTATAATAATATCAATATGCCCAACGCGATCTTGTCCAAAATTTTGTACTTAGTAAATTTATTGTAAGATGAAGTTTCGCACAAAAACTTGGAAGTCTGGCAACTCCCCTTCTGGTATCTCCCACACAAATGTACCATTCCACCCACTTTAGAAATCGTGTAATTATATAAATTCGCTCAAGTATTTTTTTCGAAATTCTATACATGAGACTTGTATGTTTTTACTGAGGGTTTCTTCACTGGTTTTCATAATAAAAAAATGGCAAAATTTTGCATACAATTTTTTTGGGCCATTTCACGTTTTTAGTGCTGCGGCGTGTCGTAGCGGAACATTTTTCCCACTGTTCTTCTTTATTTATCCCAACAAGGAAATTAGAATGGGCCCCAAAAACTAGTTGAGGCTTATTGTCGTACCAATATTTTGCAGTTCTATTCCATAAAAAAAGCCCCCATAATTTTTAAAATTTTCTGTTGTAGTTCAACGTAACTTTTTGGGGCGCATTTTCATTTGTGATTTGAAGGTTCATTTTCCTGGGGGACCCTGTTTCATTTCAGAAACTTAACCGCTTATATGAAATTCTATTTTTTTCTCCATTTCCAGTAAGTCTTATAAGCGATATATAAATTGAAATAAAGAGGAAATGGTGTCTATATGCCACATTCCTCTTATATGAAAATATCCCACACATAATAATTATTTTATTTTGAACCGCTTTAAATAATATGTCTCCTCCTTATTATTTGGCAAAATTTCGCTTATATGAAACTATCACAGAAATGCGATACAAATTAAAATCTCTTTATTTGCGGTTTCTCTATTTTGTTGCCTATAAGCGATACCGAAAATAACGCTTAAATGCAACAAATATCCCTTATATGTCAGCTATTTTCGCTACATAATATTCTATTCTGGATCGCTTTAATGATACTCTATTTTTTTCCTTCATGGAATGTTAAGGCAAATAAGTAAGTAAGTTGTTACTCGAATGCTGGCTAATATGATCAAGGTATGTTGCTGTCAAATGGAGAGATTTCTCATTTTGTGCCTCTAAGCGATACCGGCAATAACGATTATATGCAACGAATATCACTTATATGCCAGATATATGGCTATTTTTTCAGTATCCTATTTTCGACCGCTTTAATTGAAATTCTATTTTTATTTGAGCACTTTTGGTGTTGCACATGCAAATATTACATTCTTCAGCCAATATTGGCCTGTTATGTTTGCGACATCTCGCTTAATTGATATATTTTGCGAATAAAGATACTTTTTGTTTTTTTTTTTAATATGATATGATAAAATGTTATTGATAATAAACAATTTAATGTAAACGGAAATTAATATTTAAATAGAAATGTTGTACAACGTTGGCAAATTGGTGATATATTAATTGAATATCGTGTCTAAATGGAAATGCATTCATATATCGAAATACTTGTTGGCAGCCAAAGAAAATATGCGAAGTATCTGCGTTTTGTTGTTGTTGTTTCAAGCACTCGCTTAAAATTGAAATATGTTGTTATTACCTTTTCCCGGAATGTTTTTTAAATTAAAATTTCATTAAATTGTTGACAGGGCTGTTACATTTTTAAAAAACGAAACACACATCACAACTTTTTGTTTCGTCAGGTACGAGACCATGAGTGTTGAGGTGTATGTGTGGATGTGTGGATGTACGAATACGAGTATGTGTACGATGCTATGAACTTTGGTGGCTGTTAAAAGCGTTATGCATTTTAGTTTTTAGCTAAATGTGATAAATGCATCACTGCTTTTAGCAAATAAATTTCTTCCTCTACTTTTTCCACTAGCCACACTCACTCCCACACTGACACTGTCATGGAAATACGTTTGCAAAATTTCTGCTGGACTGGACATTGGAATTTAGTCCGCATTGAATGGATTCCATATTTAGCTCTAAAAAATGCATACGATTTTAAAACTCAAATTCATTGTAGCGTGTTATATTGGTTGGCTTTATGGCACAGTTCACGAGAAACGTCACACTGCATGCGGCGCGGACCAAATTAAAAGACTGCCATCATTCCATTTTTGTTTAATACACCAGGAAAAGCCCTTCCGAACTGTATGATTTCATACTTTCAAATCGCTTATTTCGTTAGAACTTCAAATCAAATATCCAGAAATATGACATGCTGCCTAAAATCCGATATTCGCTAGAAGGCAATCAGTCAGCCAAAGTTGGCCTGAGCCGGCAAATAATATTTGATGCAATCGTACAAACAAAAATCTGGTGTGGAAAAATATTTCTCAAATTGGAAATATCTTTTTGTACTTTCTTTATTATAAATTATTAGTAAAATTCTGGATGTGTCCGCAATAAATTGTGTATTCAAAGGCGGCTCCGAACGGCTAATGGGGTTTCTAGAGAAGTTTAGAGATTACTCTCTTACTGGCAAAGATGCCAGCATTTACCAGGTGTAAACAGCCGCTGAAGAATGTGTGATGGTCGTGCGACTATGTGAGCCTGGGTTTACTGTGTGATGTTCGCACACACTACGTGCTATATCATGACGGACCATTTAAGATATTATCAATTAATATTTTAATTACAAATTCCAATATATTAATTAATTAATTACTACAATTAATTAAAAGAATTAATATATTAATTACTACAATTAATATATTAATAACCACAATTAATATATTAATTGTAATAATTTATATTAATTATTACAATTAATATATTAATTACTACAATTAATATATTAATTACTACAATTAATTTATTATTTTCTACAATTAATATATTAATTACTACAATTAATTTATTAATTTCTACAATTAATATATTACAAACTACAATTAATTACTGCAATTAATATATTAATTACTACAATTAAAATATTAATAACTACAATTAATATATTAATAACTACAATTAAAATATTAATTACTACAATTAATTAATTAATTATTACAATTAATATATTACAAACTACAATTAATTACTGCAATTAATATATTAATTACTACAATTAAAATATTAATAACTACAATTGATATATTAATAACTACAATTAAAATATTAATTACTACAATTAATTAATTAATTATTACAATTAATTTATTAATTATTACAATTAATATATTAATTATTACAATTAATATATTAATAACTACAATTAATGTATTGATAATTATTACAATTAATATATTAACAACTACAATTAATGTATTGATTACTACAATTAATATATTAATAACTACAATTAATATATTAATTACTACAATTAATATATTAATTACTACAATTAATATATTAATTACTACAATTAATAAATTAATTACTACAATTAATATATTAAACTAGTATGTTGCAATGCGCCTATGGCGCCCGTTAATTTGATTGAGAAAGTATTTGTTACTTAATTTTAAAAATTTTGTAAAAAATATTTTGAGAAAACTAATTTGTAAAAAAAAATTTCGGAAAAAAATAAAATTGGAAAAAAAAAAAATTTGTGGAAAAAAAATTTTTGCTGAAAAAAAAATTGTTGTTGAAAAAAAAAATTTTGTTGAAAAAAAAAAAATTTTGTTGAAAAAAAAATTTTTGTGGAAAAAAAAAATATTTTGTTGAAAAAAAATGTTTGTTGAAAAAAAAAATTTTTGTTAAAAAAAAGATGTTTGCTGAAAAAAAAATTTTTGTTGAAAACAATAATTTTGTTGAAAAAAACATTTTTGTGGAAAAAAAAAATTTTGTGGAAAAAAATAATTTTTGTAAAAAAAAAAAAATTTTGGTGAAAAAAAAATTTGGGGAAAACACAATTTCTGTACAAAAAAAATATTATTTTTTTTATTATTATTATTTATAGAATTATTATAGAATGCCTATTTAAATTCCTACGTACTGCGTGACAGAGTCAGTGAATCAGGGAATCAGGGAATCAGTGTATCAGTGAATCAGTGAATCAGTGTCGAGGGTAAATATATATTAAGATTACAATTAATATATTAATAACTACAATTAATATATTAATTACTACAATTAATAAATTAATTACTACAATTAATATATTAATTACTACAATTAAAATATTAATAACTACAATTAATATATTAATAACTACAATTAAATATTAATTACTACAATTAATATATTAATTACTACAATTAATATATTAATTACAACAATTAATATATTAATTACTGCCATTGATCTTAATATATATACCCTCGACACTGATTCACTGATACACTGATACACTGATTCACTGACTCTGTCACGCAGTACGTAGGAATTTAAATAGGCATTCTATAATTCTATACATAATAATAATAAAAAAATAATATTTTTTTTTGTACAGAAATTGTGTTTTCCCCAAATTTTTTTTTTACCAAATTTTTTTTTTACAAAAATTTATTTTTTACAAAATTTTTTTCCCATTTTTTTTTTTCAAAAAAATTTTTTTTTTCCACAATATTTTTTTTTTCCACAAAAATTTTTTTTTCAACAAAAAATTTTGTTTTCAACAAAACTTTTTTTTTTCCAAGAAAAAATTTTTTTTCAACAACTTTTTTTTTTTCAACAACATTTTTTTTTCCAATTTTATTTTTTTTCCAAATTTTTTTTTACAAAATAGCTTTCTCAAAATATTTTTTACAACATTTTTAAAATTAAGTAACAAATACTTTCTCAAGCAAATTAACGGGCGCCATAGGTGCATTACAACTTACTAGTATATAATAATTGTATATTAATTGGGAGATGAGCTGTAAGGGTCCAAATATGGAGACCTCGGTTCCCAGAAAATCATTTGTAAAGTATCCCAAGTATCGACGATTGTTTTATCCTTCGGAAGATAATAAAGCTGTCAGTCTTTGATTTGCATGGAAATCAATTCCAATGTGCACACGTGCATGAAATATATGCGACATTCCCTACACTTCATCCTCATTTGAAACCAAAAAGTCATTCTTATTCAGATCCACTCAGTCTCTCTTGAAGTCTGTGGTCCACATCGTTTTCCAAACTGTCATTGGTATACAGTTGCATTCAATGTCTCCCTAAGAATAAGGATGACTTCCCATACTGTTGTTTGTTTGGCAACAGGGTATGTTCTTTAATTTAGAAGGCGCACCGATCAGCCTGGCATTCTAAAAGGTACCCGTTTCGCTTTTATCTCGAGTGTCATTCACATTCAACTCCATACATTCGATGCTTCAGTATGTCTTGCTTTTTGGAAATGCTTCCGGAGATTGAAATAGGAAATTTTCTTTGAGGATTTTCAATTAGTATTTTCTGTTTCCCTCTCTTTAATGCTATCTCACTTAAATGCTAAACTGAACTACTGAAATATTTCAATATCTCATTCTTGGCCACCTGACATTCTCTGCAGTCAATCCCAGACGTATTTTTGTGACTTAAATTAATTTCTCTGTTGTTGGGGAAATGATGATAACTTTTAAAATTAACAACTCACACACACACACCTGTTTTTAGTTGCTCGACATTTTCAATAAACTAATTTAGTTTTTTGTGTTTTGGTCAACAGACGAAACAATTAAAAAAAAAACCCAGAAAGGTTGTAGGTGAATGGATTCATCGTGTCGAGTAGATCCGGGCTTTTAAATTGAATAACAACTATTCCGGGGTTCGCATATGGGGGTTTTTTTTTTGTTCTCGATTTCAATTTACGTACAAAGCGCGTATTACGGCGAAATGCTTGCATTCGACGGTGTAAACAGCAGACGAACCATAGAGATAAACACGTAAATGGATTTCAATTCGTTTATGTTTGTATAAGTGACTCTCTTCCGTACCAGTACCAGTATATTAGACTGGGTCATGTGTGTTATGAGGCGGTTTCAGTGGAAACAGAAAATAAATCAAAGTTGCTTTGGGGAAAATAACGGACAGTTGTGGAATTTTATGGAAAACTCATCAAATCAAAAACTAAAGCGACAGGCCGACAAGGAAGGCTCGCGGTTAAGTGTCGTCACGCCACAAAGTCCATATAGAGCCGAAGCCTACTCTCCAAACAATCTCAGTTTAGTCTTGATTACCGGTGTCCATCATGACGCGACACTGTCCGATTCGTGAGACTCAAGGTTGGGTGTAATGACTTCTGCTGAAGCTGTGGTGATGAAGAGGAGGAGGTGTCCATAAAACCCCTTCTCTGCACTTGACGTGTCCCAGCGAATAGGCCAGGCTAATCACTGGACTCTAAGTTCTTTAGAAACCTAGGCAATCTGGTCTATATTGACATTGACCGACTCAGGAGAGTCGGCTAGACAAAGTCCATGCGTTCCTTACTTCCGTAGTACCAGAAATAAGTCTCCGGTCAGATTTCGTAGTCGGAAATCCTGGTTGAAATCCTCTCGACAGTTGAAAGGATTGTCATACAGGATTGAGTATACCAAGTGCCTGTCTCACTCTATCTACTGGTATGCACCGCCCGTTGTTGTTGTTATGGTGCACCCTGTATGGAGGAAAGAACGGACTGTGTAAAATATTGTCCCACACAGATTTTGCTGGTAACATTATATATGTTTGAAGCAGGTCCCAAACATATTATGTTTATTATTATGTTCTGTTTTTATTTGTCTTTCCATCAATCCGAATCCATCTCTTTTGTAGTGTAGACTGTTTAAAACAAAGCCGTCAACTATAGTGCGCGACCCACTCTAATACACATCGTTGGTATTTACAATGAACATACACACGTTATGTGATGCATGTTTGTGTGTTAAGCATGCCATTTTATTATATTTTATTTAATTTTCATCCATTTCATTGAAAATGAAATTATTTTTTGTCTTTTTCAGCTCTTTTTTTTCACCCCCGGGGGGGAGGTGGTCGGTGTTTTCGGAATGCGTGTACAATTTTTGTTCATTCCGTTTATGGAATTTCATGAAAAGGTACAAATATACAATATATTCAAATGCTGTACTCGTCGTTTTACAAGTAACCCGTGATTCCAAGTAAGTACGAGTATTTATTACTTTAAGTTTTTTTCACCCATTGGTTGGGCAAGTTGTCGCTACCTTGAGCAATGTCATTCGATCCTAGTCCGTGGATGGTGTGAAGTGGACCTGTAGTTATTATGGTTTAGTTGGAGTGGTATTTCCAGTATTACACACCTAAGTCCAGACATTAGTTATTTGTGGAGCTCAGGCGATTTAGCTGGTTCACCACTCACTACTTTCGAAATCCCCATGGAAATATACTAAGAGGAGAAGTAATAGATGTGCGTGAGCTTCGTTTATTTCCCTTAACAGTCCATGAGGGACGGGCGGATAACTTCTCTCGAAGTTTGTATACTCACTGACCGGGACCAACTGTTTAAAGCCGGCTCCGAACGGCTAATGCTTTTCTAGAGAAGTTTTACATGGCTTAGAGATTACTATCCTACTCGTAATGTCGCCAACATTTACGAGGTGGAAACAGCTGCTGACAAATGTTAGAGGGTCTTACCCGGTTTCGAACTCGGGTTCTTCTGTGTGATAGTCGCACACACTACCTACCACACCATGGACGTCCACTTAATGACAACCTTATGTCAATGTCTCATAAGTTGGAATTGGGTAGTGACCGTTTTTCCGTAAAGAGTCAAATCACTTAATGACTGGGTCCACCGGCTGTAGGGTAGTTGTTTGACAGCGAGTTGGTTGTTAAGTGGATAACATGTTATGGGAGTCAGCGGATCTACTTTACAGCCACTGGACATTCAAGTACGAGCGGAAATACTTTTTATTTGTAAATCTTGTATTTATCTTAGGCCCCAACTTATCTTGATGATCTCAGCGAACATATTGGCTCTCCCTTTATGTGAATACTTGTTGCCTTTGTGGCTCAAAGACGTGTTAAAACCGAGTCAGGGGTCATCACATTCAACAACTTTCGATTGGGCGACGACTATTTACGGTGGGCTCTAGCATAGTCTTCGACGATTTGCCGGAGTCTTCTGTGACGGAGATAAGGCCGAGCTGACGCAGATTGCGCTTTAAGTCCTGGCGGTGGTCAAGTAGGACGATTGTTGGATTCACAAAGAAAACCCCCCCAAAGAATGTAACGTTTTCTTCAATATGGAATTATTAAAGGAACCTTGGAAACAGCTGTCCCCATTCAATTGCCGAGTACTGCGCTCATACCAGTCGCGCCTCCCCAAACATAAGCAACAAATAACATATTCACATATTGCCAACCTGTGGGAGCCGCTATATGAATTGCTGTACATGTTGGTACTTTTCGCAACACCCCATGCTGTTTTTTTTCGACATTCCCAAGTCAGCTTTTTTTTTTTTTGCACTTTGCCATGAACATAACCTTTCAATATAACGCGCTGCCATATTTAACAACTGTCGCATGGAATAGGAGGATCTATTTAGTTTGGGTGTTTCGTTTGTGATCGACAGGTATAAAATCATTGCTTAAGCGGAATTTATTGCATAATAAAAGCTGGTTAACCCATTCATAGCCAGCGACGCCATATGGCAGAGAGAAAAGGATTTCGTAAAGTGGAAAATATCAACGGACTTTTTTTTATAAAATATAAATTTTTTTTTAAACTCACAGATACAACCATCGTTGACTTAAGGGGCAGTCAATTATCTGTAGATTTTACTTAGCCAACCACCAGATGTAATCCCACACCACCAGTTGTCTGATATTGCAGTTTGGTGAGGTTATTAATTACAATTTACAATTGATTTGTTCTACATGATCCATGATGCAGGGCATTCAGTATTCGTCATCTACTCCCCCCACTGACTGGTTCGATATTCGCATTCACATTTCATTCGCCGCGCATGAATGTGTTAACGACGCGTTTTTTTCCTACTTTTACTCTGTAAATATTTTTTAAGTTTTCACTGCACGTTTTTCCAACAGCAGGGAGGGTTTTTTTTTGGTTGCTGCTGCCATCAATTGGAAATGTAGTTTGCATATTGCTTTTACTCGACTTATTCGGCTAAATAAACACCTTTTTCCAGGCTTTCCTCGCACACATGACCCTTTTTTTTTTGCTCAACGTTTTCATTTGACAATCCATTTGAAAAAAAAAAAATTTTAAAGATATGTTATTTATAACTGCGTACGTATGTGTATTTGTTCGTTTGGCTTTGAAATATTCCGAAATGTACTATTTGAGAATGTATGCACGCATACAGTCATGCACGTATTCATGGACATATTAATTTCGGCTTTATTTAATTTCAGATCATTTCATTTGGTAGGAGTTTTTTCCCCGTGTTTGCCGCCCTTTAGTGGGTTTTGGTTGGGGGTAACTGGAGAATTTATGGATGTATTTTAGCGATTATAAAGAATTCTTTCAACGTGTCAAGGAGGTATATGCGTATACTTGAGTATGAATAAGTGAGACTATTCGATCAATAGCTCAATGTTTTTTTTATAGTTAGGCCATCCACGAGAAACATCCAGAGATAGAGAGAGAGAGAGGTAGTGGGGTGAGGGGAGTGAGATGGTGATAGATTGAAGGCGGCTACAGGTGGTGAGAGAGAGGCGGTACGGGAAGAGAGTGAGATGATAATCATAGGAGAGAGAGGGAAGAGTGAGATAGGATAATGGTACAAAACAGGAGAGAAAGAAAGAGTTAAGTAAGAGAGAAAGAGTTGAGAGGTAGTTGATAGAGGGGGAAGAGAGTGGAGAGGGATACGAGAGGAGATAGATCGGATAGAGTGTAGTGAGATGGAATAGCGAAGAGAGAGAGCAGAGTGGGGTGAGAGAGAATAGTGAGGAGAGAGAGAGGAGAAAGAGAAGATAAATGAGTGAGAGGAGTTAGTGGAGATAGAGAAGGGGAGGAGAGAGAGGAGAAAAAGGATAAAGAGGGGTATTGGGGAGACAGGTGGGGGTGAGGGTGAGAGAGAGGAGAGCGATGACAGATAGGAGAGAGAGAGGATAGTGAGGAAAGATAGGAATGAGAGGAGAGCGAGGACAGATAGGAGAGAGAGGAGATATAGGAGAGAGAGGAGTGAGAGGAGAGAAAGGAGAGAAATGATAGATATGATAGAAATGATAGATATGATAGAAAGGAGACAGAGGAGAGAGAAGAGAGAGGAGAGAGAGGAGATAGAGGAGATAGAGGAGATAGAGGAGAGAGAGGAGATAGATGAGAGAGAGGAGAGAGAGGAGAGATAGGAGAGAGAGGAGAGAGAGGAGAGAAAGGAGAGAGAGGAGAGAGAGGAGAGAGAGGAGAGATAGGAGAGAGAGGAGAGAGATGAGAGAGAGGAGAGATAGGAGAGAGAGGAGATAGAGGAGATAGAGGAGAGAGAGGAGAGAGAGGAGAGAGAGGGGAGAGAGGAGAGAGATGAGAGAGAGGAGAGAGAGGGGAGAGAGGAGAGAGTGGAGTGAGAGGAGTGAGAGGAGAGAGAGTGGAGAGAGGAGAGAGTGGAGTGAGAGGAGAGAGAGGGGAGAGTGGAGTGAGAGGAGAGATAGGAAAAAAGTAATAGCCATTGAGAGTCGTCTTTAAACAGTAGATCCCGGCCAGTGAATACACAAATTATACAGGGTCCTCCAAATAACATTTTTTAATTAAAAAAAAAACTACTGGATATTTTCTAAAATTTTTTTTTTATTTGAAAGTAGAATCCTTCCGGTTAATAATGGAAAATAATTTCATTCAAATGGCTGCCTCGGCTGACCATGCAATAGGCTAATGCGATCTTCAAAAACAGGGCGCAAAACATCGAGTGTAGCTTCGGCTGTGTGGCACGTAACGCCAAATGTTGCCAATATCCTCCTCTTCAATTTTTGCAAACAAAAATTCGTTCAACATGACTCGATAACGAAATAAGCACTAGTTGAAAACAAAAACGTTAGATGGCGGACCGTTCATTGGCCACAGCTTTACGATGTGAAAGAAATACTCTGTCTGCTCCTTCATGGAATGCCCTTTTGGATTCGTATATTAATTTATTTATTATTGTACAGCAGGAGGACATTTTTGAAAGTCGAATAATCAGCCGAAATTGTGATGTTAATTGGCCTTTGGATTATTTTCTGTGGAAAGCCATTGCGCATAAATGTTACGCCAAGCATCCACAGATAATTGAAGCATTTAAACATGAAATCGAAGTTGCCATCGAAGAGATTCGAACCGAAAATGTATTGATAAATTGGGTTAAACCGATTTCTGTAGAAGATTTACATGGCTCAGAGATTATTCACTTACTCGTACAGAGATGGAGAACGGCTGCAGACAAATGTTTCTGACCAGGATATGAACTTGACGTTGTTATGGGATAGACACACACGCAGTACCTGCCGCACCACCGCAGCCCACAATTCACCCGTTCGCCAGAAGAAAAAAAACATGTGTAGAGAGTTTTAGAGGATTTAGGCATTCAAAGAATTAACATGGTGATCACAGCACGAGGCGAGTTACAGGGTGTCACAATTAACCCTCTGTTACAATTTTTTTTTAATTTGATGTTTTAGAAATTTAAACCAGATATGCATTTTTTAAGGTTATGTAGAATATATATATGGTAAAAAATCTTAAGGTTTTGTAAGATATTCAAATGTAAATCCATTTTAATGAGACATGATTTTTTTTGATGTTAAGTTAATTTATATTTTTGTATTTAGGGCGCAATATATTTTTTGATTTAAAAAAAAATTGTCACACGGAACCCCTGCATTTTTCCGAGGTATCCTAGGGTTCCGCTGAATATACTTTGGGAACCACTGTTCTAGGGTAACACATAGTCGCCTATACAGTACATGTTTAATTTAAATTTTGGATTCTCCCCCTCTCCCCCCCCTCTATTAGAACCATCTATTTATTCTAACACATTTTTAATCTTACCCGCTGCATAATTCATACGCCCGCGAATGCGATACCCGCGGAAAATACATCCATGGCGGAGTACACCAAATAAAGCTCTCAATTTATATGTTTAAATAATATACCAGCAACAACAAAAGAAGCGTTTAAGTAAATATTTACTGTATTACGCAAGAAACACACTCACATAACCACGAGTGGAAACACTGTGAAACCCAGACCACTCCCTCACCCCCCCCAAAAAACAAGTCTCAAGAAAACCAAAGTAAAGACACACACGACATAAGACTCCATAAAGTATAAATCTATATCGGAAAGCCAGGGGGAAAAAAAGACTACTTCAAGTATTGCGTGGTGTGCCATCGCACTGCTCTCTCTCTCTCCCTCTCTCTATCTCCACCACCAATGCATGCATTCCACGTTTGCCAGGGATTTCGTTCCTATCAACAAATGCCTAAAAACGTGTTCAATTGCCATTTTTACAAAAAAGTTGATGTTTAACTTTACTAGGTACACATACACATGCCATATGTATCTCAAAGTGTGTGTGTACTCACACACATACACATACTATGTACGTCGGTACACTTACAGCCATTTGCTAGCACATCCTTTGAGTGTTTGTGTACATTTTCGATTCATTTTTAGCTGTTGCTTATTTGCCTGCGAGCTTAAACTGAATTCATTCATTACTCCATCCTTGCCAGCCATTCCTGCCATGGCTTTCTTGGTTCCCTAGTCCCGGTTTCTGGTTCGGTGGAGCCGCCAAAGTGAAATGTTGATATAAACGATCTTGTGAAGCGCATTTACGTGTGGAAAATTTTATGGTTTTATAATTTTCACACTAATATTTTATGTTTGCATTACTGGAAGTATTTTCTTTCGTTTCTGCGGTGCCACAGAAAACGAGGCGAGGCGCCCGCAGCCTTTTTTCCTTTTCTTTTTTGCCCGTAGGATAATAACTGAATGACTTCATTTTTGGTGTACATTTACCCGGTTGCCTGCATAGGCATAAATTATCGTAAGGAAGTGTGGAAAAAGTTAGACACAAGGAGAATAGAAACGCTGGAAATCAATAAGGGAAATGCCAACAATTATGAAGTTTTCTAGATGGAGTATGAGTAACGATGTTATCTTTATTTGTTAATTGCAAGTCATACGTTAGGAAAATGCGCTGGGAGTGGTGAAAATTAACTAAAGTATGTAGTTGCTGTGGTTTCGAATTACTTAACCAACTAAAGCCTGAGAATCTCAGCCTAGTATTAACGATCTGATTAGGAGGGGCTATTATTTTTGGTAAATATTTAGTTTTTACAAACATTTCATTTTTAAAAGAGGTTTCTTATTTAAAATCTTAAGGGGAATAGTAAATAGTCTGATTTCCAAAATAGTAAACGTCTATTGGGATCGACTGTGGTGTCGGGTCTAGTGGATGTCAATACAATAGTCAGTAGAACATTGTTAAGTCTCTTTCCCCACCACCCAAAGGGTTCACGAGTACTGGTGAAAAAATAGCTTAGAAAGTCCAATAGGATTTTAGAGCTTCACCGGGTGTGTATTCTGGTAAGAACATCACATATTATTTATCAGGCACTTAGGTAGACACCTTTCTATTGACTTTACTAGTACGAGAAAAGTCGTGGAAAGAGAGGAGAGAGAGAGCGGAGATATATGTGAGTGATGAGAGAGGGGAGAGAGTGGGGAGAAAGAATAGAGAGGATAGAGAGAGGGAGAGAGAGGGAGAGATATAGAGAGGGAGAGAGAGGGAAGGGAGAGAGCAGAGAGAGGGGATACAGCAGAGAGCAGAGAGAGAGGGGGAGAGTGGAGTGAGAGGGGGAGATAGAGGAGAGTGTGGAGTGAGAGGGGGTGATATAGGAGAGAGTGGAGTGAGAGGGGAGAAGAATATTTAAAAAAATGAGGGTGCGGAGAGGAGGAGAGAAGGGAGAGAGAGGAGAGAATAATATTTAAAAAAAAATGAGATAGAGGAAATATTTGAATACACAGTGCAACGCCAGAAAATAGGAGAGAGAGGATAGAGAGGAGAGAGAGGAGAGAGAGGAGAGAGAGGAGAGAGAGGAGAGAGAGGAGAGAGAGGAGAGAGAGGAGAGAGAGGAGAGAGAGGAGAGAGAGGAGAGAGAGGAGAGAGAGGAGAGAGAGGAGAGAGAGGAGAGAGAGGAGAGAGAGGAGAGAGAGGAGAGAGAGGACTACAAAACATATACGGAGAACAATACCTGATAAAAGACCGTGTTTTCCCAAAGTCATGCACTTTTTTTTGCCACAAAATCTCATTTTTGCCAATAATTGGTCATTTTCTCAGCATCATATCTTGAAAACCGTTTGGAATTTAGATGTACTCTCTGAGGCAAAGTTGTAGCTTTTGCCATAAAGAACAGCATATAAAATCAAACAAAAAACGTTATCTTCAATGACAATTTTTTTTCAAAAAAAAAAAAAGAATTTTTAGCATTTTTCCCCCTCTTCAGGTCTATACGTAGCAAACCGTTTAACGAAATTCAACGAAAGAATCTTAATATATATTTACCCTCGACACTGATTCACTGATACACTGATTCCCTGATTCACTGATTCACTGACTCTGTCACGCAGTACGTAGGAATTTAAATAGGCATCTTAATATATATTTACCCTCGACACTGATTCACTGACTCTGTCACGCAGTACGTAGGAATTTAAATAGGCATCTTAATATATATTTACCCTCGACACTGATTCACTGATACACTGATACACTGATACACTGATTCCCATACACTGATTCCCTGATTCACTGATCCACTGACTCTGTCACGCAGTACGTAGGAATTTAAATAATAATTCTATAAATAATAATAATGAAAAAAATAATATTTTTTTTTTGTACAGAAATTGTGTTTTCCCGAATTTTTTTTTTACCAAAATTTTTGTTTTTTCCAAAATTTTTTTTTTCAACAAAAATTTTTTTTTTCAGCAAAAATTTTTTTTTTTCAACAAAATTTTTTTTTTTTGAACAAACATTTTTTTTTTCCACAAAAATTTTTTTTTTCAGCAAAAATTTTTTTTCCACAAATTTTTTTTTTTCCAATTTTATTTTTTTCCGAAATTTTTTTTTACAAAATTGTTTTGTGTTTTGTATCAATTCACATTTGCTTTTAGGACGGCATTAGTCAGTTTTTGAAGCGTATGATTAATATTAATTTGAAATTCACTCATACGTACAGATGGTTAATTAAATTGAATTGATGTATTTATCATATCGCTCATTTACTTGAATAGTGGCATAACTCAAAATAGGATTTTTTCAGGAGAGCCGTTTAAAATTGTCAATTTCGTCGTACTTTCCAAATATAGAAAAATGACTACAGGCTATTTCAATAATAAAAAAATATCTACCAAATAAAGGTTTTTTTTTATCCTTTTGCCTTTTTAACTGATTCATAGTATTAAATAAAAATGTAAATATTTAGCAACTATTCCTCGCCACAATTGTTGATATATCTATAAGATAAAACTCAAAAATGTATATAGCTCTTATTTAGATGATAATTTATATTTGGATAAATAAAATTTGAATTGAATTGAATTAATATGTAGACCTGTCATATGAATGCACAATACTCAGTAGAACAAAAGCCAATTTAAATTAGAGATTTACAGCTTTTCAAGATCAAAAATATATAAAGTGAATTTTGAATTATGCCACTATTCAAGTAAATGAGCGATATAAAAACCAATTGCAATTGCATTAGGTGTATGGTGCGGAAAGGTCGGAGAGTTTGTACTTCTTAAAATTAAAGCAAATTTCTATCAAAACTCATGCACTTTATTACTTTTGAAAAGAAACACCTTATTGTTTTCTTCCGTCAGAGGGTGTAGTAGAATTTCAATAATACTCCCTGAGTATCTGAATAATACCAAAGAAACATAGGATAGCTATGAACTATTTATACAAGAATTTGTAACAATTAGATTACATGTGTACTACATTCTACATTCTGTTAATATTCCTTGTTGATGCGTTTGCGCGTCGTTGTTCTTATCGCTGACCCTTTTCTTGCTATGGGGTCATTCTGGAGGCCGCTGCTGCTACCACACAATTATGCAGATTATTTGCAAACATGTCACAGCCCACAACAAAACCAAATCGCCTCATCCTCATTTTAGGTTGGTTCGGTCAGACTGAACTTCACAACGTTTATTCTGTTGTATTCCCACTGGATTTTCTAGTTTTTGTTTTTTTCAACCATAATGTCAAAATGTGGTGTCAACTGATAACACTTGGAAATCAATTCGTGTCTCCATTAATCAGTTGAAATGCCGTGGACGTGCTGTATGGAACATTTAAACAATTCCATACTCATATGTCAGCCTATTAATTATTAAATATATAAAGTGAATAATATTTTAATGTTTCCACCTTTTCCTGTAATATTACGGTAATGTTAAGCACGTGTTTTTCTGTTTTATTATTATTTTGTAATGCAATCGATCAACCAAAACTCCGACCGTTTGTCACAATTATCATATTGTGTACAATTAGCTGGAACAGGGAGAGACAGAGAGAGAGAGAGACTACTCCCATAGGTAAATGCATAAATATGCATGCATTTAATGTATGGTCATTTATTTTAATTATATCTACATAATTTAAACAAATTTGAAACGGAGCACGCATAAAACAAAAGTGAGCAAAAAAAAAAAAAACAGAGCGAATATTCTTGGTAACCGGTTGATAAAAAAAAAACTGGAAATAACAAACTAAAGCCAATTAATGTGTAAATAATATAGATATGTTTATTAGATAGGATTGAAGTGGGGGGGAAAAAACGATAAAAAGTTGAAAAAGCAACAAGGGTTTAAAATTACAATCCTAAGTCTAAAATGATGTTCTATTGTTAATAGAGAAGTATTCCTATGCCGTAGCTGTTGAGAGCAAAATAAGAAGAGAATCAGTCCATTACTAAATCTTTGGCAGCTCCCCTGTAACTTGCACTGCTACAAGCCTATCCCTTACTATTATTTTAGTCTTACTAGAGGTTAGTGTTCACAAGTGCTTCACACTTGTCCTCAATTGCCAGCAGATAATCGACCCACTCTAATGCTCATGCGTGTTTGCATCTATGCAGGTTCAGATCACATTTGCATATTTAATCAGCTTTCAATAATGCGTGAAATAAGTGAATCAAATGAATGCATTTCAAAAATTATGAAATCAGTGAAAAATCGCTGTCGTTAAGATTAACTTAAGATTAAAGAGGAAAGAGAAAAGAGGAAAGAGGAAAGAGGAAAGAGGAAAGAGGAAAGAGGAAAGAGGAAAGAGGAAAGAGGAAAGAGGAAAGAGGAAAGAGGAAAGAGGAAAGAGGAAAGAGGAAAGAGGAAAGAGGAAAGAGGAAAGAGGAAAGAGGAAAGAGGAAAGAGGAAAGAGGAAAGAGGAAAGAGGAAAGAGGAAAGAGGAAAGAGGAAAGAGGAAAGAGGAAAGAGGAAAGAGGAAAGAGGAAAGAGGAAAGAGGAAAGAGGAAAGAGGAAAGAGGAAAGAGGAAAGAGGAAAGAGGAAAGAGGAAAGAGGAAAGAGGAAAGAGGAAAGAGGAAAGAGGAAAGAGGAAAGAGGAAAGAGGAAAGAGGAAAGAGGAAAGAGGAAAGAGGAAAGAGGAAAGAGGAAAGAGGAAAGAGGAAAGAGGAAAGAGGAAAGAGGAAAGAGGAAAGAGGAAAGAGGAAAGAGGAAAGAGGAAAGAGGAAAGAGGAAAGAGGAAAGAGGAAAGAGGAAAGAGGAAAGAGGAAAGAGGAAAGAGGAAAGAGGAAAGAGGAAAGAGGAAAGAGGAAAGAGGAAAGAGGAAAGAGGAAAGAGGAAAGAGGAAAGAGGAAAGAGGAAAGAGGAAAGAGGAAAGAGGAAAGAGGAAAGAGGAAAGAGGAAAGAGGAAAGAGGAAAGAGGAAAGAGGAAAGAGGAAAGAGGAAAGAGGAAAGAGGAAAGAGGAAAGAGGAAAGAGGAAAGAGGAAAGAGGAAAGAGGAAAGAGGAAAGAGGAAAGAACGAACTAGTATGTTCTGCAAATACATGTAGGCACTCGTCAACTCACGGTGTACAGAAGCGACAGGAACTCCAGTATTCCAGCCACTGTGCAACGTAAATAATTTATTGGCATTCCACGATTGTTATCTCTGACACTACTCTCTCTGTATAAACATTTGTGTTAACACAATTAGATAATTGTATTCCTATGGGACTTTATGTTTTTTTTTTCAACAAATTATCCAACAAATTAACAATCATTTGTTTTTTGCAACATTCGGATTAGGTGCGAGAAATTTACATATAATTATTATCATTTAGTATTTTTTTTTTGGAATGTTCTAATATAAAACGTTAATTTACTGAAACTGAAAGTAGTACGATCTTTTCGCAAATTGAACTTGCAAGCGTTCATTCCTCTTCTAGGCGGACCCTACAGCCCTCAGTTGAAGTATCGCCGCTTATATATTCTCGCCAATTAATTCGTATATCGTTTGAGCAATCGACTTCAAACTTTAAATTATCAAGCTGAGCGCAGTGGAGGAAGCCAACAAGGCGAACAGAACGATACAATGAGCATTAGATGGAAACCGAAGGTGAATCGTTGGATGTTGCCCTCGGGAAATAGTAACCGAAGGCTGTTCCCTGGGAAAACTAATGAAGGAGATTACTGTTTAACACGTATACACCAAAGCTCTGCAATGAAAGTCTTGAAACGGCATTCAAGGCATTCCATTGAAAAGCGAATACATCAGTGCACTCATTGTATACTTGAAACAAAAATGAGTAGTGAAAAGCTCATTCACACACAAACAACAAACTTCAACACAAATGAATACCAAGACATATGACTACATGCAGAGCAAGACAAAACTTCACTACTGTACTCGGTGTCATTGCAGATGAAATAAATGTATGTGTGTTTTTTCAAAGAACATGCTTCTCTGACAAAATAATTGTTGAGGGGCAATTGCAAGTTTTTGACTGTACCAAGACATTTGACTACATGTCGAGCAAGACAAAACTTCACTACTGTACTCGGTGTCATTGCAGATGAAAACAATGTATGTGGGTTTCTTCAAAGAGCATGTATTTCTGCCCAAGCGCACATCAGTTGACATGCTAATTTTTGAGGGGCAATAACAAGTTTTTGATTGTACCAAGACATTTGATTACATGCCGAGCAAGACAAAACTTCACTATTGTACTCGGTGTCATTGCAGATGAAAACAATGTATGTGGGTTTGACATGATCATTTTTGAGGACCAATAAAACGTTTTTGTGTAATGTCTCTGATGCCGTAAACACTACTGAGTGTTTTGCATATCAAAATGATTTGTTGTAACGTTTATTTTTTTCCAAAAAAAAAATATTATTTCTTAACGAATAACATGCAACAACTAGACCACAAAAACTTATATTAAAAAAAGTTAACCATAACTAAATTAAAATGCTGGCAAGTTGTTTAGTATTTCATTCGTTCTTTTGTTCAGACTTATTAACATATTAAAATAAAGGATTGAACTGAACGGTTTGAATGTTTGTAAGACACTGAATTCCTTATTTTTTTTATAAACGTTTACTTACAGCTAAATATACGTTAATGATCTAAACTAATCGTAAAGAAGTAACCAGAACGCGCTAGTCGCATGTATATTTTTATTGTTGTTTTTTTTTGGAAAATTCCACTCGTTATCATCTTCCTCGTCCCCCTTCGATGCCTTATCAACCGCATAGAATATCCATTGCCTGCTTATTTTGGATACGTAATTAAATATTTTAATGTTCATACAATATTCGAGTACATACACTTCAATTGCATTGAGCTAGTACAGTTTATACGCCAAGCAAACAAATGCATAGAAAATAAAAAGAAACATGTGCAGTTTTGTTTTAGAGCTGATCATTATTTTCTAGTTCTTTTGTTTAATGTCTATTTACTGATGAACGTGTATGTATGTACGAATTTATTCATTCCCTACAACCTGAATACACTGAGTACTCACTGTCTTCCTCAAGTATTCACTTTATTTTGAGGAACCAAAACGAAAAAGTTGAATGCATAAAACGAATAAACAGTGTACATATTTTGGTTTCAATAACCAAACAGTGTACAATATTTGCTTATGTAACTGTTGATCATTTAGTTATTTTGTTTTTCGAGTAACGGGTGCTTTAAATCAGTGGGCACTGAAGCGATTGGTAGACTCCATACAAGTATTACGCATGGAAAGTATACTGCAGAGAGAGAGAGATAGGGAGAGAGAGAATGAGACGGAGAGAGATAGATTGAGATAGAGACAGAAAGAGATAGTGTCAAAGAGCGAAAACAATACAGATATTTTGTTTTACTAGAACAATTGTCAAATATAGCTAAAAATAAAAATTCATAAATCTTTTACAAATCATACGTTTTTATATCAGCCATACATTTATATTTGGAATTTTCCATCAGTCGCACTCACATCTGTACGAAATAAAAGTTTTGGTCTTTTATTTTAATATAAAAAAAAAAACTCAACCAACAGTTAAATGACATTTTAATAAAAATTCGTTCAATCGAAAAGTGGACAAGCAGAATTTCATTCAATTTCTAAAGGGTATAAGTATTTTCGTGGGAACATTGGGTATAGGTGGGGCCTTCTTCATAAGGCCCAACCAGTTTGTGGATTCTTTTTGACAGCATTTTATTTTTTACTTTTCGTATGGAATAGCTCCTCACGAAAATATTCACATTAGCAAGTTTTTTTTTTAAAATTGTAGATTAGGTTGTAACAACTAGCCCCTTACATTGCGAAGTACTACAAAATACATATCCCTCTTATCGAAAAAAAATGCTTTGCCATTTACACATGATATTCACCAAATTTGCTATGCTGCCACTTTCCATCTATACATGTGTTGATTTTTTTAATAAATATATATGTCATATATCGATTTACAACAATTGCTTTACTATCAATTATATTGTCATTTGTAAATATAAAAAATAAAATGAAAATTTGTTTTTGGTTTCCAATGAACATAGAACATGTTTCAATTTTCTGGCAATGGCTGTTGACAAACAAAGATTCGTTGTCATAGCCAAATTCTTTGGGTCAACCGAATTGTTCTCTTGTACGTACTAGTAACATTGCATCAGTACAACCGAATAGTAGTTGTTAACTAAATTATTTACTACAGCGAAATAATTCTACAGAGTATTCATACAAAGTAATAAATTAATTATTGGCAATATCTTCCATGCTTCAAACCATTGTCCAATCTGCTTTGTCGCTTGCACTTGCAAAAAATGTAAACAAAAACGAAGCTAGTCCATGCTACAAACCATTACACGATCTGCTTTCTCGCTTCAACTTGCTCTCTGACATCAGCCTTATCGTTTTTTGTTTTTTTTTTCTTTCATTAAATTCCTTTGACTTGACGATAACTGATGGAGTGGCCCTCGTACATTTCATTATATAAACTAATCGACTAAAAATTAATGAACACACATTTATGCAAAAACCAAAAACCCAAAGCACACACGCATATATTTACGCAATCACCGCCATTATTATTAAATATTTGTTATTCAATAGCGATATTAATGAATTACAATTTATCGGGACACAATTTTGTGCAAAAAGATATTTGCATTCCGGCGAAAAAGAGAATGGCCATGCGTTAAAAGTAAACTGGCGCGTATTTATTTACGGGCATACGTTAACTTATGCCAATAAATAAATTATAATTGACAAACATCATTAGCATAAAACTATTCGAAAAAAAAACACACACACATAAAATATATAAATTTAATCAGATAACACAGGTGAAATGGAACGTGTGACTAACCGACCGACTGACTGACTGCCTCAATAAAAACACAAGGATTTTTGTATTGATTTATAATATAAATTGTTATGCTCGGATTAAAAACACCTGAAAGGAGGGGGGGGGGTGTAAATAACAAATGATATTCCCCCAACCCATATGCACATATTTCCCCCCCTTACATTCACTAGTCAGTGATTTAATGCCTACTTTCTTTCATTGGGCGAGGTTAGTCCAATGTTTAGTCATTTGAGATTTGTTATGGACAAATATTGTGGAACTGCAATTTATCAGTTGCCATTTCATGCATGTCTGTCTGTCAGTGTAAGCCCATTGCATTATTTAAAATTCAATTTCAATTTACGGATCAAGTTTTATTTACAAAACACCATCAAATCTTTTCAATCGCATACAATTTTATTAGATTGGCCGACTTTTTGTGTTATCGGACAAGTCTATTTGCATGGCAAATGGGCAAAAATTAATCTTTATTTATATGCGTTGAACACACGCCACTTTAGAAAATAATAACAAAAAAAAAAAAAAAATGAACAAAATTATATTCATATATATGAGGCATTCAATGATTTGGTGGCAATATTCTTAGAAATACTTTTCAGCCTGATTCTGAATATTCCCGGGGAGATAATTCCCGGGGAATATTTTTTTTGGACAAGAAAATCCTCCTTTCTTTGAAACAGACCGGTAAACAAACAAATCATCGGACTCCGAATAATCGAAATTGTATGTCCCTTATTATTATTCGCTCGGTTTGTTTAGAATAGGAGGATATTGTTCTCGAAAAAAAGAAAATTCCCCTGAAATTATCTCTCCGTACGTATTCAGAATCGGGCTGTTTGTATTCATTTTATTTGTGCCACCTCATTCCGTTCACTTTGCAAAATCTGTATTAATATTCAAACTCTTTGCATAGTCTATCTAAATTCGATATTTATTAAAGCTGTAACTGAATAAAGTTTTCGAGAGAAAAATAGGAAGTCTAGCCATGCCCCATCCGGTACCTGCCACCTTGGAAATCGTATGATTACATTACTTCCTTAAAATTCGGTATTTCCCATTTTCATTACGAAATATTACGCGGGCCATCCCCACTATAGGAATTCAGCTAAAGGGTGTTTTTTATTGAGGTATAGAACTTCGAATTGAAATAAAACACAAGAAAATCGTTTTAATGTCCATCAATTTGGCTTTATTGGAAGGATAATTTTATGCCATTAATGTTTAAATATGATTTCGGGCATGTGGCCGCCGCGGCTGGCTCGAATAAAGCCAATTCTACAGGTCCAATTTCACTGAACAAAATTTTGTGATGAAAATCAGCATCGAGATGAATCTCATTTTCGGCCCATACACCAAAATCACAACGCATTGCATGGTCTCGCGGCTTTAATTCTTGCACAAGCTGGATCTTGTAAGGTCGCAAGCCAAGATCTTTGCGCAAAATCTTCCATAAAGTTGATGGATAAAGCTCCAATTGCTGTGCACGGTGGCGAATCGATTCATTCGGACGGAGCTTGCGGTGAACTTCGCGAACTGAACCATTACTTTCGAAATAAATTTGCACGATTTGCAAGCGTTGTTCTTTTGTCAACCTGTTCATGATGAAATGGCAAACCAAACTAAATATTAATCACTTGACAGCCGCCAGTTAAAAAAGTGATGCCAACTTAAAGTTCTATACCCCAATAAAAAACACCCTTTATTTGGAATATGAAAATTGTATATTTTTACTGAGTGTGAGTGTGAAAATGTAAGTGGGTTTAGCCGCAACGTTCCCACATGATTTCAATTATATTTTTTTTTGGAAAAAAATTGTGTTTTCATCAATTTAACACCAAATATTTTTCCAAACTTCTGTCTACTGATTTTATTTATTTCACTAACTCCCAGTAGTTGCCCCCTATCAATGCATTGTACACTGTACATCCATAGGTCACTGGTTCAAAGCCGGGTCGAAGGACCAAAAAAAAACCGCTTGAATTGTTACAATTCTAGGAGTTTTCAAGCATTACATACAGTCCACTAGCTGCCAAACATCTTCCAGAATTGTATAGTGTCAGCCATATGATATCAGGGTATCAGGGAAGGTGGAGAAGAAGCGTAAACTTGCATATTGTTTGACGATTTGACTTATTTTACTTTTTGAAATTTTTTAACAATGAGAAAATTTTTTTTAAATTTGTTCATGCCCTTATTTCATTGTTTACGCTATTGCAAACATATATTGACTTAAACCTTTTTAGGATTTTTCTAAAATCAACGCTAAAATAGCGATAATTTCCAAATTTCGAGGGAGAGGCGCGACCCCTAAAAATTTTTTAAAATGTTTTCTACATAAAGAGTGGTTCGCTTTGGCACGGAATGGTTCCTATCACATTTGTTTATTCATAATATAAATTAGAATTTTTTACGTTGTTGGTCCTTGATGAAATGACTTAACAGTACAGTGGCATTATATTTAATATACGATTGTTTTATTCGTTTCAATTTCAATGTGAATCGAAATATCGGGTATTTTTTTAAGAGCTTGAGAACTTGTTTTTTTATTACAATCGGGTAGATAAGTTCATGGGATTTATTTTTTAAATATAATTTTCCGCATATGTCCACCGCGTTGCCGGTTTGTCGGCACAAACCAAACACCTAACAAAGCCCTATAAAAAGTGATACAGAGGCGCTGAATCGAACCATTTTTGGAAAAAAAAATTGTTCACCAAGTTGACTTTGCCCAACGACATTACCAGTATGACATTTTGGCAAAAACGTAGTTTAACATAACTCGAGAACCACTTGTCCGATTTTGATGAAACAAACTCAAAAAAATTTAGAATTACAATTTCTTTAATCCATTCATATAACGTTTTTCTTTATAATCAACAGTTTTGCCGGTAAAAATAAATTTGTGTAGAAAAAAAAAATTTTTTTTGCCTAAAAATTAATTTTTTTTTTTTTTAATTCATAAAAAATCCAAAACGGCAAAAAAGGATCAAGTGTTATTAATTTCATGTAAAGTCACATAACCTATAAACAAAATGCGACATAGATCATAGAAATCGATTTTTAGGCAAAAAATACTTTTTTCCCTTCATACATTCATTTTTAACTTCGAAAGTGTTACACATATAGGAAAACGGTATAAAAACAGATTAGAGAAATTGTAATTCTTAATTTTTCTAAATTTGTTTCATCAAAATCGGACAAGTGGTTCTCGAGTTATGTTAAACTAAGTTTTTGCCAAAATGTTACAACTAAGCGAAAAAACATCAAGTTAAGGAAAAAATTAAAAAGGTCATAAAAAAAAACTGACACATACGAACGCCAAACCCTTTGAGGGTTTTACTATACTGACCTAGTACCATCACCCTGACTTGGAATTTCTCACCCCCCAGATTGGCTGTTGTACTGTGTTATGATTCCATTACCTTCTTTTAATAATCGCTGAAAAAGAGTTGTGTGCTCCTTTTTTGCTGGTAAAAACAACATAAATCATAATGTGTGTTCTCAATGACAACATTTTCTTTTCTTATATTATTAACATATTAACATATTGTTCGTATATTATTTATAAACAAACAAAAAACTTTAAAAAAAAATCCAAAAACGCCGAAAATTTTAGATTTCGTCTCGCCTGAAAAATTTGAAAGAAAATATCGACTTACGGAGACTTTAAGTTATGGAATTACTTATAAAATTCGTTTAACGGAATTTGTCCCCTTAACTGCCACTTTCGATTTATGGAATTCGACTTATGAAAGTTCCACTGTACTAAATCGGGATTAAAATTGTTTTTCTAGAATTTCTGCCGCAAAAGTTGTTTGCACAAAACTGAACCAGCAAATGTCAAAACTATTGGTTTGGTTTATACTTTCTTTCATTTGAAGATTTTGAGGATTAGTCGGTCCTTTTTTTTCAGAACTGTCTTGCGTCCAAACGGTATTAAGTATAACCGATTCTATTTATTTTTGGTTAGTGTTTCACACAGAAAAGTATAAATTTGACTTCCCTGTGAAATTTCCCGCTTGCAATAAATGCCCATTAAAATTTACCGCACATTTCCGTTAAATTTCCAAATCCAATGTTTTAGGAAAAACGGCAAAAACAGAGAAAAAAAATCATTACGCTGTAAAATCTAATTCCATTCACTGTTATTCAATTTGAAGCATTCAGCAGCACATTTACATATGCCGGAATAAACATTAACATTCAGTCGTCCATGGAATAACATCAGTAAAGCCATCATACCCCAGCCCAATCACCCCCCGTACACCGAACTGCTTCACAGAATAGTGAATATGTGTACATTGAAATGGGTGGCGCTACGTGCAAGAAAAGTACAATGAGGCGGGGGGTATTTATTTGCTGAGGCTCATTCTGCTTCGGTTGGGAAATCTATCTGTCATTTTCTGGGGAATACCATACTTACTTCAGTTGCCTTTACAAGCTGGAGTTGGTCTTGGCTTGACTTAGTAAACGATTTCCCAGCACTTGTGACTTCTCTAGTTTGTGGTAAAAAGGATATTCTATATTTTCTTTCGGATGGACCTTTCGTCGTCGCCTTCCGTGACAGTTGTCGTCTAACGCCTTTCTGGCTGCTTTTTGCCCGGAGTAGATGGAAACAGACCCACACTAATATACACTTGGGTTTAGTTATGTCTGGGTCGAAGCACTCGTCCATCGGATCACATATACCACTCGTCAAACATTTGAAAACGGTCAGTGGGTTTTAATTAGCATTAACGCGCAAATAAGCTTAAACTTTTTTTTTTTTTTTTTTGAAATTTGTATTCCCACGTGTACGGTCGTCATCTGGCCTGGCCTCGCCTCCTATAGGAAAAAAGTATGCCGGCCAATATAACGGAATGAAAGAAAAAGGGCTGCCCGCCCAGGGATTTATAGGCGATACATAGAACTCGTCAATTATCCTAAGGGTTCAAAGACATTTTTTTCTCTTTGGTGCGTGAGAAGATTTTTCGTATATTTGCAAATTTAAAATTCATTAAGACGATTTCCTTTTGTTACGGTGGGGTTGGGTGTTATTTCTTTTCTCTTGTTTTTTTTTTTGGATACAACTCGTCGTCGAATTTAATGTCATTTCATTTGGCTTATAAATCAATATCAATTTACAATTTGATTAAAAGCTTCAAATAAACACAGATGACAATAAAATGAAAGGACATTTTAAATAGAAATGCCAATACCAACAACCACTACGACGACCAACAACAACAACAGGCAAAAATAAAGAAGCAGCAATACACACGCACACACACACAAAGACTGGCAAACAGACAAAAAAAACATTTGGTCATACTTATCGAATTAAATTAAATTTACAACCACTCCAATAGATTCCCTTCAAAGTTTCTCCACCCTCCACCCCCCCCTTAACGTAGTGTTAAATGCCCAATTGAAGATATTCAAATTCATTTTTCTTACGAACGAGCATTGCTAGTTTTCGAATGTTATTTATTTCTTCGTTTTGCTTAAACTCAAATTGATTGGGCTTCTTTGGTTTTTTTTGTCTTTTGTCTTTTTTTTCCAATACTGCTGTGTGTAAATGAATGCCAGAAGGTGGAGAGACAGAGATTGTTGTTGCTGTTGGGTTGGGAAAACAGAGTGGAGATGTTGTCTGTGAAAAGTTTATCTTTAGATGCCGAGTTCGATACAGGACACTCGGAGGGAAATGCCAGTGCCCGGGAATGTAGGTCACAAATTCGATGAAATGGAATTTGGAAAAAATCAAACCTCAAATCTTTTTTTTTTTTTGATTTTATTAAAATTTTGTTTTTATGTTTTTTCAAATCTTTTTTTTTTTTTTTTTGATTTTTTGCAATATCGGGAAAAATGTTAGAATATATTCGGGATCGTAACAAAATTTTTTCTCTCTAAAAAATCTCTGTCTCTGTCAAATCGCATGATCTTGGTGGCCAGTAGATGTCGCCACGAGGAGAAATTACGCGGCCCGGACATGTCTCTTGCAATAAAACCATATTCGCTCGAGTTATGTGGCATGTGGCACCGTCTTGTCTTCAATAGCAGACAAAAAAAAATCGGTTATCATACGACCATAACGTTTCGAAGTCGTTCCCTCGTCGTTTTGGAAGAAGTAAGGTCTAATCAACCTTCGGACCAAAGAGCGCACCAAACAGTGACTTTTTGTGGATGTAATGACCTCTCTCTTCATTTACATGAGGATTCTCAGAACCCCAAATATGGCAATTTTGTTTATTAACATACCCACCGACTGAGAAATGTGCTTCATAACCATAAACCATGATCTCCTCTTAATCTCCTCCTAAAAAATAAAAAAATAAACAATAACAAATTTCAGCTTTTTGTCATCATTTGGAGCCTACAACGTGTTTTACATAGACAGACAAAGAGAGAAACAATTTTGTTACGATACCGAATATATTCTAACATTTTTCCCGACATTGCAAAAAATCAAAAAAAAAAAAAATATTTTTTATTTTTTATTTTTTATTTTTTATTTTTTATTTTTTATTTTTTATTTTTTATTTTTTATTTTTTATTTTTTATTTTTTATTTTTTATTTTTTATTTTTTATTTTTTATTTTTTATTTTTTATTTTTTATTTTTTATTTTTTATTTTTTATTTTTTATTTTTTATTTTTTATTTTTTATTTTTTATTTTTTATTTTTTATTTTTTATTTTTTATTTTTTATTTTTTATTTTTTATTTTTTATTTTTTATTTTTTATTTTTTATTTTTTATTTTTTATTTTTTATTTTTTATTTTTTATTTTTTATTTTTTATTTTTTATTTTTTATTTTTTATTTTTTATTTTTTATTTTTTATTTTTTATTTTTTATTTTTTATTTTTTATTTTTTATTTTTTATTTTTTATTTTTTATTTTTTATTTTTTATTTTTTATTTTTTATTTTTTATTTTTTATTTTTTATTTTTTATTTTTTATTTTTTATTTTTTATTTTTTATTTTTTATTTTTTATTTTTTATTTTTTATTTTTTATTTTTTATTTTTTATTTTTTATTTTTTATTTTTTATTTTTTATTTTTTATTTTTTATTTTTTATTTTTTATTTTTTATTTTTTATTTTTTATTTTTTATTTTTTATTTTTTATTTTTTATTTTTTATTTTTTATTTTTTATTTTTTATTTTTTATTTTTTTATTTTTTATTTTTTATTTTTTATTTTTTATTTTTTATTTTTTATTTTTTATTTTTTATTTTTTTATTTTTTTATTTTTTATTTTTTATTTTTTATTTTTTATTTTTTATTTTTTATATTTTATTTTCTTTTCCTCAGAAGAACTGACATTTAGGAGGTCAAAATTACGCTAACAAATTTTACCGGAATATAGTTAATTTGCGGACTATATTTTCATAAATTGCTCTGCTCTGTATTTTTTCCAAAACCATTTAACTACCAACTGTCAACTTAAATGTAGGTTTTCTAAAGAAATTCTATACATCTTCTCTCAAATACAAAGACTATTACGATAAATGTTGCTACCGCTAAACTCCTGTCAACGAACATTTTCCCTCGAGTGTATCATTTTTCAGTAATAACATATTTTGCCTGAAGACAAACCAAAAAACGAAAGAAAAAAATCTCTACCTACTCTGGTCTGCAGGACAAATGAAATGAAGACGCCATTTCTCTTTAAGAAATTAAACAAATTGTTTTCAATATCAGGCTTTGGGTTATTTCACAAATATTAAATTTCCTCGGCCTACTTTCAGAACGACCCCATTTCTCTGTGACATTACCGCAGACTTACTTAAAAGTATCGATGCACGTTTATTACGTTATTTTTTTAAGTGAAATAAATTTATTGTACAGCATAAAGATGTGGTGCAGTGTTTTTTTTTGTTTCCCCTGGCCCCGTCATTGCCGAAAACAAATGACTTGTGGTTATTTGGAAATACCGAGAATTTTTTTTGTAGAATTTACTTGAAAGCAAATGGCTTTTATGTTAAATGTAGATGGAAATGAGAAGAAGCGATTGAATTTTGTAATTTGAATTTGGCCTCATAGTTTTCAGATAGAGAAACGATTTCAGAAGGCCATGTTTAAGGTTGGAAAGCACGCCATCTACCAATAATCCTTAAAACAAATTAAATAGATAGATTTAAACAGATTTAAATCGAAGGATTTAGAGAAAAATTCGAATGTGAATTTATTCAAGTGAGAGCAGGAGAGAGCACAGTACATGCTAAGAGCATGTACGTCATCCAAAATTAAAATTGCCACCATGTAACTGGTAGACAAGCTGGATAGTAAGGCAGATGCAGGCAGGTTAGAGTTGCCATGATGAACAAAAAAGCTGGGAGGGCGTGACGTTTACCGCCGCAATGCAGAACATGAGGAATCAGGTAGCTGGAAGTTCTCCTTAACCCTTTAAACACTGAAATCAAATCATGAGAAATGTCTGTTAGCGATGACCGTCTATAGGCGGTCTTAGTGGTTAACGAGTTAAAGAAACAACAGAGTGGCCATGATGAAATCTCATGTGTTTTTCATCGGAAAAAGGGCAAAAACTAAATTATTTTAGACAGATTATATTAGACGTTATCAAAGAACCAGGGAAGTATTTGCTCTGAAAGGAAGCTCTCTTACTGATTAACATTCCACGAAGACACTGACGGGAAATATAATCACGATATACTTTGTATACTCACTGACCGGGACCTACTGTTTAAAGCCAGCTTCGAACGGCTTATGCTTTTCTAGAAAAGTTTTACATCGCATGGAGATTACTCTCTTGCTCGTAAAGTCGCCAGCCGCTGAAAAATGTTTGATGGTCTTACCAGGTTTCGAAACTGGGATTTTCTTGTGTGATAGCAGCACACACTACCTACCACTCTACGGCCGTCCAAAGAAAAGGACATTGTTATCTGTTATAATTTCACGAAATCTAAAGATAGTCTCAAGAGATAGACAGGGAGTTCGGCAAGGGGATGCTGAGCCGCTTAAACACCTTCTACTGGCAACCTGAGGACATTTAGTTGAATTGTGTTCTCGTAGCATTTAACAACTTATTTGGAAATTCCATTTTGAAGTCGAAAGAAAAGACTAATGTTGAACTTTCTCTTCCAAGGAGACATTACAATCTCTAGTCAATGGTGTCCTTAATTCCTTAATATCCCAGCGTACGAAACGCCCTTTTATTATTTGTATGTGCGTGTGAGTGTGTTTTTCTTCTGTTTGCATTTAAAAGACAATTATTTTATGGTGTTGAAAGTTTTTGCAATAAAAAGCCACCGTGTGACAATTTGTGTAATTAATGTGAGCGATAATTTTTATTTTTATTTTGAAAAGTTCTTGTTGTTGTTGTTGTTTTTTTGGTTGTCTTTTGGTGTTAAATGCCAATACATCTTGTCTTGTATTTCCGCCAAAGTCCTTTTTCTCTGTACGGCATTTGGCTTAAACCAACAGCATGGCCATAAGTTAAAGCCAAAGAATTTATGCACACATACATGTGTATATGTGTGTGCGTGTATTAGAGGAGGACAAAGCAGCGGAAGCAGTGTAAGAAGAAAATGAAAACAATTACGGTATTTAAAAGCTAGAAACATAACAAATGTAATGATTTGTCTTAAGAGAAAAGCCAAAAGCATATGTTGCCGGTATGAACACACACACACACAAAGAGATACACAATCACTTTCATACACACAGACATAAGGAAGGATATGGGGATATTTGCAAAATGTTTTCATGTGTGTCTGTACACTGGGGTGGAGCGATTTTGGAAAAGGGATTATGTTTTCTAAAAACAGCATTTTAATTTATTTTAAATCCAGTCCAGTCCAGCGATGTGAACAAAAAATAAATAAAATAATCTGGCTAACAGTTAGAACTGTATTCGAATCTTAATCTTAATCTTCCACCAACTCAATGGAAATATCAATAACAAAAAAAAGACCAACAACTTCTGAAACTAGATTGTTTTGACATTTAACAGAAAAAAAATCTTTGAGAACAGAATTCGACTGCCTCGGTTCCTGTGTTATTTGTTCCACATTTCGATTTCATCATCGATTTATTTATTTTTATTTTTATTTTTATTTTTATTTTTATTTTTATTTTTATTTTTATTTTTATTTTTATTTTTATTTTTATTTTTATTTTTATTTTTATTTTTATTTTTATTTTTATTTTTATTTTTATTTTTATTTTTATTTTTATTTTTATTTTTATTTTTATTTTTATTTTTATTTTTATTTTTATTTTTATTTTTATTTTTATTTTTATTTTAATTTTTATTTTTATTTTTATTTTTATTTTTATTTTTATTTTTATTTTTATTTTTATTTTTATTTTTATTTTTATTTTTATTTTTATTTTTATTTTTATTTTTATTTTTATTTTTATTTTTATTTTTATTTTTATTTTTATTTTTATTTTTATTTTTATTTTTATTTTTATTTTTATTTTTATTTTTATTTTTATTTTTATTTTTATTTTTATTTTTATTTTTATTTTTATTTTTATTTTTATTTTTATTTTTATTTTTATTTTTATTTTTATTTTTATTTTTATTTTTATTTTTATTTTTATTTTTATTTTTATTTTTATTTTTATTTTTATTTTTATTTTTATTTTTATTTTTATTTTTATTTTTATTTTTATTTTTATTTTTATTTTTATTTTTATTTTTATTTTTATTTATATTTATTTATTTATTAATTACAATACAAAGTAAATTTATATTATAATTTTGGGTCCAAGGGTAAACCGGGTGACAAAGACCATTTGGCTTGATTTTTGCAGCGACAGACCAAAGCCTCTGGTGGGAATCGAACCCACAACCCCCACGCTGATAGGCAAGCACGCTACCAACTCGCCTACCAGGGCGCTTTTATTTTTATTTTTTTTTTTATTTTTTAAGTTTGGAAAAAAATGATATTTTTATTTTACGTTTTTTACACATTTTAAGTAAAATGTTTATATTACACATACAAATATTAAAAATTTCTAGATTTTGGAAAATTTGGAAATAATAGAATTTAAAAAACATATGCCTTTGGACCAACAAAACGTCTTTTAGAAAGGGTTTCCCATTTTTTTAGGGGATTCCTTTTGACCGGCCAAAATTAACTCCTGGGAAGCTTGGGTACATTTATTTTATGCAAAAAGTCGCAGCTGAGAAGAGGAGCACATTTCCTTATTCCCAATGCTAAATCTCTTCTACTCAAATTTTGCGACGTACTTTCTGATTCTGAGCCGTGTACAAACTGATTTTAATGGAAATATCTCTTCACCAGAACTTCGGATTTTCCATAGGCCAATTGGTGCAGAAGATGTGAACCAATCCACCTAACAATGTGTGAGTCCTCCAAAAATCGCTCCACCCTACCAGCGATTGTATGCTGGCCAACATGAAAATGTATGTTAATGTGCAAGTGTGTGTTTAGTTGGGCCAGTGTTAGTGTAGTGCAGTGTCTTCTGTATACCGGTGTATGTGTGCGTGTGTGAGTGTTTCTACTTTTAAAAGTATTTTTTAATGGATTTTAAGCAATTTTATGTTTTTTTTCCTCATTTGGTTTCTTTTTCTTTTTCTTCTTCTAACTCTTCTGCTCTAGCACGCTTCGCCACATATGATAACACATTTCACGTTATACTATTTCTGGGCAGAAAAAGGATGCCACCAAGATAAAGATATACATTTGTATACACATAGGTGTATAACTGTGTACATGTGTGTGTGTGTGCGTGCTGGGCTATCTAAAATTGTAGAGTGTAAAACTATAAATTCTGGCCCAGCTTGACAGATATTCAACTAATTTTAAGTGCCGTTTAATGGCTTTGTTTTTAACAGCTTTTAACAGTTATTGCTGTTCTTCTACCACTCATGATATTTAGACCATAACGTTTTCTTTTTCCTTTTTTCTGTGTCGATCTTTCTGCAAAATAGTTTGGCTTGGAATGAAATGCATAAAATATGTGTGAACGGATACGCATACACACATGGTTTGATTGTATATTGTAAATGCCCCTAATAGATTTTGTGTTACCACAAATGTGTTGAAGGAGTTGAATCTTTTTTCTAAAAAAAAGAAAAAAAATCTGGAGTTTTATATGCGAGTGTCTTGATTGCCGCCGGCCCCTTTTCCCAGCAAACAATTGTAGTTTTTTTTCTGACTCCTGAGTTGTCGGGCATTTGTGTAAAAAGTTATCGGCAATTGCATTGAATATCCGCAGTGATATTCCCCTGACAGTTTTGTTAGTTTTGTTTTGCGGTATTCGTGACAATTTTCGTTATGCCTTCGGATGTATGAGGGTCGTGTTTACAATTTGGAAGATATGTCCTTTGCAGGGTAAAAGTTGAACTTTTTGCAACACTAAATTCTCGTCTGTCATGCCGTTGATCAACACCCAAGACGTTCCAATGGCCACCAGGTCGGTGGAAACATAGAGTGTGGCCGAGAACCTAAATGTGTTACTTCGTCTGCGAGCTCTGCATTTTTGGGCGCAATTGGAACCTTTTTGGAACTATTTTCAAGTACAATTTAAATTTCATTCCCGAACAATTGACTTGAATATTGCCTGTCTGTCGGTCGCTTGGAATGCAACCATGCTTTCGCTGGAGTGATTGGCACTGAATCTAATTTTTGATGACCGATAAGGACAATTCCGCAGAAACGGCAAAAAAAAATCTTTTCTTTTTCCCATCTAAAATCGAAAAGTATGAAAATTAGTCAACTGTGGAAATTATTCTGAAATATATTCAATTCAATAATCCCTCACTCCTGGCCTACATGAACTAGGTTTTAGAAGCGTTTTTTTTTATCCCGTTTTGGTCTGTTTTTCGTTCCCGCATTTTAGAGTACTTTTCTATTACATAAAATTTGTGACTCATTCCTGTCAATGAAAATTTGTTTTCACAAATTTTTTTTTACCTTTTTTACTCCGATTTGGACCATTTTTCGTCCCTCGTTTGACTTATTTCCACCTGTTGTTACCAACAATTTGTTTCACTAATTTTTTTCACTACTTTTTGTTTATCCCCTTTTGTACCGTTTTCTTATCCGGTTTTGGTCCACATTTTTCGTTTCTTCTCTCACTCATTTCCACCTGTTGCCAACCATTTTTTACACATTTTTTTCACATTTTTTTGTTAATTCCCTTTTGTACCTTATTTATCCCGTTTTGGTACGCTTTGGGCACTTTTTCATCCATCCTCTCACTCATTTCCACCTGATGTCAACAATTCAGTTCACCATTTTTTTTTTATTTTTTTTTGTTTATCCCCTATTGTACCTTTTTTTATCCCGTTTGGTACGTTTTGGACACTTTTTCCGTCCCTTCTTTCATTCATTTCCACCTGTTGCTATCAATTTGTTTCACGCTTTTTTTTATTTTCATACATTTTTGTTAATCCCCTTTTGTACCTTATTTATCCCGTTTTGGTACGTTTGGACACTTTTTCATCCATGCTCTCACTCATTTCAACCTGATGTCAACAATTTGGATCACCATTTTTTGTTTTTCCATTTTTTTTGTTTATCCCCCATTGTACCTTTTTTTTATCCCGTTTTGGACACTTTTTCCGCCCCTTCTCTCACTCTTTTCCACCTGTTGCCAACAATTTGTTTCACCCTTTTTTATTTTTTCAATTTTTTTTGTTAATCCCCTTTTGTACCTTTTTTATCCCCTTTTGGTACCTTTTGGAGCATTTTCCGTCCCTAATTTTGGTCCACATTTTTCGTCCCTTCTCTCACCCATTTCCACCTGTTGCCAAAAATTTGTTTTACCCTTTTTATTTTTTTTCATACAAAAGGGTTTGTACCTTATTTATCCCGTTTTGGTACGTTTTGGACACTTTTTCCGTCCCTTCTCTCACTCATTTCCACTCGTTGCCAAAAATTTGTTTCACCCTTTTTTTATTTTTTCAAATTTTTTTGTTAATCCCCTTTTGTACCTTTTTTAATCCCTTTTGGTACGTTTTGGACCATTTGCGTCCCTTATTGTTTCACATTTTTTTGTTGATCCCCTTTTGTACCTTTATTATCCCGTTTTATCACTCATTTCTCGGCCATCTTAAGATTTCGGTCGACCAAACTTCCAAAATATCTGCTTACCACTTTGAAAGCGGCCACCCACTATCTGGTATCTGTGGCGGAACGTACGGACAAGTTTATTTGCATTTCATATTTTTGTCTGTGAGTATTTCCTCGTTGTTATTGTTTTTTTTTTTGTATATTCTATTTCTTTTCTGGTTTTATCTTGGCTTTTCAATAGGTCGTATCAATAGTCGTGTGGCAAAGACGACGACAACAACAGCAACAAAAAGTGAAACAAGAAATCTCTTCGAAAAAATCTCAAGACTTTTGGCTGTGAAAAAGCCCTCAGCCAATCTGTTGTTACCTCATAAAAATGTGTAATTGAAAAGAAAAGCAGAAGAAAAAGCGGAAGTACGTTTTTTTTCGTTTCTTTTTCTTCATCTGCGCCTCTGAAAAGGAAGGGAAATAAATATGAAGTGGCAGAAAATGTAATTTCGATACAAGGGAAACAGGAACCAACACAATGAAACACACGGCATATCCGGTTGTTTTTGTATATTTGTGTGTGTGTGTGTGTGTGAGAGTTATCAATACCAATTGCCAAACATGGCCAAGTGAATATTAAATATTTTTCTTTATACAAACGTGGCTATTGTTATCGCTTAACCTCATTGTGTTGGGGTGGGGGTTGGGAGTGTGCAACTTTCATCTGCTCCCATTGTTAGTGGGGAAATGACTTAAATGTGCCTGCACTGCCATGAAGAACAGCTGTGAACGTATTTAATTATGCCAGGAATACATTTATATATGTTAAATTTACTTGCCTTAGACCAAGAGTTTTTTTTTTGCATTTTATTGTAGTCTAACTTTACTTATTTCCCTTAATATTCCATGAAGGAACAGACGGTGAACTTCTTTTGAATTATTGAGGCACGATATCATTTGTATAAGCACTGACCCGGACCTACTGTTTAAAGTGGGCCCCGGGCGGCTAAAGTTTTGTTCCAGTGACATTTTAAATGGCTTAGAGACTACATCCTTGCTTGTAAAGTTCCCAGCTTTTACGAGGTGGAAACTGCCGCTGAAAAATTGTTTGATGATCTTACCACTGTGCGAACACTCTGCGTATCACACCACGACCCTCCACAACTTTAATGATGTGAAACAAATTTAATAAATAAAAATATCCAAAACTACTGAACAGATTACAATAAACATGTATGGGGAAATAGGAGAGGAGGAACTAGATTTGCAGGAGAAATACTTAGTGGTCATCTCTGTTGATGCAAATCTTTCTCAGTTAAATCGTTTTACAAATGTCAACCAACTTGAATGAATTCGATTATGTTTTCATTTCAGGTTTCAAAAATATTTAAGATTAAAAGTAAAAAGCAATTAATTTTTATCAACTTTTTTTTCGGTTCCGTATTCTACAGACCTAAAATTCGAATTTAAGTGTTGACGGAATGAACATTTTATTGAAACTCACACAATAAACTATTTGAAATATTTTACAAGATAGAAGTTTAGCAAATGCTTATACGATTTAAATAGAAATATTTGGAACAAGTGTGAAACATGTAAAGTATATATTTGCTTTTACAACAGTTTGCAATTGATTGTTTCAATTGTCTAACATAGAAAAATGCTTGATTTAAAAGTTGTTGCGAGAAAACGCTAAAAAACAAAAAGAAATGCCACTATTGCCGACATTAGGAAAGTTAGAGTTTTTTGATGTATGAGGGAAAATTTGTGCACAGTATTCGATTTTTTATTTTTTTTTTTTTGGAATTTTCTCAAAATTATAGCAATTTTTGTAAAAAAAAAAATACCCAGAAAAAAAATTTGATTATTTAATGAAATATTGATTTTAGATCAAGAAACTGAGAGTGAAGAAAAAGGGCTAACACAAAAAATGCCGAATTGAAATTAGTGATTTTCCCAGAAAGAGTTCCGTGATGAGAATCCAGAACAATTTAGCGTTTTTCTCTCGAGCTTGAATTTAGTTGCGTTTGATGTACTGTGAGCACAATTTTAATTTTTTATCAATTTTATTTGATCGATGTTGTTATATCGAAAATAGTGACGAATGGAAATTAAAAATTTTCTCAGAAAACGACTTTTTAAGCACTTTTATTATTTGAAAATTTTTTTAGTGCGAATTTTTTATATCGAAAAATGTGCCAAATGGAAAAAAGTCCCGAATGAAAATTAGCAGATTTCTGTGGAACTTAAATTTAGCTTAGAGTTCTGGGAGCACGATTTTAATTTTTGAAAAATGTTATATGTCCGATTTTTTTAAGGATTCTGTAAACACAATCCAGAGCAGTTTTATTTTTTGAACATTTTTTTAGTGCGATTTTTTTATATCGAAAAATGTGCCAAATGGAAAAAAAAGTCCCGAATGAAAATTAGCAGATTTAAATTAGAGTTCTGGGAGCACAATTTTAATTTTTGAAAAATGTTACATGTCCGAATTTTTTAAGGATTCTGTAAACACAATCCAGCTCATTTTTATTTTTTGAAATTTTTTTTTAAAGTGCCGAAATTGCAATTTTTTAGTTAATTTTTGAAAATTGTTAAATGTACTATTTTTTTTATGTTGAAAAAAGTGCCAAATCGAAATTAGTGCCAAATTTCAGGAACTTAAATTTTTGTCGAGTTCTGTGAGCAAAATACTGCACTGTTTCCAATTTTGAAAAATTTTATATGTTCGATTTTTTCTTATATAGATAAAAGTGCCAAATGGAAATAAGCGATTTTCTGTGGACTAGAATGTTTCTTTTTACATTTTTTCGTTAACGGCTCAATAAGCTGTGATGAAAACCGTACTTATCACAATTTTCATTTGTAAAAAAAATTTAATACGTTCAATTTTTTTTATCCAAAAAAGTGCCGAATGGAAATAAGCGATTTTCTCTGGAACTTGCTTTTTTTCAAGTTTTCTGAGCACAATTTTAATTTATGAAAAGTTTAACATAGAAAAAAGTGCCAAAAAAGCGGATTTCCAGAACCAGATTTTATTTTTGGAATTTGTTTATAAGCTGCACAAGAACCTTTGTTGAAAACCGTATTTAGCACAATTTTCATTTGTAAAAAAATTTAATACGTTTGATTTTTTTCTATCGAAAAAAAGTGCCGAATGAAAATAAGCCATTTTCTCAGAAATCGATTTTTTAATTTTCGTAAAAATTTTAATGTCTTTTTTTTTGTTAAAAAAATTCAATACGGTCTTAGTTTGTTTTTTTAATTTTCGAATTATTTTTATATAGGAAAAAGTGTCATATGGAAATAAGCGATTTTCTATGGAACCGGATATTTTATTGGAATATTTTTTCTCAAAATTTTCGCAGAAAAGGTTTTTAGGGTTTTGTGAGCACAATTTCAAATAGTGAAAAAATTTTATAGGTCCCAAATGAAAATTAGCAATTTTCTCAGAAATCGATTTTTTCAGGGCTCTGTGAAAACAATCCAATACGGTTTTAATTTTTTAAAAATTTAATATGTTCGATTTTTTAATATCAAAAAAAGTGTCAAATGGAAATTAGCGTTTTTTCCGAAACTGAATTTTTTAGTGTTTATTCCTAAACGGTACAACAATCAGGGTTGAAAAAAGAATTTAGAAAAATTTTCCTTTTTAAAATTTTTTAATACGTTTGAATTTTTTATATCGAAAAAAGGGGCGAATGGTATTTAGCGATTTTCTCTGGAAGTGTATTCATTTTTAGGATTTATTTGTAAACGGCACAACATCCGGGTTGAAAAACGAATTTAGCCAAATTTTCCTTTTAAAAAATTTTTGATGAGTTTAATTTTTGTTTATAGAAAAAAGTGCCAAATGAAAATGAGTGGTTTTTCTGGAACTGGATTTGTTTTTTATGTTGAATTCTCTATTTAGGACAATTTTAAATCGTCAAAGTAAAAAAAAATGTTGTTGATGGCATTTTTTCGAAATTGTGTGATTTTTCTTTGAAACATTTACGTAAACTTTAAAATCATGTACTCAGATAGCAACTTTTGTTTTTTCCAAAAAAAAATCTGGCACTTTTTTCGTATTTCCCAAATATTTTAGTCAACTTTGGAAATTTCGAAAAAAGGTTTCATGCACAAATCAGCTCAACTTTAATTTTTTGTTGGAATTTCGAAAGTGCTCCTGCCGTTACCTTCAACATTTCTATTATTTGTCAGAGATCTTCTGGGCAGTGTTGTTAAGAATCAGCGGCGGATTCGTGTCTGAGTCCCTCTACGTGAAATCTGTTTAATCGGACACTCAGATGTTAGCTCGCTTAACCCATTAACGCCTGCTGTGCTATAAATGGTACACACCTTCAAGTTGGAATATCAATTATCACTCTGGCAATGTTTTTTTATGTCAATAAGAGTACATACAATAACCATGTATCTAAAATATATGTTTTCTTTTAGTATTTTAAGAAAAGTGTTTTATTGAATTGTTAATGATTTCCATTTGGGCGTTAATTGGTTAAAATTAAAAATGACATTATGAAGAATAATCACCCCTGTCCCGCTCTCCCCAAAAAAGTGATGGTCTTAATGCCAAACTTCATTCTTTGCTACACGAAACCGAAAATATAAAAAACACAACCGTATGCGTCTCCCAATTTCTTCAGACGCTCTATTAAGTTGGCCATTGTTCTTTGTTCGAAACGAAAAATATATGTGTGCAAGTAATTCCCATTTGCATTGTAACCAAATCGCACATCAAATTGAAGTTACATCTTTGCCAGAATTGTTGACAGTGTCGTAATGGATGAGCTGAACCAAACCTCTTGATATTTTATGGTATTTCAAGGAAAACGAAAACCAGCGATAGAATGAGAAAAAAATACCGAAACAAGTAGCTGGTCCCTTAGGTTTTTAAAACTTTATTGCCAAACATCATCTAAACTTCCTTTACACACACACATATATACATAGATGTGTGTATAATGTGAATGTGTGTGTGTGTCGATGTCCTTCGACATAAAAAATAATGACCACTTTGTCTTTCACTTTAGGCCACAAAGAATCCAAAAAAAAAATATACAAAATACCATAAGACGAAAAAGAGTTTTCTTTTGTGGTTGTTGCTGCTGTCGTTGTCGTTATCGTTGTTGTTGCCGTTGCCGATGCTGTTATTGTTAGCCAAGCATGAAATTGACTGAAATATCTATTAATTTTTTGGGCAAAACTATTGTGTACAATATGTTATGTTTAAGTTGTTACACACTAAAATGAACAGACATGTTTCGCACAAGTCAATGGGGAATATGATGACACCAGAACACCAACACCAACACCAATACCAACACCAACACCAATACCAACACCATCATCAGCTACAGCTACAGCTTCAAGCTTGGACATCAGCCGCGCAACATTAACTGGTATAGACGTACTCGAGTACAGTAGTGCTGAATGCAAGAGCATGGGGTATTGCATGTAAGATTAGAACAGAAATGGTGAATAAGCCTTAAAAATGGGGAGAGGGCAAGAAATCAACAACAATCAAAAACAACCCCAAACAAATATGATTACAAACGCAACACATTTCAAAAAAAAAAAATATCCCCATAATAATCCCCAAAATTAATTTATTTTTCTTATGAAAAATGCCCCAACAATTTAGCAATATAAAACAAACAATGAAAACATACCCACATTTTCTAATTTTAATTTTCATTGTTAAAAAATTTCCCAATTTTTTTTTTTGGGAAATTTTTTGGTGTTTTTTGAGGATTTTCCATTATTTATACGAAAAACGCCCAAAAAATGTAACAATAAAAATTTCCCCAATTTTTTAGTATCGGGGAATTTTTCGTTTTTTTTGGGATATTTAATTTTTCATATGAAAAATGTTCCAAAGTTTTCAATTTGGGTAATTTTTCGGTATTGTGAGAATTTTTCATATTTGCAATGAACAATTTTTGGGAATTTTTCGTTTTTTTGTGGGGATATTTTATTTTTCATATGAAAAATGCCCCAAACATTTAACAAAGAAAAATTCCCAAAGTTTTCAATTTTTCGTTTTTTTTTTGGGAAATTTAATTTTTCATATGAAAAATGTCCCAAAAATTTAACAATGAAAAATTACCCAATTTTTTAGTTTTGGGAAATTTTTCGTTTTTTTTTTGGGAAATTTAATTTTTCATATGAAAAATGTCCCAAAAATTTAACAATGAAAAATTACCAAATTTTTTATTATTTATTTATTTATTTATTTATTAATTACAATACAAAGTAAATTTATATTGTAATTTTGGGTCCAAGGGTAAACCGGGTGACACAGACCATTTGGCTAAAATTTTGCAGCGACAGACCAAAGCCTCTGGTGGGAATCGAACCCACAACCACCACGCTGATAGACGCTACCAACTCGACTACCGGGGCGCCTACACAATTTTTTAATTTTGGGGAATTTTTCGTTTTTTTTTTTTGGGGATATTTAACTTTTTATATGAAAAATGTCCCGAAAATTTAACAATGAAATCTCCCCAATTTTTTAATATTTTTTTTTGGAATTTTTCGGTTTTGGGGGGATATTTAATTTTTCATATGAAAAATGCCAAAAAAATTTAACAATGAAAAATTCCCAAAGTTTTCAATTTTGGGGAATTTTTCATATTGAAATTGCCCCAAAAATGTAACAATAAAAAATTGCGAAATTTTTAATTTTTGTGAATTTTTCGTTTTTTGTGGGGATATTTTATTTTTCATATGAAAAATGCCCAAAAAATTTAACAATTAAAATTCCCCAATTTTTTAATTTTGGGCAATTTTTCATTTTTTTGGGGGGATATTTAATGTTTCATATGAAAAATGTCCCAAAAATTTAACAATGAAAAATTCATAATTTTTTAAAAAAAAAATTGTATAATGATCACATTTGTTTGAGGTCAGTAAGACCCTTTTATCAGTAAGAACATACAGTAAGAACATACTATTGATTTTTTGTTAAAAAATACACTTTTTTCAAATTCTAAAAATCTATGGTTGTATTTTTTGGGTTTTTTTTTCATAAATTGTTCGGGATATTTTTCAGAATTTTTGGGGAAATTTTTATATTGGGCTTTTGGGGGATTTTTCATTTATTTTTGGGGAATTCTTTATTGGGGACAGTTTTTCATAATTTGTAGGTAGGCAATGCCAAATTCCCCATATTTTTGTAAGGCATTGTATCTCCACAGACGACATGAATAAATAAATGATAGAATTCAGAATTTTGGGTTTTAAATGCCAATTGTACCCCGATTCTGACCTCTTCCATATTTCCACAGACGACATGAATAAATAAACAATAGAATTCAGAATTTTGGTTTTAAATGTCAATTGTACCCCGATTCTGACCTCTTCCACTCGTTTTTTTTTTACAAAACCATAAAGAAAGTAATGTAAAAAAAAATTGCCTGTGTTATAGCAGACTTTGTAAAAAAATCATAGGATTTATTCTCACTGCAAGAACGAGATTTTTTAATTAATCAAGTAAATTCTTTACAAAGTCTGTATGAAAAATCCCTCTTTATACATTCCTTACTGAGTCTAATATAAAATCATCTGCTGAATCCGAATATTCCATCCATTGTGCTCTATCAAGCACAGTTTTCGAGATATCGTAAATACTGTTTATAATTATATACATCGATGGGAACATTCCGATAGCTACTTTAAGCTGCCAATGGCCATGACAATACCAGGGTTCACACTCCTTTGCTATTGCCATGCCCATTACTGTAGGGACATGGGACAAGAGCAGCAGCTCAGCTCACCAGAGCAGCAGTGTATGTTGAACATAATGTACACATTGATGATATGGCTGTAAAGTCGAACAACAACCGAAAAACCGGGCACACAACAGTGTATGTACGCAGTGTTCTTCTGTTGTCATTGCTGTTGTTGTTGTTCGTTTGGCTATTCTCTGATGGAAATATTGAAGACACAATTTTTTAGGAAGCCAACAGTGGCATCAATAAGAACAACAACACCACCACCAATGCCACCTCCACCACCACCATGAAATGGGGGGAGGGGCAAAATCATCCAAAAAAAACAACAACAGCATTAAAGTGTAAACACTTAACCGGAAATGGATGATAGTGGCCGAGACTTCATCTACGAACTGGATGTGTTTAAGTACAGACATTGGCTTTAGACTCCTTCTTCTTTTTTACGAGTGCGTGTGTGTGTGACCAAAGAAAAAAAGGACACAAAGGGCCAGTTTAACAACAGACAAGCAAACAGGCGTAATATTTAGTAGAAATTTTTTGCGGTTCCTTTTCTATATTTTATAGACGAGGCTGCTCTGAGGCTGCTTGTGTTTTCCGAAAATTTTCCGTATTAGTTTAGTTTTAAGATATGGCAATGACCCTAATAAATGTCATAGCAACATGTCAAGTGTCAATAGACACACTTTGATAAAATGTTTACAATGGCTCATAAAATCCACACACACACACACACACACAGCCATACAGCCATATGTACATTGTAGCTGTGTCTATGTGTGAGTGTGGGAATGACAACATATCACATCTCCTGCCATACACTACGATGAGTCTTTCAAGATGAGGGGGGTAAACGAAATTTTCCATCACTCTATCAAAAAATGGCCAACAAAGAAAAAACAACGAGTCAAACGAGTGTTCCCATTTTTGAGACTTGAACTCAACTGTGATGATTTGCGAGGGGGGCGACAAAGAACTTTGGCCGGTGTTGGGGAATTACTTTTTACCACTCTGTGGATGCTGGCAAAGAGTCAAACTAACAAATATTTTTTTAAAACTCTAGGATTGTGGCAGAGGACTTTATTTAGAATCCTATTTGATTTATTCAGAATCCTGCTGAAGCGAATGAAGTTTGTCTGCAACTGAATGTCCAACAAAATAAATACTACTCCAGCAATCTGGGTGAAACCACAAATACTCCAGGACCACTAAAAATGTTGACAAGTCTGTCAATCCCCTCATGAAGCTGACAACCAATCGTCAGCATTGTCTGAGAACGTTTCTTACCTAAGCTCGACCACATCTGTCTAAATTAAATGCAGTTCGGTCTAAAGGACATCCCCACAAGGAGTCTCTTGTGAATCAACATTTCTAACTCCACCCCTCGCACAACTGGGCCACTGTGAAAAGTGTAGTTTCGTTTAAACTCACTCGTCATCTTTCGTTGGTTGCAGTTGGTGAAAACACTTACATACACATACTTGTCCTTGTCATTCCTACACCTCCATAAACACTGTCACACACGCACACACACACACATGCTCATAGGCAACATGAAAAATGATTTCCTTGTCGGTTGAGTGGCATGACAGTTTGGTGCTTAAATTCCTTGAGGTTTTAAGGACATTTATAATAAGTATTGTTGGTTACTATTTTTTTTTTTTTCAGTGCCATTCATTGCCCTCGTTACACCCCCTCACCGAATTCTGGCAACATTTGTTTAAACTGTTTCATTTTTATGGTTTATGCAGTTTCACATTCACACACACACTCTCATACCTCTGTCATGGCGGGGACGAATGACTCATACATTCGCATTATAGTCAAACAAATTGTTTTATTGTATTTAATGGTGTTCGTTCGCTGGATTTCAGATACTTTTTCTTCCGTTTCCGGGGTTAAGTGGCGGTTTAGTTTATAACACGTTTTTTTGCTAGTCCACTCCCTCTCTCTTCCACTCTCTCTCCCTTTCTCTCTCTCTCTCTCTGTCCTTATGTGATACATGTAAATCCTACATGTGTAGTAGATGCCTGCCTGTCTGTCTGTCTGTCTGTCTTTTTGCATGTGTGTGACTGTGTGTGTGTGTATTGACACATATGCATTTGTGCATACATTTTGGTAGAGCCTTCGAAATGTAGTGTTGGTTGGTTTGGCATTTAACTAAATATTAACTTTTGTGTCGGCGAAAAAAAAAGTTATACAAATGTTCAGCAGTTGTAAAAAAAAAACCTACCACAGACGAGATGGTGCACATTGCAGGGAGGGACAATCGCGCAGCGATCGAAGGACAGATGATAGGAGCTGATTTTATAAAACAAGAATATTCAAAATAAGAAAAATTGTATGGGGTATCACCTTAAGGTTTGTAGATAGAGTTTCGGTGGATTTAAAAAAATAAATTAAGTCGGGCAAACATTGGGGTACTCTAAGGGAAGTAACCATGATGACAATTTAGGGATTTTAAATTGCAAATTTAAAAAAAATAACTTGCATAGAGATATAGGGTTAGTATGTTTGGGAGAAATGGTGGGTAAAAAAAACTAATAGGGGTCAGTGCTCTAGGTGGGACTCCCGCGCAGTTGTAGAGTTTTTGTGAAAAAGTGGGCATGTTACAGATGTTGTCTCCCCCATGAAGTCCACATGGACTAATAGGAACATTCAAAAAATAAAATTAGGCAAATCGGTCCAGGCGTTCTCTGTGATGCAGCTAAATGAATTTCTGTTAAGGGTCATTTTGTTTGGCCCTGGACGCAAAATTAGAATATAAATGTACTTTAAAATAAAAACAAAAACAAAAGTAAAAAGAAATGTTGAAGTTATTTTTGTACCCTCACCCTACGGGTAGGAGGGTATATATCAGTTGATACGGTTCAAAAGTGTAACACATAGAAATATTCACATTAGACCCCAAGTGTCTTTGATCAACATTCGATTAATGACTTTCTAAATTGTTTGAGCCATGTCCGTTTGTTCGATAACTTTCGAAAGAGTTAAACAATCGCTTTGAAATTTGGCATGGGTTAATATTTTCCCAAAACTGCTTATGGGATTGCATATGGGCTATATGGCCACACCCCTTCGGGTACCTCCCATACAAATCGTCTATTTCGCCCACTTAAGAAATCATGTAATAATATCAATATGACCAACGAGATCTTGCCCCAATTCTGTATTTAGTAAAGCTATAGCTAGTCAAAGTTTTCGACAAAAACTTGGAAGTCTGGCAACTCCCCCTCTGGTACCTCCCATACAAATGTATTATCCCGCCTTCCTTAGAAATCGTGTAATACTATCAATATGACCAACCCGATCTTGCCCAAATTCTGTATTTAGTAAAAATATGGCTAGACAAAATTTTGGACAAAAACTTGGAAGTCTGGCAACTCCCCCTCTGGTACCTCCCATACAAATGTACCATCTCGCCTTCCTTAGAAATCGTGTAATAATATCAATATGCCCAACGCGATCTTGCCCAAATTCTGTATTTAGTAAAGCTATAGCTAGACAAAGATTTCGACAAAAACTTGGAAGTCTGGCAACTCCCCCTCTGGTACCTCCCATACAAATGTACCATCTCGCCTTCCTTAGAAATCGTGTAATAATATCAATATGCCCAACGTGATCTTGCCCAAATTTTGTATTTAGTAAAGCTATAGCTAGACAAATTTGTGGACAAAAACTTGAAAGTCTGGCAACTCCCCTTCTGGTACCTCCCATACGGATGTACCATCCCGCCCCATCAGAAGTCGTGTAATATTATCAATATGACCAACGCGATCATGTCCAAATTCTGTATTTAGTAAATTCATAGCTAGTCAAAGTTTCGGACAACAACTAGGAAGTCTGGCAACTCCCCCTTTGGTACCTCCCATACAAATGTACCATCCCGCCTTCCTTAGAAATCGTGTAAAAATATCAATATGATCAACGCGATCTTGCCTAAATTCTGTATTTCGTAAAAATATGGCTAGAAAAAATTTTGGACAAAAACTTGGAAGTCTGGCAACTCCCCCTCTGGTACCTCCCATACAAATGTACCATCCCGCCTTCCTTAGAGATCGTGTAATAATATCAATATGACCAACCCGATCTTGCCCAAATTCTGTATTTAGTAAAAATATAGCTAGACAAAATTATGGACAAAAACTTGGAAGTCTGGTACCTCCCATACAAATGTACCATTACAACCACATTAGAAATCGTGGAATATGAGACTTGTATGTTTTTACTGAGAGTGAGGGTATTTAGAAGTCGGTTTACCCGACTGCAACTTTTTCACTGGTTTTAACGTCCTTCAAGATTTGAGATCTTTAAAATTGTTTTCTTTTTTTTGCAGTTATGCCGATGGAAAATTGATTTTGTAACACTATGCAATGATTGATCAGTGTCCGTGTAGTGTATAAGCTTTCTGCCGACACTGACGTCTGACTTCGACAGTGATGTATAACAATTCTCCGATACTAAGACATTTCTATCGCGAGTTTGGGGTATCCTCCGTTAATCCTCCCCCTCAACACCAAATCAGGCGGATCTCTGCTGAAAACCGAAGTAAGTACATAATATTAAGAATATGCCAGTGTGGTGTAAAAGCTTGTAAAGCTTGGTGTAAAGCTTGTAAAAGCCATGAATATCTAAAACATTTTTGTTTTAATATAAAAAAATATGAAAACTCCGCAATATCTGAAACATTTTTCAGTGGCTGTCTCTCCCCCCTCCTAAGAGATCATTTCTGTTCGAAGCCGGCTTCAATAATCGTCTAAGACCTGACAACATTTCATTATGATCGCTCCCTTAGTCTCGGTGGAGGAGAGAGAGCCCACTTATTGGATATTCTGCTAGTTTTAACAAAACGTTGCCTTGGTTTGGGGGTGGGGCCCTATGTTGCCCTAACCCTTTTTAAGATCTATTCATATTAAATGTTCTCACACATGCCTACATACACACACACATGCACACATGTACACCCTCTTGTTTTCTGCCACTGGTGCATAGTTGTAAGAATACATTAGGAACGATACAACGATGACACCAACACACACACACACACCCATATACACATACTCACGTAAACTGGAGGAGGAACAAGTTAACAATTTGTAGATGCCACACTCAGCCAGTGTCTGTCTGTCTGTGTGTGTGTGCTCCTTTAAACATTCATACATGAACGACAGTTCGCTCCTCTTTGTGTCTCTCGGCTCCCTCGCCAGGATGTGGTGTGAGTGGGTTAGGAGTAGTCATCGTCGTCCTCATCGTCATCGTCGTGCCATTGAATGTACATGATAAACTACACAATGGTGGCTTACTTGTCATGTTGCAGTATTAGGATGTACATCCTCATGTGTGCGTGTTGTGGCAGTAAAAGTGGTGGTGTTAGCCAAATATGCAGCAAGTGTTTCGCATCCTGCGTCCTTCTCGTTTTCCCTTTCTGTTTTTTTCTTTTTTATTTTTTTGCATGTTGCGGCGTTATTGTACATTTTTCATGTTATATTTGAATATTTGTCACTATTTGCTGTACTAAAATGTGTCGGGGAGTAAAATATTTCGTAGTATTCCATCTATTCCTAGAGTCCTCTCCACGGTTCATTTTTTTTTTATTTCCAGTCAGTGCAAAGTTGTTGGACCAAACAGCAACAACAACGGGAAAATGCAACTTTTTCTTCAAAAAAAAAGGGGGGGGGGAGAGAGAGAGAGAGAACGGAACCACATAGGATAGCCTGCACCATGCAAGCCACACACACACACGGTTTTAATGGTGCAGGGTATCGTATCTGGTGCCCTTCCGTTTCTGTTTCTTTCTGTTGTTTTTTTTTTTGGCGGCGAAAGAAAAAGTTGCAATTGTTTTTGTTGTTTTCACTTTTTGCTGCAAAATTGTTCTTCTGTTGTTCAACTTGATGTTGCCTGATATGCATTGACTCGAAATGTTGTTGTTGGTGTTCAGCAGTTGCATCTCTTGTTGTTGCTGCGATGGCTGCATGTGTTACAGATGGTTGCCGTAGGGTGATTGGTTGTCCTTCTATTTACTTTTTGTTAATAAATTGCTGGCTGAAACCACCGACTCAACAAAAAGAAGGAAAAACAACAAAAATACGGTATAAACTTTTGTTATTGGATTTTCTGTTTTGCACAAGTTTATGTTGGAATTTCTTGGCGTGACTAAACACTCGCTTGTCATTAAGGGCATAATTATTGTGGTTATAACACTGACAAACAAAATTGTTGGTAGTATCCTTGAAAGGCTCTATAGATTGTATGAAGTGTTTTAGTGAGTGTCATTCAAAGCTGGATTCGATTTTATGCAGCGACATTTCATACAAACTATGAAATTCGGCATACAGTCAGGAGTATTTTGTTCACATCATTTGTAAAATATTAACAGTGATTTTCAATTACATATTCTAAGAATTGAATTGAAATATGAAAAAAAAATAAAAAAATTTGTGGAAAAAAAAAATTTTGTTGAAAAAAAAATTTTTTCTTGAAAAAAAATAATTTTTGTTGAAAAAAAAAATTTTGTTGAAAAACAAAATTTTTCTTGAAAAAAAAAATTTTGTAAAAAAAAAATTTTGTTTAAAAAAAAATTTTCTAAAAAAAAAAATTTGTAAAAAAAAATTTTGGAAAAAAAATTTGGGGAAAACACAATTTCTGTACAAAAAAAATATTATTTTTTTTATTATTATTATTTATAGAAAATTATAGAATGCCTATTTAAATTCCTACGTACTGCGTGACAGAGTCAGTGAATCAGTGTCGAGGGTAAATATATATTAAGATACTTGTAAAATAAAAAAAAAATGTGAAACTAATTTTTGGCAATGCGTATAATAGTTAGAGAAGGGACGAAAAAGTGGCCAGAACGGGATAAAACGGGACAAAAAAGTACCAAAAAAGGGGAAAAATAAAAAAAGGTGAAATAAACTTTTGGCAAAGACATGTGTGTAATAGTTAGAGAAGGAACGAAAAAGTGGGCAAAACGTTCCAAAAGGGGATAAAACGTTACAAAAAAGGCCAAAACGGGATAAAACGGGACAAAAAAAAGGACCAAAAGGGGGAAAAAATAAAAAAAAGTTAAACACATTTTTGGCAAAGACATGTGTGTAATAGTTAGAGAAGGTACGAAAAAGTGGCCATAACTTTCTAAAACAGGATAAAACTTTACAAAAATGGACCAAAAATGGGGAAAAATAAAAAAATGTGAAACAAATTTTTGCAAACGACATTTGTATAAAAGTTAGAGAAGGGACGATAAAGTGGGCAAATCGTTCCAAAAGGGGATAAAACGTTACAAAAAAGGACCCAAAATTGGGAAAAATAAAAAAAAGGTGAAACAAATTTTTGGCAACGACATTTGCAAAAAAGTTAGAGAAGGGACGAAAAAGCGGCCAAAATGGGACAAAAAATGGACCAAAAGGGGGAAATAATTTACAAAGGTGAAACTTAATTTTGGCAACGACACATGTGTATAATAGTTACAGAAGGGACGAAAAAGTGGCCAAAACGGAATAAAGGGATAAACAAAAATGTGTGAAAAAAATTTTTATCGAAAGGTATGCTGCAACAATTTTATGTAATGTAAACGGGAACTAAAAGGGTCCAAAACTAGTAAAATATACGTATAAATAAAAAATAATTTAAAAATAATCACCAAAAGTGAGAAGAAGAAATATGCAGGACAACTGCAGTTAGAATTGTCTTTGTAATGCGGACAAAAAGAAGTAAACAAAAATACAGGATGGGGTCAAGAGACAAAAAGTTAAAAAACGTGCAAAAAATCGACTTTAACTACTTTTAATTTGAACATGAGAGGCGAAAATCTGGGGGATAAAGGGACAAAGAAGGAGCCAATACAGGTAAAAAAGAACAACTTATTGAGAGGGCCAAAAAGGTCTGAAGCGTATCCAATGGGAATAAAAAGGGACAAAAAGGTGCGGAAACTAAAAAGTTTAATAAAACTATTCGAGGATACCGAAAAGACGACAAAAATCGAGGAAAACATTACGCATACGTAGCGAGAATTCAATTTTATAAATTCGTATGTCACCCTTCCATTTATCCATGGAGATTTTACCTCACTCATACCCACCACCTCGTCCTCGAGCGAATTATCCTGAGCCTGGACCATCCCTCTCCCAACCGCAAACAAAAAACCTCAACGGCTGCCCGCGAACTCACAATAACATTTGTAGGACCTCCACGGATACAGTCGAGACTCTTTTATACACCCTAACACTATCACCATCTGACAGGCCATTATATTGCGATACCCTACTGCAGATTGAACTACCACGTATCAAATCGATGCTGCGAAAGTTTACCTACTACAACCGCAGAGACTCCGAAGAAACGGCTGTATCTGAGCAACAGAACACACCAACTTCATACTCATACTAGGTGAGGCGTACACCTAATTCTCTTATCCATAGATAGTCCCAAGTACTTCACCTCGGTCACATATCCGAGGATAACATCGATCATTCTTATAATAAACGGAATAATGTCGGGATTTTATACGTCGCCACACCCCAATCACTAACAATTTACCTCATTCGGCTACCTGACTGTTCAACATCGACATGGGACTGACCCTCAACCATAACTAACATGGATCTCGAGTGGACTTGGCTCTCCAACTGGTGAAAAAATAACCACTTCAAGAAGAAAAACTTGAGTCAAATGGAGTACATTGATCTTTATACGGCTATCAGTATACATTTACTTAACTTAGCAATTACTTGCTTATTTTAAGTCCGACGATACTAAAATGTAGTATATTCTACTACAGCTGAGTATTAAGTGTAAATGTAACGAACGGATAAAATAGTTTTATGGAAACAGGCAGTTCGATTTACTTCGAGGACCTTTCCAGCCAACGAAATCTGTCCATTATAATGGTATTGCAAATCTTACAATATCGATTACCCTCTTAATCAGAATTATCTCCATTTCTCTCTCTTTCTCTTCTCCCTTCTCTCTGTTCCTCCTCTCTTCTCCCTCCCTCTCCCAACCATATCTCTCCACTCTCTCCGCTTTCTATCTCCTCGCTCTCTCTCTTCTCACCCTCTCTCCACTACCTCCCCCTCCCTCTCCTCTATCACTCACTTCACTCTCTCCTCTATCTCTCCTCTATCTCTCCTCTCTCTCTCTCTATCAATACTACCAGGTTCACTTTCATTTTCAAATCTGTTTGACATCAGATTACTCAGGATTTATGCAATTGTGTTGCGCATTTTTTTTTGTAACACATTTCAAAAGGATTATTTGTTAAAAAAATAAAAAAAAAACAAATCGAATTCAAACAAACGCCGGATAACAAACGCCAGAGTCCACTATGGGGGATTACAATAAATCAGTAAAGTTTAAAGGCAATTTTTTGGCGATGATTTTGTTGCTTTTTGAATTCTAACATCCCTTTGAATATTTGATGCAGCTTCCACGTACTTGGCAAACTCATATGAAAATCTATCAGTGTTAGTTTCTCAAATATTCCGACACGTTTCAATTACTCAGAGGAGATGCGAATAGGCAGCAACAGCAAGGAAAATGAAACTTCTGTTAAACTTACAACCAGAAATTGTTAAGAACTCGTTTTTTTGTTTGTTGGTTTGTGAGCTTCAACTTCAAGGGCTCGGTGTCACATCCCACTTGACTAATGATAGCAAAGTGAAGAAATGTTCGCTAAAACGAAGAATTGTCGAAATGGTCGGTTGAATATTTATTCGATTGTGTAGGCTGATGATGGTGACAAATTATGGGAACACTTTACTTTCAAGGCGAACAATTTTCGAAAGAAAAATCAAATCTTATAGACTAAAATCTGCCTCTGCGTTTGCTCCAACGAGATTCTCTCGCAAATTTACTATGGTGCAGTGTTAATGAAATTGAGAACGAGGTGCCCTTGAGAATCTATCGACAAAAGCTCGTTCTCGATGACAGTGTCGTCAGCTGTGGTCCGAGAGGAGCTGGGAAATGCTGAAACGTGAGTGAGTGTAAAATTTTATTCATATTTTGTGGTTTTTGTCTCTGGGGGTGTTCACCAATAAGAAAGTCAACGAGTAGAACAAAACTTGCAACTGTTCATTAGTGAGTGGCATGAGAATGGAGCAATGTGGGTAAGGCCACAAGAAAGTAATTCGTGGTTTCAGTAATTTTTTTAGGATTTAAACCAGATCTCGCAGAATACTCTCTTCCAAGGCGTTTATCGTATTGGACTTATTCGCGCAGACAAGCACCTTCACATAACCAGACAATAGTTCAGCGGTGTTAAATCTTGGAGGCCACGCCACAGGTCCAAAGTTTCCCTCAACAAATTAATTGTTTCGTTGGGCTCTATGAAAAAATGTCCCACAAAAAAATTAATAATGCCCCAAATGAAGAACTTGCCCAAATTAAATGAAAAATCCCCACAGAAGCCCAGTATGAAATTTTCCCCAACAATTCTGAAAAATCCCCCCAAACAATTTATAATTCAATTCAAAATCCCCCAAATATTTCGAAAAATAACCAAAAAAAAATTTTAAAAAAATTCCCCCTAAAGCCCACGAAAATGTCCCAAAGATTCGGAAAAATCCCCCCAAACAATTTATGAAAAATTACCCAAATGCAAAATCCCACCCAATATTATGAAGAAAGCCCCAAAAAACCAACATAATAAAGAAAAAAAAAATAAAAAGAAAAAAAAAAAAAATGTCATTGTCCATTTTGATATGAAAAATTATTCAAAAACAAAAAAATTAAATGTTAACTAACAATTATGAAAAACGCCCACATTTTTTGGGGAATTTTTCATTTTGCCCCAAAAAAAAATTAATAATGCCCCAAATGAAGAACTTGCCCAAATTAAATGAAAAATCTCCACAGAAGCCCAGTATGAAGTTTTCCCCAAAAATTCTGAAAAATCCCCCCAAACAATTTATAAAAAATTATCCAATGCAAAATCCCCCAAATATTATGAAAAATAAGCAAAAACAATTTATAAAACCAATTCTCCCTAAAGCCCACGAAAATGTCCCCAAAGATTCGAAAAATCCCCCCAAACAATTTATGAAAAATTACCCAATGCAAAATCCCACCCAATATTATGAAAAAAGCCCCAAAAAATTAAAAACTAGCTAATTTGTCATTGTCCATTTTCATATGAAAAATTATCCAAAAACAAAAAATTAAATGTTAACTAACAATTATGAAAAACGCCCAAATTTTTTTGGAGAATTTTTCATTTTGAATGAATTTTTTTTTTTGGGGAATTCTTTATTTTTTTTGGGCATTTTCCATAGAGCCGTTTCATTGGCTGTCTTTTTAGGTGTAGCGCCGTCTTGTTAGGACTAAAGGTCTTCCACATCAACATCCTTCAATTCAAGAACGAAAAAGTCATTAGTCATGACCCTCAAGCGTTTCCCATGGACTGTAACAGTATGGCCGGCTTAATTTTGATTGCCTTTTCCATCATTCATAGACAGCGTATCGATTTTCATATCGAGAAATTTAATAATGAAAAACTGATAAAAATCTGCCGAGGTTTCATAACCTCTTGGTGCAGCCATCGGTTTATGCCACTAAAAACATAACTAAAAAAACATAAAACAGACAGCAGCACACTGCAACCATCTCCAAATGACAACAACACCAAAAAGGAAACGAGAAACAAGGATAGAGTGGATGATGCGACATATACTACCCCCCCCCCCCCCCCCCCCCCCAAAATGAATATAGCGGGAAATGACAACAAACACAAGCAAGCTAACGTTCATTGAACACTTGTTTTTCCTCCTTTCGGGAACCTCAAATTTTAGAGGAAGCCTTCCGCTAGTTGGCAGGAATATGGCCAAACTCTGTTTTTGTCTTCCGACAAAAATTTAACAATTCACGCCACAGGAAGACGACACGTTTTTTTTTTGCTGCCATTCAATTTCTTGCGGTGCCTTAGCTTTGGTTTGTTATGTCGAAATTTTTCTAATTAAATTCATTTGATAGCCGTTCTCGCCGGATAGAAGATGCGACAGCCATATTTTGTTGTTTTCTCGTTTCGTTGTTGTCGTCGAAATGAAAGGAGCATTGTTGAGCTGCAGCAGGATAACTGAACTCTTCTGTGTTATTTTGGTGAAATATTTCCGATTGTTTGTTTGTTGTTTTTTGGTTCTTCGAGTATCAGATTCTTTTGTTTTTGGTTTGTTTTGTCATAAACATTAACTTAGACAAAACGGCAAAGTGCAATAAATTGCTCAGTCATTTCCTTTGCTGATACATTTTGGGGCTATCACATTTATGAGTAAAAATATCCTAGATTCGTAGTGTTGCCATTGGTTGTCTCGGGTTTGTTCAACAGCAGCTGGAGCTTTAGCAGAGGAAGTCCTGAAGCTGTGTAGAGGTTGAATAAATCATTGGCTACATATTATATCCTGGGACGGTTAGATGATGTTTCTTCTACTGTATTAGTTGTCTTTTTTTTTGGCATTAAGGAATGAAGACAATGAAACATTGAGTCTTTGAGCAATTGCCTGCTTCTCTAAATCTTCCACGAAGGCTCTGCCGGGGAACATGTATCGAATCAGAGGGAATCAGAATTGTAGACTCGTAAACGAGACCTGCTGTTAAGTCGACCTCTAAAGCGAAAATCCATTTGGTAGATAAGTTTTACATTACTTAACGATGTAATTCATGATAGTCTAACGTATTTAGTTTTTTATTTCTATCATTTTACGACCGTTCTTTTTTTTGCGATTACCTCAAGGACTAGGGATAGCTTTGTCCTGTCACCCCTCTGCCTCACAGTGGACCAGAATCTAATTTCGTCTGTAAAATGGAGTAAGGGATTTTTTAACAATGACAGATATGAATGTTGGCTACACTTTAGAACTATTTTGAAAGTCGACTAGAGTATTTTTCGATTTGGCCATAGAATTGGCAAACGGCATCCGATTGCCACAACCTAGACTTTAACAGAGAGGTAATTTTCTTATATTGCACTATTTTGATCCTAATATTAGTTACTATCGTTTTGAGGTTTAAAATGATAGTATAATCTCCTACCCGTGAAGGTATAAATAGGGCGTTTTCCCATAAGTTTGCTGATTCGGGAATATTTTGGCCATAGCACCGGCAAACGAAATCCTACTGGGATATATATACATTTTTAATATGAACATTTTTTATATGAAATTTTTTGTAAATTTCTAGTACGATTTTTTTTTATAAATTTTTAACATGGATTTTTTTCTAAATTTTTAATATGATTTTTTTTTTCTAAATTTTTGATATGAAAATTTGTTGTAAATTATGACAATTTTTTCTAAATTTTTAACATGGATTTTTTTTCTAAACTTTTTTTTTTTTTTTTTTTCTAAATTTTTGATATGAAAATTTGTTGTTAATTATGAAATTTTTTTCTAAATTTTTAACATGAATTTTTTTCTAAATTTTTAATATGAAAATTTGTTGTAAATTATGACATTTTTTTCTAAATTTTTAATTTGGATTTTTTTCTAAATTTTTAATATGGTTTTTTTTTCTAAATTTTTAATATGAATTTTTTTCTAAATTTTTATTATGAAAGTTTGTTGTAAATTATGACAATTTTTTCTAAATTTTTAATATGATTTTTTTTTCTAAATTTTTAATATGAAAATTTGTTGTAAATTATGAAAATTTTTTCTAAATTTTTAATATGGATTTTTTTTTCTAAATTTTAATATGAATTTTTTTTCTAAATTTTTAATATGAAAATTTGTTGTAAATTATGACAATTTTTTCTAAATTTTTAATATGATTTTTTTTTCTAAATTTTTAATATGAAATTTTTTTTCTAAATTTTTAATATGAAAATTTTTTGTACATTTTTAATATGACAATTTTTTATAAATTTTTTATATCAATTTTTTTTTTAAAAATTTTTAATACGTTTTTTTTAAAATAATTTTTAATATAAATTTTTTTTATTAATTTAAAATTAGTAATTAATATAATGAATTACTAATACAAATATAAAAAAAATTCCCTCCTAAAATCGAAAAATACGAAATGCAGTCAACTTTGGAAATATTTCTAAAATATATCAATATATCCGATGTTTAGTAATAATACCTTAAAATAATCGGTCACTCCTTGTCTAGAAACAGTTTTCTACAGAACTCAATAATGTTCACTAGATCAAAAGTTACAGAATTTTTGCCGATAGAAATGGATTCTGGATGGTTTCAAGACCTTTGTGTTGGTTTCTGGATCTATCTCATGAATGAATTGCCTGATATTCGCCTTATGGGCATCAATTGTTAATGGATTGGCCCATAATTAGCTACGCCGAAACCGCTGAGAACACGATTACCGAACTTGTTGTGCAAAACATCGATTGCGTTTGGTATGACGCGCCCTCCTATTGAAAACAAAGATCGTACATTTACGATTATTGATTAATTACGGCCTTGTTCTATCAAACCATGACCGTACCTTTCGCGATTGCCTTAAGGATCTATGAAAAGATAACCTTTCAAAAAAAAAAAAAAAAAAAAATGAATTCCCCAAAAAAATCTCATGTCATAATGAAAAATTCCCCAAAAAATTTGTGAGTTTTTCATAATTTTAGGTAAATTTTTTTTTGTTTTTTTTCATTCCCCTTTTTTTTGTTTTTCGGAAATTATTTGTTTTTTTTTTGGGGTTTATTTTCATAAAAGAAGTCAATTATTTTTTATTAATTGTTTAGAGGATTTTTTAGAATTTTTGGGGAAAATTTCATATTTATGAATTTTTGGGTGATTTCTTCATTTGGGGCATTTTGTATTAACGGGGACCTTGTCCTATTACACCTCCATATTTCACGATTCGAGCGATGGCATCAAAGATGGCTTGGTCCTTGCCTATTTCGTCATATTGAGATTGCATTACCGATTAACAGAGAACTTGTTTACCTAGATGGTGTCGTTTTGTCTCATCCACTCACTTGAAATTTTCAAGTTTCTTTTTTATCACAACAAAGTCCAGGCAATTTAATAAAATTGTATTAGAAAATAACGCTTGTTTTCTCTTTTCCCGATTAGCTTTAATATGCTCTGGTAATTTTGTGAAATTCTAACAGAATCTCAACCTGCTGATATTGTTTATCGGAATGGCTTTGACAACTTCAGCATTTCGCGCGGACACACATTTTGAATTCTTTTGGAAGCTTCGGTGTATGTCCTTCTGACCTAACCTAACCTGTTTTCTACATTCTTCAAAACATTCCTGGAATTGGACATAAAAAACTGTTGTCATGAAATTACGCTTGTTATGTCTTTTTCCGTCTGGTAAATTTTGAAATTCTGTAAAAATTATAGTCTATTTGTTAAATTGTCTTGGGAGGGTTTTGGTGACTTATGCCTTCTCGTGGACACTCCCATTAGATCATTTCTGGACATCGAGTCGATATGCCGCATGACAATTGTGTTGTCCTTCTAAACTAACCAAACCTACGACTTTGTTGTTTTGCGATTTCTGCATTTCTCAAATCATTCCGTTAAAATCCTCCTGGATTTAATTAATTATTCAAATTGACTAATATTGTGTACTTTAATGTTCCTACTATGTTCTTTAGATCTTCAAAACAAACATTAGAATGATTCAACTTTTGTGGACGAAAAATAAGTTGACCTGGTCTTGATATGCCAATACTTTAACCCCCTGAATAATGTGACGCCTTTCCCTTCTTATTGAATTAAGGAGACATCTCTCTGAAATCAGTAAGCTGTGCACGATATTATTGGAATATCCACGGACCGATAACTACAGTTCAAAGCCGGCACAGGGGATTTCTAATACAGATCGAATGGGTAATGAAATTTGTACTCGAAATTTGTAACCTGACAGAAATATTTCAGATCTTCTTACTCGCACGAAGACTTACATGAACTTTAAAGTAATGCAGTTATAGACGTTAAACATATTTGCATCACTCTAAAGTTTGTGTATGTTTGTGTGTGTGTGAGTGGGTTGCAATGAAACGCCACTGTCAGTCCGTTACTATATCGGCAATGCATTTTAAATTATAATGATTTACTCTCTGTCATACATTATTAAATGGCAATCCGTTCATTATTTTCTGTCATGCTCTTATTTCATGTGTCCTCCTGCCCATCCGCGCCGCCCGCCCGCCCGACCGACCATTCGATCCACTCTAATTTAATCAATCAATGTAATTCAGTTGGATTTACTCTGTATGCTACTCTTGTATTTCTTCTTCTTTCCAGAATTATATCAATTGACTGCATCTGGATGTGTGTGCGTGTGTGTGTATGAACTATCAGTCAGTCGGCCTACTTTTATAGGTAAAATAAAGTGTATTTATATGAGAGATGTCGTTACTGAAAATGCCGGGATTCATTTTTGGTTGAAATCGTTGGTTTTTTGTCTTTGGTTTTCATGGAAACGTGTTTGTTTGACAAATATTGGACAAAAAATGTTCATTATTTGCTCGTCACAATCTGAACACAAAATATTTTTGTAGCGGCAAATAAAATTATTTGCCAGCAAATAAAAATATTTGTCAGCAAATAAAATTATTTGCCGGGTGGTGAACATAGTGTGAACACTCTAGTGAAATATTTGTCAATCTTTTTGGCAAATATTTATTTGTTCTTAATTTTGTAAGAGCAAATAATGAAATCAATATCTAGCAGAAGCCAACTTTATGGATATTGTAATCCCCAGCAAATACAATTTAACTGTCCGGAAAATGAACTACGATTTTTGAAACAGCGCCAGTAGCTTCGCTCAGAAATGCCGCAAGTGTGAGAGATTCGTTCGGATATTGGAGTAGTGACATTATTGGCTCATGTTTCTTTCAAAAAGTTTGCAGGAAACATCATTTCGGTTAACGGAGGTCGCTGCAGAGATATCATAAAACATTTTTTGTTGCCGGAGATTGAGGACTTGGGCTTGGCTGATCTTTGATTGCAGCAGGGTGGCGGCGTACAACTTCAGTGGTCTTTTTTTTTTAAAGATTTTAGTTAACAAATTTCATATGTTTGCCTGCGCTTGTTGTTTAATATTGGCTAAGCAAATAATAAATAATATCACTTCTAATGTAAATTTTTTTAATCAGTATTTAATAGGATGTTAAGAAAACATATTTTTTTGTCGTCTAATTGCGTCTAATTGCATTATGGAATTTTTTCATATGCTTTCACTTTGGGATGTGTTTTCGTAGGGCTTCCCACCACCGATCGTGCCACGCCTTTAACATTTCTGCTATTTTGGTATTGATTTGACAAAAAAAATCCTAAAAATAAATGAATCAACTTGAATTTACAAGTTTGAGCTGCCTTCGAAAATTTTACAAATAAAAAAAAATTTAAATCAACAACAAAATATTTTCGAATTTTAAGGTCCCTAATTTTTTTTTGAAATTTAGTGAGTCATTATTTTACTTTTTGCAATTTTCGACCATAAATTATTTTTTAACAACACCAACAATTTCAAACGTTTTTAGAAGTCCTTTTTTAACATCCGTCAAATTTTCTAAAGTAATTTTTTTCTAAAAAATGTTCAATTGACAAAATCTAAAAAAAATTATTTTTTTTTAAATCAACATCAAAAATTAAGATAATTTCCAAATTTTAATTTTTAAATTTTATTTTCTTATTTTTTTTAAATTTTTACATGTTTAGTATTTTTGTTTTTGGAAATTTTTCTATTAGCGGGTTCTTTTGGTAGTAAAATTGTTAAAATTTATTTAGCAGAAACTCTAACAAAAAAAAATTGTAAATCGACATCAACAATTGCAAACATTTTCGAATTTCCCTAAATTTAGAAGTTGTTATTTAAAAAAAATTTCGACCATAACATATTTTTTTAAAAATTGTAGCTGTTCGGAGTGTTGGTATTCAGATTGTTAAAACTTATTGACAGCAAAATTTTCGAAAATTTCAAGAACTGGACACGACTTTTTATTAGCATTTTTTTACTTTTTAAAATTTTTCGATCCTAAAACATTTTTTTTAAATTGTCCTATTAGCGGATCTGTATTAAAATTGTTAAACTTTATTGACCAGACACTCTAAAAATAAAAAAAAAATTGATATCAACACCAACAATTACAAAAAAAAAATTCAAGATCAGGACGAGACACTTAATTTTTATTTAAATTCTCCTATGCGTTTTAACATCTACAATTTTTCGACTAAACATTTTTGTATTACAATATATTCAAATCGCTCCAAAAATTTCAAAAAAAAAAAATATGTCTGAGCACGGCCCCTAAATTGTATAAATTTAGATGTCGTTATTTTTTTATTTTATAACGGTTTGGTATTCACACTGTTTAAACTTATTGACAAGAAAATCTAACAAAAATTAAATTTCAAAGTCTGGACGCGACTTTTTTTATTAGCATTTTTTTTACTTTTTATAATTTTTGAACCATAAAACGGTTTTTTCTAAATTTTTCCTATTAGCGGATCGGTATTAAAATTTTTAACATTTATTGACCAGACACTCTAAAAATAAAAAAATGTATATCAACACCAAAAAATTACAAAAAATTAAAAATTCCATTTTTTTTTTAAATTCTCGAATTTTTTTTTTTATTATTTTTTAATTAGAATATATTGAAATCACACAAAAAATTAAAAAAAAATTTTTTTTTTATAAATTTAGATGTTTTACTTTTTGAATTTTTTCTACCATAACATTTTTTTTTAATTGTGGGTCGGGTTGGTATTCAAATTGTTAAAACCTATTGACAAGAAAATCTAACAGAAATTTAATAAATTTAATCAACACCAACATTTTCTTAAATTTCCAAATTTCATGGACTGGACGTGTCTTTTTTACAATTATTATTTTACTTTTTACAGTTTTTCGATCTCAAAACATTTTTTTTAAATATTCCTACTAGCGGATCGGTAGTTAAATTGTAAAATAAAAGTGTGAAAATAAAAAAAAAAATATATCAACACAAAAAATTCAAAATTCAAGATCTGGGCGCGACCCCTAATTTTTAAATTGTCCTATTTTTTTTTAAATTCTCCTATTTCTACGACCATAACATTTTTTTTTTAATATTTCTATTAGCGGGTCTGGGTGGCATTAAAGTTGCTTACAACTTTTTTTTAAATGTTTCGACCATAATTTTTTTGTAGTTTTTCTTACAGCAGTTCCGTATCAATTTCGTATTAAAATTGTTTCAACTTTAAAATCTGTTCAACTCTAAAAATAAAATTTCAAAAAAATTTTAAATCAACACAAAAAATTTGGGTTAATTTTAAATTTCCAAACTCTAAATTGTATTTTTTCCTTATTGCGACTTTTTATTCAACTCCATCCTAGTATTTAACTTTCGTATTTCATTGCTTGTCCAACGGAAATATCACCTAACAACTATCAGTCATGCGAATTTTACTACAATTTTACCCACTCTTGATATTTTATTAATAAATTTAAAATTGTCTTAGGAAATTTCAAATAAAATTCAAATAAAAGCAGCATGCCGACATTTCACTTTCAAAATCCTTCGTATTTCAAAATCACGACCTCAATCGCCCGCAAACAATCACTCTGGTTATGGTCGACCTTAAAGGCCGAGATTTGTTTAAAAAAAAAAAAAAAACACCCTTGAATTGGCAACCCTAGTATTGATTGCCTTTTTGTACGAATCACAAATATGAGAGTAGTGCGGACTGCGTTCCTATAGATGTGTCCGATTTCCATGCCATTTGTATGCTTTATATTTACCAATGTCTGTTTTGCTTTGTATAGACGTGTATGTGTGTGTGTGTATACACGACTACATATGTATACGCAATATATGTAGGTAAAAAGGCGGTGTACCGAATTCACTCAATAGTCCGTTCAATGCTCCAATTTTGTGGTTTACTGAACGTTTATTGTATTGCAAAATAGTTTTAAATGCACCACAATAGCGCTCGGTGGTAATTTTCATCATCACACTTTTTAGCCCAGTGCGTTTATCACCAACAGAGCACACATTTGCTGCAGTGCGGTGGATGGTGGGGGGCAGGGTCAGTGGCAATGGCACCATGTGAGAAACTCACTTTACAGCTTACCCCCCGGTGCACTACTTTGTTACACGATGATGGTGGCAAGTCAAACAATTGGTCCTTACCCAAAAAAAAAAAGTCGATACAAAGATTCATTCATTCAATCGAAATGGGTGGGGGTGGGGGGAAGGAAAGCGCATTAAAACAACAGCAGCTTGTTACAGCAACAACAACAAGCATCAGTTTTGGGGAAAAGCAACAAAAAAAAAAAACAAGCAGGCAAACAAACAAACAAAGCGTTTGAATGACAAACCAAGCATATTTTCTTTTTGGCCTTTTGTCACTCACACACGCACGCACACACATATACACGTAGTATGTTTGTCGCTGGCTTACTCATACATTCAAATCGAGGATGTTTCAATCATTCGGTGAACACTTAAGCTGACATAAGCTGGAAATGTGTGTTGGGTCACTTTTATTGTCCAGCGCTTCCACCTGTAACATTTTACAATCAGGGTTTTTAAAATGAATTGTTTTTTGAGACATAATTTGTCATAACTCGAACAATAATCGTTGGATTTGCTTGAAATAAATTTTAAAAAATTCTTCACTAAATTGTCTTAAACAGTTGATATTCCTATCAGAAGAATGTAAATCCCATTACTGGGATATTTCATGTAACTTTTCTGTAACTTCATTTGTCGTCTTCTGGCAGTCCGACTGCCATACCAACTGTTCATACCGCCGCCACTGCCGAACACCGATGCTATAAATAAGTACCTTTTTCGGGTACAATTCTCTATCAATTTTATTGTTTGAAGCCTGTGTCGAGGAAATGATTCTGATCATCATATAATAGCCTGGCACTGACGACAGCGTTGATGGAGATGGCGATGACTCTGGTAATGACGATGGCTGCCTCCGCATCTCGCCTGGGTGGTGGGGCCAACTGCCAACATGTAGCCGCTGCAGCCACTGCCGAGAACCGTTACAGAAACTGACACTGGCACCGGGACCGGGGCAATTGGTTTGGAGCTGTGCTGATTGCCTTTTGTGTGACGGTGCCAGGCTGCTGCTGCAGCCGCTCCCGTAGTTATTGAAATTTTCGGCAAACATTAAAAAGGTGTGTGCCGCCATTCTGTAAGGATGTGTGTGTGTGTGTGTGTGCGTGTGTTTGAATGTTTGAAATTGCATTTCAGCTGCAATTGTATGAGTGTGTGTGTGTGTTGCATGCTGCAGCCTCAGCTTCTAAAAGCAATATTGTTTTAATTTTGTACTAACATTGTGCACCACTGGTTCTTTTTGCCCCCCCTCTTTCTGCCCTCTTCTTTTTCACGCGATATTTCGTTTGGGATTTTTTTTTTCCTGTGTTTCGTGCTTGGAGGAGGCTGATGATATAACAGCATTTGCTGATGTTGCGGTTGGTTTTATTGCTTCGGAAAATGTTTGGTCGATGTGTATGTGTGAGTGTGGCTGTGTGTGTCTGTGTTTCCCGCATTCGTGTAGAGTGTGCCTTTTGTTCGTCTGTTTGTTATGTGGGTCAATATGATGGAATTTTATTAAAAATTTAAGGTAACCGAGTCGCGAGACAATTGTTGAATTACTGCAAAAATTGCCATCGTTTTGATGGACAGGCGAGGGAGTTCGGTCGCTGACTTTTAGTTTGTGCCCGAACTCAGGGGATTATTAGCCTAATCAGTATGATTCACAGCTAATCGATTGGAAATCGAATTTAATAACTATTGTCTGCCCTGAGAGGGTGAAGAAGTTTTAAAGTCTTTGAGTTTAAACTTTTGAATAAATGAGAGGAATATACAGGGTTCTCCAACAAGTGGTGTTATTTTTGTATTCAAAGAAAAATCTAATTTTTTGAGATAAATAATCGGATGTTTGTTTCACAATAAAGAGGGGAAGGTATGCCGTTAATAATGGAAAACAACATCTGTCAAATGGCCACCACGACAACGCTTACAGGATCATATCCTTTTCATGAAATTGTCCATAACCAAATAGCAAAGTGGCTGCCCTCGATAGACTCACGAACTCTATCTTTGAAGTCTTGAATCGACGCTGCAATGTTGGCGTAGATTTTATCTTTCACGTGGCCCCAAAGGAAGAAGTCACAAAGTGTTAAATCACAAGATCTCGGTGGACAATTGTGATCACCTCGTCGAGAGATAACACGGTCCGGAAACTTTTCCCGTAAATTATTTTATTTTAATTATTTTTTTTGCATTTTAATTGAAATAAATTTCAATTTGAGCGCAGTACAACCCAAAGAAGAGCGAATTTTGAGGGGTTTTTCGCTACAATTTCGCATCGTGTCAGTGGACGAGAGTTTATTTTTCTGACAACAAGCAAGAGTGAGAATGAGAGAGACAAATTATTGAGAGCTTTGTAATCGTTGAAAACAAGTTCGAAATCAGCTGATGTTTTTTTCTTAAGTAGCAAATTCATTTATTGCTTAGCGCCTCCTCAGCGTAGCTCCAGGCAAATGGACAGTATGTGACAGGATGTGGAAGGGAGTGTCCAGTATTCAGTATTTCATTTCCTGTTTGTAAAAACCCATATTAATATTCGGTGAGTGTCCAAACTCCCTGTCTGTTGGGACTTGTGGCTTCCTTCCTGACGTCCTCCCTCCGCTGAGTTAAAGTTTTACAGCAAACACAGTCTAGATTGCCACAGTACGAATAATCAGTCGACAAAAGTATTTAGAAAATTCAGCCTTTTTAAATTCACATATTCAGACATTCCCGGTGAACGGCGATCCAAATCACGTCATTTCTTCTTTTTTCGCTGCTCTCTGTGGCTCGAAATATTAGAACGTTTTGAAAAAGGACAAAAAAAAAGAAAAAAGTTGAAAACTTAAACTTTCACTGAGATTTCTTCACAGATTTATCCTTTCATTCAGCCACGCATTTGTGTCCTCTACATTCGGGAGGTTTTTTTTTCATAACACATTTCAATGCCATTTAATGTTGGCCTAGGCTGGTGGGTGAGAGTGTGTGTGTGTGTGTGAGCGTTTTTTTTTTATTTTCTGATATTCTTTGAAATTCTATAAAATTTTTGCAATTTTTGTGTTTTCTTTTTATGAAACATCGATGACAGTGTAAGCATAAAGTAATTTCCGTCTTGCACAGACTTATCCTGACACAAGACGTGCGTCGGAAGTTATTTTAAAACTGCTTTGCTTGATAATTTCACATACACAGACGGACAGGGAGATGACGAAAAAAAAATGCAATATGCATTTCTAGGAATATCTGCATGCATGTGTCCGTGACAACTTCAGCATGTATGTGCGTGTGAGTTTGTGTGAAATATGATTTCAGACTTTTGCCACAACAAGAAAAGGAAAGCGAACACTAAAGAAAAAACAGAACTGAAGATAGTTTTGCCTGTGTTTGTACAACTCATGCTTGAATGTGAATTCATGAATTGCCTGGTAATGCTAAAAACGAACGGTCGGGCTGCAGACTCCCTTAACTCCATTTATCCCTTTATCGCCCACTGTCTGCGTGTATGTGTGAGCGTGCATTTCTCCCAGCATTTTAAAGAATCAACACTTTCTTTCTTTCGTTCGTTCGATTTCTCGGTTGCCACATATAATATCGTTGCGAAAACATTGTTTTAAGCTACGATTTTTGGTCGAATGGCAACGAGTATGTAACAACTGCTCTGGATGTCTTGTGTTCTTATTGAAAATCACTGCATTTGAATGGTGGAACAAGGGAGTCGGTGTGTGTGTGTGTGTGTGTGTGTGTGTGTGCGAGTGCATATATTTGCCACATCCGTTTCCGGTAGAAATATTGTGTTCTCTACGTCTCTCTCTGTCTGTTCGGGTGTTCTTCTTCTTTTATCCTTCATTTCTTTAGTTTATTTGTTGCTTGCCACGGGTACTGCTGCGACGTTCAGTGAAGCAAATTAACATTGCCGGCGACCATGATGAAAGCCATCGGAAAATGTATGCAAAGTGTGTATAGGAAAAAAAGAAAACTTTAACACAAAGTATTGTGGAAAATTGTGGCTTGTTAAGTATTTATCAGTAGTTTATATCCTGTTTTTGATACTGCTCATTCCAATTTGTCCCATTTTGGGCATAAATCACAGATAGAATGTGATTTTTTTGTTATGCAACTTTAAGAAATCAAAACTATCAACTCAGCACAAGTAAAAACTGTGAATGGTTGGCATTTACATTGTGTGGGAATAGCAGCCGATAGTTTTAGTCTTACAGAATTTCAGAAAAGAACCATTGTCAAAGTTACAGTTGGGTAAATCGACTTAAAACCTCGCCCTCCGGAAACACATACAATTCTCACATTCCAAACTAAACAAATTCCAGTACAGGCATTCTCATGAATACGTGATACGTGATTCTCTCTGTTTCGCAAACTGTGCATTCGAATCCGCCTCTCAACATCTGTTAAGGTTGACTTTCAAAACCGCGATCTCATGCAAAATTCCGGCCATGGAAGAAGATACTTTTTTTTGACCGCCCTAGTTGAAATCGTATCAGTAAGGAAATCCTGCTCAATAGATAAAGAGAGAGTTAAAGAGAGAGATGAAGATTGATATAGATAAAGTAAGATAGAGAGAGATATGTAGGTAGAGATATATAGAGGGAGATAGGGCGAACAAGAGATAGAGAGAGATAGATATAAGGATAGACAATGATAGATAGAGATAGAAAGAGATAAAGATTGAGATAGAGATAGAGAGATAGATAGAGATATAAGGAGACAGATAGAGATAGAAATAGACAGAGATATCTTAATATATATTTACCCTCGACACTGATTCACTGACTCTGTCACGCAGTACGTAGGAATTTAAATAGGCATTCAATAATTTTCTATAAATAATAATAATAAAAAAAATAATATTTTTTTTTTGTACAGAAATTGTGTTTCCCCAAATTTTTTTTTTACCATAATTTTTTTTTTCCAAATTTTTTTTTTTAACAAGTATTTTTTTTTTTACAAAATATTTTTTTCCAAATTTTTTTTTTCAACAAAATTTTTTTTTCCACAAAAATTTTTTTTTTCCGCAAAATTTTTTCTTTCAACAAAAAATTTTTTTTTCAAGAAAAAATTTTTTCTTCAACAAAATTTTTTTTTTCAACAAAT